>CM057097.1:24746499-25346499 GCA_029959045.1 Taenioides sp. WSHXM2023 | reverse complement strand
GAGACTAGTGTTTACATGTTATTTTATTCTTTACAGTCACAAATGATTGAAGTAGGCTTGTGAAACTCATTTGAATACATAATGCATAGTGTTACAGGCTGCACCACCTACACACACCGAGCTGCAGCGTGAAACTTACAGTTAAATCACGTCTCTGAACCTTAAAATTCAGCCTGTCCACGACACCTCAGCACTGCCTCCGTTTACTTAAAGAAATCAACTCTGTTTAAAGATACAACTCCATCTTTTTCATTTAAAAACACAAAGATCATACAAGTTTAATCCAATGGGCAATAAACATTCTTGTATTACCACATGACATCACAAGGTGGAACAGAATGAAACAAAACACATTTATGTTTGTGATGAGGAAACAACATTGAGATCAGAAAATACTAGTGTACTATGTATCAGGAAGTATTAAAGGACTACAAAATAACCGTAACTAATACTACAACCACTACTACTTCTTCTACTACTTCTTCTTGTCAAAAAGAATCATACCTAATTATAGAAACTAGATATAATTAGGTTACTGCTACTACTACTGCTGCTACTACTACTACTACTGCTACTACTACTACTACTACTATAAAACTATTAAATTAGATATTGTATTTTTACTACTGTTACTACTACATCTACTACTACTACTACTACTACTACTACTACTACTATAAAACTATTAAATTAGATATTGTATTTTTACTACTGTTACTACTACTACTACTACTACTACTACTACTACTACTACTACTACTACTACTGTCAAACTATTACATTATCAAACTAGATATTGTATTGTTACTACTGTTAGTACTACTGTTACTACTACATCTACTACTACTACTATTAAACTAGATATTGTATTGTTACTACTGTTACTACTGTTATTGCATTGTTAGTACTGTTAGTACTACATCTACTACTACTACTACTACTACTACTACTGCTATTAAACTAGATATTGTATTGTTACTACTGTTACTACTGTTATTGCATTGTTAGTACTGTTAGTACTACATCTACTACTACTACTACTACTACTACTACTGCTATTAAACTAGATATTGTATTGTTACTACTGTTACTACTGTTATTGTATTGTTACTACTGTTAGTACTACATCTACTACTACTACTACTACTACTACTACTGCTATTAAACTAGATATTGTATTGTTACTACTGTTACTACTGTTATTGTATTGTTACTACTGTTAGTACTACATCTACTACTACTACTACTAAACCAGACATTGTATTGCTACTACTATTATTACTACTGTTACTACTACAATTACTACTACTACAACAACTACCAACTACTACTCCTTCCAAATAGTTTAAATACTATAGCACTATTGTTACTACAGTCTTTGTGTACTTTGCATGATCCGTGTCTGATGAAATAAGCCTTGAATACACATACTGCGTAGTACAACACGTCCCAGGATAATATTTGAATAGTTGTGTTTACCTTCCCCTATGCCATGGGCTGTAAACAGGGCTGATCTATGTCACGTCAGGTGAGAAACGGGGTCAGGCAGGAGGACAGGTGAAGGCTCGCTGTAATTACCGACACTATATCAAACTGCACAGAGGTGACCTACAAGAGGAGAGCTCGAGTATGTGGAGGATCGTTTGGAAACAGGAAAAAACAATGAGACTTTTGGTTAAGATGGTTTTTAGACGTGTAAGCAGGATATCCAAAAAGCAGTTTGGAAATTGTAACGTAGTTTGGTAATCGAAGTAGCAGGTCAGAGGTGCGATGTATTAAATAGTCTAGAGTGCTGTCAAATATTATGCATGATTTAAGATATCCTGGACTCTACTTCATTTATGTTTTATTTATTTACTTTAATAACAATTTTGTGGAAATTAAATTAGTTTAAATTTTATGTATGTAATTTTTCTAGTCCAGGTTCTGCCAGTTGCTAGTCTCTGTGAAGATGTTATTGCAAGGAATGTCCCACAGTATGGCATTAGACTGGTTTATCTTGGATTTGTTTGCTAAAAATACACATACATGGAAAATTCTTATCTAGAGCAGACACAGCTTTCCACAGATCTGACCTGTAAACCTGGCCAGGTGGTGTAAGTTTGTCATACTGTCATACTGTGTAACATTAAAGGGAAATAAGTAACATCGCTATGGAGACAAGCAAATGAACAACGGAAACAAATGAAAACAGTGCACATTTAACTTTTTTGCATATTCTCTACATAATCTTTTAGTCACTGGTGAAATGTACTAAAGTAAAATGAGTAAAGTACTGTACTTAAAGTATTTTAGGTACTGTACATTTTGAAGTGGATACTTTTTACTTTTACTTCACTGTATTTGAGCGCAGTATCTGTACTTTCTACTCCACTAAATGTGTGAAATGAACTGAAAAGTAAAAGTGCTTTTTTAATAGTTTGAGACCTGCCGAAAAAATGTGTTGATTTTTAACACATTTGTAGTTTGAGCAAACAAAAATATACAAATACAAAAAATATTTACATTTAACTGTAGCTGTTAAACAAAATTCAGCACAAATCTGTATCAAAATCACTACATTTTAAGCCATATAAATCCTGCAAAATACTTATAATAATTTTTAAACATGTACTTTAATACTTCATGTGATACTTTTACTTTAGAATTTCTTTGCTCTTGTATTTGTACTTTTACTTAAGTAATAAAATTCAGTACTTCTTCCACGACTGCTGAAAATTAGAGGTAGTAATCTAAGTAATGTCTATTCAAAATCCATGCTAACATGCGCTTGTATTTCCTGTTATCGCATTTTTTTTATTCCTAAAGATAAGAAATTTACATTGACCAATCCTCAAATAACCTGTCAGTAACATGAAAACACACCACACACACAGGCTCCACTCAGAGAGATTGTGGTTATGCTAATTTATGTAACCAATAAATGACAACAGCCCCTATAAAGTGAACAGGGGAGATATAGACATGCTCCAGGCTAGTGTCAATAAAACAGGCCTAATACACTCATATCAGAGCTACACAACCACTCCACCACTCTATAAAATTAAAATGACGTGCCCTTAAAAGGTCAAGAGGCTCGGCTATCTGATACGGTATCTGAATGGTACAATATCAATGTATAGTCCATATATGTTCAAGTCAATGCGAACGAAAATTCTTTATAAACAGCGCTACTTTCTGATCTGTTATAATGTCGTTTCCTCATCGCAAACACGCCTGGAGTTGTGTTTTGTTTCATTCACACGTTTTACACACAAACCCTGCGTATTTAGGCGTCTCAAACAAAAAAACACTCCCACCTTGTGATGTCAGGAAGGGCTCCGCTATGTTTTTAAACGCACCTTCACTAGAATCACTTGGATCATTTCAGCGCTGGAAATGCCGAGCTCTACTGAACTAAAAATAAAGTATGTGTCATCTTGAAAACTACCGCTTCGTGACATCACAAGGTGGAACAGAGTGTTTTTGAGCTTTGGAGATGTAAACAGACTGATAATAAAGTGTTACTCAAACGTGTGAATGAAACAAAACACAACTCCAGGTCTGTTTTTAATGAGATTACAACATTGTAATATGGCTAAATTTTGTGTAATTTGATCTGTAATATTTATTTTTCTGCAACTATACAATGAGTTCTATTGTGCGCGCTTTTCCAAATATTTGAGTGGGTTACCATGAGACACTAAGAACCCAGTTTGTTTAACGCAGGTCTAATGGAAAAGATGACAATTATTGAAGAAAACAATAAGAAAAAGAAACGAAAATGTATTGCGGGTTAGGTTTAAAGAACACCTATTGCGCTTCTGTCTTGGATACAGTTATAATCTATACTTCTTTCACTTACTTTTCACTACACTAGGCCACCGAATCCTACGCATATCACAGACTAAGAAAATAAAATTGTAGAAAGAAGTAAGTACAGAGCAGTGGGCGTATAAGGGTGACGGTGAAAGCTGGAGTTGATCTGCAAAATGGCGTCTTGAAAATAAGTGATTAAAAACACACATGAATCACTCCAAATACAACTTCCGGTGAGTAAATGACGAGTGGAAACAACTATAACATGGTTGAAAGCTCTGAAAAGTCCATTTTGCATAACAAATCCACTTTAAGCAATTCTTACACATTCAATTTGAAACTAAAAACGACGACTGGCTTATATATATATACTTGTAGAGGTTTCTGTTCGTGATATTGCCAATAATGTTGACGAAAGAACTACGTAAACTGCACTGTAAGCGTGTTTGGGCTACATTTTGTTCTACTCTTGGTACAAAACATCCCCCACGCTCCACTAAGGAAGACTGTGCTGTCCTTTTATTCACATTACAGTGAGTAAAGCAGCCTGTTTAATCATGTCGAGTATAACGTTATAAGAAATGTACAGTCACGAGATTAAATGAGTAACAGAAATCTCAATAATGAAACTAGAAAAGATGACTACAACGTCTGTATTTGTGAGATATGAAAGAAATGTAATGCAAAAGGGTCATATTCATATATTATTTGTGTATGTTTAACTGAAGAATAATGTTTAAAAATGATCAAACGATAAGGAAACGGAATGCACAGACTATGAAAAGGGCTGGGAACAAATAAGTTTATGCTTCCACCCGCTCCTTTTCAAAAATGCGTATAATTCCTTGTATATAAAGTTGTTTTTTCTTATATTTTTTGTTATGTTATGTTTATCGGTTTCTTTTATTTGTGTTTGTGTCTGTCTTGAGTGTCATGTATGTTTTATTATGTCTTTATTCTGTTATTTCTATGCATGTTCGAAATATTCAAGAACAACAAGGACAACAAGAACCTCAAGAACAACAAGAACAACAATATTATACTACATTAGGACAAGTATAAAGAGTATAAAGTAGTATTACACACACTGCATTGAAACTGGGACTAGATAATTACTATTTCGACTTATCGTTAAATATTTTATACAAGGGAGAATACATTTTGGGGGTGAGCATTTACTTAAGTGTTGCATTCTGCTGTTTTATTTATACAGCTCAACAATACTTATACAAAATTGTACATTTAGAATACTTTTTGTGGATAATTCTGCTTTATGGTCTGATCTCCTTTATTCACATTACAATGAGTAAAGTAGTAGTATCTGTTTCGTCATGTTATAAGAAATATTTAGTCAGAATCCCATGAGTAAATGAGTAAAAACAGCACAGTGGTGAAGCGTAACAACGTAAAAATAGTAAAGTAATGTACTTAAGTATAAATTTGAGGTATCTGCACTTTATTCAAGTAGATTTAAAGTGGATATTTTTACTTTTACTTCACTACATTTGAGAGCAGGTATCTGTACTTTCTACTCCACTACATTTTTGAGCAGGACTGAAAAGTAAAAGTATTTTTTTTATTGTTTGAGATCTGCCGAAAAGGCTGAGGGTTTATTTTTAACACGTTCGTAGTTTGAGCAAACAAAAATATACAAATAAAAACAAGACTGACTCGATTGTTTCTTGTCACTACATTTGAAGCTTTATTAGATCCCAAAATCTGCATGAAATACTTTTACTTTTTACTCTTTAAGTACATTTTGAAACAGCTGCTTTAATACTTTTACTTAAATAGCTTTTCCATGTGTTACTTTTACTTAAGTAACAAAACTGAGTACTTAACAGCATCCCCAATAATGAAACTACAAATAATGACAGATACTTCTAGATTATACTATAATTAGACAAGTATCAAGTAGATTTTTACACACACTGAACTGAAACTGGGGACTAGATAATTACTACATCGACATTCAATATTTTATAAAAGGAATCCTATATTTTGGGGGTCAGTATTTACCGTGGAGACTTCTTTTTTTGTTGTAGTGTTACACTTTTGGTTACTTTTTCTACAATATGATCAGAAAGTAACATTATGAACTAAAATTACACAAAATAATCGCATTTTGCTGTTTATTTATACAGCAATAATTAACAATACTGTACATTCAATACTATTTTTGTGGATAATTCTGCTTTATGGTCTGATCTGTGCCTTTATTCACATTACACTGAGCAGAGTAGCCGATCTGTTTAGTCATGTTGAGTATAATGTTATATTTATACTCAAATACCCATGAGTAAATGAATAACAACAGTGTTCTTAATAATGAAACTAGAAATGATGACTATTACTTCTATATTATACTATATTAGGGCATGCATAAACACACACACACACACACTTGAATTAAACTTGAACTAGACCCAGAACTAAACCAGGACTATGACTAAGAGGACCAAACCAAGTCTACATCAGGACTAAACTGGTCTTAAACTAATATTAAACCAGCGTGAACCCTGAAATCGTATGAGTTTTTCAATGAAATAGCAAAAGGCATCAAACATACACAATCACTCAAGTCTCGAAATAGCAGTAAATATGATGATGATGACGTTATTTTGCAATTCAGTCCATTTATATAGATTTATTTCCCTTTGTGGTTAACAAAAAATAACTTTGACTGTCTTAGATTTACACACATTTAGTCTACAGCTTACAACACGAACATGAAATCGTGTCTTAAAATATATTGAGTCATTTTTAACCATTCAAACTGAGAGATCTGTAGTAATCTGAGTACTTTATACAGTAACAGGACTAGAGTAAACCTACATTATCTTATGTTACATCAATAGCTCGTTACACCGTTGCATAAGTAATAACATAAAGTGCTTTGGCATCAGTGTATTGAAAGCCCAGTCCACAGAGCAAACTGGCCTATAGATAGTCCATTCAAAAATAATTTACGAACTTTAAAGTAACTTAATCTGCAGTTTACAGCGGGCAGGTCAGGTTGTAAGAAATAAATAAACAGATAGTAGATTCTAGGTGTAATAGTTCCTTTATCGGCTGTAAAAGTGTCTTAACTTATCTAACCAAGGCCTGAACACACATTGCACACTACGAGCTCTGATGTCGTCACCTACTTTTTTTTGCAGCGTGTGCGTGTAGTCGTAGTACCGCGATTACAACCCGTTTTTTACTCCACGCACTTCGCTACTGCAGGCCGTGGCGTGCAGGGACCGGCCAGGCCCCGGGTGCACGAAAACAGGCCGCTTAGAAGAAATCCCCCGTCCACCTCGCTGTCCCCGGCTCTATAACCACTTAAAGCGCCGTGCTGACCCGTAATACCGCGTAATGCTGGTTCTATCCTCCGGGAAGCTCACGGTAACTTTGGTCAATCCACTTTCAAAGTCCTCTAACGCGATAAACGTCACCCATCCAAAAGTGACAGTTGCGTAAAAAGGTTTTCCAAGCCTACGTGATAACTTTACGACACGCTCGGAGTGGATTTGTAATGTTTTACGGTCAAGATGATACTGTGTGTGTATCAAGAGGTGGCCATGGACAACTAGGCCCTGAAGCCCATCACAAACATTAATATTCAACAACGTTTACGCACGGAGAGTGGGGAGATATATGTAAACGTAGCGACAGGGAGATGTCATTAGGGAGTTGTAGCTGGTTGGCGGTACGCAGGCAGAAAAAAGCAGTTGTTGTAGGAAGTCCAAAGGCAGTTATGGCGTTGAATTTATTTCTAGTGGAAAAGTTTCAAGCCCTCAGTGTCTAGCCGCACCGCTCCCTTTTACGCAGATGACACCAAGTCTACAGGCGAGTTCTCGGTCCGGACCACTCTTAAATGCGTAAACTGGACCCCTGCTCCCCGGGCTGGTGCTGTTTATGACTACGGTAAACGTGTATTAGCATCGGAGCTCGGCGAAAGCACAACAAGCCTCGCAAGCCGCAGTGCTGCAGAGAGCAAAGATTTGTCCGGGGCTATACTCACCGGAGCGGGTTCAGACCGGCGGTGCGATGACTCCGCGGGATGAAATGGGGCAGTGGGGTCAGTCGTGCGCAGTTGCCAATCAGCGACCGTTCCTGTTTCTCCGGCAAAGCAACTTAAAAGGTGGAAAACTACTGCCCTGTGCATTCTACACTACAGTCGCAAAATGGTGAATGAAGCCCCGAAGCCTTGACAACCAGCCCGTGCGGCCAATCGCGGCGCACGGACCCGTACAGTAGCCAATGCAACGCCGCGGAACACCGACAGAGGAGGGGCCACATGTCAAAGTAAAATTGATTGACAGCCCGATCTGGCCAATGGCACTGTGGGAAAACACTGAACAGCTGTTAGGAGAGCGAGGACGCGGTGGCCAATGGGGAGCGCGCAGGAGGCGGGGTCACAGACACAGTGGAGGAATGAAGGAGTCTAGTCTGAGTCTATAAACACATGCAAACCGGGCTACAGGCTTCACACGCATCTCAATAGGATGTAAATATATGTACAAGGAGAAAGAAAGTCATTAGGTTCATTGTTCATTAAAGGTACAGTGCGTGATTTTTCTAGAAGTGGCACCGTACCATGGAAACAGACAGTTAAAACTATATTTAAAAACACTGTACATGGGAATTTACTTTTTTTTTTAGTTTTCTGACACACTCATAGCCAAAGGAATCACATTTTAATAGAAAGGAGCAAGGTCAAATAAGAGTCAGGTTTGTGGAGATGCAAGCACGCTCACTGTAAAAACACCTGCTTTTTCTGTGCAATAAACACAACCATTGGCTAAAAAGTTACAAACTGCGGCTTTAAGGCGACAATAAAACAGTTAGTAAATAAAAAGTAAGTATATTTGCAAAATTGTAGAAAAGGAGGAACACACAGAACACTTTGGAAATATAATTTAAGATAATAACTTATTTATTTTGGTTTTATTTTGTTTTAATTAGTTTGCCTGCATTAAAATGTACTGTGTATTCTGTATTCTGATTCATGGTCCAATCAGAGCACTGTATTCTGAATACTTAGAATACTTTTACATCAAGTTGCTTTTAAATGAGTAAAGATGAAAAATATTATTAATAACAGCTTTGCATTTGTTTCACTGTTTTAAAACATGATGGAAAAATCACACCTGCACTCACGCGGTGTTGTCTATTTTTCGTATTACGCGCAGTTTGACGTCAAAATACCATACCATACCATAATGTATTCCTTTGATTTTAGAAAAGTAACTATCCTGAATACCACCAAATGAATACATGTTACAGTACACTCAAAATAAGTATTCAGAAAAGTATTCACTGGTTATAACACTGGTGCAAATTGGTGCAAACAACAACCCTGAATGCCCGTAAACCCAAAAAATCTTGATTTCTTTGCAATAAAAACGACTATGTAGCATGTAGCATCAATGAAAAACTGCAGTATTGGGACATGGTACATGGCTGTACAGGACAATTAAAAGTGGTCACCCTATATATGTGTCTACTTGGCTGGCTACATACTGAGAAATACATCATTTTCTACCTATTAAGATCAACCTTAAGCAGTTTTTACTCAAACTGCTTTATAAGTTCAGTCAAAATGTCAAATATGCTAACTATGTCTGCAACTGGCCAAGCTGAAGTTTACAGGAAACCTAATAATTCGCTGCATATTTTCACTATAACCTCAACACGGAGGAAGTTTTCTCTCTAAAAGATAATGATTTGTTATTAATTTGTTAGAATTAATGTTTTCCAAGTGTGGTTAAAGATGCATTGTGTAACCTTTCTTGTGGAGGGTCCGTCACCTGCTTGTTTCTATGGAGATGCTATTGCTATGCCTGGAATGTTCCACAGTGTGACATTAAACAGCTCTACTTTACATTTACTCAATTACAGGTGGTTTTAGAGCTCAAAAATACCTAGAAAAACAGACATTCTGACTGTGAGCGGGGTCGCCTCTCCACAGATCTGACCTGTAACTTGGTCTAGTTCGGTTTCCATGATGATAGAAAGGTTTAATGCCACACTGTGAAACATTCCAGACAAAGCAATAGCATCTCCATGGAGAATAGCATTTGACGGACTCTCCACCAGAAAAGTTACACAATGCACCTTTAAAGTTCTCAGTACTCGTTTATTGTTGTTTTCCCCGTCAGTGGTGTAGTTCTAGGTTAGCCCTGGTTTAACAGTATCACAGGCTCGAAACTGTTGCAGAAAGTACCGGGGGTTTTCCTAACGCTCAACATGACAGTGATAAACCAAATGCCTATATCTGATGACAAACTGTAATTAAAGGGCCCGTATTACTCTGTTTTCTGATCTATATTATAATGTTGTTTCCTCATCACAAACAGACCTGGAGTTGTGTTTCGTTTCATTCACACGTTTAACACACAAACCCTGCATATTTTGGCCATATTAAAGCCATATTAGAACGTTGTTACTTCATCAAACCATCCCTGGAGGTGTGTTTTGTTTCTTTCACACGTTTGAGTAACACTGCATTATTAGTCTGTCCACATCTCCAAAATTCTAAATGCTCTGTTCCAAAGCTACATTTTACCCTTAGTTCAACAGAGACTGGCAATTCCAGGGATCATTTAAATGATTCTAGTGAAGGTGTATGGAGTTTAAAAACACAGTGGAGCACTTCCTGTATTACCTCATGACATCAGAAACAGAAACAGTGGGTTTACGTTTGAGAAAAGAACTCTAAATACCCTAAATACGCCGGGTTTGTGTGTTAAACGTGTGAATGAAACAAAACACAACTCCGTGTACATTTTTAATAAGGAAACAACATTATAACAGAGATTCAAAAATAGCTTATTTAAGCTATGACCAATCAGCACACACTTTTCCCGGCTTTGTCCTGATTTGATCCCAATTCAACCCTGGTTTGGCTCTGTCCTTAGTCCTGGTTTAGTCCTGGTTTAGTCCTGGTTTAGTCCTGGTTTAGCTTGGTTTAGTCCTGGTTTAGTCCTGGTATAGTCCTGGTTTAGTCCTGGTATAGTCCTGGTTTAGTTCTAGGTTTAGCCCTGGTTTAGTTCTAGGTTTAGTCCTGGTATAGTCCTGGTTTAGCCCTGACCTAGTCCTGGTTTAGTCCTGGTTTAGTCCTGGTTTAGTCCTGGTTTAGCTCTGGTTTAGTCCTGGTATAGTCCTGGTTTAGTTCTAGGTTTAGTTCTAGGTTTAGTTCAAGGTTTAGTTCTAGATTTAGTTATAGGTTTAGCCCTGGTTAGTCCTGGTTTAGTTCTAGATTTAGTTCTAGGTTTAGCCCTGGTTTAGTCCTGGTATAGTCCTGGTCTAGTTCTAGGTTTAGCCCTGGTTTAGTTCTAGGTTTAGTTCTAGGTTTAGTTCTAGGTTTAGCCCTGGTTTAGTCCTGGTTTAGTCCTGGTATAGTCCTGGTCTAGTTCTAGGTTTAGCCCTGGTTTAGTTCTAGGTTTAGTTCTAGGTTTAGTTCTAGGTTTAGCCCTGGTTTAGTCCTGGTTTAGTCTTGGTATAGTCCTGGTCTAGTTCTAGGTTTAGCCCTGGTTTAGTCTTGGTATAGTCCTGGTCTAGTTCTAGGTTTAGCCCTGGTTTAGTTTCAGGTTTAGTCCCAGTTTTGATGTTGTGGTGATCCTAAACGCCTGTATAAAACCCGTACACGTACTCGTCAGTCTTTGGGGGCGCGTACAGTGTGGGGTTCAGGCTTAATTGCACAGTGTGTCAGTCCCACTGCAGTGAGCGCCGCTGCCTGCTGCCACATTATGTAATAAATACAAGCCTACTTAGTAATTAGCAGTATTGATGTCAGTCACACAATAGTAGTAGTCATTAAGAGAGGGAAAGGCAACACAGTGCAAATGTGGTGAATATAAAAGCATTTACGACAATAAAAAAGTTGCACTGTGTAACTTTTCTGGTGGAGGTGATATGCCACTTACTTATCTCCATGAAGAAGTTCTAGTTTTGCCTAGAACGTTCCTTGATATGACGTTAAAATATATCTAGCTTCATTACAGTTGTTTTCCTCAACCAAAAGTACCTTGAAAAAACACGCATGCTTATTGTGAGTGGGGTCGCCTTTCCATAAACCTGACCTGTAATGGCGTGGTGGCGCTGTCTGCTTGTCTCCATGGGGATAGATGTGTTTTATACTATTCTGTGGAACATTTCAGGCAAAGGAATAACATCTCAGAAGAGAAAATGGTGCAACCTCCACCAGAAAAGTTACACAGTTTTGACCTTTTGATGTCATGTGGTAAAACAGGAAGTGCTCCACTGTGTTTTTAAACTCCACACACCTTCACTAGAATCATTTGTATTGGCAATTCCAGGGCTGAAATGCAGCCCTGGAATTGCCAATCTCAGCTGAACAAAAGGTAAAAGAAACTTGAGACTAGCACTACATGACATCACAAGGTGGAACAGAGCATTTTGAACTTTTGAGATATAGACAGGCTAATAATAAAGGATTACTCAAGCAAAACACAATTCCAAGTTTGTTTTTGAGGAGAAACAACAGTATAACATGGCTTAAAACTCACAAGAGTCAAGAGTTTTGCATAATATAGGAAATGTTGAGTGTCTTTTGAGGCTGGCAGTTATCAGAAAACTATATTATAAACAATACACTTTGAATTCACCGTGTTAATGTATAATCTGAACAAGTCTAGACAGTTCTTTCTGCTTTATCTGCTGTTCCCAGTATTCCTCTGAGCCACAGGTAGTTTAACAAGAAGCTTAAAAACACAAACTCCCAAAGTCTCTCTCTCTCTTTCCCTCACTCTCTCGCTTCCTCGCTTTCTCTGCCCCCTCCATTCCTCTCTCCTTCACTCTCTCCTTTTCTCTCTCTGCCCACTCTCCCTTCCTCTCTCCTCCACTCTCTCTCCCTCTCTCCTTTTCTCTCTCTTCCTCCCTTCCTCTCTCCATCTCCCATTATCTCTCTCCCGCTCTTTCTCTACCTTTCTCCACCCCCCTCACTCCCTTCCTCCCTCCCTCTCACTCTCCCTGTCTCTTCTTTTTTCTCTCCCTCTCCCTCTCTCTCTCCCTTCTTTTCTCTTTCTTTTTCTCCTTCTCCCCCTCTCTCTCTCCCTTTCTCTCTTTTTTCTACGTCTTTCTCTATCTTCCTCCCTCTCTTTCTTTTTCTCCTTCTCTCTCTCTCACTCCCTTTCGTCCTCTCTCTCCCTCTTTCCCTCTCCTCTTTCCCTTCCTCCCTCCCTCTCACTCTCCCTGACTCTTCTTTTTTCTCTCCCTCTCCTTCTCTCTTCCTCTCTCTCTCCCTCCCTTTCTCTCTTTTTTCTACGTCTTTCTCCATCTTCCTCCCTCTCTTTCTTTTTCTCCTTCTCTCTCTCTCACTCCCTTTCGCCCTCTCTCTCCCTCTCTCTCCCTCTTTTCCTCTCCTCTTTCCCTCCCTTCCAGCTAATCAGATGAGCCTCCGAAAACACTGCTTCCCCCTATGTCCCGCCTCCCGTCCAATCACATCGCACGCTGGAGCCCATACGTCACCCAGGCGGCTCCCGATTGGCTGAGAGGGTTGCTATGTGGCGGCCAATAAGCGCGTGCTTTGGTGAGGTCATCGCGCTTGTTGCCATCAGCTTGGCCTGAACAGGAAAAGAGAAATCCCATAGAGTAAGTGAGTCCCAGCGCAGGATTAGAGCTCCTGACAGTGACCCATATTCACCGTGGGCCTCCCTGCTCAGTGTAATTACACAGGCACGCCATTTACAAGCAGGTACAGGCACAAACGCACACAAACAAACCTGCCCTAGATATATATATATATTTAAAAAAATGTATGTCAAAAGTATAGAAAATCAGATCAGACTAATACTAGAATCAAAACTACTAAGTACTACTAAAAGTCACATTCACAGGACAGAAATTAATCTTTCTTAAATAACTTTAGAACAATCTTGAGCTGTATCAGAACAAATATAAGAGCACGTAGACTAGTATATACATGGAAATAGAAAAGAAAGTATGTTAAGTATGAATTAATGTTGAAAATCACATTCTGTTGTCTAAATAAAGAGTGTTTTTTATTCATCATTGTGGTTTCAGAATCGGTATTGAGTATCGAGTATATTCTTAACACTAGTACTGTAAAAATATAGATCATCGACTATGTTTACACGTGCACCAAAAGTCTGAGCTTTATCTGATTTCTGGAGTTATCAGATTACTGAAACGCCATGGAAACGGTTTCATCATGAGAGCAAACTTAGCTCAAACTCAAACTTGAGATTGCAAAAAAGGGGCACAGACAAAAATCTGATGTAATTGTTATTTACTGTACATTGTGTCCTTGGGCAAGACACATCACCACCCCTTGCCTATGTATTAGAGTTGTCACGATACGAAAATTTCAAACTCGGAAAAGTCTTGATGCTCACAATGATGAAAAAAAATAAAATAAAATCAGACAATAGAATGTAATTTTCAGTATAAAATAATAGTGCTTTCTTTAAGTTGCCATGTGGTTCGATACTGGTGTTTATAAAGTTCATGATTCCACTAAAACTACTTCAGAAAGGTCAAATTTTGTCATGTTTATGGGATTTTTTTCAGTATCAACACATAAATTGTGTATCTATTTTTGATACTGGTGTTAGTATACATTAGTATCTGATTTTCATGTTTTAAAGGCCACTGAAAATGTGAAAAGTAGAGCTTTTAACCATATTATAGTTGTTTCCCCTCATCATTTACAAACTGGGAGTTGTATTTGGAGTGATTTGTGCGTATTTGAGCAATCTTTAATCGCTTATTTTCAAAACGCCGACCAGCTCCACCGCTACTGGCATACCGTCACTGCTCTGTTCTTACTATGTTTTATTTTTATTTTCAAGTTTATTTTCTTAATCTGTGATGATCTGCATTTATCCATCGGCGGTGCTGACGGCTGCACAGCTCTTTGTTGAGATGTTTATGGCGTCGTCGGCTCCCACTGGGTACTGCAGTTTTCTAACGTGAAAATCAACAAACTCGCTTCTTTAATTAGGTTGTTTTAGATGAATATTGCGATTTAAAATGTTCAAATTATAACATAACGGTCAATGGGTGCCATAGATTATAACTATACAGCAGATACAAGCTCAATAAGTCTGCTGTTTGACTGTCAAAACAAGCTCTCATATTATACAGTAAAGAAAAGAATATTTTTATTTTTTATTACACAATTCTTGCAATAGATTAGAGCAATAATGAAATCACTATTAAAGCTGTATTAATTGAACAGCCCAACTAACAAAAACACAAAAACAAAACAAACACTGCGAAAAGTTTGTCATGTTTAAAAATAAATGTCCTCAAACATGCCTGGGACGTGCGTGGCTTCCCCCGTGCAAACGAGTGGAGTGAGACAGTGCTTGGTTTGGAGTAGGAGGTTGTAATTTCTATATCTTAAGAACACACGAGCGCAGATGGCAGATTTGTTCAATGGCGACGATACGGAGGAAAGGAGGGCTATGGCTGATTAGTATTGCGCCGATGCAGTGAGCCTAAGTAACACGCGCATTAGCAGGCGAGTCCATAGACAAGAACAGCAGCTCAGTTAGAACATGCCCCAGTGTTACATAAGCAGGAGATACGTGAAGGCTGGCACTCACACACACAGACGCACACTCACACACACATACAGACACGCACATACAGATGCACACATACACATATATACACACACAGACGCACATAAATGCACAGGTTGTATACTTGGCTCTTTAACATGCAAACATAGCCTACTCTCTCACACACACACACGCACACAGACGCACACTCACACACACATACAGACGCACACTCACACATACAGACGCGCACATACACACACATACAGACGCGCACATACACACACATACAGACGCGCACATACACTTGTTCACTTGTCTCTTTAACATGCAAACATAGCTTACTCACACACACACACACACACATATAGAGGTTGTATACTTGCCTCAAACACACACACACACACACACACATAGAGGTTGTATACTTGCCTCAAACACACACACACACACACACACACACACACACACACACACACACACACACATAGAGGTTGTATACTTGCCTCAAACA
The DNA here is from genome assembly GCA_029959045.1 of Taenioides sp. WSHXM2023. NCBI lineage: Eukaryota > Metazoa > Chordata > Actinopteri > Gobiiformes > Gobiidae > Taenioides > Taenioides sp. WSHXM2023. Next base: position 25,330,647 of record CM057097.1, on the reverse strand, counting down.
CACACACACACACACACACACACACACACACACACACACACACACACACACACACACACATAGAGGTTGTATACTTGCCTCAAACACACACACACAGAGACGCACACATACACATATATACACACAGATGCACAGGTTATATACTTGCCTCTTTAACATGCAAACATAGTCTACTCTCTCTCACACACACGCAGACACACACACACACACACACACACACGTTAAAGAGGCGAGTGTACAAACACAGCCTACCGCGTGTTGGCTGCTGCACACAGCCCCAGTCTATAGGCACACCCTGTGAGCTATAGGCCCATATCTTATGCAGTGTTAAATATGGGCACATTTTTCACAGGAAAAACACTCCAGTAAATGCATGTCTATCTCTCCCCATAGACTTTTATTACAGCTGCCAGGGGAGGCTGTGTTCGCTCTCATCTCTGTCTCACTATCTGTCTGTCTGTCTGTCTGGTGCTCTGGAGGCAAGCCATCAAAAGGAAGCAGTAGTAGATGGAAATTCTGTAGCACCTTTTTGAATTAAATGGTAAAGGAACAGATACAAATGTGTGTTAAAGGTCTTGTATTATGCAAATTTGACTCCTGTGAGCTTTCAGCCATGTTATAATATTGTTACTTCATCAAAAACAGACCTGGAGATGTGTTTTATTTCATTCAGACATGTTTGAGTAACCCTACATCACCAAAGTCAAAATGTTCTTTACCTTTTTTAGGTAAAATGACCACTTCTATGATCCCAAAAGAGATCTTAGTTAATTTGAGGGCATTATATTAGTTAAATATGAAAGGTATAATGTATTTAATTTACTCATTATTGTCTTAAAAAGTTGGTTTAAATATAGCAGCAATAACTATACTCAAATAGTGTCACGCCATTGTCTAACGCGAGTTCTAGTTTGGGCGATTTTCACAAAATCTGGTACGATGATAACGCAACTTCCGTAAACCTACATGTTTATAGGCCTAAAAATAATTAAATTAAAATCTAAATACACATAATAGCCTACATGTGTCAAAATCACTTCCCAAAATATTCAAAAATTTATAAACTGTGCAAAATATTTTAATGCATTTTTTTTAAACTCTCCCTCTTGCCACTAGGGGGTACTGCAGCACCCCCTGCAATCTCACTTCCCGCGGCCATGCTACAGCTGCCAAGAGGGGACAAACTTGTGTTATTACAAAGTGACCAAATTATCCACCACAAACCATAATCTTACCCACTGCAGTTTTCAATGGAACCACAAGAGGCCGCCAAAGAGTGACATAGTAGATTTATTTATCACTGTGTTTTTAGGATGACCAAAATTAAAGATGGGGTATTTGACGTCTATGGGGTATTTACTGCTAACACATCATGAAAACAACGTAATTACCATGTTTTATAAGTTTCACACTAAGTCTCCCTTTCTTTTGCTCTCTGTGTTAAGTCACTCCCCCTTCAGAGCGTCATCACAATCAGTGCGCATATTTATGGAGAATTGCACAGAATCTTACAGCTAACCGTAAGGAGGGTTTGAATAGGGCCCAGGAGAGATCGCTAAATTACAGAAACATGCATGGATGACATCTAAAAAATTGTTTTGCATAATACCCCCTTTTTAACAATAAAAAAAACAACTTGTGTATAAAAGTATAAACCGAGGAGGAGCAGATGTCGCCGTAAATGTCATAACAAAGAGCCGTGCAGCTGTTGGTACCTCCTCCTCATCTTATTTATTTATTTTTTTTTCATTTGTACCAAAATGTCTGTGCGAAGCTGCAGAATCCAACGTGTATCACCGACTGAGAAAATAAAACTGGAGAACTGTGGCGGGGCTCTACTAAAAACTCAGGCAAGATCGAATTTCCAAGTGCAGGTGGATTTATTGTGCCAGTGTCCAAAGTGCCAAAAATCCCAAAACAGTGCAAAAATATTTACAGTGAGCAAAATGTCCCAAGTATTTACAGCAAAAGAAAAAAAAAACATGGGTCGAGTTCAACTTTAACTCAGGTCCCCTTTAAGTTCAACCTTATACAGCACACCGACGTCAAAGGAGGAGCAGATGTCGCCGTAAACGTCATAACAAAGAGCCGTGCAGCTGTTGGTACCTCGTCTGTGCGAAGCTGCAGAATCCAACGAGTATCACCGATTGAGAAAATAAAACTGGAGAACGAAGTAAGCACAGAAAATAAGTGATGGCTCAAACATGAACAAATCACAACTTCTGGTGAGTAAATGGTGAGAGGAAACAACTACAACATGGTTAAAAACTCTGAAAAGTCAAATTTGCAGAAAACGTCCACTTTAATAGTAGAATTCTGTTCAAAGTTCACATTTTAAACAGGTCCAAAACACTGAAATCTGAACTGAAAAACTAAAACAAGAATCACATTTCAGAACATGTTTGAACAAATCTAAACTACAGGGTTAGTTTTTTTGCAGGATAAGACTGGATATTTTGTTATTTGTGGATGAGATTATGAAAAAACTGCAGCCTTTGCGATTTTCTTCCATTCACATTGCGTCTTCGGTTCGATTTTGATTAACGGTGCTGCCCCCTTCTGTCCTCACCTCACCCCGGCCCCTCTGCTCCCTCTTCTCTCCAGACTCGTTATTATTTTCATCGTGTCCGTTAATTAAACTCAGAGACAGAGAGAGAGATCCCTGAGGTGTGGACCTGTGCTTGTTGCCAGTTCACCGCCGCTCCGTCCTCCTCTAAAGGTTTTACTTGTTGCTGAATTTAACCCACCCACTGACAGCTGCCATGGCAACCAATCATCGTTACATCACCATCCGGTCATAACCCACTGGCTGATTGCTGTGTAAAATTCAGAGACTTTTTAACAGCTAATTTGTTTATTCATAAAGTTTAAGCTTCCTGCAACATTTTGACGACTTTTTCCCCAGTCGGAAGATCGTTTAAAATTGGTAATCACTATGGCAACGGTCCTGATTTTTCACCATTCTGAAACCCTATGTTGTATTAAAGCTGTTTTACTTTACCATTTACTAACTAATTATTAAAAAGTAATTAATTAGAGGTAAAAGAGATGACTTGCTTAGTTTTGTAGAAGTGGGCCTTTGGATGTATTGCTCGTCTCCATGGAGATGTTATTGCCTAGAATGTTCCACAGTATGCTCTTGAACTCGTATGTTTTGCATGTGTTCAACTACACATGTTTCTACTGGTAAATAAATACATTTCATACTTACTGTGAGTGAGAAGATTCTTCCTGTGTCTGGAGTCGCCTTTCCACAGATCTGACTGGTATTTGACCCAGCTGCACCACCTGCACAGTGAGATATACAAGTTTGATCCCAATATTATAACATCCCAGGCAACATTTTCATGAGCCAGAAGCAGAAGCAGAAGCCAAAAGGCAAATCATCCACCAGAAAAGTTACATAGTGAACCTTTAAAGCAGACCTAGTGTGCAAAATTAACTTTTCAGAGCTTTTAAAAATATTATAGTTTCCTCTCACCATTTACAAATACAACTTACTCCCCGGTTTGTGCATGTTTGAGTAATTCAGTCGTTTATTTTCTAACGTGGAAGACCTTGGACTTGTTTCTTTGTTTTAGATGAATTTTGCAATTTAAAATGTGCAAATTTGAACATATTGATCCACAGATGTCACAGATTAGAACATACAGCAGATACAAGCACAGTGGGTCTTCTTTAAACCAAGTCCAGACCATCACCAGCACTTAGACTCCTGAATTCTATTGAAAATCCCATCTCTTTATCTATTCATCCTCCTGTAGTTTTAAATTTTGACTGCATTAATTTATTAGAACTAAATGTAATTGGTCTTCCTGAAATTATTTTTATGATAAGTTGGTCTGTGCATGGATAGTTCTGCTTCAGTTTCTTTAAGTCTGATAAATTACACTTGAAATAAAAACAAAATCAACAAAAGTCAATACATGTTTTCCTAAATGTGTCCAAAATCAGCTGTGTTTTATTTTGACTATCACAACACTTCAAATCAGTTCAGCTCTGTTCAATAAAATCTCCCATAAATGATCGTTTATTGTTCAAAAACAGCTCCATATTTGTGTGTGAAGTGTTCCGGGGCTTTCACATGTTTTTCACACACAGAGTTTGAGTCACAGCGTCTGAGGAGCCGAGCAGAGCGGCTCAAACTGAACCACTGCAGACGCCCATTCAAAACACAGCACCACAAATGTAGGCCAAGAACAGAGGGAGTTTCAGGACAGAGAGAAAGAGGGGATGGGGACAGAGAGAGAGAATGAGGGGATGGGGATAGAGAGCGAGAGAGGGAAGGAGCAGAGAAGAGAGGGAGAGAAAGGGGGAGCATAAAAAGAGGAGAGGGGGGGAAGAAAGATAGAGAAAGAGAGAAACACACAGAGAGAAAGGAGAATATAAAAAGTGAGCAGAGAGAGAGAGAGAAGGGGGTGGGAGAGAAAGCGAGAGAGAGAGGGGAGAGGGGTTAGAGAAGAGAGAGGAGGGGAAGAGAGAGATGGGGGGCAGAGAAGAGAGAGAGAAAGAGAAAGAGGGAACATAAAAGAGAGGGGGAAGAGAGCTAGAGAAACAGAGAGAGAGAGAGAGAGAGACGAATATAAAAAGTGAGCAGAGAGAGAAAGAAAGAGGAAAGGGGGCAGAAAAAAGAGAGATAGAAAGATAGAGAGAAAGATATATAAAAAGAGAAATATATATAGAGAGAGTGAGGGAAATTGGGGAGCATAAAAGTGAGGACACAGATAGAGAGGGAAGGAGGAGAGAGAGAGAGAGAGAGGGAAAGAAGAGAGAAAAAGAGACGGGGGAGCGAGCAAGAGAGAGGGGGTATAAAAGGTGAGGGGAGAGAGAGAAAGAGGGGAGGGGGAAGGAGATATAAAGAGAAATATAGAGAGAGAGTGCGAGAAAGGAGGGAGCATAAAAGTGAAGACAGATAAAGAGAGAAGGGGAGAGAGAGGAAGGGAGAGGGAAACAGAGAGGAAAGGAGATAGAGAGAGGGGAAGGTAGGGAAAGAGATAGAGAGATAGAGGAGATGGGGAGAGAGAGTGAAGAGAGAGTGAAGGACGAGGAGAGAGAGAAAGAACAGAGGGTGAAAGAGAGAAACAGACAGGGGCTAGACAGTGGGAGCAGTGGTTTGTGTGTGATGTGGGTTCATGAGAGAAGAAGTGGGTGAATCGAGTGAATAAAACTGAAAGTGGAGGAAAGATTCGAGAAGGAAATAAAACAGGTGAAAAACAACAGAATCGTTCTCATAAAATATAGAGTTTTTGATTTTTCTTTTTCTATACAATTTATGAAGGGACAAACTCAGTGTACAAATATACCAGAGAAATGTTGCGTATTGCAGCTTTAAAGGTTCTATATAACACAAAAATTAGTCATGTTATAATGTTGTAACCTCATCAAAACACACCTGGAGTTGTGTTTTGTTTCATTCACACAAGTTTAATCCTTTATTATTAGTCTGTCTACATCTCCAAAGCTCAAAATGCTCTGTTCCACCTTGTGATGTCATGAAGTGGTAGTTTTCAAATTAACTTTTACCTTCAGTCCAGTAGAGATCGGCAATTCTAGTGCTGAAATCATCCAAATGATTCTAGTGAAGGTGTGTGGAGGAGTTTAAAAACACAGTGGAGCACTTCCTGTATTACCACATGACATCACAAGGTGGAAATGAAAACACTTTTCAGTTTGAGAGAAGAACTCGGCCTAAATATGCAGGATTGTGTGTTAAATGTGTGAATGAAACAAAACACAACTCCATTATAAGATCAGAAAATAGCTTAATATGAGACCTTTAATCAATAGTTACAAATAAAGCAAAAACATCAAGAATCGTTAGAATCTTAGACCGAACAGGGTCTAGGAGCTAAAATACTCAACATGGATGATTTAAAACCTCTTCAGACATGTTTTTGATGAGGGAACAATGTTATAATGTGGTAAAAAGCACAAATAATGTTTAATATATAATACTCCCTCTTTAAACAATACCCAGCCCTAAACAGAACAGGTGTGGTCACTCACCGGCGCCCCCTAGCAGCTCAGAATGGCAGATCTGTTTGTTGTTTGTGAATGAGCCACAAAACTGAACTGGTTTGGCATTAGCACCCGCCGAGCACTTTCTAAGAAGCAGGAGCTGAGCACAGGCTAATCCCGGTCACTTTACACTAAATACATTACACACACTTGGCTTAGCCGCTGACAGCCCCCGGGCCTGCACTGTTCTTGACCCGCTCTCAGACTCACTCGCTGTGGTTCAAGTGTCTCTTCAAAAGACAATACTGCAACTCTGAAAACTACAGCTGACGACTGTAGAGAAAGTTTAATATTTGCAAATAGCAGTGGCAATGGCAGTTAAAGGTCCTACGTTACACAAAATGGATTCTTGTGCGCTTTTAGTCATGTTATAATGCAGTTACCTCCTCAAAAACTGACCTGGGGTTGTGTTTTGTTCATTCATACATGTCTGAGTAATCCTGTATTATTAGTTTATCTACATTTCCAAAGTTCAAAATGCTCTGTTCCACCTTATGATGCAATGTAGTGGTAGTTTTCAAGTTAACAGCTACATTTTACCTTTTGTTCAGTAGAGATCGGCAGTTCCAGAGCTGAAATGATCCAAATAATTCCAGTGTGAGTGTTTTCAGTTTGAGAGAAGAACTCAGCCACATGCAGGGTTTGTGTGTTAAACATGTGTGAATAAAACAAAACAAAACTTCAGGTGTGTTTCTGATGAGGAAACAATATTAGAACATGTCAGAAATATACTGCGCTATTTTTGGAATCTTTTCACAAACACACCTGGAGTTGTGTTTTGTTTCATTCACACATTTAACACACAAACCCTGTATGTGGTAATACAGGAATAGCTCCACTGTGTTTTTGAACTGGATAAACCTTCACTAGAATCATTTGGATGATTTCAGCCCTGGAATTTCCACTCGCCACTGAACAAAAGGTAAAAGGAGCTGTTATCTTGAAAACTCCCACTTCATGACATCACAAGGTGGAACAGAGCATTTTGAGCTGCAGAGGTGTAGACAGACTAATTACGCAGGATTATTCAAACATGTGTAAACAAAAAAAAGAAACAAAACACACCTCAGGTATGTTTTAGACGAGGTAACAACATTTTAACATGGCTTAAAACTCACAGTTTCATATATTAACTGTATCAGAGCAGGAAATTCACACTAAAAAGCAAAACAATATTTCCCACTGCAAAATCATACTGGAATTTATAAGACAACTATATTTATTTAAGCTTTATTATTTTCCTTTGTAATGACCGACAACCTCCAGTAGATGGCACTCTTTCCTTCTTTTTGTACACAGCCTGTTACAAATGTGCACAAAGAAAAGCCTATAACATATCGAAATAATGTACTTACTGTTCACTTTGTAGGGAGGACTAAAAAAAGTATTTGGGAAAACTACTACTCAAGTAAGAGTAACTTAAAAAGTAACTGCAACTGTAACTAATCTGATTTATAAATTAAAGTGAATGTAATTTGAAGGACAAAACATTGAATTTATTAAATCAAATAATGCACAAAGTCTGGTATTTTCAAATAATTTACACAAAAATGAGAAAAACAAGTGTTCTAAATGTCCACATAAAGCTTTTGTCACCTGTAGACTTACTCACAGTGGGAAGAGTAACCGAAACGTTTACTCGAGTAAGAGTACTGTTACTGCAATAAAAAATATAGTATATGGTATAGAATGCTGCTACAAAAGTACTCTGAAAAGTACACAGTATATAGTATAGAATGCTGCTAGAAAAGTACTCTGAAAAGTACAATTTTTTAAAAAGTTTTTCAAATAAATGTAACGAGTAAATGTGAGTAAATGTGAGTGAGTACTACCCACGTATGAATGCCATACTGTGGAACATTCCAGGCAATAACAAACAAAAACATCTCCGTATTTTATTATTATCATCTTTTATTTATCCTTAATTTAGCCATTAAAGTCCCACTGAGATAAAAATTTCTTCTTCTACAGAGAAATAAAGGACCCCACAAGCTGAAAAGTTCCACAGTGCAGCTTTTACAGACCCCTGAAAGTAGTAGTTAAAATGTAATGAGCTGCCACGGCTGCTGCTGGTGTGTGTGTGTGTGTGTGTGTGTGTGCATCAGTCGTAAACTCGTCCCACCTCGTGTCAGTCTTTCAGAGCGGGGGTCCCGGTGACGGCTGGTGAAAGGGGAGGCGTGGTCCTCCTGTCTCATCGGCAGCTCCAGGACAATACATGGTAATTACCTGGTGCTTCGTCTGTTTTCTGTCCCCGGCTCCTCTGGTTCGTGACCTCTGACCTCGTCCCATAGACAGCCACACAAACCCTCTCCGCAGGACCCCAAACGAGCTGTCAATCAGCAGCTTTAAGGACAGTGCAGAGACTCAGGACCCCCGGCAGATCAGAGGAGAGCTGGGGAGGAGCAGAGGGGGCAGGGTCTGGAGGGATGGACCTTAGAGGAGACACAGAGACGTGAAGGACAAGATACAAACACGTGAAAAGAGCCTTGAATAATTTAGGCATTTCTGTGATCTGAACTTAATGTTTAGAGAAGAATAAACGAGAGAAGAATTCAGTCACACCCTGAGCGCCTGAGAGAGCGGCAGCTGGGTGCAGTAGCTCCTGAGGTTTTTCCTGAAAACAACTGCCTTTTTAAGTTACTCTTGTTTGCATTTTAAGATTTTATTTTATTTTTATTTACTTTGTATATTGTGATGTTTGAGCTGCTGTATCCAAATAATTTCCCTTGTGGATCAATAAAGTTTGTCTAAGTCTAAATGTTATATTCAAGTAGAATTACACCAGATAGACTACAAACTTAAAAAAAAAAAAAATAGTACTTTTCAGGGTGCATTTCTAGCATCATACTTTTACTCCTACTTGAGTAATATTTTTTACTGAAGTAACAGTACTCTTACTTTTCATTTTCATTTGTGTTTCCTGCACTGCTCCTTCAGATATGATTTAGTTTCTCTCATTTTTTGTGTATATCTCAGATTTTGTGCATTATTTAATGTTTTGTCATACTACTCTTAACCGACTAGTAGTTTTCCCAAATTACTGCAAAGGTTTATTGAATTATGAACATATTTAACAGAAGAAGTAGCAGTTATTTTTCTGATTAGCTCTGCTGTGTCATGCCACGTGGAAAAGACATCAGCCGTTTGCTCTTCTGTTTGGTCTTTACAAAGTGGAAATTACACTATTACAACAGAAACAGAAAAGGTAATATTTCATCTTAACACGTGATGAGATTAATTATTTATGAGAATCACAAAAAACGAGATCACGAGACTCAAAAGTGAAGCTCAAAGTGACGCTGTAATGCCGTTTCTGGACAGATGGGGGAGCCACAACCTGGAGTGATTTATAGAGCAGATAAAGCTTTTCCAGATTGTTTAAAGGTGCACTATGGAATATTTTGGTTGAGAGTCCGTCACCTGCTTGTTTCTATGGATACGTCATTACTCTACCTGGAATGTTCCGCAGTATGACTTTAAACAGCTCTACCTTACATTTATTCAATTACAGGTGGGTTTATAGCTCAAAAGTACCTAGAATAGCAGGTAATCTGAGTGTGAGCGGGGTCGCCTCTCCACAGATCTGACCTGTAACTTAGTCTGGTTTGGTCTCCAGCATTTGACAGATCCTCCACCAGAAAAGTTACACAATGCATCTTTAAATTATTTGTAGACCTATATATAATTAGATACTGTTTAGCAAATTTTATATACACAAATGTAGATTTCTTAAAGTAAAGTAAAGATTCAGTGCTTTCCAAAATGAACTCGTGTCTCTGCATAACTTTTTGAAATGATTTAAAAGCAACGGTGCCTTGAAACTAACAGAAAAATTATCTGTTTATATTGGATAACGTCCTTTCAACACTTCGAGGAACATATTTCAAGACATGTTTGTAGTATGAGCAGTGCTGGAGAAGTAACTCTATACATGCATCATCCACATTATTCTAGTGAAGGTGTCTGGAGTTTAAAAGCACAGTGGAGCACTTCCTGTATTACCACGTGGAATATGGGCTCTTTAATATAGACAAAAAGGCCCACGCACAGTTTGGAAATCTCTTTATCTACAGCTGCAATAAAACAAGTTCAAATGGTTTAAAAACAAATAATGAGGTTCACTCTAAATTTATTCTTCGTTATTTGATTAGCAGGAATGTACCAATAACCGAAATATTAATGTATTTATTTTATTTATGAGACAGGGGCAGTGCACAATCTATATTAACCTTAACAGGAGAGATGCTTTGTGCCAGTGGTTGTAGCACCAGAGTTTTTTAGGTTTTTAGGAAAACCAGTGTCCACCCAGACACAGGGAGAACATGCAAACTCCACACAGCCACCGTGCCGATATCATGATATCGTATCATCAAAAGTCTCACAATAATATGGAGAGCTGTCACAATATATCGAATTACAAGTTCCTTTACTTAAATACATTGTTTTATAGTTGTAACAGTTAATAAACATGGAGAACTACATTTCCCATGATTCATTTCAGTGCAGACCACGTGAAGAAATACATGACAATAATGATTCGCACCAAAGTCTTGTGAAGGTTTTTTAAAAGCAAAAAAGTGTCCTATCTACAATTATATTTGCCTCTCCAAAATATCGCTATAAATATCGTACAGTGAGAAGCACATCGTGATAATAACGCACACAGAGATTTGAATATTGTTACATTCCTAATGAATATTAAATGTACAGATGTTAAGTTAGACAAATTATAACACACAAACTAGTAGGCAATTTATAAAGAATACAATGACATCTAGATGAAGAAAACCGGGCTATTTTCTCAGTTTTCCCAGATTTTTTCAGATCGCCAACAGAGCCGAGAGGAAGTCGTCATCCGCATGTTTCCAAACGTCTTCCGGTTTTGTGACGCAAGTGTGAACAGAGCCCATACAGGAAGTGCTCCACTGTGTTTTTACTTGGATAATCTCCTCTCTGCACTTCAAGGAACCAGTTTTAAGACATGTACGCATGTAGTATGAGCAGTGCTGTGAAGTAAGTGAACATATGTACCGAGAATACATATTCAGGACGCTAATTATGAGTAACTGTATTCCATTTGGTGGTATTCAGATATACAGTTACTTCCCTAAAATCAAAGGAATAAAACACAGTACCTGATCACACAATTTAGGCTTCAAACACCACGTTATTATTGAGAAAATTCGAAAACACAGCTGTTCTGGTGAGGCATGTGTGATTTGTCCTTTTCCAATTAGTGATAAATAAATGAATAACAAATAGTCAAATAAAGAAAGCTGTTTTTAAACTATAATTTAAATGCAACTTGATCTAAAATGATTCAGAATACAGTACTCTGATTGGACCACGTAGCAGAATACTTTACAAAATACATTTTAATGCAGGTATTCAGTATTCTGTAACTAAATACATTTTAAAAGTATGTAAGTATGAGTTGTACAAGTTAAATATTATTCTACTCCTCTTCCACTGAAACTTTATGGTACTACAAAAAAATAAAAAAATAAAATAAAAATAATAATAATAATAAAATACAATATTGTGCCCCAAATCTATTGTTTAAAGGTGCACTGTGTAACTTTTCTGGTCTGGTGGAGGGTCCGTCTGCTTCTCTCCATGGAGATATTGCCTGGAATGTTCCACAACATGGCATTACGCTTATTTATCCCTACGGCGACAGCAGGAGACACCACGGAGCCAAGTTACAGGCCATATCTGTGGAGAGGCGAGCCCACTCAGTAAGAATGCGAGCTTAGGTCAATAAAAACCCATGTTAATATTGAATAAACGCAAGATGGATACGTTTAATGCCATACCGGGACATTCCAGGCAACATCTCCATGGAGACGAGCAAAAAAAAAGTTACACAATGCGTCTTTCAAGATATTATTTACCGAATTGTAAGTTAACTGAAAGCAAAAGTGAATATCTGTACCAATAAAACACCACACACAGGAAACGTTTACCTTTTTAATGAACCCTGATTATTGCGTAATTACAAATGCAGATGAAGAGAAGAGAAATAAAAGTACAGGAGGTCCCAATGAAGACACAACCCAAAAAATACAATGAATATTAATAAACAGTATAACAGTACAAGGCTTTTCATACAGAATCCTCCAAAAAATGAAAAAATATATATACACAATACCAAAAAATTAAAACAACAACTGCTCTCCCCTGTATTTAACATAATGGGGAAATATGACCCTCCTCTTATCCATAAATGTTATAAAATCAGGTTAAAAAAATACACAAAGCAAGAACTTAAACAGGCCAACGAAGAACAATGAGTGCAAAACTGAAAAGAAACGCAAAGATGTCACGGAAAAGAGGCTGCGTACAAAATAATCCAAAAGTTAATATAATAATTACAATATAGTAACAGTAATATGTTTGAAAGTATACAGAAATACAACGAGAGGGAGCAACTGGAAAAAGTGACATTTTAAACCATGAATTTAATTAAAAATGAGAGTTGGGAGTTTCTTAGATCAGAAAATTGTCTGCAGATTTTTTTTTTATTTTTTTTTTTCAATTTAAAGATGTAATGCGTAACTTTTCTGGAGAGTACCCGGAGATGTTTCCATGGAGATGTTATCGCTTTGCCTAGTAAGCACTTTGAATTACTTTGTGTACGTGTGCTATACAAATAAACTTGCCTTGCCCTTGCCTTGCCTAGAATGTTCCACAGTATAGCATTAAACTCCTCCATCTCCATAGAGACAGCCAAGTGACAGGTCAGATCTGCGGAGAGGCAACCGCGCTCATAGTATTAATACATGTTTTTGTGGCATTAAAAAAAAAAAACCTGCATATGAAGCCATGCGAGATAGTTTAATGCTACGCTGTGGGACATTACCGACAAAGGAAGAGCATCTCCGTGGTAACAGGCTGCCCACCAGAAAAGCTACACAGTGCGTCTTTACGAGAAGCAGACAGGAGTGAGAAACTATAGGCCAGTTATAGGTGGATTAGAGGTGAATTATAGGAAGTAGTTTCAGAAATTAAGTGTTGGAATAAAAATAAGTGTTCGCATGTGTTTTGTATAAATAAATTATGGACTTGTTGAGGAAAAAATACAAATGATAGTGAAGTTATTAGCAGTGAAATATACCATATAACCTGTATTATTACTCCTACTTGCTACTGACAATATAGCAGTTTATCTTGTATATAAAAGTCCATAGAGTCACCTGTATAATGACTTAACTGACTGGTTAGGCCCAACAATCTGAACAAAATCAGCCAAATTACACAGATTACAGTAATTTATCATATTTTTGAATTATGTAGTCAAATAGAGGACTCAAAATGACAAGGCCCTCACACAAAATCACGAACTGCAATTTCAATTTTTTACAACACAACTGTCAAAAATGTTAATCAAAATGACTTGGATTGTGGTTTCTGATTGTGAATAGGCCGGGAGTGGGGAGGCCTCTGCTAAATGATGTATGTCTATGGCACAAATCTAGATTCAGATTTCCACTTGCACAGACCAGAGCAGTGGTTATGGTAAGTCCCTGTGTCTCCCTATCCCGCAATGAGGTTTCTCTGACGTAATTTCCAGTGCGGTGAATCTAGTTAGTACATTTTTAAACTGTAGAGGAGAGGATTAACTTGAATAAAGATGGTTATAGGTGATCTGGAGTTCAAAGTTTATCCAAATAAGATACTTTAAAGCCGCACTATGGAACTTTGCATCTTCATGGAGACCAAACCAGACCAAGTTACAGGTTCAATCTGTGGAGAGGCGACCCCGCTCAGTCAGAATGCCTGTTTTTCTAGGTATTTTGGAGCTATAAAACCACCTGTAATTTAATAAATGTAAAGCAGATCTGTTTAATGTCACACTGTGGAACATTTTGGGCGTAGAAACAACATCTCCATAGAAACAAGCAGGTGACAGACCCCAAACCAAAAGGTTACACAAGTTACAAAGGTTTTCTTCAAGATAGAATTACTGTTTTGCCAAGAATGTTCCACGGTATGACATTAAACTTATCTTTCTCTTTATCTTTTGAATTATAGGTGGTTTACGGTGTTACTTGGCCTGGTGGCGTCATCAGCTTGTTGCCATGGAGATAGATCATTTTAACGCCAAACTGTGGAACCTTCTAGGGAAAGCACAAGAGAAGGAACCTTTAACTGCTTTGGTTACATAAAAAAATGTCACTTTGTTACAGTATCCCTCTATATTTGGGTCAAAACCGTGAATAGTTTTACAATAGGGCGAGAATCCAAAAACGCAGTACAAAGCAAGTGCAAAGAAAGAAAAGACAATAAAAATGTTTACTGGCACTGTCTTTGGACCAATGTCAACCTACCAAAGCAAAAAAAAAAAAGTCTAATTTTGACCCAAGATTTTTGTAGGTGTTCCCCTGAAGAGATAATTACTTTACATAAAGATAGCTCAAGAATAAGAAGGCTAGAGTGAAATACTAAGGCAGGAGATACTGCTTATAATATGCCCGTTATAATATTTACAAATCTTTACCATTAAAAATAGCATCTTCCTGATTTCTTGTATCAAATCCGTACTGAAATATAACATTTGACTTCTATATATATTTGAAGAAAATATATAAGTGTAATTCTGTAGGTATTCTTACAAAAGACTGAAGGCATGATGGCTGTAGTGTGAACTTTGCAGGGGGGTAACTAGAGAAAGCATTGGCGTTTAAAAAGGCACAATTTTTTTAATATATATATATATGTATATACGTTTAAAATGGGGTTTCTTTTGTAAAATAACACATAAAAATAAGTCGATTCTTCTCAGTAAAGGTTTCGCCTGAGTTAACCTTGATGCTCAACATTCGTTTTACAATGCTCCAGATATGATATATACGAACGAAAACAAAATACAACACCGCAAATGCCCTTAATAATAATAATAATACATACTGAGGGTGCAAGTCAAGAAGAGGCACCGTTTTAGCATCTTTAAGCTAAACAAAAGGATGTGCGGTGTCTTCTCCATTGGGTTGTATTCTCTCCTCCTCGCTGGATCTGTGACAGTTCAAACAAGGACTAATAGCAGTCTTGGCAGTTATCCTCTTCCTAATTTCAAGCCTCCTGTTGTGTTTTGCGCCCTCTCCACAAGCAAAACATTTGATTATCTGTACAATATAGCAACTTTAAGTCCATTCGCTGGTTAACAGTTGTCAGTATTTCAAAGTTTGGAGTTCATCTTTGTACAAATACGGCTGCTTTTAACTTTTCTTTGTACAATGTAGTGTGGGTGAGAGGACAGGATCATTTTGTCTCACTTGAGGGAGTCTTTCAGATATTTCCAGGAAAGAAATTACAAGTTCGGCAGATGGTAAAATTGACTGCGTGATGAAAAGGCAGGCACTTCTATAAACGGGCCAATAAAAAAACTGATGAATAAAGACGGGCTATGTAACATTTCTGGTGGTCTCTATGGAGATTTTCTAGCTACACCTGGAATGTTCCACAGTATGGCATTGAAATGATCATGTGGGCAAGTAGCTGGCAACAAGTTGCATCAAGTTACAGGTCTGATCTGCGGAAAGGCGACCCCACTTACGGCAAGAAAGCATGTTTCTTTAGCCACAAAAAGACTGAACAGATGCAAGGGCAATACGTCTAATGCCATACTATGAAACATTCCAGGCAAAGCAATGACATCTCTATGGAGACAACCAGGTGTTCACCAGAAAAGTTACATAGTGCACCTTTAAGCAAGATTTTGGTCTTATATTACACAAAATTGAGCTTTAAACATGTTAAAATGTTGTTTCCTCATCAAAAACAGACCTGGAGTTGTGTTTTGTTTCATTCACACGTTTGAGTAACCCTGCATTATTAGTCCGACTACATCTCTAAACTCAAAATGCTCTGTTCCACATTGTGATGTCATAAAGTGGTAGTTTTCAACTTGACAGCTACGTTTTACCTCTAGTTCAGTAGAGCTTAAATCATCCAAATTATTCTAGTGAAGGTGTGTGCAGTTTTCAGGTTTAGAGAAGAACTCACGTCTAAATCTGCAGGGTTTGTGTGTTAAACGTGTGTGAATGAAACAAAACACAACTCCAGGTGTGTTTGTGATGAGGAAACAACACTAGAACACAGATCAGAAAATAGCGAAACACGGGCCCTTTAAGCAGGATTTTGAGTATTAAACAAAGTGGAAATCAAAGCAAAGCGGCGCCTCGCTAGTGACAATTTGCGCTGTACACGTCGTCCAAACAAAGCGATTGGTATTTTAGTAACAATGCTCGCTCGCTGCCAGGAGATCGTGCTAAAACATATTCTGGGCACATGGTGAGATGTAAGAGCCTGGCAGCCTAAACTGGCACCAACAGACTTCGAAAAAGGCAGTGTGAATGAATCCCAAAGCTCTTTACAAGTCTTCACTGACGGAGAAGGGCCGGTGTGGTTTGCCTTTTCCATTTTTTTGTGTTTTTGCAAGTTAATTTATAGTTTTTCTTTAATTGGATCCATTGTTTCGGAGGCGATGCTGGCACTAGTTCAATTTCTCCGCAAAGATCACAAAAACTAGGAGCTGCTTGTTGACAGCACATGCCAGGACTCAAACTCCAAAGCTAATCCTAATACTGAAATGCTTATATGCATTTTTAAAGATTTTTGGATGCCGTCATGATGAGGGGGAGTGTACATAATATTTTTATTTTATATATATACAAATTGTGCTTTGGAAATTGCCCCTTTATGCAGAATAAAATACCCTTGCATCCTTGTGTTTAATAGCAAAAAGGGTATTTAAACTGATGTAATAGTGATTTATCTGGTAAAAATGCCCACTTTACGGCTCATTTTACAAACTTTGGGATAAGATATGGTTATAAAATTATTTGACAAGTAAAAATAGATGCTTGGTCTGCTATATGTTCATTAAGAAGCCACTATTTAATATACAAAAATACACTATAACGTTACTATACCAAGAGTTGTAATTGTGGATTGTGATTGGCTAAAACTTGCTACGATCTCGCCGTCTATGGTCTGCGTCAACAAGAAGCCAGTAGGTCTTTCGTATCTATGCGTTACTGGGTCTCAGCACGTTGGGTTTTCCAGGGATAGTTGCGCAGTTGCCCTCTGGAGCTCTGAGCTGCCCCGGCGCTGGGTAGGGGGAGGCGGGAGAGTCAAGCCCAGGATCACAGCTCCTCGTGCGGGCATGGGCTCCTCCTCTGCCCTCCTCTGCTCCTCCTCCATACCCTCCTCTCCATCGGCACGCACTTTCTTATCCTCGGCCTCGCCATCCCTCTCACCATCTGAAACAGGTAGAAACAAATGAGATATATTTACATTTCAATCAATTTCACTGTAAGTAACTGTAGCCTAAATAATACCAAATTAAAGAGCAACTGTACTGCATTTGGAGATAGGCAATTATGAGGTTGAAACGATCCAAATGATTCTAGTGAAGGTGTATGACGTTTAAAAACACAGTGGAGCACTTCCTGTATGGAAGGTGGGAACAGTGTTTTCTGTTAGACAAGAACTCAGCCTAAATATGCGAGATTTGTGTGTTAAACATGTGTGAATATAATAAAACACAACACCAGGTCTGTTTGTGATGCGGAAACAACATTATAGATCAGAAAAGAGCGTAATATGAGTGATTTAAAGTGCATATAGCAGGTTAGACTACTCATCACTCTAAAACATTATTAACATCATTAGGTTTAAGATTTTACAAAATAAAAAAGCTTGGTCTTCTCTAGTTTTGTCATTTTGGTGAAGGTGAAGTCAACGTTGTGGTTGATTGTCTACCTAGCAACAATAATGTTAACAAAGACCAAAACTGTCTAAATTACACATACGATTTGACAAATACAAATGAATTATAACCTTTAGTTTGTTAAATCAATGTTTAAACTGTTAGAAAAATGCCTTCCTTGTGTGTAAATTGTGTATGCATTTTGGATGGAATTGATGAATAGGTAGAGGTATTCCATTTTAGAACTCGACTGATGTAAAATTCTGACAAATATTTACCACAGGGACCATCTCATCAGTCCAAGGAATAATTACAAAAATATATAAATCTGATGCAGTGGCAAAAATATGGTTCTCAAAATGTCTCTACCCACCTCTACCGTCTACCTCTGTCTTTTGGTCTTCGCTCCAGCGTCGTTTGAACCTCAGTTTGAGCGGGATGCAGCGCGTTCCTCCAGGACTGATGGGGGCGCTGTTGCTTTGCCCCGGCTCTGCTTTCAGACTGAGCATGGGGAAAGGCATGGTTCCGGGGGGAGGTGTAGCGGGGGTCTTGAACACATCTTCGTCGTCGTCATCGTCCGCCGTCCCGTTCGCCGGAGGTGGAGGAGGCAGCGGCGGGGTGCTGGTCCTCGTGGTCCCGTTGCTGCTGTGGCGACCGAGGAAGCTTCCGGCTGTCCCGTTGCCGTGGTGACGGAGGAAGCGGTGACGCGACAGAGGCGTGAAGATGTCGCCCTCGTCGTCGTCCTCCCCCCCATCGTCATGGTGATTCATGTCGTCGTCCTCCTCGCTGATGTCAGTCACCTCCACCTCCTCGTCTGACTCCACGTCTGAGATACGCTCCACCTGAAAAACAAAAGAGCGCAGGGGAATATTGAAACACTACACTTGTGACTCGTGTTTTGGCTTTATCATTTCAAATATAAAAGTTTAAAGGTGCATTGTGTAACTTTTCTGTCATCTGATTTTCTTTTTCCATAGAGATGTTACTGCTTTGCCTGAAATGTTCCACAGTAGCATTAATCTACTAGAATCTTCCATTTATTCAATCACAGGTGTTTTTATTGCTTAAAAACATGAGCACTGATCGCCTCTCCGCAGATCTGACGTGTAACTTGGCTTGGTGGTGTCACTTTTTTGGACACGTTTAATGGAACACTGTGGAGCATTCTGGACAAAGCAACATCATCTCCACGGAGACGAGGAAGTTACACAATGCATCTTTAAGTTTGAAGACTGCCGCACAAACACGTCATTAAAAATTAAGTGTAAAGTGTTGTTTCTCTAGTGTGAAACGTTACAAGTGTAAAATAATATTGGATCAAATATGTGTCTCTAAGTTTGATTCTAGTCCACTAAAACCTGCGCAAGAGGAGGCTTTCTGGAAATGGAAAACTTCTATAAACGGTACTTTATACTGTATGTTTAATAAAAGTTGACTTACTCTTTAAAAATTATTTAAAACTGGATTGCTCAACTTTGCTGAATGTCATTTCTTTGCCGGGAATGTTCCACGGTATGACATTTAACACCTCTGTCCAGCATTTATTCATTACAGGCGTTTCTATTGCTCAAAAATACAGTAACTCTCTCTGTGAATAGGGTTGCATCTCCACAGATCTGACCTATAAAGTAGCCTATAGTTGTTGCTCTTTAAGATGCTTTAATCTCTCCCGTGGAACATCTCCAGTGACAGACCCTCAGCCAGAAAAGTTACACAATGCACCTTTAAAATGCAAAACAATAATTAAGTAGATGCTGGTTCTAGTGTGTATATCAGTCACAATAAGCCAAGTTAAAATCAGGTTTCATAGAATTTTATAAAGATACACTATGCAACATTTCTGATGGCTGGTCTCTATGGGGACGTTATTGCTTTGCCTTAAATGTTCCACAGTATGGCATTAAATATATCCATCTCCACCAGATTACAGGAGTGCCTTTTTAAGTTCATTTCAAAAATCACATTTGGTCATTCTAAATCATTTAATTAATGATTTTTTTTTTATTTTATTCATTTTATAATTTGAACACTTCTTATTTATAGTTTTTATTTATGATTTACTCTCTTTATGTCTTAATTTGTCTGTGCAGCACTTTGGAAACTTGTGTTTATAAAATGTGCTATATAAATAAAGTGGATTGGATTGCTTAATATTCTGTAAATATTAAAGTAAATTACTGATATTAGTTTATCTTATGACCCATTTGAGGTTTTTTTTTGTTTGTTTGTTTTTTTAATCACTTTCTCACCTTAATCTTGGGTGGTCCCGCAGACAGACTGGGGGTACTCAGAGTCTGGCTGGACCCTGAAAACCCAGACAACGACGAGGAGGAGGAAGCAGCCGGGGTACTTCCTGTTTCCCTGTGCTTTCTTCCGAGAGGCGGTGGCTGCAGTTTGAACTTAAACTCATCAGTCGCTCCGATCGGCTGCCCCAGGGAGTGAGACAGGCCCAGGGGCGGTCCGTGGAGGAGGGAGGGCTTGTCTGGGGTGGGTCTGTGGGGCTGGGGGACTATGATGTTGGGGTAGGGCAGGAAAGCGCGCGGGCTCAGATGGTAGTTGTACACGGACTGATTATGCGCTTGCAGGTAATGATTCATATCTTCCGCGTTGAATGAAAAGTGTGAACCCATGAGCGGGGAGGGCAGGGAGGGAGACGGGGTGAAGGGGAGATGGGGCGTGGGGGTCATGGACATAGCGGGGGACAGCGGGGGCAGGAGACCAGGCCCGGGGAGGGGTGAGACTGGGAAGGGAGACAGCGGATCGGGGTGGACTCGCGGGGTAGGTCTGGCCAGTCCTCCAGGTCCTCCTCCGAAGACTCTGAAGAGAGAATCGTGAGGGAGACGTGGGGGGAGCAGGCCTCGGTACGCACGATCTGGACCCCCGCCGCCCCTCTCCTCCGCCCCGGCCTCCTCCAGCTCCGAGTTGGTGGAAGTGCCATCGCTGCAGTCGCTCACAGACCCCCGTGCCATGCGTCTGCTGACTGCGCTGTACATGCCCGGGCTGCGCAGCTCTTCGCTGGACGAGAGCACGTCTGAGGGGGTGGAGGGGGGGAAACGGAAGTGGGTGCCTCCGGAGGGGACGGGAGGGGCGCTTTGGGGGACACCTCGACCTGGAGAAAAAAATAAAACAGAATAAGATTAGAATAAGTTTATTGTTTTAACTGTTTTTAAGTTGTTTACCAAAATAATTTACATGGGCTCAGAGTGTTTTGTTCCTTGCAGAGGACATTATGGACTCTATTCACGCTTACGTCACAAAACCGGCAGACGTTGGGAAATATACGAATGATTCTTTCTTTTTTCCTTTTATAAATTGCCTATTTGTGTATTATAATCTATCTAACTTAATAAAATCACTGTAGCGTTCCGTTATGTTCGCCAGATAAACAGTTACAACCAGCTGCCTGTAAGTGAAAATAAAGATCCGATTCGATTCCCGTCCTTTTTGGAAAGCTTTGGCAGGTTGTTGCTGAATCCACGGTTTTATCACATGCCCAGTGTCGGGAACTACACATGAAGTCGCCATCCGCGTCTTCCGGTAAGCGTGAATAGAGCCCATTATAATCTCAATAATTGCAGACTAAACTTTGTGCTTTAGATCCATGACCAATTATGACCTTTTCCATACACTTACACTTCTCCTGGGGTATTCAGTATTCATTTACCGAATAAAAGTACTGAGTAAAAGTAAGTTTAATACCTGTTTAGAGCATACATGTCCAAACTATACCCCGGGGCTATAGCCGGTCCTTTGACCAATTTTTCTTGGCCCTCAGGCTTCAAGGTAAATTGCCCCAAATTAAATTAAGCAGTACTTTCTAGACTTAGACTTTGACAGACTTTATTTATCCGCAAGGGAAATTACTTAAATAAAGTAGCTCACATATCACATTATATTACAATAACAAAGAGTAAAAAAATATAAAAATGGTAATAAAAACTTCTTAATAAGTAGCAATAAAAAATAGCAGGAGAATGGCGTCAAATAAGGCATAATTGTAAAGATGTATGTACAAGTAAGTAAACAAATATAGTAATATAAATAGAGTATGTCACAGTTTTATACAAGAGGTCGTAAGGAAAACAGTGCAAAGACGAGATGATGATTGACAGAAACGTAGGCTTATCTGTTACATAAGGGTGAGTTGTTAAACAGTTGTAGGGAGTATTATCTGTTACATAAGGGTGAGTTGTTAAACAGTTGTAGGGAGTATTATCTGTTACATAAGGGTGAGTTCTTGTACAGTTGTAGGGAGTATTATCTGTTACATAAGGGTGAGTTGTTGCACAGTTGTAGGGAGTATTATCTGTTACATAAGGGTGAGTTGTTGCACAGTTGTAGGGAGTATTATCTGTTACATAAGGGTGAGTTCTTGTACAGTTGTAGGGAGTATTATCTGTTACATAAGGGTGAGTTTTTGCATAGTTGTAGGGAGTGTTATATGTTACATATGGGTGAGTTGTACAGTCGTAGGGAGTATTATCTCCTCTGTCCCTCTATAGTCTGGTGCAGTGGGTGAGTTGTTGCACAGTTGTAGGGAGTATTATCTGTTACATAAGGGTGAGTTGTTGCATAGTTGTAGGGAGTATTATATGTTACTTAAGGGTGAGTTGTTGCACAGTTGTAGGGAGTATTATCTGTTACATAAGGGTGAGTTGTTGCATAGTTGTAGGGAGAATTATATGTTACTTAAGGGTGAGTTGTTGTACAGTTGTAGGGAGCATTATATCCTCTGTCCCTCTATAGTCTGGTGCAGTGGGTGAGTTGTTGTACAGTTGTAGGGAGTATTATCTCCTCTGTCCCTCTATAGTCTGGTGCAGTGGGTGAGTTGTTGTACAGTTGTAGGGAGTATTATCTCCTCTGTCCCTCTATAGTCTGGTGCAGTGGGTAAGTTGTTGTACAGTTGTAGGGAGTATTATCTCCTCTGTCCCTCTATAGTCTGGTGCAGTGGGTGAGTTGTACAGTTGTAGGGAGTATTATCTCCTCTGTCCCTCTACAGTCTGGTGCAGTGGGTGAGCAGGAGTGTCCATGATGACGAGCAGTTTGTCCTACTGAAAGTTTTGATGAAGCCAATGTCAAATAAGAATCTAAGCATGAATAAAGGTCTGGTGGCTGAGTCTAACTTGTTATAAAGACACACTGTTTTGAGTTATTATCTGTTTTGTCCAATAGTCCAATAGTTTGGCTCTCGATCTTCATCTGTGTTTTCATATGTGGCCTTTGAAGAAAAAAAGTTTAGACATGTCTGGGGTAAAAGGATGTCTATTGAAAAAAGCAGAATCAGCAGCCATTTCCATTTAACAGTGGCATACCATGTTTTTCTTATGCACTACTGTTTTTTTGCTAAAACTAATTCGCTATTTTAACTTTGGCTAACACTGTCAACAAAACAAGACCATAATGAAGAATGTTTTATCTCAGACTAATTAGAACAGAGCGGTGGTGACATATATGAGAGTTTTACCCATAGACGGAAAGCAGAGTTACACGGAGCCACAATTAGGCGCTTTTTGAACAATCATCCTCCCTGTTTTTACCAGTGGCCTGTGGCATTGCTGGAGAAGCATGTGCCATCACAAATAAGGGCGCGTACCTCCTCCTTTTCCACAGGCTCAGTGCATGTGTGTGTGTGTGTGCGTGTGTCTGTCTGAGAGGTAACACTCTGGAGTCATGTCTGGACCAGTGGAGATGAGCCAATGAACTACTGTATACAAGTCTACTGTGTTGGGGGTGTAAATGTACAGTAATGCAGGTCAAAGTATTGTAAATAAAATACTTAAAAATATTATATTACTCAAAATTGACTCGTGAGCTTTTAGTCTTGTTATAATGTTGTTACCTCAGCAAAAACAGACCTGGAGTTGTGTTTTGTTTCATTCATTCACATTCAGATGTTTGAATAATCCTTTATTATTAGTCTGTCTACATCTCCAAAGCTCAAAAGGCTCCGTTCCACCTTGTGATGTCGTGTAGTGGTAGAGTTCAAGTTAACATCTACCTTTTACCTTTTGTTATCCAAATGATTCTAGTGAACGTGTATGGAGTTTAAAAATACAGTGGAGCACTTCCTGTATTACCATATGAGATCACAAGGTGGAAAAGAGTTGTTTTTTTTTTCAGTTTGAGAAAAGAACTCAGCCCAAATATGCAGAGTTTGTGTGTCAAACATGTGTGAATGAAACAAAACAAGGTATGTTTTTGATGAGGAAACAACATTATAACAACGACCAGAAAAGAGCATAATGTGAGCTCTTTAAACAAAAGATTTAGAAATATTTGTTTTACTGGCAAGTGCAAGGTTTGTAGGCGTCGTAGAATAATATTAGTCATACATGGAGTAGCAGTAGTAGTGTGTGCAGTAGTAATTGTAGTAATAGTAGCAGTAGTAATAAACACTTTGGTACTTTGTATGTGTCTATGGACTGCCAGAATGCATTGCTCCTTCTAATACTGAACGATAAGTTGAAGTAGTGTTTAGTAGTGTGAAGTAGTGTTACAGTCCAGCTTGTCAGTAAAGTTTTTAAGCACTGAACTTCTGTGTGAAAGTCTGAAGTCAAAGCCCAGACTGACGCAGACAAATGGCCCTATCAAAATGACGGCGTGTGGGCTACAGCAGACAGCCCGTGTAATTAAAGTTTGGCTCTGCTCTTATGTCATCGCTCTGAATGGGACACGTTTAAAGTGGGCCAGCCCGGGACAGGGACCAGACCAGACCTCAGAGGGAGGAGAGGGCGGGGCAGGTCATGGAGCGCTTTTCAGACACAAACAAAGCTACTAAAATTAATGTCCTGTAGGAAATTAGCTGAGAATGTGGCTTGAAGTGAAGTATGAGTCAACCTGGAGGGTTATTTATAACGGCAAATGTTCAGTAGTGGCCGTAAACTGCACATCGTCTACGGGGTTAACCACAACCGTTCCTCCAACTTTGACAGAGTTACCGTTTGTTTGGTTTGGTCCTGGTTTGGTCCTGGTTTAATCCCAGTTTAGTCCTGCTTCTAAACTGTCTTTTACTGGTAAGTGCAAGTTCTGCAGGTGTAGGTACATTTTCACATGTAGTAGTAGTAATAATGCATAGTAGTAGTAGTGTAAAGTTCTAATAATTTCAGTAGTCTAGTTTTTGTAGTAGTTGTAGTAGTAATAGTAGAAGGAGGAGTACTAGTAGTACTAGTAGTAATAGTAGCAGCAATAGTAGTAGTAGTAGTAATTAACACTTTGGTAGTTCATATGTGTCTATGGACTCCCAGAATGCATTGCTCCATGTAATACTGAACGATAAGTTGAAGTAGTGTTCGTCGTGACAGTCCAGCTTGTCAGTAAAGTTTTTAACCACTGAACTTCTCTGAAAGTCTGAAGCCAAACCTCAGACTGACGCAGACAAATCGCAAGCAAATGTTCAGTAGTGGCCCTAAACTACACACGGGGTTAGCCACAGTGATTCCTCCAGCATTTTGCTCTGGTTTGGTCCTGGTTTGATCCCAGTTTAGCCCTGTTATAGACCAGGTTTTGGGCTGATCTAATCCTGGCTTAATCCCAATTTAGATGTAGTGTCCAGACCATCTAAAAAAATCAGAATCAGCGCATATCTATCACTATGTTTGCAACTTATTTAGAATTTATCATTACCATTTATATTTTTTCTCTTTATCCATCGCTAAATTACTCAATCAACTTTATAATACGGTAGAAAGCAAAAAAAAAAAACAAAAAAAAACAAACAAAAAAGGCATAATAATACCCCCTCTTTAAAAGTTCTGGTAAATAAAGAATTACTTGTTTTTCCTGCACTAAATACTGACTTTTGAGACTTGCTTTTGTCAGTATTTTTCCAGTTCTTACATCACTTCAGATTCACAGACACCTGAAGGTCATCAGTGTTTTGTCTATAACACAGCTCCCGAGTCCTTGTCGAGTACAATTGTTCTATTTAAAGCTTCACTCCTGCGCCCTGTTGCCAAGGTGAGGTTTCACACAGATAATGGTCTATTTCTACGTGATGTAACTCGGAGAAATATTTGGTTTTCCATCAGTATAAATGAATAAAGTCCGTTTTGTTGTCAAGGTAGGAAGTAACAATAGTAAATGTACAAAGAGGAGGAGATGGAGAAAAAGTGTTGTAATTGAAGTGGGAATATTTGTCATAGAGATGGAAGTTATCAAATAAAGTGTAAATACGACCAAATTAAATCTGAAATAAGTATTTGTAGATCAAAGAGTCAATAGAGGCCCATATTACATTATTTTCTGATCTATTTTATAATGTCGTTTCCTCGTCGAAAACATACCTGGAGTTGTGTTTCATTCACACAAGTTCTTTTCTCAAACAAAAAACACTCTGTTCCACCTTGTGATGTCATGTGGGAATACAGGAAGTGAACCCAGTGGTGTTTTTAAACTCCACACACCTTCACTAGAATCATTTTTAATAATTTCAGCCCTGGAATTAACAATCTGCTCTGGACTAAAGGTAAAATGTGGCTGTGACCTCGAAAACTACCACCACGTGACATCACAAGGTGGAACAGAGCGTTTTGAGCTTTGGAGTTATAGACAGACTAATAATAAAGGGTTACTCAAATGTGTGAATGTAACAAAACACAACTCTGGGAATGTTTTTATGATTTAAATCTCACAAAAGTCAATTTAGCGCAATATAGGACCCATAAATAGTAGAATAAATAGTAAATGGACCAGTCAGTACACTACAGAAGATAGAAGCAAAAGTAACAGTTCAAATTCAATTGTACTTTGTGTGCAAACAACTACATTCAGATACAAGATGTCTGAAGATGAGCAAACCAACTGCATGACTTTTACCATGGAGGTGGATCCTGTGGTTAATGCCATTATGGAACATTCCAAGGATTTTCAGTACAGTTAAAACACCAATAACAAAAAAACAAGCATTTACTTCATTTTATTCTTTGGCTGAAAACTTGCAAAACGTGCGATGAGGCTTGAATAAATAACAGTTTTGAATTCATATTTTTAAAAGGACCTTTGCTCCACCTCTTTCTTCTAGTCTTAAACGTGTTTTGTCTGTTGCCATGGTAATCTGATACGGCGCATACCTGAGCCCATGTCGATGAAGGGGTAGTTGACCAGGACCAGTTTGTTGAAGTTGAATTTGTAGGTGAACCTTTTGCCCTTGGTTTTGTGGAGGATCCTTTTGTTGTAGTAATATCTGAAAACGAAACGACAGACAAATATTAATAAAGGAGATTTTGGGACAGTTTATGACATACTGAACGAACAAAAACGAAAAACAATTTAAACCTGAATTTCTGGAGATACAAAATGACTGAACTGCCGTGTTACTGAGTGAAGCAGTTCGAATAAGGCCAAAAACAATGACAGAACGCAGAGGAACACTTCTGTAATACACCTAATGACGTCATAAGGTGAAATTGGGCCTTTTGCGCTCTGAGGAAGTAGTAGGCAGCCAAATATGAAGAATTATTCACATTATTCACCACGTTTTGACATATTGTTTAACTTTCCTCGTGGAGGGAGATGTTATTTCTTTGTCTGGAATGTTTCACAGTACGGCATTAAACCTTTCTATCTTCATGGAAACCAAACCAGACCAAGTTACAGGTCAGATCTGCGGAGAGGCGACCCTGCTCACAGTCAGAATGCCTGTTTTTCTAGGGATTTTTGAGCTTTAAAACAACCTGTAATTTAACATATGTAAGGTAGAGCTGTTTAAAGTCATACTGTGGAACATTCCAGGCAGAGCAATGGCATCTCCATAGAAACAAACCAACCAAAAAGTTGCATAGTGCACCTTTAAAAGCAAAAAAAAAAAGTACATTTAAAAACAAGTGCAGTATTGTCAACTTTTGCACACCCTAAATGTAATCTCTGCTGAACAAAAGGTAAAAGGAGCTGTTAACTTGAAAACTACCACTACATGACATCACAAGGTGGAACAGAGCATTTTGAGCTCGGAAGTTGTACACAGACTAATAATAAAAGGTTACTCAAACGTATGAATGAAACAAAACAACTCCGGGTAAGTCGAACATGACTAAAAGCTCACAGGAGTCCATTCTGCGTAATATATGACCTTTAAAATAAAAAAATAAAAATATATATTTTTCTAACAACTTCCGATTTCCTACACTTATGCAGCAATCAATTGAGCTAAAGGTGAGCAGCTACGCCCATGTGCTGATTGCCCAAGGATGTGGTTGACGGAGGAAGGTTGAACTCATGTAGTTTTGAGACATTAGTCACCTCAGCCCCACACAGAGCAGAGAATAGAACTGACAACTCAATCAGAACATGAGAAAATGGCTTCCAATGAGTCACATATGGCCCCGGCGCATTCACATTTTCTTTACATAAAAGCCTGAGCCTCTCATTCACTCATTCAGAGCAGCTTTGCCAAAAGTGGAGGAGGACATTAGTCATGGGGCAGTAGAACAAGCACACCTTTGTACAGCTGCAAGTTTAAAGGAAGGGATAAATTCTTAAAACTGGGTACCCACATTTACTCCTATAATTTTATTTCTTTTTTCCGCCATAGATAAAAAACTTAATAATTTAGCTTTAATTCATCTTAAATAATACTTAAAAGGTCCTGTACAAGATTTTTTTTCTATGTATTTAACCATGGCCCCAGTAAAGTTTAAGAGATGAGACAAAATGTTAAAACTGGTACTTGACTTTATTCGTATATATAACTAAAAAAAAATCCCCCATAGATAAAACCATGTAATAATTTAGCTTTAATTCATTTAAATAAATTATACTTAAAGGCCCTGTACAAGATTTTTTTTCTATGTATTTGACAATGGCCCCAGTATGCTCTTGAGGTCAAAGTAAGTCCATGAACTCCTGTCTGCATCCAATTAAAGTTTTAGCATGCTAGTTGTCGTTAGCGCCACTCTGGCCAGTTAAAGTTGTGAAAAGCGTCTAAATCACTAAATAATTGAGATGTTTGAAATGAATCAGGTAAGTGAGGAATAACTTTGGACCGCTGCAAACTGTTTATAATGAACTAACTCTGTATTTCTGTTGATCAACAAGGGAACTTACTTAATTTCCCAATAATGTTCGTCTAAATCTAAGCCTTTAAGTCATGCTTTATCAAGACCAATCAAGGTGTAGTAGTGCAAGATGAACAAAATATATATTGATTAGGTTAAAAGAAATGCTATAACTTAACTTCAAGAATATAAGAATTACTTAACCCCAATACTGCATCATCCATCAAACCGCCTGACAGGTCTGAACATGACAAATGTATTAATCATAATTCAATAAGAGCATCTCTTTAGCAACAAGGAGGTTTTATAATTCCTATATGTTCCCTGTTACGCATTACTGAAGCTGCTGGGAGCCTTTAATGACAACTGTGTAACCATCAATTTACACAAGACCTGAAAAAAGTTTGAAAATGCCATGTGAGAAAATGACTGATCGGGACACGTACAAAGCACCACAGCCAGTTTTGAAAGCACTGGAAATATGATAATGTCGTTTCCTTATCAAAAACATACCAGCTTCATGACATCACAAGGTGGAACAGAGCATTTTGGAGATAGACTAATAATTAAGGGTTACTCAAACATGCGTGAATGAAACAAGACAATTAAATGGAGGTGAAAACGGAAATTGATCTGCAAAATGGCGTCTTGAAAATAAGCGATTAAAGATTACTCAAACATGCACAAATCAGTCCAAATACAACTTTGGGTGAGTAAATGGTGAGGGAAAACAACTACAAATGCTCTGAAAATATACATTTTGCATAATACGTCTGCTTTAAAAGGATTTAATTTAAAATTTTGAGTAAAGTTTTGAGTAATTAAAATAAGAGTACAACAATTAATTAAACCACATTGAAATTGCTAATTGAATTGCCTAAGAATGTAAAAAACATACTTGTATAACTGCTATCCTGCTATTTTAGAAGTGTTTTTGAAGACATTTCCTTCAATTAATTTTTCAGTTTTCTGCCAAAAGTGAATATTCCCTGATGTGTCAAATTACAATTAAATAATCTGTCAGAAAAACTACGTCAAAACGTTCAAAATTGTCAAACCCTCAACTCTTTTAGTGACTGGCTCCTGGTGAAGAGATGGATGTACAGTATGTGGCTTTAAAAATTCATCTTAAAAGTGCTTGTTGCTGCGGAGATGTTTTTGCTCTGCCTGAAATGTTACGCAGTATGGCATTAAACTCATCTTTTTGGTATTTATTAAATTGCACGTGTTTTTATTGTTCAAAAATCCCTTGAAAAATCGTCACTTTTATTGTGATCTGACCTTTAACATGGCCTGGAGGCGTCTCCTGCTCGTCTCCATGGAGATGGACAAGTTTAATGCCATACTGCATGACATTCCAGGCAAAGCAAGGGCATCACCACGGATACAAGATGACGAAGTTATCGCCATGGAGACTGAGGTGTTTAATTACACACTGGGCAACATTACTGGCAAAGCAAGAAGATAGTGATAGGTTTAAAGATGCACTGTGTAACTTTTCTGGTGGAGGGTCTGTCACCTGCTTGTTTCTATGGATATGTCATTGCTCTGCCTGGAATGTTCCACAGTATGACATTAAACAGCTCTACTTTACATTTATTCAATCACAGGTGGTTTTGGAGCTCAAAAATACCTAGAAAAACAGGCATTCTGACTGTGAGCGGGGTCGCCTCTCCACAGATCTGACCTGTAACCTGTTCTGGTTTGGTCTCCATGAAGATAGAAAGGTTTAATGCTAATTCTGTGAAACATTCCAGACAAAGTAGTAACATCTCCATGGAGAAAAGCATTTGACGGACTCTCCACCATGCACAAAAGTTACACAATGGCCCTTTAATGCCAAGCTGCGCAACATTCTAAACACAGCAAGAACATCTCCATGGAGACGAGCGGGCGACGCCAGAAAAGTTACACCGTGTACCTTTAAAAATGGTACAAAAGTGAAAAACATGTTGACAAAAAACACATTAATGAACAGAAAAACACCATTGAGTGATGCTGTGGTGGTAGCATTAGTCATGATAGTGTCCAGTGAGAGGAGGCTGAGTCACCGGCTTCTGTGAGTCAGAGAGAAGAGGACCACTTCAGAGGGACCGTACTACAGATGCACTTCCACAAACATGAACAGAACAATAACAAAAGAGGAGAGGAGGAGGAAAAACAAATACTAAATATATTAGCCTGTAGCAATAATGAGATTCTGTAGAGCTGCTTGAATTTAATATGGACAGGCAAAGCTACTGCGGACGATCAGGCTATTCATATTGTATACACTGAATTTAAATGCTACATGCGACAATACTGCTAAAGGTGCACTGTGTAACTTTTTGTTTAGGTGTCCGTCACCTGCTTGTTTCTATGGATATGCCATTGCTCTGCCTGGAATGTTCCACAGTATGACATTAAACCGCTCTACCTCAAATTTATTCAATTACAGGTGGTTTTACAGCTCAGAAATACCTAGAAAAACAGATATTCTGACTGTGAGCGGGATCGCCTCTCCACAGATCTGACCCGGGTTGGATCTGGCTTAGTCCAGGGTTTAAGTCCAGGGCTTAAGTCCAGGGCTTAAGTCCAGGATTTAAGTCCGGGGTTTAAGTCCGGGGCTTAAATCCAGGGTTTAGTCCTAATAAATCCTAATTTGATCCTAGTTTAATCCTGGTTTAGTGCTGTTATTATGGGTGTACTTTGTCTGCAGGGCTCAGTAAATCTAATACATGGATAACAATTATTAACACCATGACCAAACAGTAGTCAAATCCTTAATTTTCCTTTTGCTTCTAAAATGTTTACAATTATATATTTTTTTTAGTTCTTACCATTTATACTGTGACCCAATTACTCATCTGACCTACACATGCCTGTAGAGTATTATCAGACCACGTCACTCCCCGCTCTACTTCTGTCTTGTATCATGTCAGGGTAGGGTGACCAGATGAGATTGGCTGAAATTCAGTCACTGATGATACACAGACAATAATAAAAGATGAATTTTCAAACCTGTCACAAACATATTTTTATTCAAAGATCAAGAATTTCATTAATATTTCAGTCACAAGAAAACAACATACAGTATGGACCAATGTGTCTGTACTGTCATGGTGTTGGTACAGGGTAATTTGCTGCTGCAGGAAGTCCAAAATCTGCCTCCCCTCCGTGAGAAACACCAAACTCTTTTCAGAATGCTTTCATTTCATCGCTTAGGGCTTTGGCAATCCACGGGTACTTCCCCATCCACTCCTCCCAGTACCTGCATTGAGGCTTTTGCTTTTTAGCAGCGTGTTGGGGTTCTGTTACACCAGCCATGTCGAATGAATGAAAATGAGCTTATTGTCAGTGCATATTTGGGCCTAAAATAAACAAAAAACATAATATTTAGCTGGGATGTTTGGTCACCCTATGTCAGACTGCCTCAGGGGGCGTGGCCAGGTGTGTCCATCAGGTATGAATGTGTGTATGGTCATTTCTTCTAGTCATTCAAGCACTCACTTGCATTTAACGCATATCGGTCACTGAAACGTATCCCACTCACTAATCATTTAGCCAATACATTTAGCAGCAGAACGTATTTCATCGCATGCTGTTAAACTGTTTTAGTGCGCTGACACTTCAGGGTAACTGCGCAGACAGAGGCTCTTTCTGCACTCAGGTTACACACGTCTCCACTGTGTTGATAAACATATGATCCATCTATTGAGAACAAATTCACATTAAACGCTAGTGACCTCAGCAAAAGGACGAAAAGGGTTTCAAAACAGCCAACATTAATCATTTGAAATTCCACTTAAGGGAGGGAGCACTGGTGTAAGCCATGAAAATTAGAGATTGATGGAATAAAACGTTCTATAAAAACAATAATTATGTGATGGCAGCTTGGTGACGTTCTAAGAAAAAGGAAAAACTGAGATTCCTGGAATCTATTATTGAAAGAGCTTCAGAAATCATTCAAATTAATTACACCAGGCTTTGAATATGGCTGGTACCAAGTATAAAGGTTTTGAACATGCATTATTCTAAAGGGAAGTGCTAAAGTACCTCCTATAGTTTGAACTAATGTATGCGGATGTAGACTATAAGAAGTACTTTGAACAGAACCACAATTGGTGCATAAATTCTAAACTCTTTAGATCTGGGTTAGTTCTGGTTTGGTCCCCAGTTTAGCTCTAGCTCTTTATCTTTTATATCAAATTTTGACCTAGTTGGGTCCAGTTTATAATAGCTCCGGTTTATTTCAACTTAGTCCTGGTTAAGTCTGTGTTCAGCCCTGGTTTAATCTTTGGTTAGTCCATGTCATGACCATAGAGACTTGTATCAGCATTTTATTGGTCTACCCCCCGGTCTAGTCCCCGGCCTTATTCCAGGTTTAGATTCCAGGTTTAATCCCAAATTAGCTACAAAGTGTGAAGAGCTTTATAGTTTCTTTTTCTTTAAAGCCAGTGTACAACTTTTAGCCAAAAAACAAAACAAAAACTAAATTATACTGAGTGGACACTTATTTTTCCACACCATGGCATAAAACTTAGACAAACTTTGTTGATCTTGTTGATGCACAAGGGTAAGGGTAATGCTCTCTTACAGCTTGGATCAGTCGTGGGGAAATCTGGTTACATTTCCTGTTCTTTTTTGTCTGTTTTAAGGGAATGTTTGTCTGCATTGTTGCGCATAAGATTAAGCTGTGGTTAAGTGTGTTATTGTATTGTATTGTATGCCTGCTACACACCAATTTCCCTTTAATACAGTTGAAAAAAAAGTTGAAAGTTGAATTATTTGGACACAGTAGCTCACACATCACAAATAATAACAAAGATTAATCTATCAAACAAAAACTAATCTAAATGAAGAATGTTTCTAAGTACGGTTTTACATACTGAAGCTTTAAAAACGTTTTAAAAATCCAGTTCTAACTTGTGTTTGTTTTTATTCGATTTGCTCCTCAGTGAAAACATTTTGGGTCCCACAGTTCCCTCTCCAGACGGCGCAGAGCTAAATTTGTGAGTGGGCGCTAAGAGGAGCACGGAGACATAATGTTCGCAGATGGGTGACACTGAGCGGGTGGTGCAGAGCGGGTGGTACAGAGCGGGTGAGTCTGAGGGCCAGCGCCGTACATGTGAGAGAACACGCGCCAACTCAGGCCTGCGCCAATATGGATCTCAAATCAAGAGCGGGCGTCAACACTTTCAAAACAGTCTCAAATTCATTTTAATGAACTAGAAAAGGGCTTGAGCTGTAGGGCCAGAGCAGAGCAGACCGTGTACAGATGGAGAAGGCAAGGATTGACATGCTACTTAAGTGAGTTTGGAGTTATATAATTCAAATATATAGTTTTGTCACAAAACCAGAAGACGTTTGGAGACATGTGGATGACTTCCAGTGGGTTCTGTTGGAGGTAGTAACTGACAAAACCTGGGAAAACTGAGAAAATGGCTCGGTTTTCTTCATCTAAACATCATTGTATTCTTTCTTTTTTCCTTTTATAAATTGCCTATTACCGTATTTTCCGGACTATTGAGCGCACCTGAATATAAGCCGCATCAACTAAATTTTCAAAGAATTTTATTTTTGTACATATATAGGCCGCACCTGTCTATAAGCCGCAGGTGTCCACGTCTTCAAGAAGTTTTCAAGTTCCGAGCATCTGCTTGTATTGCCTCTAAAGCTTTTGTCGTCTTTTTGCATTGAGTCAGTTCGTCACGCGCCAGAGTCGCTCTGGCGCTCTACTGCGCATGTCTCGAGCAGAAAGAGCCGCTGTCCTGTCTGGGATCATGTCAGTGTCTTGTAGGATTTCAACAGGATTTCAGGCTCTCCCGGGGGTCGGGGTTAGTTGTATCGATCATGTATGAGTGGATGTCCAGCTACTGAAGTTTGAGACGTTTCGTCTCGTCATTTACGCTTCACCTGCATTTAACACATACGGGTCATTAAGACGTATCCCACTCACTAATGTTCATTTAGCAGCAGAACTTATTTTATCACGCAGCGATAAACTGTTTTAGTGCTGACAACAGCGCTAGCGAGTGTTCTAACTAACCCTAACCCATGTTCACCGCACAGACAGCGGCGCTTTCTGCACTCGAGCTGCGCCGCTGTGTTCATAGACGAATAATCCGTCCATATATGAGCCGCATCGTTGTATAAGCCGCAGGGTTCAAAGTGTGAGAAAAAAGTAGCGGCTTATAGTCCGGAAAATACGGTAATTTGTGTATTATAATTTGCAGATCAACAGTTACAGTGACATCAAAAATCCAATTTGAACAACATTTTTGACTGTAGTAAGTAGGGCTGTTCCGGTACCGCTATCGATATCGACAAAAGCTCCAATACCGCACATTTTTCAGGTATCGGCGAGTACTCAGACCAAATCACCGATCCGATACCACTCTGTATTTTCCTGAATGAATACCCGTAGATGCGAGCAGCCGGGGCGCATCATTCTCCGATACCTCCATTTAGCCTTTGGTGCGGACACTAAACTTGGCCAAATAACTAAAGACAGTTATGGGGAGTGCAGCCGACAACAGCGCTACATGGACTTTGTTTAGAAGATTTATTTTTCGCTCTTCTATTGTAACAAAACTTCCCATTATGAGATATCGGACTGGTATCGGCATCAGCAAGCACACCAAGGCCAAGTATCGGTATTGGAACACTAGTAGTACGTACATTAATTTGTATTTCAGCTTACAACTGTACATCAAGAACTACTAATCAATTACAGAGCTCCTTATTTCAGTTTAACATCATGAGTTAATATAGAAAGTCACATACAGAAGTCATACTGGATTCTCTTTCAACTACCTCCTTAAAATTAAACCAAAGAGGATTTAATATTAACTTCTGACTGTTTAAACTACAGAAAACACACATGTATAAGGCATGGTGCATAAAGGGAAGTGTGCTTTTCATTCATAAAAGTGAAACTAACCACAACACAGACGTCCTAATACGCTCAGTCTGACCTGTATTAAGAACTAAAGCAGTGAAATTAACAGTCACTTCTTCAAACGTCTTTTGAAGGCATGAGGAGCCATTTAAACTGCATTTGCTCCGGTATCAATGCGGTTTGCCAGTGGCTTTGTTGGTAACTTACAAAATCTGGACTATATACGCCAGATGCCCTTCCTATTGATACTTTGCAGACTTTAATTTGTGCTTTATTTTAAAACAATCTGACCATGAAGAACTGACTTGCTGATTTGTGCTGTTAAACAAATCCCTCGCTCATAAAATTACACTCACAAGCTATCGAGCATTAACAGTTTTCCAGTCAGACTCACCATTTTTATTGAAAATCAAACACAAATTAAACTTCTCAAGGACCATGAACGCTTGTATTGGTCACAGGCTCCTAAAAACGAGTCGTTTAAATCCATTTTGTTGAGTTTTTAGACTATCGTAAATCTTTTTTGACAGCGTTTGTGCCAATGTGTGTGTTGTGTCACCATGGTAACTGCTAAACATACCACCATTGACACAACAGTATGCACGCTCAATAGCTTTGATCCTTGATTGGTACACGTTATCTTATCTTCTCCATAAATTCTTTAAAACCTCATGTTACTCATTTATTTTACATATATGGTTATACCAGATGCCCTTCTTTATACCAGATGCCTTTCCCATCTCTGCAAACCACACATATGGTGTTTGATAAGGGCAATATGTAAACAGCAAAAGAAAAATTAAACTGCTATGGATCATACCTGGATGACTGAAGGATTACACAGACATCTACGTCTATTTCTTGCTTGAAAGTGTCTTGCTCAAGGACACCTGAAGCGATGTTTTCCGGGAAATACTTCAAAGTTTCATGCCTGGTCCCCCATTGTGTTTTATAACTAATTACTGTCATTTTACTTTATAAACATCAACATTATTTGAGGTAAAAATGGCTTAAAATACAACTATGCATGTTAAAGGTGTAAATTTTCTGCTGGACGGTCCGCCATTTGCTTTATTTAGATGTTCCACAGTATGGCATTATTAAACTTATCTCCATAATGACAAATATGTGACACCACCAGGCCAAGATACGGGTCAGATCTGTGGAGAGGCGAGCCCACTCACAGTACAAACACATGCTTTTCTATGTATTTCTGAGTAATAAAAACACCTGTAATTGAATCAGTGCAAGGGATGGAGGACTTTAATGCCATACTGTGGAACATTCTGGGCAATGCTATAACAACTCTATGAGACAAATAAGTGGCGAACTCTCCACAAGAAAAGTTACACATTGCACCTTTAAGTATGCCTTTATTTTTGGAGAATTGCCGTACAGAATTACCCACCGATTACAGAATTACCCAGAGATTTTCCGCACTGGATTATGTCAGATCCCGTCCTTATCTCAACCTGGTACAAATACAGTGTCTGATATGGGCAGTAGTAAAAAGACTGAAAATTGT
This sequence comes from Taenioides sp. WSHXM2023, assembly GCA_029959045.1. Taxonomy (NCBI): domain Eukaryota; kingdom Metazoa; phylum Chordata; class Actinopteri; order Gobiiformes; family Gobiidae; genus Taenioides; species Taenioides sp. WSHXM2023. The sequence goes on along the minus strand of CM057097.1, from coordinate 25,293,520 downwards.
ACTCAAATAAAAGTACAATACACTATAATGTCATGTATTATATCGATCAATATATGAAAGCTGGAACTATATATTTTGGAACTCAGTTTTTATCATGTGGATACTTTCTTTGCAATAGTGTAGAGATTTTTGTAATAATGTAAAATTTGAGCTGTAGAGGATTGAAAAAAAGAACTTTTATGGCTATTTATTGGTTTATTGTACTATATATATAGGCTTTTTAATGATACAGTATAGTTAAAAATTGTTTACTGTGATTATCCTGTTATGTAACTTTCTGGTTGCAGGTCCGTCACGTGCTAGTTTCTATGGATATGTCATTGCTCTGCCTGAAATGTTCCACAGTATGACATTAAACAGCTCTACCTTACATTTATTAAATTGCAGGTGGTTTTATAGCTGAAAAATACCTAGAAAAACAGGCATTCTGACTGTGAGCAGGGTCGCCTCTCCACAGATCTGACCTGTAACTTGGTCTGGTTTGGTCTCCATGAAACATTCCAGACAAAGCAATAACATCTCCATGGAGAAAAGCATTTGACAGACCCTCCAGCAGAAAAGTTACACAATACACCTTTAATCGCGACAGGCCTACTATAATGCATTAGCACTGCTGCGAAATGTGTACTTCAATGTGGCTGTTGAAGTGTCTTGCTCACAGACACCACAACAGTTTATTTGCTCATTAGCTTACCAGTAAAACAAGCTTATCTTTTCTGGGAAACACTTCAAAAGCCTCGTCTGGGCCCCGTTGCGTTTTTTATTACGAACCCCACTAATTTTATAAACACATCGACGTTATTTGAGGTGAGTTGTGGATATAAAAAGGTGTAAAGCTGCACAAACAAGGCGCAGATGGGCTGGAGGAGGGGATGACATTTCACTGGGAGCGTGCGAGTGATCAGACTAGCACTAACCAACCCACAAAAACACCAGGAGGTGAAAACGATGACTACAACATGGACTACAAACATGGCCGAAACAGACTGCGAGCTAAATCTGTCTCTGCAGCGTCCCACATGTGTTGGAAGTGCTCGGAGGGTGACTGGCCCAGAGTTTGGCACGTGCATTTGTTCTGTACCTGCCCACACAAGCGGCTGTGATTAAAATTAAACCGATGGGAATAATAAAAAAGTTATGGTGGTGAGCAAACTCCAAGGACGAGGAACAAATAGTCAGTGAAGGAAAAAAAAATCAAGGGTCAGATACTGGTCATTGTAGTTATAACCTCCACTAAATGTTCTTGGGTTTAGTACCTACACTAAATGTTCTTGGGTTTAGTACCTCCACTAAATGTTTTTGGGTTTAGTACCACCGCTAAATGTTCTTGGGTTTAGTACCTCCGCTAAATGTTTTTGGGTTTAGTACCACCACTAAATGTTTTTGGGTTTAGTACCACCACTAAATGTTTTTGGGTTTAGTACCACCGCTAAATGTTCTTGGGTTTAGTACCTCCACTAAATGTTCTTGGGTTTAGTACCTCCGCTAAATGTTTTTGGGTTTAGTACCACCACTAAATGTTTTTGGGTTTAGTACCACCACTAAATGTTTTTGGGTTTAGTACCTCCACTAAATGTTTTTGGGTTTAGTACCTCCACTAAATGTTTTTGGGTTTAGTACCACCGCTAAATGTTCTTGGGTTTAGTACCTCCACTAAATGTTCTTGGGTTTAGTACCACCGCTAAATGTTCTTGGGTTTAGTACCTCCACTAAATGTTCTTGGGTTTAGTACCTCCGCTAAATGTTTTTGGGTTTAGTACCACCACTAAATGTTTTTGGGTTTAGTACCACCACTAAATGTTCTTGGGTTTAGTACCTCCGCTAAATGTTCTTGGGTTTAGTACCTCCACTAAATGTTCTTGGGTTTATAGTACCTCCACTAAATGTTCTTGGGATTACTATAGTACAATCTTGCAACGGTAAAGATATGATGTCCAGACTAAAGTCCAGACCAGTGTGAGGCAGCTGGGGTGAAAATCTGCAACTCTAAGCGGATACAAGCGGTCAAAATGAGGACCCCCGGAGGAACTGGAGGAAGTGTCTGGGGCGAGGGAAGTCTGGGAGTCCCTGCTTAGACTGCTGCTCCCGCGACTTCATCAGTTTTATATTCTACTGCACTACAAAGACTAAAATCTTACCAAGTTACAGTGACTTGAATTAAGAACAGATTTGAGTAAATTTCACATGACAAGTAAAATTATCTACCAATGAAACAAGACTTTTTGGAGTTGAAATAGGAAAAATAAAATAAAATGCTTTTCTCTATGGAGATGTTATTGCTTTGTCTGGAATGTTTCACATCGTGGAGCCCAAACCAGACCAAGTTACAGGTCAGATCTGTGGAGAGACGACCCCGCTCACAGACAGAATGCCTGTTTTTCTAGGTATTTTTGAGCTGTAAAACCACCTGTGATTTAATAAATGTAAAGTAGAACAATGACATATCCATGGAAACAAGAAAGTGATGGACACCCTACCAAAATATGACATAATGCATCTTTAAAACAAGAAACTAAATTGTATGTTGTTTGAATTAAGAAAAAAAAACTTATTCCATCTTACTTGTCAAATGAAATCTACTGAAATCAAGTTATATCTTCTTAAGTTGAGTAATTTGAACTTACATAGACATTACTTTTGTAGCGTTTTACAACTATTACTACAACTACCACTACTGTCAAAGTATATTCATAATGTAGGGTTAGGGTTAGGAATTTTTAATTGCTGTGGGTCTGTTTTTAGCACTTCCGTCAGCCATTTTTCTCCCTCGTGCTAAAAAAGGTTCAGCGCAGTCAAAAGTGGAGCAATTTGGTGCACTCATTGATTCACAACAGGAGGCGGTGACGGAGGCGGTGACGGAGCCGTGACAAAGGTGAGAGGGCTGGAAATGGGTGAGTCGTCTGAAGTGAATGATGTGAACAAGGGCTGACGTACAGAACTGGAGCCGGAGCAGGAACGTGTTTAGATCTGATTAAACGATGCCAATGGGCCATGTGCTCAGTGACGCAGGTGGAGCGTGAGACACAGGGAGGGATGGCAAAGGACACTGGGAAGAAATGCAGCCAAAAAAAGATAAAAATAAGAATGGAGTTGTTGTTGCAGTACAAGATATTTTTGTGATCATAAACATTAAAAAATATGTACAATTGTTTGTAAATATTTCAATAACATTACCCATCTGATATTTCACCGATGACAATTCAAAACCTGATTTCTGATTTGCAAAAACGAGAATCAGAAAACAAAATCACCTCCACACTTTGGTTTGCCAGATACTTCCATTAAAAATAGCAATAAATTTTAAAGGGCTTTCTATAATATGATATGTTCTTAGTACATGACAGGATGAAATGGGTAGAAATCAAAATATAAGTGAAAATATTAAGACAAAAACTCTGAATTGAACTTGTCACAAAAAAATAATATTGGCCTTATTTAACTAGAGGGGTCAGAGGAAGGTTAAAGTTCAGGTAGAGTTCAAAGATCATAAGTTCAGATCCGGTAACACTAAACTGAAAAGCACAGACGAGGTAGAATTACCACATGTACCTAAACACGCGTGTCTAAACATTCAGGTCAAGACTTTTCTTGACAATATTTTTAAACGACTCATAAACATGATTTTTTTTTTATAAAATACGTAAACTTTTCTTCTGCAGTGCACAAGATTAATAAAGCCATTGTCCAGTGCTAATAACAACTGTTGCCATTTAAAGCTTACGGCATTGGACACATCTATTGTTAATTTCCTAAACCGATGGCATTTTTTTTTCTTTTCTCCCCCACAGTGAGATGTTAGGATTCATTTTCTTGCTGTTGATAAATTTGTCATCTTTCTTTGCAAATCAAATGTCTTTTATTGGGTGTTTTTAGACCTCTGAGCTGCTCTTTGTTCAGAATCACTCCACGTGTTGAATGTTTGTTTATCACTATGTGTTTTTCCCCCTGGTGGGATAAAAAAAGCGGTCTGAATCTGAATCAACTGGTCTGTATTAAATATACATAACTCCAGTCTCACAGTTGGTCCTATGTCCCCACCTGAGAGCTCTGCTGAGTTTGTCGTAGTTCATTTGGGGCTTGCACTTGCGCGCCCCCCACAGGCGGGCCACCTCATCGGGGTCTTTGATGACGAACTCGCCGTAGTCCCCCTGCCACGCGATCACCTCATGGTACTCCTCCTTCCTCAGCAGCTCCAGGATGAAGTGCCACAGCTGGATCTGCCTGGAGCCGGGGCTGGACTCAGGTTTGTAGGCCCACTCTGGGAATGCAAACCCTGCAGACAGAAGAGAGGGACAGTTCACTACAGAGAAAAAGAAAAGTCTGGCCAACAGGTGGTGTTCATGTTAGATTTCCATTGGATTTTTTATTTGAATTATACAGCGTTTAGTTTAGTTTTTAGTCTAGTTTTTTAGTTTAGTGTAGTGAAGTTCTTGGGTACCATCCAGCAACGGCAGCAACTTTGGGTGCCGTTTTTGTTTTTGTAATGTACTATATAAATTAAGTGTATTAATTGTATGTTCTATAATTTTATTAAATCATAATTTCAGAGCAATGTAACTACAGTATGTTAAATTCTTATGATACACTCCACCAACTTTAAGCTATAATTATAAAAAACAATTGTACCTTAGTTTCATTTATGCTCACACAGAATTTGTAACTTTGCCAGTTTTTGTTTCACGGTATATGTCCAATACTAGTATCCAAAAAAAAAAGATAAAAATAGGTACGAAAGGTTGTTACAAAAGTAAGGAAAGTCGACTGTTATACTACAGGTACGATCTAAATTGTGTCATCACGAGGTTTTCTTTATTCAACTCAATAACCTTTGTTCTTCTTTCACTAATGTACACCACGGTCGGTAACTAGGAGAAGAAAAAAAGTTGGTGATATAAACAGAATTTATAAATTGAGATCGACAGAAGTAGAAAGGTGGAAGAGTGAATATATGGTACAGAGGAAGGAGAGTGAATACAAGTAAACTGATCTTTAAGATGAACTGGAGGGCTAGAGGAAGACAAAAGAGTACATTTAAGTGTAATTTCGATAACTACCATACCATAGCATTGAATCAATACATTAAACAGCTAATTTATAAAGCACACTAAAGGAACATTTTCGAAAAACGATCAACAGGTAACACAGCGAAGGCAATTACAGCTCAGACTCATTAACCAGTGCATATTTTCTTGCCATATGCTACCAGAGCGCGCCCAGATGTCTACGCAACTTCATCTCAATTAAAAACACCAGTTACTCAAAACCAGGCATTTTGAAAACTTCTCATGCGCTACTTTTTCCCACACTGCATCTCAATCAAAAACACGACACGCTATCAGCATCAAAGCGCGAGATAGGCCACTGTTTTACCAGATTACGCCAACCTTGAGATACGAGAAGACAAAACAGGCAAGCTCGGTTTTATAAGCGCCATCGGTAAATAATGACTGCCTCCCGCGCATGGCATTACAGTTAAAAGTGTAGATGTTTGGTAAGGAGCTGTGGGTGGTAGTAAAAGACTCAACAGAGCTCTAAGACAAGGCCGAATGACACATAACGGCGGCTACATTAGGACCAGATGTGAACAGGCTGAGAAACTGACTGAGGCTGTGAAACATATGGGCCCAATGCAACAATGACTGTAAAAGAGACGCGCGCTGCTAAATACCAAGGTTAAAATCGCGTTCCCACACTGAAGTCCTACACTGGCAAAGCTGTGACTCCCTAAATACTGGGGATGTGACGATATCCAAATCTCTCTGTACGATACAATTTTATTTATTTGTTCATTTCATTCTTAAAGTATAAAAAGACAGTGGGTTAACTGTGTCCTAACATTAAACATACAAGAAATGAATGAAAAGGTGCAGAAAGAAGAGTAATCTTATGTCATCTGCCCCCTTTTTCCCTTTTCCAGACATGCATTAACACCAATAGTTACATTAAAACATTTCAATGAATATATTTCACAATATTAATTTCACAGTACGATATTTAGTGCAGTAGTTTGGAGAGGCTTATAGAATTGTAAATAGGATACGTTTTGCTTTTAAAATGCTTTGACGTGACTTAAAAATCATAAAGAATTAAGATTTAAAAGTGTGTATAACAGTTATTTCTTAATGTGCTACTAATCGGCACTAAGACAAAGCAAAGGATCATGGTCTATGTAGTTCCCTCTGTTTTTTAGCTATATTGCTGCACTATAACTATTAATTTAAGCAGAGAGACTTATAATTCAATATACTGTGATGTGAGACTTTTGATGATGCGTTAAAGTGTCTTGCCCGAGGAAGCAACAACAGCATTTATATGTGGGAGCTGGAATCGCACCACCAACTTGTGGGTCAATGGATCTGACAGCTCTTGTTGTGTTTTGTTTCATTCACACATGTTTGAGTAACTCTTTATTATTAGTCTGTCTACATCCCCAAAGCTCAAAATGCTGTTCCACCTTGTGATGTCATGAAGTGGTAGGTTTTCAAGTTCACAGCTCCTTTTACCTTTAGTTCAGTAGAGATTGGCAATTCCAGGACTGAAATGATCCAAATCATTCTAGCGAAGGTGTATGGAGTTTAAAAACACAATGGAGCACTTCCTGTATCGCCACATGATGACATCACAAGGTGGAACCGAGCGTTTTCAGTTTAAGAAAAGAACTCGCCCTAAATATGCAGGATTTGTGTGTTAAAAGTGTGAATGAAACAAAACACAACTCCAGGTGTGTTTTAGATGAGGAAACATTAGATTAGATTTTTAAAAAATAGCGTAAAATAGGCTCTTTAAAAACACTTTAAATGTCGGTTATTTCCGCCCCTTGTGTAAATATAAGTATTAGAATCAACTAAGTTATTGTAGTGATTCTTGTAACAGTCCTTGCAGTCACAAAGACCTGAACAGCTCGTGGGAGAGTGGCGATGAGGTGGTGATGAGGTGGTGAGGTCCAGAGGGCAAAGTCTCATTGTACAGCTCTGAGTGGATGATATAACCAACACTGTGGCATCACATGTGAACCAAGTCTATTTATAGAAGCACGGATCAATACGTTACTTCAATCGTCGAGGTTACCCTTTCAGTGGCATTTTCTGTTTGGATAGAAAAGACTGAGAGTTTCCAAGGATAAGACACACATAAGCGGTTCAATCTTGTATAAAACTTTTAAATAAATGCACAAAACTCATGAAGCTTTAACTGTTGTGAATATGTAAAGACTGAAGGTGAATCCAGCAGTTTTTTTTATTATAACTATTAGCAAATAAGGCTCCTGCAATATTTTTTAACAATATATATATTTTTTAAACTACAATTCTAGTACAGGCAGTCGTGGATCCATAAACTGTATAAAAAAAGCGTTGAAGCTCGCCATACTAACGGTTACAAGGGCGAATTTGGACCCAGACTCTATATTATGAATAGTATTTTTTTTTTTGTCCATTTATATATACAGTCTATGGGTGGAACATAAAGTAAAAGTAATAAAGTGCTGTATTTAAGTAACTCAACAAATTTTAGATATGTGTACTTAAATAAACTGGATACTTTTTACAATTACTTCACTATATTTGAGAGAAGGTATCTGTACTTTCTACTACACTACATTTTTAAACTGGACAGAGAAGCATAAAGTATTTTTTAATTATTAGTTTAGAGATGCTGAGGGTTTTATTTGATCAAGGTAATAATTTGAGCAATTCAAAAGTACACAAATAAAAACTGAACACTTACTTTTATTGAACAAACATAGTGAAGGTGTACGGAGTTTAAAAACACAGTGGAGCACTTCCTGTATTACACATGACATCACAAGGTGGAACAGAGTGTTTTCAGTTTGAGAGAAGGACTCGGCCTAAACATGCTGGGTTTGTGTGTTAAACACGTGTGAATGTAACAAAACACAACTCCAGGTACGTTTTTGACGAGAAAACAACATTATAACAGATCAGAAAATGGCGCAACATTGGCCCTTTCACCTTAACAAAAAAACCAACTACATTTACCCAATTATCTGACATGGGCTTAGTCTGTGATGGTGTATTGTGTTACTGTGAGTCTGCAGAGGAGGAGGAAACTACTCGAGGCGGCATTATAAAAAAAAACCCCCACCACCATAAAAAACAATAAGACATAAAAACAACCACACAAAAGGAACAGATGACAACTATAAAGTAACGCACCTGGAGGAGATGGTGGCCAGATGTGCTCCTAGAAACCTTTTATGTAACACGGTTTGACTGTAGCTGATGTGTTACGGTCAGGGTTGATTTTATGTATTTGTAGGAAATATTAAGAATGGCTGGGGCCCATTTGAAGTCCTTTGATTCACGTGGAGTCGGTCACAGAATGAAAAGAGACAGGTGGAAGTGATCTGTGTTAAACTCTGGGGCTTTAGGCAGTGTGTAGGAGGTACGGTGTTTTCCACTGACCCCTGAAGTCACACCAGACACAAATATTGGTCAATAAAAACTGAATGATGAGTTACTGAAGAATTTAGTGTATATATCCATCTCAACTTTTTCAGCTAATGTAGAAATAATAAAAAAAACACTCCTTATACCACAAAAAAAATCAAATCCAGGTATGTGGAGGGCGGCAGGACCTACTTTAATCCATTAATGCAATATAAAAACATGTATTAGATTAAATTAAAATTAGATTCAAAGTTAAAATTAAAACAGACAAAGGCTCAGATGTGTGGTGAAGGGCAGGACCAATGCCATTATTCACTGGCGTAACATATGCTAATTTACGTAAAATATAGGCTACTTTAATCTATGAATGCGCTATAAAAACATATTAGATTGCAAATTAATTTTAAAACAGTATTCCCAGGTCTACTCTATACCATCTTAAGAGCTTTACACCATGTTATAATGTTGTTACTTCCTCAAAAATATACCTAGAGTTGTGTTTTGTTTCATTCACACGTGTTATTAGTCTGTCTACATCACCAAAGCTCAAATCACAGGGTGGAAATTATGAATAATTTACTTTTTTATAAGTTCAGATTTCCATTTTAATGCAATGTACCCAATGCCAAGGATTTCTCAAATATTTACCATTTAAAAACTACAGCCAAGAACAAAAATGGATCCCAGTTGTCAAGTGCATTGTTAATCTTTTCTATTAGGATCAACTATTCCTGTAACAAAACATGTAACTCCATCACCTCTGACTACCAGTTAGTCATTTCAGTGATTTTTTTTTTTTTAATCTTTGGGTCACATCTCATTTATGTAACATTGTTTGGAGTTTGTGTGGTGTTTGGTTTCTCCATTTGGGACATTAAAGCTCGTTCAGGATGGGTGATATGAGAGTGGCTGTATATAGGCCCCGCGCTGTCCACATTATTCATAGTGGGTGTAAACGGAGTAAAAGTTGAGTCATGGAAACAGGAGGAGGCCGGGCTATCAGGTGTGCAGGTGTGGAGGAGACTGCCTTTCATCCCACTCTAAACTGATCTCTTAAGATCTTATAAACGCTTTGTTCGACTTAAGGCATAAGAGACACAGTAAAGGGCCCATATTATGCCATTTTCTGATCTGTTATAATGTTCTTTCCTCATTAAAAACATACCTGGAGTTGTGTTCTGAAGGAATCCTAAATGGTCATAAAAAGTTACATAATGGTAGTGTATTGATCGTAGCAAGTACATTCATTGTACCTGACCAGCCAGAATCACACGCTTTGACAAAACTTTACAAAGACGAGTGGATCTGGAGCTGTGTCCCGTCTTCCTGATTTCAGAGGGCGTGATTGACAGGTGGATTAACCAATCAGAGAGAGAGTTCATGTCAAAAACAAACATGGCTGCTTGCACATAAAAAAGATGGAAAAAACAACATAAAGGACTGAGAAACAACATGGATTTTTACAGAATCAAAGCACCAAACTATTACGTAAAACAGGATGATTCTTTTCAAAGACGAGGGTTAAACCTGAGAAATGTCTTTTCAAATATCACTGTGGAAAGGCTTTACTGTGGTGTTGAGTTTATGACTTTAGAGTGAATCATTGCAGTTTTATGAGGGATTATTGTTTTGGACGAGCATATATGAAAGTATTCAACATACAAGTACAGGGCACAAAAGTTTAAAAACATTTAAATCAGTCTTTTCTAACATTTAGGATGTTATATAAGCCAGTAACTCAGATATGGATTTTGGATCTTATAATTTAAGTGAAACTTTGAAAGAGGACAAGCAAAAAAGGTTCTCTACAGCATATAAATTGATGGATTCTGCAATAATCAGTAATGCGATCAGGTCACCAAATTTTGTCCAGGGGCTGATGGACCAATGTGAAAACGATCATTGCTTCCAGGAAATAATTGTACAATTCATAAATGCAGTGAGCGGACATGAAATGCACCCCTAATTATACTAGAATCACCCATATATTTTGTTCTGAATGTTGTGATTTTAGGAGAGGAGCTTTCTTCTGCATTTGAGGGACACGTGATGCAAATTAGCGGCTGTGGTTGGATCGTCTCAAGTTTCTATGGTCCGATTCCAGACCCTTCTGGATTCAAACAGAATGTAGAAGGGACCGGCTGGTCAGGCAAACAATTATACCTATATTCGGAATTATAAAAAGTAAAGTATTCAAAGACAGCATTTCCTAGAACAAGCATAATTAACCGACCAAATATACTTCCTTTGTGTCAAACTGCTAAATTTCACTGTTAACATTCCTACTGGCAAGACACCTGTACTGAGAACAGCCCCCAATGTGGGAAAAAAAACACCAAAATTTGCGAACTTGTCTATTACAAAAATTAGTCTCAATTAGTTTTTAGGTGTAATCTAACTACATTACACCTTTCCGGATTCATTAAGAGCCATTTTGACAATGAAATAATGGCAAAAACATGCGATTGGCTTTGAAAATTTACGACTTAAGTGTGATAGCTGCTTTCCAACCGGGAGAATTCTGTTCCTTATTCCTTCACAACTTCTTTGCACAGTTTTTTTTTTCCCTTTCCGAAGTTGGCCGCTAATGCATTTAAAATCGTACAAAATAGATCGGAGGAAGGGGAAAAAAATGGTGAAAAACAAGTAGCTAGTGGTGACTAATAAACCACATGCTGCTATCCGATGTCCTATGGAGAGATGAGAGGAGAGCCAAGAAAACACAGAAAGACATGTTAACGGGCTATTCAAAGGGACATGGCAAAGTGGGTGCAGACATATGATTCACAATACAGTGCTGTTATGAAGATAGGGGAGGCATGGTAACAGATTATGTCATGTCACATTTAAAAAAGTAAAAAAAAAGGGAGGAAAACAAGCGAAGTGAATAATAAGTCTGAATGACATAAGGGGGAAATGTTTTAATGTGAGGCTATTTCAGATACTTTAATGGACTGAAATCATGAGGGAAATACAAAACGAGCAAAATGGGTTGAATACTGTTATTGATTTTGTTGCAGGGGATGTTTTTGATTCATAAAGTAAAAAAAGCTTTCCAAAAAATGTTTATTAAAATTGGAAAAAAAGGCTTTTAAATTCTGTTGCCTAATCCCCACCACTATCACATCTAAAAATTCATAAGAAAATGTAAAATAACAACTTAATACCAACTTGAGTGCAAAAAACTAGAACTTAAATACTGTTACTTATATTACTACTACTACTACTTTCCATTTTACATGTTGTACAAGCCAAAGAACAAGTTAGAGATGCAAAATTTCCTGAACTGATTTAGATTTTAGACTTTTTTAGTCCTTATTAGTGCTGTTACGAGAAAGAATCTGAATTTTAAACTTGATTTTGATACTAAAAAATAGACACAATAGAGTTTAACATTAAATCATAGTACTTTCTTTTATATTACCATGTGGTCTTGTATTCAGGTTCATTTCTGTGACGTTTTTAGTATCAATACCTGCTCAAAAGAGTATCTAGATTCGATACTTGCTTTAGTATCAGTTAGTATCAGATTTTCGATGCTTCACATAGCACAGATTTGAGTCTTTGAGCGGTCGCTGCTGTGGTCTCTGGGCGCAGGTGACACTGGAGGTGAGCGGGTTCGTGCGTGGGACAAAACAAAAGCCTCAGAAATAGAAGCTCAGAACAGAGTGAACACTGCTGCTGACTCATCCGCACTTCATCTGTCCTTCATCTCTCCCTCTCTCTCTCTCGTCTTTTCTCTGATTTTTCTCTTGAAGTCACTGTTCCCTCTCGTCTCCTTCCCACTCTCCCCCAACTTACAAATGCGTCGATACCGATGCTGGCATTGAATACTGGCACCGATACTGAAAAAAATAGCTGGATCGTGTATCGGTTCCATAATATCGCTTCAGCCGATATCCTCGTTTGCCGTTTAATTGGATGTAAAGTCCATTTACACGTCTGTACAGTGTTTTAATGAACTTTTATTAATACAAAGTTCTTCAGTAGAGATTTGAAGGATAAATAACAGTTGCATAACAAAACTGGAATTCTTGTGTAATTTTTCTTGTAATAAGTTAAGAAAATAAGTGCCATTTTTCATCTCTGCACTGGTATCGGCATCGTTTCTGAAAAGGGCGGACGTGCGCATCCCTACCCCAACCTGTCATTCTCTTCTCTCTCATCCCACCTTTTCTCCCCTCTCTCTCTCTCCTCCATCTTTTCTTTCTTCTCTCCCTCTCTCAGTTAATTCTCCTTCAATCTCCCCTCCACTTTTAACTCCCTTTCGTCCCTCTTTCTCTCTCTAACCTCTCATTCTTATCTCTCTCTCCTCCACTCTTTGGCTTCTTTTCTCTCTAAGCAACTGCTCTTTTTCTCCATCCCTCTCTTCCTTCTCTTACCCCCTTCTCTCTGCCTCTCCTCTCTGTTTCTCATTCTAACCCCCATTCCTCTACTCTCTCCCTTCTTTCATTTACTCCATCCCTCTTTCTCCTCATCTCACCTCTCCTCCTCTCTTTAAGCAACTGTTTCCCTCCTCTCTCTCTCCTTCTCTCCCCTTTTCTCTCCTTCTCTCTCATCCAAACACTCTCTTCCCACCTGCCCCTCATCCCTCTTTCTCACCCCCTCTCTCCACTTTTGTTTCTCATTCACCTCTCTCCTCCTCTCTCTGTCTTTACCCAAGTTCCCATCCCTCTGTCCCTCCCTCCTCATCCTCCCATTCACACGCCTCTCCTGCACGGCTACAGTCTCCTAGCAACAAAAGCTTTTAGCGCTAAAAATAAATAGCAGAGTCACGACAAAAATATGATTCAATAACGAAAAAGTTGACAAAGAGTTTAGGTCCGCTTAGGTGAAGTTTGTAAATACATTCACAAAACTCTTACGGTTCCCCCCCCAAGCATCATTTCAGAAGATTTAAAAAAATATAAATATAAACATTGGTCCCTACTCGCTTACTTGAATGAGATGATAGCTTTTTACAGCTCATAGTTAAAGACACGCTACGTAACTTTTCTGGTAGAGGATACGTCGCCTTCTTGACCAACAGAAATGTTATTGTGTCTCCTGGAATGTCCCTCAGTACGGCTTTAAAGCTTTCTATCTAGCATCATTCAGTTATAGTTAAAGTTTTCACTCATTCTCAAAACATTCATTCACACACTGCACACACCACTTTCATGTGAGTGAAGTGCCTTGCCCAAGGACACAATGGCAGAACTTGGTCCGAGCAGGAAAACCTTTGGGTTGGGGGACCACTTTGAAACAGTTCTGACCTGTAACCCGCTTGTCCCCATGGAGACAGGCAAGTTTAATGCCATACTGTGGAACTGTCAAGGAAAAAACAATAACATCTCCGTCGCCTAATTAAAAATGAATAAATGTCTTTCACTGTTGATTTCGTGAACATAAACAATACAGTGATTTTTTTAGCTTTTTAAAACAAAATACATCTTCTGAATGGGAAAAAAGTGCTCAAAAAAATAAAAATTTAAAAGGAAAAGGCTCACTGCTCAATAATAATAATAATTAATACCAAAACGGATGATAAAATACTATATAATAATGTTCAATGTAACTAAGAGTCATTAATTCAAAATTAAACAGGGGGTATTTTATTTCTATGGGGTATCAACTGTTAACACATAACATTTAGATCATCATGTTACCTTTTATTGTTTTGAAAATGCCATATTGCCCCTTCCTTTGCTCTCTGCCTTAAGTTGCTCCCCCTTCAGAGCGTTATCACAACACAACTGACAGCACTGTCAACACTGATTTGTATTTGCAAGTGGTAAATTGTAATCTGATTTGTGTCCGAGTAATTTTAATGTGGAAATGTGGAGTGCGACGTTTTTAAATGAAAAAAGAAGTGAATGTATGGTTTGATTGTAAATGGACGGATACTTGACTGTATTTTAATTGTTAATCTGGTGTAAAGCAGCTCTTTTTTATGAGATTAATGTGTTTGCAAATGGTCTCTGTTAAAATAAACTAATAATAATTATTCCTATTTTTTTCCCATGCATTTATTTATTTCGAGCAGATGAATGAACACAGTATACATGTATCTAGAACACTTTTCATATATATTTCCTCATTGGAGCTCTAAAAGAAGTTGGATAATTGATTTTCTGAACATAAACAATATTGTCTTTTAACCGTTCAGTGCACAAAAATATGTATTTACTGACATAGGATTGGCTGTAGACTTCTCAAAATAATTACTGACCATTTGAAATGCCAGAATCTCAATTTCTATTCAAATTTGATTAACTGCTCAGTCCTACCGTTAAAAACACAAACTTATTTTAGTCCTCACAATACTATTACCTGTTATCATTGGCTTACATGTATCCTAATGTTGATCTTTCAGTGTGTAAAAACTCCAGTCCAAGTCTTTTGTCTGATCTGGCAGGCTCCGCTCCAGACAGGAAACAACTGAGGTCGAGGTAAAACGCACCATTTCAAGTCTCAGCGTGTCTAAAATTAGCCCCGAAAACAGAAAAAATAAGATTTAATTTTGCTGTTGGGGCCTATTCGTGCAAAACCACCTGCGTTCCCCTTTCCAAAACCAACACAGCAGAAGCCAGTTAAGGATTTTGTTGTGTTTTCTGAGGGCCCTATGACGTATGGCCTGGTCAAAACTGCTATTACACTCCAGATAGTAATCATTGGGTATTGTAAAAAACACAGAACATCACGGCTTGTTCAACTTTCTTTAGCGTC
Organism: Taenioides sp. WSHXM2023; assembly: GCA_029959045.1. NCBI lineage: Eukaryota > Metazoa > Chordata > Actinopteri > Gobiiformes > Gobiidae > Taenioides > Taenioides sp. WSHXM2023. The sequence continues at coordinate 25,278,404 of CM057097.1, read as the reverse complement.
CCTCTCACCCGTCTATTCTCCCTCCCTTCCTCCCATTCTTTGTTGGGGACTATTTTTAGACGCTCCAAAAGGTCACTATGTCTCTTCTGGCAGAGCGTGATTCAAAAGGCAGGGGTAATCGGAGCAAAGTGGGAGATCTGATGATGATGTAGGGGTTAGTTAGAATAAAGATACGAAAGAAAAGAAAAGAAACAAAAAAACAAAACAAAACAGGAAACAAGAGGAAGCTAAGAGGAAATGGGTCATTACTTGAGCATCGTGGTGTCATCAAATACGGTAATCTGGGTTATGGGAAACAATGGCTTTTTCTGTAAACTGACTGAACAAAAGGAGAAATGGTTAGATAATTTTTCAGGTGTTGCCATAGTGATAAGCCATTTAAAACCAAATTTCTTCTGAATGGGGAAATAGTCCTCAAAATGTTGTCACGATACAAAAATGTTAATCTTGAGAAAGGGCTCACAACTCTATACCAAAATGGATGATAAAAAATACAAATAAAAAGGAATACAGTTTTTAATGTACGTAAGAGCAATTTATTTAACAATAAAGACGGGGTATTTCCGGCTAACACATAACACTTAAATCACCGTGTTCCCTTTTATCATTTTGAAAATGCTATATTCACCGAAAACAATGCATTAACATATTTTTATAAGTTTATAAGTGGCTCTATTAAATCAAAACTTATTTTATAGGTACTTTAGACTGTTTATGATATGATATTGGGGAAGGGACAATGAAGTTGGACTAATAGGCTACTATCTTTTATTAATGGAAATAAAGCTGATTTATCAGTGTAAAAAGTTAAAGGTAAAATGATAAAACATAAATATTTTAGTTGTTTTAAATTTGTTTTGAAATTTCAATGAAAATAAAACAAAAAGGAAATAAAACATTCACCAAATTTTGTTCAAAAGTAGGTCAGAATTCCCAATTACATTTCCAAAAGCAATAATTTCACCCAGTGTTTAGTTAATCCCATTGTCTTCTCCCTAAAATAAACCAGGCGGGCGTCTTGTGTGGATTTCCATGTCTTTAAATACAGTTTATGACAGACTCAGACATGGGCTCATCCCTCTATCTCCAAAAGCAGTGTTTAAAAGACTCTACTGAGCTCTTAATGGGCACTGAAGGATGCTGGGAGGATGAGGTAGGAGCCAGGGACTTAGCACCAGGGAGGGGACTGGACAAGGAGGGGCGGAGAGGAAGAGGAGGAGGAGAGGAGAGGAGGAAGAGGAGATGAGGAGGAGGCGAGGGAGGGGGGAGGAGAGGAGGAGGAGAGGGAGAGGAGGAGGAGAGGAGGTCGGGTAGGACGGGGGAAGGCGGAAAGCTTGGAACCTGCCAAATGGGACAGGTGCAGGCAGGTGTAAGAGGTAATCCCTTGTTTTAGCTGTGTATAATCGTGTTCACGGCAACATGATTAATTGCAATCACACTGAATTTGTAGTCAGAGAGGTTGTCATGTTAGTATAAATTATAGAGCGGTATAAATGTTTATGTCACTTTTTCTTAAAGGTGCACTATGTAACTTTTTGGTTGGGGGTCCGTCACCTGCTTGTTTCTATTCATGTCATTGCTCTGCCTGGAATATTCCACAGTATGACACTGCTGAACAAAATATAGACGGTACACAATATTAACTAGTTTATTCAACTGACACTATAAGCCTAAATCAGGATTAGCCCCTAAAATATTCCAAATGTACAATATTGTGGATATAGTAATTATCATGACAGGTCTACAAGTAACTGAGCAAAAATTGGTCAAAGGTTGAATGAGACAAAATGTAGAAATTCCCACCAAGATCTTGATGAGACTCAAACTTGGAGAACTTGCTTGTAGTCTGTTTCCTCATAAACTGTTTTGTTTCATTTCCTTATATTTACATTTTTTCAATTGCCGGTGGTTTTAGAGCTCAAAAATACCTAGAAAAACAGGCATTCTGACTGTGAGTGGGGTCGCCTCTCCACAGATCTGACCTGTAACTTGGTCTGGTTTGGTCTCCATGAAGATAGAAAGGTTTAATACCATACTGTGAAACATTCCATAGAAAGCAATAACATTTCCATGGAGAAAAGGATCTGACGGGCCCTCCACCAGAAAAGTTACACAATGCACCTTTAATTATCATGACAGGCCTACAAGTAACTGAGGAAAAGTTGGTCAAAGGTTGAACAAGACAAAATGTAGAAATTCCCACCAACACCTTGATAAGACTCACACTTAGAGCAGCTCGTAGCCTGTTCATCAGAGCCACAGTTTTGTTTTGTTTTGAGGCAGAGATACGAGACACAACAGAGAAATCGTGAGTCCACAGGGTCAGAGCCTTGAGAGACATGAGAGCGTTCACTGCAAAAAACAATCACCAAGTTAAAATGACTGAAAATAACATTGCATTGTGTAAGTTTTCTGGTGGAGGAGCCGTCAAATGCTTTTCTTCATAGAGATGTTATTGCTTTGTCTGGAATGTTTCACAGTATGTTAGATCTGTGGAAAGGCGACCCCGCCATAAAACCACCTGTACTTGAATAAAAGTAAGGTAGAGCTTTTCGATGTCATACAGTGGAACATTCGAAACAGAGCAATAGCATATCCAGAGACGCAAGAAGGTGAGTACCCCCAACCAAAAAGTTACACATTTTACTTTGAGTAGATTCAACTTAACAAGTAAAATTATCTACCAGTGGAATCCATTTTCTTAATTCAAGCAACATGAACTTTGGTTTCTTATTGTAAGTGGAAAGAGTTGTGTTTTTCTTATCTTAAAAGGTGCACTATGTAACTTTTTGGTTGAGGGTCCATCCATCTCCTGCTTGTTTCTACGGATGTCATTGCTCCGTTTCGAATGTTCCATTATATTACACTGAAAAGCTCTACCTTACTTTTATTCAATTACAGGTAGTTTTATAGCTCAAAAATACCTAGAAAAACAGGCATTCTGACTGTGAGAGGGGTCGCCTCTCCACAGATCTGCCCTATAACTTGGTCTGGTTTGGTCTCCATGAAGATAGAAAGGTTTAATACCAAACTGTGAAACATTCCAGACAAAGCAATAACATCTCCATGGAGAAAAGCATCTGACAGGAAAGTTAGACAACGCAGTTTTAAGTGTAGCAAGATGTATTTTCACATTTTAACTACCAAAAGTCTTGTTCCATCGGTAGATAGTTTCACTTGTTACGTGAAATTTACTCAAATCCTGATAAAACTTTCTTAACTTGGCTAGATTTGAGTTTTTGCAGTGTCAGAGAAGACCACAATCTGTGAGGAGTACAGACACAAGAGCCACGCCAAGGATGTGAGCAAGCCTTGGTCTGGTCACGCGTGTGGGAGACTGCGCGGTGGTGAGCTATGGGTTTTGGGAATGATGACAAACTTGGAGCGTTGCCATAGCGATTAACAATTTAAAGCAAAATATTATGTCTTTTGAATGTGGAAAACTCCTCAAATGTCGCATCAAACAGGAAGCTGAAACTCATGATTTAGTACAACGAGAGGTTTAGAGGAGGTGTAAATTGTAAAGACGGTAATGTAATACTGTCTATGCTGGGAAATACAGTGAAAAAGCACATTATTTTTTAACCCCATTATAATAAATCCATCACAATGTTATGTTTTGCTATTCAGAATCATTATGGATCATAGTGCTATAATTTGGACATTTGAAATTACAATACGCATCGAAAACGACTTGTAGTAAAAGAAATAGGTCCTGCCCAGTGAGAGATGACGTTAAATAAAATATAAAACTGGAGAAGGAAGTAAGAACAGAGGGCATATACCGCAGAGAAAGAAGGAACTGATCTGCAAAATGGCATCTTGAAAATAGTCAAAGTTTGCTCAAACATTCTAGTGTGACCTGGATCCAGACTAGACAGGTACCGGACTAAACCAGGAATAGACCCAAAACCGGGACTAGACCCAAAACCAGAAACAAAAAAGAACTCAGCTGAAGCAAAGTCTGTCTTTGAGGAAAGGGCAGAAAATGGAGAGAAAGGAAAAACCCCAAATACAACTTGGGGTGAGTAAACTGTGAAGGGAAACGGATTAGAAACAGCTCTGAAAAGTCAATTTTGCATGACAAGTCCACTTTTAATTTTAAAAAGATTCAGAACTCTGCTTCAAATCACATGTTTTTACTGACAGAGGACTGCCTGTAGAAATCTCAATTAAAAAGCCCCAAACTGATCACTGATTATTAGAAATGATTCAATCAAATTTCAATCGATACCTATATAACTGTTAAAGATTACAGTCAGACATATTGTAAACACTGAGAACTTTGCCAGTGTAGGTTTTCCTTAGGTTAAGCCTCCAAAAACACTCCGTTCAGTTTGTGTAGTCTGAGAAAGCTGCCGTGTAAGAGACAAGCATGTACAGGTGTGAGAGGGACCGGTCTGGACCTGCCTCTGCTCAAAATGACATCTCTGTGAAACACGCACAGTTATAATGACGAGAGGAGCAGTCCGCCTCCAGCCAACCACAATCTGCTTCCGACAGGCCCAGATACAACAGATAAGACCAGTGTTATGGACCAGGATGCAAACATTTATCAGAATCAAATCAAAACCACTATTTGAGTTGGCGCAGTCATTAAAAAAAAAAAAAAAAAAAAAAAAGAGTAAAAGTGAATCAACTACAAACAAGACGTCTAGAATAACTTTGGATACTAAAGACAACAAAACTACAAGGGAAATAAGCTTGGTGGCAGGCAGTTTTGGAGTACACAATCACACACACAATATTATACATTACATAAAAGATTAAAGGACCTATATTATGCTATTTCTGATCTATGTTATAATGTAGTTTCCTCGTCACAAACAGACCTGGAGTTGTGTTTTGTTTCATTCACACATGTTTAACACACAAACCCTGCAGATTTAGACTCAGTTCTTCTCAAACAAAAAACACTAGAATCATTTGGATAATTTCAGACCTGTAATTGCCAATCTTTACTGAACTAAAGGTAAAAAGACAGCTGTGAACTTGAAAATTAGGTTGGAACAGAGCATTTTGAGCTTTGGAGATGTAGACAGATATAATAAACGGTTACTCAAACGTGTGAATGAAACAGAACAGAACTCCACATGTATAGGACCTGTAAGATGAAGATTTATATGGCATCAAACCAAAAGTGACAAGTTACATTGCTTCCATAGACAGCAGAGTAATTCCAGTTGTGGTAAAGATTTTAGGTGAAACAAAGCCACAAAGTTCAGTAGCTCCGGGGAGAAACAGCATCATGAGGAAAGACGACTTCAAAGCAGGTTTAAAACAGACAAACAAAACGCCAGAAGATGAGGTCCAAAAGTAGGTCACTTTTATCACAAGAATGCTGTATGTAACATGTAACCTGATGTTTTTTGTTTTTTTTTTACATTTACGGTTGTATTTCAGGAATGCAGCGCAGTCAGTGTCACAGACTGTCTCTCACAGGAAATGCACTGCTCACTGGCCATTTTGTTGGGTTAGCTTTTTCTAAGATAGTTTGTCTACCATTTGTCTACAAGAGTTTTCTTCAAAATCTGCAAATATTCATGTCAAATAGTCACGAGAGGTTATTGCTTTGCGTGGAAAGTTTCACACTATGGCATTAAATTATCTCTCCTTGGAAACAGGTAAGATAAGTCACCAGAAGGGGGCGAACCCTAAACCAAAATGTTACATGGCAGTGGTAATTTAGACTTAATTAAGGTTAAAGGACCCATATTGATCTACTTAGGCTGAGTTCTTCTCACAAACAGAATAGAATAATACAAGAAGTGCTTCACTGGGTTAATTTCAGCCCTGGAATTACCAATTTCTACTGAATTTAAGGTAAAAGGTAGCCGTTAACTTAAAAACTGACAAGTGGAACAAAGCATTTTGGACTCTGCACTTTGGAGATGTAGACAGACTAATAAAAATGGGCTACTCAAACATGTGCGAATGAAAAAACACAACTGCAGGTATGTTTTTGAGGAGGTAGCAACATTATAATGTGGCTTATACCGCAGAAGAGTTGATTTTGCATAAAACAGAACCTTTAAAAGAAGTTCATAACATACACCAAATAAATATGAAATAAATATGTGAAAAGCGTGCACTGTGGGAGGCGGAGGGATTTCTGTGACAGTTTCTTCAGTGAAAAAGCCAAAAACGAACGATCAGTTTTCCAAAAGTGACTCTGATTTGGCAGAAAATATGTTTGAATAAAGCAGCAGCGGGACGATGTCAAAACTAGAATCCAAATGATTTCTGTCCCAGTTCAGAAAAACATGTACAAGATCTAATGGTGTTTGAGGCTGAGAGAGAGAGGAAAGAGAGGAGAGGAAAGAGGGGAGAGGGGAGAGAAGGAAAGAGACAGAGTTGGCGGGAGAAAGATGGAAAGGGAGAGATGGCAAGAGGGAGAAAATGAGAGTGAGAGAGAGGAAGCATGGGAGAAAAGAGAGGGAGTGTGAGAGAGAGACTGAAAGACAAACAGAGAGGGACAGAATGAAAGAGAGAGAGGGAGAGAAAGAGAGAGAACATGATGGGGGAGGAGAGACAAAAAAATAAAGTGAGAGAAAGAGGGACAAACATAAGGTAAGGAGTGTAGAGAGAGCAAAAGGGAGAGAGAAAGTGAGGAGAGTGAGCGAAAGATAGGAACAGGGCAGATGGGAGTAAAGAAGGAAGGGAAAGAGGGGAAAGAGTTGTAGCTAGAGTAAGTGAGAGGGAGAAACAGACAGAGAGAGCGAGACAGAGAGTATGGGAAGAAAGAGGGGGAGATAAAAGAGGGGAGTAAGGGAGAGAGGGAGGGGAAAGAGACAGAGAGGGAGAGTTAGAGATAGAGAGCTAGAGAAAGAGACAGAGAGAGGGAGAAAGATGGAGAGTGTGTGAAAGAAAGAGAGAAAGTGCCTTCAGTCAGACACAGACAGTGAGCAGAAACATTTCTCAGTTGCTCGTGGGCTGCTGTGTTGTGGTCCTGGGGCCAGACTTCTTTCATTTTGCTCCAGAGCAGCGGGCGGACCAAAAGCTCGCACAAACCACTCAAACACGTGTCCCCGCTGACTCTCACTCTGCTGCCCCAGAATACACCAGAATGCACCCAGAATACACCAGAATACGGCAGAATGCACCCAGAAAACACCAGAATGCCCCCAGAATACACCAGAGCACATCCAGCAAGATCAGGACCAGGACTGCCAGATTTTCTACTGTGTAACAAGTGACCAAGACTTTTTTTTTCCCACAAAGAAAGAAGTGACCTGAGTCTTGCAAGAAGTGTCAAATAGGAGCAGCTAGTTAAACGTTCTATATTAAACAAAGCAGACTCTTGTGAGCTTTTAGTCATGTGATAATGTTGTTACCTCATCCAGAACATAGCTGGAGTTGTGTTTTGTTTCATTCACATGTTTGAGTAATCCTTTTTTATTAGTCTGCCTACATCTCCAAAGCTCAAAATGCTCTGTTCCACCTTGTGATGTCATGAAGCGGTACTTTAAGTTAACTGCTACCCTTTAATTTTAGTTCAGTAGGGATTGGCACTACTGAAATTATCCAAATTATTCTTGTGAAGCACTTCCTGTATTGCCACACGACATCACAAAGTGGAAAAGAGTGGTATCAAGTATTGAAATCGAGTTTGCATTTTTTACATAATGACAATAATCTATAGACTGTCCATTTGTTCAATTACATGTGTTTTATAGCCCAAAAATACCTTAAAAAACAAGAATTCTTACTACATGCAAGCTTGCTTCTCCATAGATCTGACCATTAACGTGTCTCCATTATGATTATAAAGTTCCTTACTGGGCCTATTATCATGAAACATCTTTTATGACATGAAAGTGCCATTCCAACCCGCGTCTCTCAAAATTTGCAAGCCACTCCAAATAAAGCAGCCCAAAATCGCTATAAAAAGCAGACTTGGCAAAACCGCGGAGGACTGGGGTGATTCACTCCACCAAACTGCTGCCAATCAAGCCTCATCTGCCAGCCCTTCCCCCCTCCAAATTTCCCAGAAGGCCGCTGCTTTTAGCGTCTTCCAGCGCAGACAAAATGACTCCAGTGTTGATTAGGGCTAGAAAAGAGAGTGACATACGCACTTGTCTTTAAACTTTTACTGGAAATCAATTATGTTTCACTTAAATGCGTCAATCTCAAACATTAATTGGAGAAAGTCTGGTTACGACGCGTAGATCTAAAGCATGTGAGGTTTATATAGACTTAAAGTGCATTATGTAACTTTTTACCTGCTTGTTTCTATGGATATGTCATTGTTCTGCCTGGAATGTTCCACAGTATGACATTAAACAGCTCTACTTTACATTTATTCAATTACAGGTGGTTTTATAGCTCAAAAATACCTAGAAAAACAGGTATTCTGGCTGTGAGCGGGGTTGCCTCTCCACAGATCTGACCTGTAACTTGGTCTGGTTTGGTCTCCATGAAGATAGAAAGGTTTAATACCATACTGTGAAACATTCTAGACAAAGCAATATGGAGAAAAGCATTTGACGGACCCTCCACCACGAAAGTTACACAATGCACCTTTAAAGAGCGATAGCAACTTGACTCAATTAAGCATTCAGGGGCTGCCTTTGTTTCTCTATGGTAAGCAGCTGTGAATTTGAATATCTTTAGTCATGGTAATGTGGACTGAAGAGATGCTTTAACAACTTAACTTGTGATCGTTTATTTGCACTCAGCTTAAGAGACACTCAAGTTCTTCCTCTAGCAAATGTTTTAGGGTTTAAAGAGCCTATAATACGGTACTTTCTAATCTATGTTATAATGTTGTTTCCTCATCAAAAACATACCTGGACTTTTGTTTCATTCACACACGTTTAACACACAAACTCTGCATATTTAGGCTGAGTTTTTCTCTCAAACAGAAAACACTCTTCTCCACTTTGTGATGTCACGTGGTAATACAGGAAGTGCTCCACTGTGTTTTTAAACTCCACACACCTTCACTAGAATCATTTGGATAATTTCAGAGGTGGACTTGTCAATCTCTACTGAACTGAAGGAAACTTAATAAAGAAAGGAGGAAAATAAAACATATATAATAACAGATATTAAACAAATTAATAAAAATAAGATTGAAGCTTGAAAACTGCCTTCAAATAACTCATTTTTTCCGTTTCTTCATTTGTGTTTTGTCCGTCTTGAACTGTGTGAAGCGTCTTTGAGTGTCAAGAAAAGCGCTATACAAGTGTTGTGTATTATTACTATTGAAACAAAAATTATTTAAGAAACTTCTTTTTAGAATTTTGAGTAAAAAAACTTGATTTGTTAACTTGAAAACTACCGCTTCATGACATTACAAGATGGAACAGAGCATTTCGAGCTTTGGAGATATAGACAGATTAATAATGCAGGATTACTCAAACATGTGAATGAAACAAAACACAACTCCGGTTATGTTTTTGAGAAGATGATAATATTCTAACAAGGCTTAAATACGAAAGTAAATTCTGCATAAAACAGGACCTTTAAACTGGAGTGAACGGCTGCCTGCTGCTTGTGTAAAAACATTAAAGACGGAGGCAGGACGGCGTCACCACAAATGACGAGGACAAAAACCAAAACCCAACGCAGAGAAAATTAAAAGAGTTTGTGCACGTGTTAATTCAGAACAGGCTTCGACCATTTACTGGGAGTGTGGGGGGTCCTGTGGAGAGACAGTGTGTATGTGTGAGAGTGTGTGTGTGTGTGTGTCTAATAGACTTTCGCATTTCAATAAAAGTGACACAGGCCTGAGTCATCCATCAGTTCAGATCCAAAAGCAAAACTCAGGATAACTCCCTGGTCACGAATCGGCTCCACATCAAAGAGGAGCAGTTTAACAAAGTCTAACAAATGCAACATGGAGAAGGGGGCGCTGTGGAGTAAGGGGGGAGACAGGCCTGGAATGATAACAAACTTTGAAGCACATTATATTGCTACAGAGAAATATTACAAAAAACAATAAAACTGAAACTACTGCAGCAAGATGGTACCAGCCAACCAATTTTAAAAGGTCCTATATTACATAAAACTCTTGTGAACTAGTCCATCAACATCTCCAAAGATCAAAATGCTCTGTTCCACCTTGTGATGTCATGAAGTGGTAGCTTAAGTTAACAGCTTTACAGTTTTACCTTAAATTCAGTAGAGATTGGCAATTCCAGGGCTGAAGTTATCCAATTACTTCTAATTACATCACAAGAGTGTTTTCTGTTTGACAGAAGATGCAGGGGTTTATGTGTAAATGAAACAAAACACAAGTCCAGGTCTGTTTGTGAAGAGAAACAACATTCTAACAGAAAATAGCGAAATATGGGCCCTTTAAATGGATCATTAGAGTAAGGGGTGAATAGGCCTGTCACAATAACACATTTTGAAGTGCCATATACTGCTGAAGAAAATAAAGACTATAAATGATAATACTGAAACGATTTTTTTGCCACTGACGCAACAATCCAAAAGCATGAGTAAGTAGAGTAAGTAAACCTTTTCTAAATGTACAATATTGTAAAAAAAACAAAACAAAACACTTGAGTTGCAACAAATACAAAACACTTTAGTATTTAGTTTCTATAATGAGTCACAGAAGTTATTTATACAACTGTCTACAGCTCAAATCTTACTGTAGTTCAGAAAAATTACAAAATGTTCCCGACTAGTACAAAGAAAAAGTATCCACTATAAATATTGACCCTCAGAAATGACTGTTCCATCTGTCATGCACTGAAGTTGATACAGTAACTGATACAGTACCGTGACATTGAATAACTGCGAGATAGACCAGTTTAATGCCATACTGTGGAACATTCCAGGCAAAGCAATGACATCCTCAAGGACACAAGCAGATTCCTGGTGGTTTAAAAAAGACATTTGTTACTGAATAGAACTTAACGCTTACAAACCTTTAATGCAATTTATTTTGAAATGCACTTTTTATTTATATGGACTTTTCTACAACACTATAATTGACAAGAGAAGGGGGCGTGACAAAAGCCTTCAAAACTATCACGTACATCTGCGTATCTGACCCAAACTGCACTCACAAGACTACACCTGCAGGGGGAGTTCATACAAACAACTATTTATGCAGGAAAAAATACTCATAAACAATGTACTTGTATAAAGACAGACTTGTTTAATCAGAATTTTACATATAAATACCAAAAAATACCAAATCTTCAGCCAACTCACACTCATACTTCTCCTTTCTGCTGCTGTCCCAAGTCTTTAAAATCTAAATTATTTACATTTTGGTCAACTAAGACCCCAGTTAAATCTATATAATAATTAACAACAGGCCTAATTATCTTACTGACCTAGTTTTGCATGTTCACGTTAATTACACTGTACTTACTGTGCTTATTTCGTGTTTTTGTTTCAAGTTGACTGTTCTCTTTGGACTTGAATTTGACTGGGGTAAAAGAAGGTGTAAAGTCGCTGGTGGTTTGATTGACACATCCAATGACCAATCAGGACGCGATAAAAGGATCTAGAGGCGCGACATTTTATAGAGGAAGGTGTCAAGGCTTTTACTGACAGACCTTCCAGAACACACACTTATTTTACATCATAATGCCATTTAAAGTTACATAAGTGGAAAAAAAGCACATCTATTCTAATTATTCTAACTGTTCGAACTATGTGTATATCATTTTAAGCAAATTAAAAGGTGAATTGTGTAACCTTTCTGGTGTAGGGTCTGCCACTTATTTGTCAGAATGTTCCATAGCATGATATTAAAAGTTATGCATAAAGTAATGTATCTCTGGCATGGATTAAATTACAGATGTTTTTTTTATTGCTACAGAAATACCTTGAAAAAAATGTGTTTGCATTTGTTCTGTAAGTGGGCTCGCCTCTCCACAGACCTGACCTGTAACTTGAGATACTGTGGATACTGTGGAAAACCTCGATGAAGACAAACAGATGTGCAGACCCTTCACCAGCAAAGTTGCACAGTTTAATGTTATGTGTGCAAAAATATTGAATATATCGTATTGTTTAGTTTGAGAATATAGTATCGCTGTGTCGATATATCGCCAAGAGTAATTTTAGGTATAGTTTACTAAATTATTTTGTGTAAGAGCTACAATTGTGTTGACATTTTCATTGTTTTGAGTAAAATGGGAGTTTTTCATATTAACTTTGCACAAACTTGGTGGACTTAGTAGATTTTTAGTATCACAGCCATGATTTAGCCTTTGTTTTTCACTGAACCGTACTGAATCAATCTGAAATATCGTATCGTATTCAATCAAAAGTGCACTGTATATCGAAAAATGTATCGTATCGTGGCCTATGTCGAGGTATGTATCGCATCAGCAACTTCTTAATGATTCCCAGCCCTAATCAGAGGTGTGTTAATATGAAAATGTTAATGAAAGACTTGGTTATACTCGATAAAGTTATTATTTTGTTCTTAAGTTAAAACAAAATTCAATTCAATTCAAAGTGCGATCACACATTTGTAAACAGGATGGCTAAAGCTGCGTCTATAAACATTTTAACAGCAGGAAGAAGACCATTATGCGCTGACCAAAAACGTGACAACTTTACCGTGTAAAAAAAGCTACCCACGGTGGAGCCTGTGACGAGAAGGGACTTTCTGAGGATGGGTGGGTGCCAGTTCAAATAAAAATGTTTGAAAAATAATTATCAGCTGCAACGTTTCCTGTTTCACATCCTCTGATTCATGCAACCGAGAAACATCAAAATGCAAAATGGCTGCCTCTCATCCAAGAAGTGGTATACAAGTAGAAATGATTAAAAAAAAAAAAAAAAAAAGGAACAATGAACAATGAGAAAAATAACAAGCATTTTTTTCTGGTCAGGTTTGCCATTTATGTTTTAATAAAAGGATTCAGTTAAAAGTTCACATTATAAACCTGTCCAGAAGAATTGTTAAATAAAAACTAAAGATCTACCAGTATGTTGCTGTTTTTTTTATTCCTCATTATCGATATCGATCATTTAGAATCCAGAGAAACCGATGGCCAATAAGCTCTGCCGATATTTTTGGGAAGATTTTGGGAACAAATGTAATTCAAAGTTTCTATAAACTTACCAATTGCCCTTTTTTACCTACAAACCTTTAAGAGAGCTGTGTAGTTACGTTTTCAGCAGTTATCTTTTCGTTTTGAAGCGTTCAAATAAAGCTTTGTGTGTATTTTGTAGGCAGCAGATCAGCCAGAGCAAAATATCAGCCTGTTGTGGAGATTTAAGGCTGATAGCTGATCCAATAAAAAGTCCAAATATCTGCCGTATTTCTAAAAAAGACGGCAATATGAACTGACAAACTAATACAAGTATCACATTTCAGAGCATGTTTGGCCTGATTCGATCTTTCAGCGCTACAATCCAACACCCGGAATAGATGAGAATTTCTTACAGAATTTTGTTAGCGGCAGACACGTGTGCGCGCTACCGATAAACGGAAACATGTGTGATGTCCGTGCACTAAATTCACTCATAAACGGGGAGAAAACAGACGTTTACTTTCCGTAACTTGGATTATAATGATGAGAAGCACCAGAGGAGAGAAAGAGGAGAAAAGGTGAGAAGCTGCAGCTGGTATTTTGGCATAGATCTATTTATGCCTATATTAACTGCCCAGCCCTACACGCTAACAGTACAAAAGCAATACTTTTATTTCCTGGTTTGGTGCAGAGAAAAGCGCTTTGTAATTGGATGCAGACAGCTCACATTGGTCTCTTTTTGACCCAGTTTTTACAATAAATCTGTACTTTAAGTTGAAGCCAACACCAATCTGCTTTGATGCTTTGATATATTCATGCTTAGACCAACTAGCATGAAAACACGTGCTTAATACCTGAGCTGTATCCATTATTGACATCCGAAGGTGCAGTCAGAGGAGTGGAGCGCTACATAAATGCATCTGTCGTTTTGAGGTGTGAAAAGTTTGTGTGTAATGAGCCCAAAGCAAATACACAGTTTTCAAAAAGCCTGAATCCACAAACGCACCGGAGCTGAACGAGGTGAACGCAGAGAGCAGGACACGCCATGCTGCAGAGGAGAATGAACATGATGAATTTGAGGGTTTAAAGTCTTTAACTGTGAAGGTCAAGCACAAAACACTCCCATGAGCCACTCTGATTTCAGCCATAATATTATTACGTCACTCATCTGTACTTTGTACTACATGGAGCATTAGTTTAAAGGTGCATTATGTAACTTTTTGGTTGGGGGTCTGTCACTTACTTGTTTCTATGGATATGTCATTGCTCGGCCTGGAATGTTCCACAGTATGACATTAAACAGCTCTACTTTACATTTATTCAATTACAGGTGGTTCTATAGCTCAAAAATACCTAGAAAAACAGGGTTGCCTCTCCACAGATTTGACCTGTAAATTGGTCTGGTTTGGTCTCCATGAAGATAGAAAGGTTTAATGCCATACTGTGAAACATTCCAGACAAAGCAATAACATCTCCATGGGGATGGGCCCTCCACCAGAAAAGTGAGGCATGTTTAAAGTTATTATGTAAAAATGTATTCACCTGAAGTTGTAATTGGAGTGATTTGTGCATGTCTGAGCCATGTTCATTTTCAAGATGACATTTTGCCCATAAATCCCTGTTTTCAGTGCCCTGTACTTCGTTCTCCAATTTTATTTTCTCAATTTTCGATATGTGCAGGATTTGACAGCACTGCATAGTCATTTTGGTACAAATGAAAAGTGCTTGCTAGTGTGCAGCTATGCATTGGAGGTGGAGTCAGCTTTTTTTATTGTAAGTCATTATATTGTTTGAGATTAAAATTGCGATTTTAAATGTGCAAATTAAAAATGTGCGGGTGTCATAGTCACAAACCACTATTCTAACAGGAAAAATATAGTGGTAAGATTTCTGTAGTAAGTACAAGTAAGTTGGGTAGTTTAGTATGTAAGATAATTTGTTTGATTTTGAATTTTAAATACCGCTGAATTTCTCACTTTTAATTTTTTTAAGTCTGAAAAAAGATGTTTGAATTATTTTTATTCTGAATTTTAGTTGCTGAAACAAATTATCTTCCATAGTTTAGTCCTACTCTATTGGCCAATTTAGGGGGAGTTCTTGTGAATAGAAGCATTTCAAAATATTTGTGTGTATAAAATTTGAAAATGACCACTGAAACATTAAATCAGAGTAAATAAAGTAAAATACTGGTAATTTAGAACCAGTTAAGTCTTGTAGTGTTGTATGGTATAGAAAAGTTTACAGTTCAACAGTGGAAAATGAAAGTTGTTGCATCAGGTGACATGGTCTGACTGAATTGCTCTAACCTCACTGACCTCAGTTTCATAGCTTCACTCCACCTTGAACTTCAACCTACAAACAGTCCTGCACGTGGGCCGGCAATTTAACTGTGTACCGGTTTATATTAAACTATCTTGTAATGACACAGAAATCACGCTTGAAATTTCACTGACAGACAATTTTCAATACTAGATTTACTTCATACCAGTTTCTATACCATAATTAAACATAAAAATGCTCTTTAAATGTAATTTTCAACACAAAACAGTGGTCTTTTACAGATATACACTACTAGTCACTACCATCTAATTCAGTGTTTTTTTCTATACTTCATATATTTGAAGAAATAAAATATATGAAGTGAGATATTTGGAAAGAAAAAAAAAAAAAATAATAATAATAATAACAAAAAATAATAATATTTAGTAGACTTATTTTATATTCAAAATTTCAAATTAGCCACAATTTGCTTTGTTGAAATTGTCGTATTTAGTAGAGTTTGATGTCTTCTGTATCTAAAATATAGAAGAAAAAAAAAAAAAAATATATATATATATATATATAGAAGAAAAAAGAAAATAACACTGAATCATCAGTCATTATCTGGGTATCGATTTTTTGACAGCCCCATTTTCCACTATATCTCGCCAGGCCCAGTTTTCAAATCAAACGTATAATTTCTTACTCTGAAATGGGCTGTCATGGCGTTTGTCTTTCCATGTGGATGTTAGAAAAACAGGTTGAGGATATCGTATGTATTTTTAGCTCAGCTCCGCAGGGTGAATTCCAGCAGGTTTAAAATCAGGAAAATATCTGGGAACGCTCGCCTGAAACGAAACAACCACAAAGCCCAAGATGGTCTCCTCTTTCCCCCTTGGGTACATCCTGCTCGGGCTTTCCTCTCAAGTCCTGGTGGTCCCCATATGCCCCATTTTACAACGGCGTCTAAATTTGCACTTTTCTTTATACTTTCCATGGTTACGGCCAATAAATACCGCAGTTAACTTTGAGTATTTTAATGTTTAGGAGTTTGGAGTTTGAAGTTTGAAGACACAGCCACCCCAGCCTCTCCTATTACCAGGAAAGTACTGGCAAATTGTTCCTGCTCTGCTAAAACGGACTACTTTAAAAACACTTAGAAGGAAATTTTGCTTTAACTGCAACTTGTCTCATCTCATTTAAACAGCAATAATACAGTGGCCCATAAGGGACACACCCAGTCTACAAACTTAAACAGCTCATTTGCAGGACATAAAGCTGTACTATGTACCTTTTCTGGTGAATGGTCCGCGGAAATGTTATTGCCTTGTCTAGAATGTTCCACAGTATAGATTAAACCTCTCTATCACGAGGGATGCAAGCAGGTTACCGCACTACGCTGCATTACAGTTCAGATCTGTGGAGTGGCGCCCCTATTCACAGAAGGAATTATTGTATTTTTGAGCAATAGAAACACCCGTAATGAATAAATAAATGTTAGACGGGTACGTTTAAAGTCATACCACGGAACATTCGAGGCAAAGCAATAACATTTCTATGGAGAAAAGCAGAAAAGTTGCGCAGTGCACCTTTAAATGATTATAATTTAATATTCTACTGTAACCCACAGGCAAAGCACGCCAACTACGGTATAGTTCCACAGTTGTATGACATTTTTGCATCGAGTGAAAACGAAACACAAGTAGGTCTAAAATGGTCGCCCTTTACGATTTTCCCGTAAGACAGACAATGAAAGGCACAATGCATGAACTGAGCTTGTCTATTAAGTGTGACTGTTTGGTCTGGAATCAAAAGGTACAGTGCGTTATGGCTAGCTCCAATGAGTCGTGTAAGCTTTGGGAAGAGCCTTTGGTGACTTTGGCTTCTTACATTCAATTTTCAATAGGTTTGTAAAAATAAGCGCAACTTTTAACAACAGTTTGGATAGTCCTAATTAGCAAATAGGTTTAATCTATACTGTGGAACCTTCTAGACAAAGCAATAACATGTCCGTGGAGACAAGAGGTTAAAATTATGCAAACTGTGTATGTAATCTATAATTACAAAAGAAGTCTAAAGAAGTAATACAGGGTTGGTGCACTGTGTAACTTTTCTGGTGGAGGGTCTATCATCTGCTCGTTTATTCAATTACAGGTGTTATTATGTCTCAAAACTATCGCAAAAACATACATTAATAAGTTCTCCACAGATCTGACGACGTGGCCTGCTCGTCTCCATGGAGATAGTGGAGATATTTAACTGAAATGCCATAACATTCCAGGAAAAAACAACAACATCTACATAGACTGAAGCAAGTTTCGGACCATCTACCAGAAAAGTTCCACAGTGCACCTTCAATAAACTGGTATGTGAAAGATCTCTGGAGATAAAGGTTTTAAATAATGAGGACGGCTTTATGCTTGTTGCAAAGTGAAAGAAATAACAAAGAGAGCGTATGTACGGTCAGGTGTCTCTCAGATCTGAGCTTATCTCTTCACTGGAGCGAGCACTGGTTCCACCCCACCTCCTCTGGCCTCGCATCAAAACTCTGTAAAGGTCCCAAAACGCAAATAATTTACTTAAACTATCAATACAAATCGATGATAAGAAGTGTACAAGAAGTCTGTACAACATTTAAAGACACGGATCAGCTCAGGTACTTGACCAGTGATTAACTCCAGTGTTTCCCATTACTAGAAGAGACTACGGTGGCCCCCATAGTCTAAAATTCTCCTTGCAAATCTCTAAAAAGAACATGGACTAGACTTGTTGCTTCACATAAAAATAAAATATTAACTACACTGTTCAAAAAGACTGCCAAAATATGAATTACAAGCAATAAGTGGTATTTAAACTCCACAAAATGTATGGAAAAAATTATGAATATAGGAAGTATTGGAGCCACCATAGTCTGAACCAAATGTAAGGGAAACACTGAACTCTTTATTAGGGATGTAACAACATCCAAATCTCTTGGTACGATATTTTTCACGATATGCATCTCATGGTACGATATTTATTGTGATATTTTGTGGAGGAAAAACCAAAACTGTGAATATGCTACTTTTTTCTCTTAAAATGCCTTGACAAGACTTAATCTAAAGAACTAAGATTTAAAAGTACTTAGAACAGTTATTTCTTCATGTAGTCTGCACTGAAATGGAGCAAAGGATCATGGTCTATGTAGTTCCCTCTGTTTTTTAGCTATTGCTGCACCAAAACTATTAATTTAAGCAAAGAGTCTTATAATTCGATATATTGTGATGGTCCACGATATTACTGTGAGATCTCTGACGATACGATCTCACGATATTTCGGTTATTGTTACATCCCTACTCTTTATGCTTCCATCCAAAAATGCAAAAACCTCTCATAATACCAAAAGGCATAAGAACCTTGTCCATTTGTTGTGGTCTATTTACTATATGAAATAATCAGAACTAAATCAAAATTTGAACGGACGCAATAAAAAAAATGCAAAGGGTGCGGTTTTTGAAGTACCATAATAATACAAACAACAAAATATTCATTCTTATTCTGAGCTTTTAGCCCTGTTATAATGTTGTTACCTCATCAAAAACATACCTGGAGTTGTGTTTTGCAGTATTCTCCTATATGTTTGAGTAACCCCCATTATTAGTAGTAGTTTAAGTTAACAGCTACATTTCACCTTTTGTTCAGTAGACAAAGGCAATTCCTGGGATGAAATTATCCAAATGATTCCAGTGAAGGTGTATGGAGTTTAAAAACACAGTGGAGCTCTTCCTGTATTACCCATGTGTTTTCTGTTTGAGAGAAGAATTCAGCCTAAATATGCAGAATTTGTGAGTTAAACATGTGTGAATGAAACAACTCGAGGTATGTTTGTGATGAGGAAAGAACGTTATAAAATAGATCAGAAAATAGCATAATATCGGCCCTTTAAAGGTGCACTATGTAACTTTTTGGTTGGTATGAATTTAATCAGCACTACCTTACATTTATTTAATTACAGGTGATTTACAGCCCCAAGAAAAACAGGCATTCTGACTGTGAGTGGGGTGGCCTTCCCACAGATCTGCAAACATTCCAGACAAAGCAATAACATATCCATGGAGAAAATAATGTGACGAACTCTCCACCA
Organism: Taenioides sp. WSHXM2023; assembly: GCA_029959045.1. Lineage (NCBI taxonomy): Eukaryota > Metazoa > Chordata > Actinopteri > Gobiiformes > Gobiidae > Taenioides > Taenioides sp. WSHXM2023. The sequence goes on along the minus strand of CM057097.1, from coordinate 25,259,066 downwards.
GAAAAGTTACACAATGCACCTTTAGAAACAGCGATGTTACACGTGCTGACCTGATACACAGTTCCACATATGGGCCCTTTTGTGTGTTTATGTGCCCAGTGTTTGCGTGCCCACCATGTCCCATCCCTGGAGCCTGTGTCCACTCACCCGGCTCTGAACGGGTCACTAAAGCCACTGCACAAACACGCTTCCAGGAAAAGAGGAGCAACCGGGGGCATAGGGGGCATGGGGGCACCGGCGGCCAAGAAGAGGAGGGCGGCTAACGTCAACTGATTACTGATTTATCGTTCAGTATATCAAAACTTTAAAAATATATAATGCAATAATTAAAGTTTGAGTTACAATACATTTCCTTTGCAAAAATGGGGAAATTTGTTATAGTTTGAGCTGTAGAGGGTTGAATTTCATGAGGGAGACAAGCAGGTTACAGCACTATTTATGATTCAGATCTGTGGAGAGGCGTCCCTATTCACAGAAGGAATTATGTGTGTTTTTTAGCAATAGAATCACCCGTGATGAGTAAATGCTCGATGGAAATGTTTAAAGGTGCACTGTGCAAGTTCTCTGGTGGAGGGTCCGTTACCTACTTGTCTCCATGGAGATGTTATTGCTATGCCTGGAATGTTCCATGGTATAACTTTAAACATTTCCCTTAAGCATTTATTCGTGTTTCTAGTGTTCAAAAATACAATCATTCCTTCTGTGAATAGGGGCGACTCTCCACAGATCTGACCTTTAATGTGGCGTAGTGCTTGTTTCCCTCATGATAGAGAGATTTAATCTATACTGTGGAACATTCTAGACGAAACAACAACATTTCCATGGAAACAAGCAGGTGACAGACACTCCACTAGAAATGTTACGCGGTCAGTGCATCTTTAACGTCATACCATTGAACAATCCAAAGCAATAACATCTCCATGGAGACAAGCAAGTAGAAAAGTTGCGCAGTGCACCTTCAAAGACACTTTTTGCAGAATGAATGTATGTATTAATAAACCAGCATATGAAACCTGCCTCATCTGTCTCTAGATATAAAACTATATTTATTACATTCTGTATTTCGAGTCTCAGTATTATTTTCCGCGTGTACATTTCCTTTACAAAAATGGGGAGATGTTATTTTAGTTTGAGCTGTTTTCGAGTTCAATAGGTCACTTCTATCGTTTGTTTTATTTGTTCATTTAACTATCTATTTGTTGTCGCTGATGCCTTGTAATGGTACTGTCTATTTAGAATGGTTTAGTGGGATTATCCTGCATTTTCGTTACTGTGTCAGAAGCATAAAATCATTTCAATATATCATTTATTGTGGTATTTTCTTATTAGCCATATATTGTGCTTTGAAATGTTTTATGACAGACTTATCAACACAAACATTTACATATACTTTTCATGGCACATAGAATCACGTTAACAGATTTTCAAGGTCATGGCGTACCCCTTTAAATGATCCCAGTGGTGATTCAGAAGCAGTTAAGATCCCTTTAAGACAGAACAAGTAAAAAAAAATCTGGTATGAATGTTTTTTTGTGAATAATTATTAGTTTTGAATGGAAATGGCTGCTGTATTGACTGCAGGCAGGACTTAAAGCAAAAAATTCCAAAGTTTGCAATTTAGGAAAGATTGGGATAGCTAAAATACAGAGGGACAGTGAATATACAGGACATTAGCTTAAAGGTGCACTGTGTAACTTTTTGGTTTGGGGCCCATCATTTTCCTGTTTCTATGGATATGTCATTGCTCTGCCTGGAATGTTACACAGTATGACATTAAAAAGCTTTACCTTTACATTTATTCAATTACAGGTGGTTTAATACCTCAAAAATACCTAGGAAACGGACTGTGAGCGGGACTGCCTCTCCACAGATCTGACCCTCCTCCAGAAAAGTTACATAGTGCACCTTAAAGAGTTGATGTTGAATACACTGAGTAACTATGACACAGCACTACTGATCCCTACAATATTCAACGCCAACAAACCGCCTCACTACAGTGCAAAAAGTAAATTATATGAATTGAACTGATTGTAACTGGGGACAAGATTTTAAAAAGGTGCACTATGCAACTTTTCCTGCTTGTCTCCATGACGATGTTATTGGTTTAAAAGGTGCATTGTACGATCTCTTGTGGAGGGAGTCTGCCAGCTGCTTGTCTCATCTCAATGGAGTCATTATTGCTTTGCCTGAAATGTTCTGCAGTGAAGCATTAAGCTCATCTATTTCCGTAAAGATAAGCAGAAATTAAACAAAGCCTAGATACAGGTCAGATCTATGGAGAGGCGTCACAGTGTATGTAAAAACAACAGTTTTTCGCGGTATTTTTAAGCCGTAAAAACACCTGTAATGGAATAAATACAAAACAGACAAGTTTAATATGGAACATTCCAGGCAAAACAATCACAGTCATGGAGACAAGCAGGTGGTGGACCCTCTATCGAAAAGTTACACAGTGCACCTTTAACTGAAATGTTTCAATACGGCATAAAAAGTCAAGCATTTATTTATTTACTGGTGTTTTTATTGCTCAAATACATCTTGAAAACACAGATCCTTACAATGAGCGGTCTCGCTTCTCCACAGACATGATTTATAACTGGGCTTTGTCATGTCACTTGTCACTATGGAGATATTTAACCCCATATTGTGGAACATTCAATAAAGCCAAAGCAAATAACATCTAAATGCTCCCCTAGAAAAGTTTGTGAGACTTTAAAGGTCCACAATGTACACAAAATGAGTTTTTGTGAGTTTTAAATCGTGTTATAATGTTGTTACCTCATCATAAACAAACCTGGAGTTGTGTTTTGTTTCGTTCACACATATCTGAGTAGCCCTTTATTATTAGTCTGTCTACATCTCCAAAACTCAAAACACTCTGTTCCACCTTGTGATGTCATGTCGTGGTAGTTTTCAAGTTAACAGCTCCTTTTACCTTTAGTTCAGTAGAGATTCCAGGGCTGAAATGATCCAAACGATTCTAGTGAAGGCCGCTGTAAAAACACAGTGAACCACATGACATCACAAGTGTTTTCAGTCTGAGAGAAGAACACACTCTAAGCTTGCAAGGTTTGTGTGTTAGACATGTGTGAATGAAACAAAACACAACTCCAGGTCTGTTTGTGATGCGGAAACAACATTATAACAGATCAGAAAACAGCGTAATATGGACCTAATAAATTACACAAAACAAAAACATTAAATAAAATAGCTGATTGTTAAATGCAGACAGTAGCAGAGATGGTGCTGAAAAATGCTCTTTACAGATGTCAGAAGTTTCCCCAGAGGCTGATTTCTTTTAAATTCTCCCCGTGAGTCTGACCCACAACGACCCTTCAGTACAAAAGGACTTCTATATTCTCCCATAATCCCTTTCTCCCTTTAACTTTATTGAGTTGTACCAAAATATCCACTGTAGCCTTTAGTGTACAGCTTCAAAAGACTGTCTGCCATATGAAAGAGGCAGGAAGTCCCATAGATGAGACAAAACCATACCACAATATCAATTAAATCTTCATTGCGACTATGTTGAAAAAACGTCACCACTTTCTCTGTAATTGCTGCTGTCAGGCTCCTCATTTTAGTCTTAAAATGTTTGTGTTAACCCGCTCTACATGATCCTGGCGTCATAAATCAATTCCTAAATCAATCAATATGGAACACGCCTCCAAATTCGCCCCAGAACTGCTGGCCTTGGTGAGCTTCTTTCTTTCGTCTGTAGCCGAACACGATAGGTGACGTCACATTCCTTTAGTCCGCTTCTTTATACAGTCTATGGTCATGATATCCAATTTTAGTGTTACGAAAATTTTGAGAAGAAACATTGACTTGCTTGTCACATTGTCTAATAAATCAAAACTCCATTATATGACCAACTTTATCAAATCTTTACTTGACCAGACAGTTCCTTCTACATTCTGTTCGAATCTAGAATGGTCTGGAACAAGACCATAGAGCGTGAAAAACCTCTGTCTAAAAATTGAGACGATCTATAGTCTCGTAACATTCAGAACAAAATATCTAACTTCTTTTAGCTGAGACAAGTAATAGTTCGGTGCTTCGTTTGTAGATTCTGCAAAAATCAACACCGTTTCTCAGCTTTTTTCCTCCATTTTACATGTAAGCGACCTTGTTTGATTTTGACTTAAAAGGACGATGCATCTCCCTGATTGGTCAATCCGCCTGTCAATCACGCCGTCTGAAATCAGCTCCAGATCCACTCGTCTGTGTAAAGTTTTAAAGTGTGTAGTTCTGGCTGGACAGGTAAATCAAACCATCAAACTTTCTGAGGTTTTAAGTGTTGTGACAAACAGCCAGATAAAAAAAGCACTTAGCAAGACTGTATTTTTTAAAACAGTGGTTTCATTGACATTTTGAATTGAATTTGTGTCCAAGATCGTCACGTTAGATTAGAAATGCAATGTAATAAAAATTTAGATGATCATCACATACTTTGTCACAATGTTTAATGGAGCACTGTTCTTCTATTATGTGACCTGCTTTATGAAATGAAACTTCCTGAGCGATAAACCAATGTAACTGTGACAAACAGCCAGATAAATGTAATGCTTTAAATGAAATGACTTATTTTTGCTCTTAAAACTGCCACATTAAATTAGCAAGGCATGCTAACCAAAATTTAAGCTGTCATAATTAGCAAATAAAAAACCCTACTATTGTTCCCTAAAATGACAATATAACAAACTAGAAATTACCCTGTCTACAAAGTGTTCTATGAATAATTTTATTAAGCCCCATTCTCTCTCTCAAATGTTAACCCTCCTGTTTAATTACTTGGAATTGAATGCCGATTTTAAAACAGATTTTTAAAGGTCCTATATTACACAAAATGGATTCTTATGAGCCTTAAGCCATGTTATAATACTGTTACCTCATCAAAACATACCTGGAGTTGTGTTTTGTTTTATTCACACATGGTTTATTAGTCTGTCTACATCTCCAAAGCCCAAAATGCTCTGTTCCACCTTGTGATGTCATGAAGCTGTAGTTTGCAAGTTAACATCTACCTTTTACCATTTGTTCAATAGAGATTGGCAATTCCAGGAATGAAATTATCCAAATGATTCTAGTGAAGGTGTGTGGAGTTTAAAAACACAGTGGAGCACTTCCTGTATTCCCACATGACAGTGTTTTCAGTTTGAGGAAACGACACAGGATACAAATGCAGGGTTTGGGAGTTAAATGTGTGTGAATGAAACAAAACAACTCCAGGTCCGTTTGTGATGAGGAAACAACGTTATAACACGGATCAGAAAAGACCATAATATGGGCCCTCATTAAATATTTTATTTTAAACGTATGAATGCAAAAGAAGTGACAACTGACAAAGGGAAAAATAAAGCACTTTGAACACTTTGATTTCATTAACTTTTATCAAAACTGCCACTACGAACACTGAAATCAGCTATGGCCCCGACTACAGTCCAGCTCCTGTAATTAACCCAGTGAGTCAAAAACCCACAGCCAAATGGTCTTCCTCAAGGGCAGTGCGGTGTTATGGTAAACGCCAAATACACTGGTTTTGTTGTGACCACATAAATCTCAGGACTACGGTGTGCGGTGAGGGACATTGGGGGCGCTGCTGAAGTCAAATGGAAAACACACACAAGCAGTTAGAAATGCATAAACATCTCCAGTCATAAACAGTAGCTGTGTGCCTCTATGGGCTCTTTGAGAGAGGGGCGCTGGGCTGTCCCGGGACTATGACGTCTGGCTTCGTATGTTGATACAAGGAACTGCACAAGTGGAAAATTGAGAGACTACTGGGGCCAGACTGCTGACTTCCTGATAGGAGAGTGTGTAGTTTGACCCATATACTTGAACCAGGCTCCAAGCACAACGGGAAGCACGCACAAAGGGCCAGTGTGGGAGCAGACGTGTTTTTAAAGGGTCTATATGGAGGTAATTTTTAAAAATCTGTTGTAATGTCAAAAATATACGTGGAGTTGTGTTTTGTTTCGTTCACACATGTTTAACTACACAAATCCTGCATATTTAGGCTGAGTTCTTCTCTCAAGACGGAAAAGACTGCACCTTGTGATGTCATGTGGTAATACAGGAAGTGCTCCCCTGTGTTTTTAAACTCCACACACCTTCACTAGAATCAAGTGATTTTGTTCAGTAGAAGGCTGAAACCAAAGTAAAATGTAGTTAACTTGAAAACTACAGCTTCATGACATCACAAGGTGGAACAGAGCAGTTTGAGATTTGGAGATTTAGACAGACTAATAATGCAGGATTACTCAAACATGTGTGAATGAAACAAAACACAAACACAGGAATGTTTTTGAGGAGGTAACAACATTATAACATGGATTAAAGCTCACAATTATCCATTTTGTGTAATAGGAGCTTTAAAGTTCAAATGTCTGCAAATGTCTACTAAACAAAAGGTAAAAGGCAGCTGTTAACTAACTTGAAAACTACCACTTCATGACATCACAAGGTGCAAAAGAGTATTCTGAGCTTTGTTGATGTAGACAGACTAATAATAAAGGCTTACTTCAACATGTGTGCATGAACCAAAACAAAACTACGGGTATGTTTTTGGCTTAAAGCTCACAGGAGTCCATTTTCATAAAATAAGACCTTTAAAAGTCTCAGCGCACACTTACATCATAGAGTCATATATTGAAATTACACCTCTTAAATTAACAAAAACACCAGGCAATGTAAATGTTCCAATATGTTTTACAGTAACAAGGTGGTCATAAAGTGCCAGCCATGTTGTTTGGTTTAAAAACATGGTAAAAAAGACAGCACAGGTGTGGAGATTTACTTTGCTCATAAGGAGGATAGTGGATAAAGCAGGTCTGAACCATTTGGGGAAAATATGGAATTGCTATTTTTCTGACAAGAATTGCAATTGCGATGAAATTTGCGATTTGTGTTTTAATAATAGGATTTAGTTCAAGTTCATATTTTAAACACATCCAGAAAAATTGACAAAAAGACAGAAAAACAAACTTACAAACTAATACAAGAATCATTTACAGACAGCAGATCTAAACTACAGCTTTAGCATTTTTCTATGCAGAATAAGACATTTTGTTGTTCAAGGAAAAAATGTGATTTGCAATTCGCTTATTGTGTAACATTATAATATTGAATTTTTGATCCAATTCATCTTGTGACACGCAGGTTTCATTTTCTATCATCTTTTTTGCCCAGTTTGGTCTGGGGGACCAAAGTCTGTACTCCATGTTTATGAACCTCAACATTAACGCCATTTTCATTTGTTTTCATCTAGGCCTGTCATGATAATTACTACATCAACTTATCGTTCAATATATGAAAGCTGGAACAATATATTTTGAGGCTCACTATCACGTGTACCATTTCTTTGTAAGAGAGGGAAAATTTTTTCGTAATACCATAAAATTTGAGGTTTTTTAAATAATACTGTATATAAAATGTGTTTAGTGGGATTATCCTCCATTATTGTTATTGTATAAGTGGCAAAAAGCAGTTTCAATATCATCGTTTATCACACTGTATCTCTATAGCAACATATCGTGCTTCAAAATGTATTATTGTGACAGGCCTAGTTTCATCATCAAAATTAATCCAAATTTAGTCCAGAATTGTGTTAATAACCAGGTAAAAAATAATCTGTATTTTTTGCCATATAACTCAAGCCCAGAGGATGCAGATGGTGAGTCTTTGGTGGGTATTTTCACATTTTTCCATCGTTACCAGGGTCCATTGTGGAGCTTTTCCTGCACGTCATCCATCAAACTTCACAGAGACAGATAATTACACCAGACTGACACTGTGTATTTTTAAACCAGGGAGATTTTCATGTCATACAAAGCATATGGCCCATCCACATGAATCATTTTAAAGGTGCACCATGTAACTTTCTGTTGGAGGTCCGTCACCTGCTTGTTTCTATGGATACGTCACTGCTCTGCCTGGAATGTTCCACAGTATGACATTAAACAGCTCCATCTTACATTTATTAACTTTTATAGTTTTATAGCTCAAAAATACCTAAAAAAACAGGTATTCTGACTGTGAGCGGGGTCGCCTCTCCACAGACCTGACCTGTAACTTGGTCTGGTTTGGTCTCCATGAAAATAGAAAGGTTTAATGCCATACTGTGAAACATTCCAGACAAAGCAATAACATCTCCATGGAGAAAAGCGTTTGAGCAAACATGAAAGTTATTGCACTATTTAGGGGTCACGCCATTTTTAGGGGTGTCTGAATGTCCAGTTGGTGAAAAAGTAGTGCACTCAAAATGTCCCACAATGCACCTTGAAAAGTAGTGGGCATCGGTGGTCACTAGACTGCTCAATATAGACCACAATGCATTGCGAGAGTCAGGAAAACAACAGTGTACAGAGACAGGTGTTAAACTGGACCCGACTGAATGAAAGCAGAAAAAAGTGCTGGTTTATGGCTCTGCTGATCCTGATTCTGATTAAAACACGACTAAATAAACCGCTTACCTTAGCTCCAGCTGTTAAAGAGCGATAATTTCCACATTTCAGACAAAAGGCAAATAATTCAGTCCGTTTACGTGAAATCCAGCGTGACAAAAACTTGTATGATTATTATTAGTCCATAAATACTTGCAGCAGTCTGATCTGATCATTATTTATGACAGAAATCAGGTTTTATTGGCGTTTAGGTGACTTTTTTTCCACCTAGACATCAGAGTCACGTGACCAGAAAGTAGTGAGCTGCAGGTCCGAATCTCTGTGAATGAATGCACTGTAGAGGGCGCTAAAGAGTGCGGGCCTATGTCATGAATGAGGGGTTAGGGACTAGGGTGGACATTCAGACACTGCCTAGATGTTGTTCGCAAAAGGCCTGTCACAATAACACATTTTGAAGTACGATATATTGCAGAGGTAAATATAGACAATAAATATAATCTAATAAATATTAAAACTAATCTATGCCACTGACAGAGCAGATTTAAACCACAAAAACAACTCTAAATGTACAATAGAGATAAATAAATATAGATAAACAGCAGAATGATACACTATCGTACTTTCGTAGAATGCATCTGTATAGAAGACATAAATTCAACTTTTACGGCTCAAATCTTATCGTAGTCAAAAGAAAAAAATCCAGTAATGCAGATAAAATGTACACATAAACACATAAATACTGACCTAAAAATAAAATTGTTCCATCAATGAAACTTTCTGAATGATAACGCAAAGCTGAGGAGACATAAACAGCCAGGTTAAAAAAACACTTTCTATTAATTGTTATTTTTGGGAGTAGCCATTTTTGCTACTTATTGTGAATTTATTATTACATTTATGCTTTTGCCCTTTGTTTTTATTATATTATATTGTGATGTGTGAGCTATTGTGTCAAAGTCTATGTCTATCTCTATTTGTTACCAGCGCTGGGGTGTTAAAACTAGGGTTTTCCCTTTGAAAGTTCGGAAACATGCTTAGAAACTCATGACAGTGAAGAATAAGGATGTTAGGAATGCATTACGAAAGTGAGGAATGGACTTTGAACTGCTGCAAACTGTATGAAATTAATTAGTTCAACTTGACGCATTTTTAAGAAGGTAAAGATCTGGTGAGAATGGTTTTGATTTTAAGTTCCTGTATTCCACAAAATGGACTCTTGAGAGTTTGAAGCCATGTTAGAATGCTGTTATCTCATCAAAAACTGACCTGGAGTTGTGTTTTGTTTCATTCACACGTTTGAGTAACTCTGCATTATTAGTCTGTCTACGCCTCCAAAGCTCAAAATGATCTGTTGTAGTTTAAGTTAACAGCGACCCTTTAGCTTTAGTTCAGTGAAATTATCCAAATGATTCCAGTGAAGGTGTGTGCAGTTTAAAAATACAGGAGCACTTCCTGAATTACCACATGACATCACAAGGTGGAACAGGTTGTTATCTGTCTGAAAGGCCAACTCAGCCTAAATATACAGGGTTCGTGTGTTAAACATGTGTGAATGAAACAAAACACAACTCCAGGCATGTTTTTGATGAGGAAACAACATTAGAACATAGATCTGAAAATGGTGTAATATGTGCGCTTTAACGATGAACAGAATCTGAGCCAAGAGGAGCATTTTAGTCCAAAGATGCAATATTTAATTCATTAAAACAAAACTGCAGTTGGATTGTAGTTCATCATTTTTAACTATATGAATTGGCGTTGTAATTCATTTTCTTTCTAGGCTACGTTCAATTTATGAAAATAATCACAACCCTGTAACTATAAATGAATGGCTTACAGAAGGATGTGGTATATCAAAATTTACTATTCAAAAATTTACTATTCAAATGTTCACACTGACTGTATGCGATACAGCTTATCTTTTTGATTATCTGGGCAGCTCCAGCAACAAACAAAACAACATTCAAATGGATAAAGGGTCCATGAGAAGTAGCAGTCCGATTTGCATATGAGAGGAAATGGCATGCTTCAATGAAACTGTATTTTCTGGGTGATTTGCAGGACAATTTTAAAAAGTTGACCGACTGTACTGCCCTATTTGATTTAAAAAACTCTTATATTACGCAAACTTGTCTTCTGAGAGCTTCAAGAAGTGTTAGAATGTTGTTACCTCCTCAAAAACATGAATTATGTTTGAATAATCCTGCATTATTAGTCTGTCTACATCCCCAAAGCTCAAAGTGCTCTTTTCCACCTTGTGATGTCATGAAGCAGTAGTTTTCAAGTTAACATCTGCTTTTACCTTCAGTCCAGTAGAGATTGGTAATTCTAGGGCTGAGATCATCCAAATGATTCTAGTGAAGGTGCATGGAGTTTAAAAACACATCACAAGGTGGAACAGAGAGTTTTCTGTTAGAAAAACTCAGCCTAAATATGCAGGATTTGTGCGTTAAACATGTGTGAATGAAACAAAACGATACAAAACTCCAGGTACGTTTGTGACGATGAAACAACATTGTAACATAGGTCAGAAAACAGCGTAATATGGGCCCTTTAAATGTCTCACTATAATTGTAGCTCACTGTGAGGCTGGATCATTGCCTTCCTTTAAAATGACCACACACCATTTCGGACTAAACTGGATTTAAGAGCTTCTCAGAACACAACGAGGCCAAATGATAAGTTGTGGCACTGAAATCATACTTATTTCAATGACGGCACAAACAGGTCTGGAAATGAGAGGAATTCTAACCAGCTGCATTTAAGAAAACCTTGCTCAGTTAGAGTTGATCCCTAGAGGAGCCAATACGGACTTTTCTAACTACAAAGAAGCTAAGACAGTTAGGTTAGATCTGGGGTCAAAGGTCGAATGTGCTAAATGTGTCGCTAACACAAAGCATGAGCAGCTACCAGGAAGACAAGATAGTAATAACCAGGCCAAACAGGCTAAAGTACATCCCAAGTAAATACAGGGATTAAAGTATTTAAAGTGTAAAAACTGACATCACTCTCCACATGTAGTAGCTCTATGTATAATTACACTTCTTTGGTTGGTGATAGATGAGCTCTAACTTGTGGCGTGCAAGAAGCCAATTAATTACAATTACTAACTTAAAACAAACCCAGTGAAAACTCACGTGGAGAGTTGTGATTCTACTTTTAAAGGTCACATATTACACAAAATTGATTCTGGTGATCTTTAAGTCATGTTATTACGCTGTTGTTTCATTCACAAGTGTTTGAACAATCATTTATTATTAGTCTATCTACATCTCCAAAGCTCAAAATGCTCTGTTCCACCTTGTGATGTCATGTAGTGGTAGTTTTCAAGTTAACAGCTCCTTTTACCTATGTTTAGTAGAGATAAGCAAGAGAAGAACTCCTAAATATGCAGAGTTTGTGTGTTAAACATGTATAAATTAAACAAAACACAACTCCAGGTACGTTTTTGACAAGGAAACAACATAACAACAGGGATCAGAAAACAGCGTAATAAAAAAGGGGCCCTTTAACATGTGTGCAAGTCGAGGGGCATTGGACGTGTTTGCAAATGTGGTTTCTAACATTTTGTTTAGCGTTGCCACTAGATTTGCAATTAAATAACTTGATGCGCAACACCAACGCGTATAAATCTAAAATCCCCATGGATCATACTGGGAAAGTTACAATATGATTAAAAGTTTCCCATTAATACAGGAGACTACAGTATGATGCTTCCTCAGAATCTAAAATACCCCCCACAGTCCGGACTATAGATTGGGTTCACAAAATAACTATTTGTCACTCAATGTTCTATCATAAACATTTAAAAGTAACTATACTGGGACATGTATACAAAAAGGTCCACTTTAAGATAAAATAAAAGATTAAACAAAGGCAATAAAAGCCATTTATTCCCTACACATTGCATAAAAATGAGAATTTAAATGACTTGTGCAACCAGAACCTTTGGGAAACACGGTGATTAACGTTTAGAAGAAAATATATAGGTCAAGTGGCTCCCATAAAAAAAGTTTTTGTAACCATTAGTGAAGCCAACACAGGGAGCTCCCTCTACTTTGTTCAGAACATTCCCATTCCGTGCGTAAAGTTGACCAAACACATGAAATCCAGTAGTTAAAAGTTCCATAAGCGCATTCACGAATAAAATACAAATTCCTACAATGCCTCACGCAGTTCACGTACTTTAAAAACATTACAAGAGTCTGAGGGTTTCAGCCTAGCGCCATAATTTTGTCACACTTTCTCTGGAGCCGAGCGTGCTAGCGCGTTAGCCACCGAATGCTAGTTGTGTTGTGTAGGATTGTTTTCGTCTCGGGAACAATTGCAGCGCGTCAAACCTAAAGCTTTAATCTGTTTCCACATGCAGTCGTGCACTTACCCGAATCTGCCGGGGTTTTCATCTTTGTTGCTTTCTTCGTCTGCTCGCTTCAGGCACTTTTCCCCGAGGTCTGGATCGGTAACTTTAGTTTGCGCACTAGCAGCTAGCCGCGGCACCGCACCGTCCTCCTCGCTGCCTTTATAAACTACCACTTTGTAACCACTAACTCAAGCGTAGGAGTTACTTTTACCACAAGCGCACATCCACGCGTGTTTGGAAAAGTTTTACGCAGCGGCACTGGCTCGTGGGAGAGGGGCGTGTGGCGAGAAAAGTTGTCCGGGGGAAGTCCACTCGTTTGGGTTTGAATGGCGCAGGGAGGTGGGCGAAGTTTGGGTCTGTTTTGGAGCAGCGGAATGCGGCCAGTCTACGCGTCCGTCCACTTTGTTGTAACGATGTCGCATGGTCGCTCCATCCGCCTCAACATCCTCCTCTGCTTTTGCTGCCAACACCGAGAAAAGCTCCGCGCAAATGAACAAAAGTGCCCGAACCAAGTCGCTAACTCCGCTTTCTCCGCAAGACTTTTCTTTTTCCACTCTCTCCTCGCGGTGTCTGCCCCCCTTCTCTCTGCGCGCTCCGCCGGGGTGTCGTGTTTCTCTCTCCTCCTGCCACACGGGGCCGCCCACGCTGACCCACGGAGGGAGGGAGGGAGGAAAAGAGGAATCAAACGCCCACTTGTTGCCAGAGATCGTCTATGTTTTTGGAAGATTGCATTTACTTTTACTTTTCCATCCTGGTGGTCACAGAGGAGAAGCCTAAAACAATCTTGGATCAGGTCTGCGCTGTGGGGAACGGCGCGAGTGATCTGTGCGTAAAGTCTGTGCGTTTAGGTGGCATAATGGACAAGGGGAATGTAGAAATACTCTATTATTTTTATTTGAATTCATTATTTACTTAGACAACTTAATAACTGTGCTAAAATAAGAGTATTTGCAGTGGTGGAAGAAGTACTCAATTCTTTTACTTAAGTTAAAGACAATAATCCAAAAAACTTTTACTATTCAGTCCAGTTCATAAATGTAGTGAAGTAGAAAGTACAGTAAAGTAAAAGTAAAAAGTATCCACTCCAAATGTAGCTACTTAAGTAAAGTACAGATACTTTTTTATACTCAAGCGCAGTACTCTACTACTTATACTTCATTATGTTCCACTCCTGGGTATTTGTAGGACAAAATGCTGAATTTCCTGATGGATTTTATTGCACTTTTTATCATTTATTATTTGTGTTTGATTTAAAGTTGCACTGCGTAACATTTCTAGTGGAGGTCCGCCACTTGTTGTCTCCATGGAAATGTTATTGCTTTGTCTAGAATGTTCCATAGTATTGATTAAACCTGTCTATCACCAGGGAGACAAGCAGGTTACAGCACTACGCTACATTACAGTTCAGATCTGTGGAGAGTCGCCCCCATTCACAGAAGGAATTATTGTATTTTGGAGCAACAGAAACACCTGTAATTAATAAACACTAAATGGATATGTTTAAAGTTGTACCGTGGAACATTCCAAGCAAAGCAATAACATCTCCATGGAGACAAGCAGGTAAAAGCAAGAAAAGTTGCCTAATGCACCTTTAAGCTTAGTATTTTACGTCAGTTTAAGGAACATGAGTGAAGATTTTGAGACTTTTTAAACATAGATAAGTTTCCTTTTTAGATCATAATTGTTTTGCATGTACAGTAGGCCTACACAGCAATATATTCAGTAAACAGCTTTACTCAGTGTGTTCACTGTAGGCCCATGGGGGCATTGGGAAAGAACAAAAAACTTAGATAAACTTGATCCACAAGGGAAATTACTCGGACACAGTAACTCACAAATCACAATATAAAATAATAACAAAGAGCAAAAATATAACCGGTAATAATACATTAAAAATAAGTAGCAAATACAGTTGCAAGAAACAGTATGTGAACCCGATTACTTGGATTTCTGCATAAAGTGGGCATAAAATGTGTCCTGATCTTCATCTAAGTCACAACAATAGACAAACACGTTCTGCTTTAACTAGTACTGCACAAAAATGATATGTTTTCAGTTTTTCATTGAATCTAACATGTAAAAACTCACAGTGCAGGGTGGAAAAAGTATGTGAACCCCTAGGCTAATGACGTCTCCAAGAGCCAACCTGGGGTCCAGTGAATGTGATGAGTTTGGAGGTGTTGGTTAAAGCTGCCCTGCCCTATAAAAACTCACACTAGTAAAAGAAAAAGAAAGAAAGAAAATATTTAGGCTACATGTAGGATTTATTGTATTGTATTAGAGCTATCATGTAACAGTATGGCCTTAAGAATAGTCCTCTGTAAACTGGATTTATTTGGCGGTATTATAAAATCCTGCACAGATGGCAGTCAGTGAAGCTATATCGTTCTAAAATACAAAGGGTTTAATGAAGACATCTGTGGATAATCTCATAGAGGCATATGGAACTTTATGCCTTTGAGTTTCCTGTAATCATATAATAAAAAACTGTCATTTGAATAATTTATTTAAAAGTCTATAATCTAGTTTCGTTTTTAACACATAAAAAAGTAAGAAACTACTGCTTCAAATGTAAATAATTTTGAAATGACAAAAAATATATATATAATTGAACTCACATTTCAAGCAGAATACATTATTTTGTTTTAAAATAACCTAAAAATGAATTATTTGAAGTGTTTTTATCCATTCAACTACAAAAACAAGGTGAATAAAGTGTCTTGCCCAATGACACAAAAAGAAAATACTAAAAATTATTCCAATTTATAGATAATTTGTGTGGTTTCTGGGCAAATTTAAAGCTGCACTATGTAATTTTTCTATAGGAGGGTATACAGCCTGCTCGTGCGAGGGTGTTAGATAATGTTGATGTGTATAATGTTCCACAGTATGTTTTTATCTTTTTCTCATTTTTGCTCTTGAAATAAACGCATTCTTACTGGTTGCTAGGGTCACCTCTCCACAGCTCTGACCTGTAACTTGGCCTGGTCTCCATGGAGATAGATTAGCCGAGTAAATAAACAGCAGCCATGCCAAAAGACCGTCAAAGTCTGTGATTTCCTGACCGCTTTTTTTCACTGTAACGGTACAAAAGTCGACATTGTTTTGCACTAAAGACAAAGCCCAAACCCTTTACAGATCTGTGCCTGATCCTCACACTGCGTCTACGGCAACACACTCATGGACAAACTTGATAAAATGTTGTAGGCTACATGTTGACGGTTAAATAGGCGTTAAGTTTGTGACACGTGTTTTAAACTGTTATTTCCCCAACGTAACCAGAGCACAGCAGAGACAACACACAAAAACTCTTAGGAAAGTTTTAGAAATAAATGTACAATCTTTGAAGCGCTAATATAAGTGTAAAAAATTAAATAAGCTTTATAAAAATTTAACTGTTTTCACATTTAAGCGTACTAAACCACCACCCATTAAAACGTGTAATTAAAAAATGTGTCTTCTCGTGTCCATGGAGATGTTACTGTTGAAATGTCCCATAGCATGGCATTAAACCTCTGTAACCATGCAGTAAAAGCAGGTGACGCCACTGGGCCAAGTTACAGGTCAGATCTGTGGAGAGGAGACCTTGCTTTCAGTAAGAATGAATGTTTTTCAGGACAATAAAATCCCCTCTAATTGAATAAATGCAAGTTATACAAGTTTCATCTATCTATCTATCTATCTATCTATCTCTCTATCTCTCTATCTATCTATCTATCTATCTATCTATCTATCTATCTATCTATCTATCTATCTATTATAAAGCTTATCTATCTATCTATCTATCTATCTATCTATCTATCTATCTATCTATCTATCTATCTATCTATCTATCTATCTATCTATCTATCTATCTATCTATCTATCTATCTATTATAAAGCTTATCTATCTATCTATCTATCTATCTATCTATCTATCTATCTATCTATCTATCTATCTATCTATCTATCTATCTATTATAAAGCTTATCTATCTATCTATCTATCTATCTATCTATCTATCTATCTATCTATCTATCTATTTATCTGTCTATCTGTCTATCTGTCTATCCATCCATCCATCCATCCGTCTTATCCATCCAGAGTCTCTTTCAGTTTGTCATTTCTGTGAAGCAGAGGTTGTTATCATCATCCCTTCTTCTCACACGGTACATTAGGCGGTAAATACGTTGCTGTGGTCCCTGGTCGCGTGATGAAGTCTTCCCCCTGGGGCTAAACAACACAGTGACGTAACGGTGTGGTGCTTTGTCTCAATAGACGATCTCCGCGGAGGCCGGGGCCGGAGCGCGTGAGCTGCCGAGCGCCTCCGGTCTGTCGCCTCGCGCTCTGCCGCTGGCGCGTCACCGTGTTGCCCTGGAGACGGCTGTGGGCGCTGTTTACGGTAACGACAGAGGCACCGGGACCCAAGGGTGCTGTGTGTCCAGAGCCAAACGGGAGAGAGGAGCAACAGGTGCAGAGTGAAGGATGGAGCCATAAAGGGCAGATTTGTAGTTTCAAAATAAAGTCAGGCTCAATACATAATTTAATGAAAATAACACCAGGTTCGTCTTTTCAAACCTTTATTTAACCAGGATAAAACTCCTTGATTAAATCTCTTTTTTACCTGGCCAAGAGGCAGCAGCACAAATACAAAACAGTAAACCACATTTACAAAAACACATTATTTGGCCGTGATTCACAGTGACACACAAATATTCTGATGGCCAAGTTCTGTCGTTGTGTCCTTAGGCAAGACAGTTAGTAGCAGGTCTAGTAATGGTGTGTGTGAGGGATTGGTGGTGACCCGAGGAGCCCGATGGCACAGACTGGCAGCCTCGTGTCCCATCAGTCTGCCTCAGGGCTGCTGTGGCTACGATAGCTTAATACCACTGAGTGTGGAGTGAGTGAAGAGTGGAGCATTTTGACAGGCCTGTGAATTAGATCATTTTTATTCTCATTGTACAAAATAGAATTAAACTTCCATGGATCACAAGTGGAATTATTATTAAGACAGAAGCAGAACCCTCACCTGAAAAGTTACACAGTGCACCTTTAAATTTGCATAAATATGTATACATGTATGAAAAAAAATATGCCAGCACCTATTCAACCCCTCTCCAAAACTAACACTAAAACTTTAAAGTCGTCTTGTATTCAGGAGGTAATCAGAAACAACGAGAGGAGGAAGTGATAACACAAGAGCCCTCACATGGAGAGGCGGTGGGCAGAGGAGACAACGAGACAAATGAGGAGGTAGGAGGCGACTCAAGGATCTTTAAGGACAGAAGGAGGTTAAAGCACAAGAGGGCAGAGGAGAGGTCCGTCAGATTTCCATAGATACGGCTCTGATGATGCTTCTCTCATTGTGAAATCCTCATTATGAAAACTGGCCTTCGTCTCCCACTCACTCTCAGAGCAAAAGAGGAGCACAATGAAGACGCTTTGAAGGTAATGGACTGAATTTTTAAAAGATGATTGAGAAACATTTGGATAATAATGTACAAATAAGTTATGAGTGATTCAGGCTTAGTACCTGCTTAATTAATACACCAATTCGTAACCCTGTTCACTTAATTTAGAGCCTGAATCATTCTTAAAGGTCCTATATTACGCAAAATTAACTCCTGTAAGTTTTAAGACATGTTATAATGTCATCCAAATGATTCTAGTGAAGGTGTAGAGAGTTTAAAAACACAGTGGAGCACTCCTTGTATTGCCCTGTGAATGAAACAAAACACAACTCCAGGTATGTTTTGGAAGAGGAAACAAAGAAAATAGTCCAATATGGGCCTTTTTAAGTATGGAAAAACACTCCAACCACTAATATCACCAATTCTCAGGTAAGATTGTAAGAAGACACTAAGACAGAAGTTGATTTAAGTTTTTTTAAATATATAAAAACTGTTTAAATTTGAATTTGTTAACATGAAACTGCAAAAAAACTGAAATTCCATGGATTGTTATAGGGTCTCTTCTTATGAAAACATCTACACATTCGCTTATAAATAAAGAAGTATTCAAAATATAACCATAATGACAATAAAAAAACACAATATTAAATCATAGTACTTTCCACAGCTCAAGATCCTTCTAAAACTATTCAGGAAAGGTTCACTTCTGTTCCGTGAATGTCACTTTTTAAGTATCGATACCTGCTCAAATGAGTATCTAGTTTCGATATCAATTAGTATCTGATTTTCAATACTTTTTTCCAACAATAGAGCCAATATAGTACATGCAGTTATACTTAACGGAAGTGGGTGCAGAGGAGAGGATCAGAAGATGCAGACCAGTAATTTTCCCCTTTCATAATCTTTACTGTAGTCCTTATGTAAAGTCATTGGTAGCCCACTCATCCGGCTCAGGTCTGAGTGATTGCGCCGGGTTCCTGCTGCTGCAGCGATGGCTGTGGAGCTGAGAGCACTTCATTAAACACAAGAAAAGAGCGGAGGAGAAAATAACAGGAGTAAGTGTTTTCAATGTACCATCACAATAATGAGCACCTGTGTTCAAGTCAGTACATCGAGCTTCAGTCACTCAACGGTGGACTCGGTACGCTCTGTTCTGAGCTACGATCTGGATTGGACTGGACTAGAATCTGTTCTGTAGAAAGATGCCGCAGTTCCATTTTGATTCTAATGAAAAGGCTCAATACTCGACTGATTTAACTGTCACAGAGATAAAATGTTGAGAGATGTTGCTGTGTATATGTTTGTTTTTGTCATTATGTTTTATTGTCGTGTTTATTAGATGTTTAATGTTCACTGTGGGCCTAGGAAGAGCTGCAATTTCAAATCCTGTGTGTGCAACTTGTACGTATGACTTTTGACAATAAAGCTGACTTTGAACTTTGAACTTTGAATAAGAAAATTTTTTTTTATGTGCAATATAATGTGTCAACAAAACAAAAACTCCTACTTTCTTTCCTATTTTAACGTGGTTCTACACAACTTCTGATATGGATCAAGATCATTCAGGACTATTCGGTATAGTGGGTCGTGGGGGACACCTCTGCACTGATCTGACTTGTAAATAGCTCCATGGAGACAAATAATGTTCCGCAGTATGTCATTAAACTTAAGGTAAAATCTCTATGGAGACAAGTAAATCTATGGTCGACCACGGCACATGTTTATTTCTGTGTTTTTTTCTGCTCTTCACTT
Organism: Taenioides sp. WSHXM2023; assembly: GCA_029959045.1. NCBI lineage: Eukaryota > Metazoa > Chordata > Actinopteri > Gobiiformes > Gobiidae > Taenioides > Taenioides sp. WSHXM2023. Next base: position 25,239,159 of record CM057097.1, on the reverse strand, counting down.
AAACTTCACTTCACTTCAGATCCACTGACCCACAGGTTGTTGGTGTGATTCCAGCTCCCACGGCTGAATGCTGTCGTCGTGTCCTTGGGCAAGACACTTAACGCTCCCAGTTTCTGTGTACACTGGTGGATAGGAGATAGAATTTAATGCAATACTGTGAAACATTCTAGGGAAGCAGTGAAATAAAACAGGCAGCGGCGCACCAGACTCCCCCAGTAAAGTTACACAATGCTGGTTAAAATGATACCGGCCTGTAGATCTATTCCCTTTACGCTTTTAAATGTTGTGGGATGGTGTTTGAAGTAAAAGTATAAACCATACAGTTGTTGCCCCAGCTGACCCTCACAGGGGCAAAGGGCGTGTGGGAGTGTCCTGTAAATGTGAAAGCCCGGTGAACAAAAGCCCAGTGGGACCCCCGTCTCCGCCCTCCTCAGATACATGTAAGTGAATGGGACGGTGATTGGGACTAATTGATCACTTCAACGCCTTTAGTCCATTACAGCTGTGGTAATGACCCCCACAACAAACACGAGACACCGAGGGGGGCTGGGGTCAGGAATACGGGCTGGTCTACGTGGGGAAGGTAGAGCTCTCAGTTCATTGATTAATACAGAAAATGTGTGGCGTTTCTCTCCTCATTTTGGGCCTATAATGTTGCAGATGTTATTTGCATGTGTGAATTAATGAGACAAGAGGTGATGAAGAGGCAAATCAACTGAGGGAGAGCCAAAAGGAAATTAAATATGTTAATACGGACGTCACTCTACAAAAGTGAAGGTGTTACTTCAAGGTTAGTTAGTTTAGTATTTTTTGCTTTTTAAGTTTGAATTAAATAGTATTTTTATTACATTTTATCAGGGCATTAGTTAAAAGCTGTACTGTAATGCAACCGGACCTTTCATAAAAATATACTCCACTGTAATTTTGATCATTTTAAAGGCCTTTTGTGCTTGAGTCTGCAATGTCATTATAGTCTATGACACCTGTAATCGCAATATTGATCTAAAACTATGTAAATGAACAGAAAAGTCCCCCCAATGGGCTCTATTCAGGCTTACGTCACAGAACCGGAAGACGTTTGGAAACATGCGGATGACGACTTTCGACGGGCTCTGCTGGGAATAATAACTCTGCTGGGAATAAAAACTGAGAAAATGGCCTGGTTTTCTTCATTTAGATGTCACTGTATTCTTTTTTCTTTTTATAAATCGCCTATTAATTTGTGTATTATAATTCACTTTGGTTTTCTGCTCCACAGTTGTTATTGTAAACTTGCTGTCTGATGCCGTAAAGTGTTATATTTATCCTCCACAACTATAAACTTTGCATAGTCCATCACGAGGCGCTGCACGGTGTTTACACGACTGTAGTGGTTTTAGAGAACGTATTTTGAAAGGGCATCGGAAGTTTATTTTGACACCACAAGCTTATTTCCTGTCTTGCCCCTGCTAAAAAGCCTGGAGACGCTCTGTTGACGCTGAAAAATTAGAACTCCAACCTAATTTGAGTGGCGCGTAGTGTAATGACGGCTGTTGGGCGTGCGCATGACACTGCTGGTATAAACTGTCTGATTGGTTAAAATGGAAAGCGATACCTGTGCGTGTGCTGTGAGTGCGCTGTGCTGCTGCGCTTATGAGCTGTTACTGCTTTGGTGTAAATTCAGGTTAAGTGACACTGAAGACACGATTAGAGTCACGTCCCTCATGGAAAGCTTTGGCAGGTTGTGAAGACGCTGCTGCTGAATCCACGGTTTTATCACATGCCCAGTGTCGGGAACTACACCAGAAATCATCATCCGCATGTTTCCAAATGTCTTAGAGTAAGAGTGAATAGAGTGAATATCTGACTAATCTGTAAACGTCATCACAACAAAGAGCCGTGAAGTTGTGAGCACCTCCGATGGACAGCTGCAGATCAAACTATCGAGTAGCAAATTTTTAAAAATCTGTATCAAAATGATGACGCAACATTGCCTATGCTTATCAGGATTAATGAAACAAAATCAGAGAACGAACTAAATACAGAGCAGTGGGCGTTTGCCGGTGGCGGTGAAAATGGAAGTTGATCAGCAAAATGGCATCTTGAAAATAAGGGATTCACTCCCCATACAAGTCTCAGTGAGAAAATGGTGAGCTATAAAATGTTTTACACCTCTGAAAAGCTGATTTTGCATAATAAATCTGCTTTAAATCAATGTTTACATGTTCTGGTTAGTTTAGTGTTGTAATTGTATAGTAAATAGTTTATCAAATGAGAGGACTGCGATAGAAGTAAACATATGTAATTCACATTCAATTTTTACAATAAGCTAGTGTAAGTTTTGTTTTTTTCTGGACATTTTAAAGGTGCATTGCATAACTTTTCTGGTTCTGGAGATGTTATTGTTTTGTCTAGAATGTTCCACAAAGAGATTAAACCTATACATCTCAAGGAAGCCAACTATAGGCTAGATTACAGGTCAGATCTGTGGAGGGGAACCTAATCACAGAGAGAATTATTGTATTTTTGAGCAATACAAATGTGCATAATGATTAAATGTTGGTAGGAAATGTTTAATGTAAGTTGCCACACTGGTTCTGAAGCAAAGGAACATTTTTTTGTGTATTTTCAGTATTGTACTGTATTTCTGTCTCATTTACAACACTCAAAACAAACCATACCTCGACGCCTGTAGTTGTTTTGCTTGGCTGTGAGTCGACAATGTAGGAAATGTGACTTGTGCTTTAAAATGGAAAGAAGCCCTGAGGGGGGCAAATGGTCCCGGGACACACCCAAAACTGCTGCTCTTCTCCAGGGCATCTGTATGCAAAAGAAAACACCCATACACTCTGCTTTGACACTGTCTATAGAGCTGGCTGTGAGCACGGTTGCCAAGTCCACTTCTTTATAGCAACTTTGGGCTTCTTTTTTTGGAAAGTTGCTTGCACATTTTGACACTCACAGGCTGCATTTTTTTGTTCTTTCTTTCTTTTCTTTTTTTGTCGTAAAGAGGTGATTTTTTTTTACTCACTTTCAGGTCTGTTTCACAATGATAAACCTCCAACTTTTAACAGCTGATTTATGTTTTAATTTTTAGACTTTTCGAAACTCTGATTAGCTCTCATTCACTGGCGACACGCAGCCTTTAACTAATTACTTACTTTCTGCACTTGGCGTGGGGTTGTGGTCTCTTGTTTTTTGTTTTGATCTCGACTGTGTTTTTAAACTCCATACTTAGCTCTGCAATTGCCGATCTCTACTGAACTAAAGGGAAAAGGTAGGCGTTAACTTTAAAACTACAGCTTCATGACATCACAAGGTGGAACAGAGCATTTTGAGCTTTGGAGACGTAGACAGACTAATAATAAAGGATTACGCAAACGTGCGAATGAAACAAAACACAACTCTGGGTATGTTTTTGAGGAAGTAAAAACATTCTAACATGGCTTAAGTCTCACAAGAGTCAATTCTGTGTAATATAGGACCTTTAAGATTAGGATCAGTGTCAAGGGAATGAATGTAAGTCAATGTAAAGCCCTGATAAGCATGTAAATGTGTGTGTGCATGTGTATGTGTGTGTGTTTGTGTGTGTGTGTGTAGTGGGAGTAAAAAGGGGTCATTGTTGCGCCCCAGTGTCCTGTGGCTGGTCAGATGATGTTTGTGTCTTCGGTCAGATCCCCATGAGATCAGAGATGGAGTGATATGAGCGACGCATTAAAGTGAAAGACGGTTCAGAGCAAGACTCCAGATAATGACACGTTTTATTCACTTGTTTTTGTGCACAAGAAAGATTTCTGTATTTAGAGCCATTCATTTTGTGCACAGAATAAGAACCAAGTAAATCATCAATGGAACACACACTGTAAAATTGTACTGTATTAGTTTCAAAATGTTTAAAATCAACTTAAAATACAGATATGCATATGGAGTCATAAATTTGAAATGACGGCTGTGAGGCCCAACTCCCACTTTGTGAACAGTTGAGCTGATAAAAGTGATCAGCTGCTGTTTGAGTAAAACAAAAACATGAATTTAATGAGGTACATAGCCTTCATTAAATTAAAGCAAACCTATAATGCAAAATTGACTATTCAGTAGTAGTTTCAGTAGTTGTATTTGGAGTGATTCGTGCATGTTTGAGCAATCTTTAATCACTTATTTTCTGATCAATTCCCGTTTTCACCGCCACCGCAGTGAGTACACGCCCACCGCTCTGCACTTACTTTGTTCTCCAGTTTTATTTTCTTAATCTGTGATACACGTAGGATTCGGCAGCGTTGCGTAGTCATTTTTGGTACAAATGAAAAAAGCAATCTGTACCTTGCTAACGTGATGTGCAGCTCTCCATCAGAGGCGCCAACAACTTCACACCTCTTTGTTGTGATGACGTTTACCGCGACGTCTGCTCGCACAGTTTTCTAACACAGAAATCAGTGGGCTTTATTGTTTTAGATGAATATTGCGATTTCAAATGTCCAAACTATAACATAACGATCCACGGGTGTCATAGATTATAACTATAATGTAGCACAATAGGTCTTGTTTAAGGGAAGTGTATTAATATCAATGGACAGCTCCTTGCACTTTGCCACCCAGGTCAAATGTTCTGAAAATTAAAAACAAAACAGTATTTTCAAGATTTTAAGTAATCTGGAATATACAATTTAGTTTAAAATAGATGTCAAAATACTGTACAGCAATATATGTACTCAGGTGCAAGAACTTTCTCATAATGTGTAAAAGTTTGTGTTTATAACTTAACATAAAGTCTTCTGAATTCTTGTTACTTCTCAACAATAGTTTTCTTGGTTATCCATCCTTCAAAGATGACTTGAATTGTACCTACACATTATTTCTGAAGTCCAGTCTGATACCTCCATGTGACCAGGAGCAGTAGTCCTGGACCAAAGCCCGAGGGAGAGGAGGAGCGAGAGAGAGGAGGAGGAGAATGAATGGACCCTTTGTGATCAAACTCTTGTTTATTTTCTCGGCGCTTGAAGTCTTCAGAAGCCACATTTCGTCTGTCTGCGCTGTCAGCCGTGTCCTCACCAACTCACCGCAGTAACACAATCAACCAACAAATCTGCACAGCCAACAGCACGCACCAGCGCAGGTATTTCACTGTTTTGGGCTGTTCTAAGATTTAGTTAAGTACTTTACTGTAGGGAAATTTGCTCTCTGCGTTTGACCCACACTACACCTGTCAGGAGCAGAGGGACACATCTCCAGATCTTGAGCTAGTCTTGGTCAGGACTACCTTAGCTGGAGAGTTTGACCTACGGTGCATGTTTTGGGTTGATGGGGGAAACTGGAGTGCCCACCTAGACACAGGGAGAACATGCAAACTCCACACAAAAAGGCCTGGGCGAGCCGGGAATTTAATGTGTAATTTTCTAGCTGTAAAATGCTGATATTTCTTATAATTTGCTTAGCATACTTTCTATTGTTATGTTTAAGCAACTGTTTGTTGATTTAGTTTGTCCGTGAGCAGAAAACTGTAAACCTCACACCCATGTCTCTACAGCCTTATGTAAAAACTGTAAAGGGGATAAAGAACATAAGGGAATTCAAGTTCTTTCTCTGTGGGGCCTATCTCTAACCTCTTACCAGGATGATATGTGTAACGTTCTGAAACGAGTTCACTCTGGGATAGCTCTCAATGAAAATGATCAGAACCAATTCAGAATTCTGAATTCAAACAAAGATTTGACACTGATGCGATGTGCAGCGAAACAAGATGAAAAATCAAACTTTACTTAAATCCAGATGAGAGAAAAGCACAGATATCTTCCTTATCCACAAACGCACAAAGCACTTCCCTCTGCACGTTTTTCACAAACAAAGTAGTGCATATTTTGGCAATAATAGGCAATTTCAATAGTTATTGCAATATTGTCTTTAATCACAATTATTTTGACTATAATAACCACGACAACAACATTTTAATATCGTCCCATGCTGAACCTAAACTACACAACTCATCGTGGGTCAAACAAAATCCCATATGGCCAAGTAAGTCATCATGGTTGAGAGATATTTGCCCACTAACCAGAAGATTTGTGGTTCAAGCTCTGCAAAAGCATATTACATGGTCATTTGGCAAGACACTTCACCTACATTTTATCTACAGAGAAATTGTGTGTTTGTGATAGTAGTAGCTGTAGTATAGTAGTAGTAGAAATAGTATTAGCTGTAGTAGTGGTAGCAGCAGTAATAGTAGTAGCAATAGTAGTAGTAGTAGCAGCAGCTGTAGTAGTAATAGTAGCTGTGGTAGTAGGAGTAGTAGTAGTAGTAAAAAAAAACCATTTTCCTCTGATTTGCAGTACTTGGCAGACTAAACACTAAAACAGTTCATTTGTCCAGCTCAGTTTCTCCATCTCTACATCACCCCGAAGTGCACATACCAGCGGGTGACCCATAATGCACTGCTTTATGGCGGCTTGTTGACGACTCCATCACTGGGAGGGGTTTGAGTTGGTCGTGAGCGGGCGGCGGGGACACTGGACCCTCTGTGTCTCTGCTCCAGCTGTATTCACACGTGGGTAATGAGATTAGCCTCACACAAACCCACCAGAAAGAAGACGAAGGGACGAAGGGACGAAGGCACGGATGGAAAGAGGAGGAGGAGAGGAAGAATACATGTAAAAACAGACGACAGAGGAGGAGAAAATGAAATCAATGTGACAAATATGGAAACAAGCAGGTACAGGATCCACCACCAGAAAAACTACTACTATTACTACATTACTTCTACCACCACTTCCACTAGTACTACTAAATACCACTACTAAAATATGGTTGATAATAAGTGTTGCTTTGAGTAAATGAATTCAATACTCGATAGCGATAGGAAAATGCAGAACGTCATGACGACTTTTGAACGACTGAATGATGAACGAATAAATGATGAACAAATCAACGATGAACGAACTATTTGAACCCAATCGGTGGAAGCGTCACAAGCCGAAAATGAAACTTTTGTCACATCTTCCCTGTCCAGAAACGCACAAAGCCCTGACCTTCTTCACATTTTTAAAACGAAATAGTTGCTAAAATACGCTCAAGTATTTTGTACCATCCCACGTAGAAGATCCACCACCAGAAAAGTCGCACAGTGCGCCTTTAGTACTGCAACTACAACTACTATTACTACAGCACTTTCCCATTAGATGAACTGATTCAGTATACTCAAGAAAAAGTACTCAGCAACTATTACTACTACAGATCGACAGAGAGATCATAAAATTGTTCCAGTCATGGGGGACATTAGACACATTTAAATAAGATGGTGCCCTAAAGGTCCATATCAAGATATCAAAGTGGAATAAAAGCTAAACTGAAGCTTCTTTGTGTCTGAGAGCTTAGCCCGTGCTGTATTTAATAATTATCACATGGACTTTTGGCAGAAACATTTGACTCTACCCCCCCTACAGCCCAAAGTTGTCAAAACAGACGCCACTCATTCAGAGATGAACAAGAGACTGCGTTATTTAAGATAATTGTCTGGAGGAAAACAACTTTAGTATTATTTATTTATTTTGGAAAAGTATTAAAAATGTACAAAATAAATCAGGGTTAAAGAGGGTATTAACTGCTAACATGTAACATATTGAGCTCGCCATGTTGCCTTTTATTGTTTTGAAAATGCTATATTTGCTGAAAACAATATATTAACACGTTTTCACTCGTTTTTGCTCTCTGCGCTAAGTTACTCCCCCTTCAGAGCCCCACCACAACACAATCAGCGTCCTCTTCAGAGATGATTTTGATAAGGGAACAACATTATAACATGGTAGAAAGCAAAAAACAACAACAACAACAACAACAACAACAACAACAACAACAAAAAAGCACCCCTCTTTAAAAGGTGCACTGCGGAACTTTTCTGGTGTCTGCTTGTCTCCATGGAGATGTTATTTCGTTGCCTAGAATGTTCCATGGTATGACATTAAACATATCCATCTAGCATTTATTCATTACGGGTGTTTCTAATCCTCAGAAATACAGTAATTCTTTCTGAACTGTAATGTAGCGTCGTGCATCGCTATAGGTTTAATCTGTACTGTGGAACATTCTAGACAACATTTCCAAGCAGGTGACAGAGCCTACACTAGGAATGTTATACAGTGCAGCTTTAATGACAGAAAATCATTCTTGTTTACACGTGTTTGTTGAATGTCGTTGTAATTCTCTGGTGCAGATGGAACGAGGGGCCTATAAAATTACGTGATTATTCTTTTCAACAGTAAAACGCCGGAGTCCAATCAGTGTGCGGCGACAAACACTGTATTTATGTCAGTGCAAAGGTCTGAGGCCCTGTTTACTCCGTCTGCACGATCAGGAAGCACCGAGAGCAGAGTAAACGAGGAATGCACAACGTTTAAGATCATGAGAACTGTGCTCCTGTCAGGACATGAGTCTGTCTGTGACGCACTAACTGAAGTCTACAAGGGAAAATACGTCTGCCACCAGTATTGTTTTGTATTCTATAGTTTCTAGGGGTGGGACGAGACACAATTTCCAGACGGGACACGAGATCAGGTCCACAAAAACGAGACGAGATTTTGAAATAATTTATAATAAAATAATTGTGTGATCCCGTTTGCAGTTTTGGCCTAACATTTTCGAATTTAATATTTTTGTTGTAGCAGTAGAAGACCTTTTTGGAAACACAGATCCACAGATCCTCTTTTTGTCCAGTCTGGATTTAAACTAAACGGAAAACAATCTCACGAGATCAGTGTCCTCACGTGTGCGCTCACAAGATCTTGTGACACAAGATGTTGCCCCATCCCTCATAGTTTCTGTACATTTATTCAAGTTTAAGCAGTACTGGGCGGATGGACAAACTGATCCGTAAAGCTGGTGACGTGATCGGCTGTGAGCTGGAGACATTTGTCATAGTGAGGGACAGGAGGACACTGGACAAACTGCTCTCCATCATGGACACTCCTGCTCACCCACTGCACCAGACTATAGAGGGACAGAGGAGATAATACTCCCTACAACTGTACAAATCACGATCCGATAGTCCTTAACTTCTGTCCTTTGAATGCTGCACTTCTTAGTTTGTCAAAAAAAATCCCAAAATGTTAAGTTAAAATAAAAATGCAAAAAGTTTTAAAACTGCTCAGAGTGTCAGGCAGTCAGCCACAAGAGCAGCCAACCATCACCATGGCAACCACAAAAGCAATATAATATATAAGTAAACAGGCCAATACAATCGAGTACAATACAATCGCTTGAAGCCCATGAATAGATGGAGAGAGATGGACAGATTAGGTTCTAGATGTGTATTATTAAAAAGCACAGGTAAAGAAAATGCAGCTGGGTAATTCAAGTTTCTAAAAATATGCTTGTGTGAAACCCACATTTCTCTCTAAAATATATGTAAAACTACTTGACAGCTAAATTTACTTGCACCACTAGCTCGCACTGTTGCACTAAAACAGTTTATCACCGTGTCATAAAATAAGTTATGATGCTAAATAAATTAGTGAGTGGGATACGTCTTAATGACCCGTATGTTTTAAATGCGAGTGCGTAAATGGCCCAAACTTCAGTAGCCGAACATTCACTCATACCTGATTGACACACCTATCCCCGCCCCCCGGGAAAGCCTGAAATCTGCTGAAATCCTACGAGACACTGACATGATTCCAGACAGAACAGCGGCTCTTTCTGCAGGAGATGTGCACAGAAGAGCGCGAAGTGAAAGAGTCTGGTATTCCCTCTATATTATGTTATTTCTGATCCATGTTATAATGTTGTTTCCCCATCAAAAACATATCCAGAGTTGTGTTTCAGCCCTGGAATTGTCAATCTCCACTGAACTAAACGTTTAAAGGCAGCTGTTAACTTGAAAACTACCGCCTCATGACATCACGAGGTGCAACAGATCATTTTGAGCTTATTCTGTATCTGTAGTGTTGACTCAGCAGAACTTTCAGTGCGATGAGAGGAAGCAGAGCGTTATATTTGACCTAGTTGTTGCTGCGTGCCAAGTCTGGAGTGCAGAGAGGCATTCTGGGAAACCTGAGAGAAGCGCCGTGCAGGGGGTGAGAGGGAGAGGCAGGGGGCTAGACAGGGGTAAAGAGGGGTGCAGGGGGGTAGACAGGGGTAAAGAGGGGTGCAGGGGGTAGACAGGGGTAAAGAGGGGGTACAGGGGTGTAGACAGGGGTAAAGAGGGGTGCAGGGGTGTAGACGGGGGTAAAGAGGGGTGCAGGGGTGTAGACGGGGGTGCAGGGGGGTAGACGGGAGTAAAGGGGCAGTTATGAGAGGAATGGTGAGTGTCTAAAAGCAGCGCGTGTCCGTGTGTCCCGGGTTGAGGACTGGAGGACGCGGCTCTTCCTGCTCCTCTTGGCACGGCTCTGTTTCCTCCTCTGTCACATGGACGGAATACTCAGACAGAGGGCCAGACGCTCTAGAAACACTGTGTGTGTGTGTGTGTGTGTGTGTGGGTGTGAAAAAACAGGTGCGTGTGTGTGAGACTGTGAGTGTGTCTGTGTGTGTGTGTTTGTGTGTATGTCTGTGTCTGTATTTGTGTTTTTTACTGAGTTTTCAGACAATCTTAAAACTTTCTTGAAAGTGTTTTCTAATGTGTGCACTGTGTCTCCATGGCAACTGCTGAATATTCCACCATAGGGATACATGCAGAACAACCCCAGTGTAAAGGTATAAACTGTACATTTCTGGAGCTGTTTTTAGGTACTTTAGTGAATGGTGAATTACGTCCGTGCAGATGTTTTTGCTTTTCCTAGAATGTTTTTTCAGCAGTAAAACAACATAAACAGTAAAACATGCAGCCAAAGCAACAATATCTCCATGGAGACAAGCCTTCAACAGAAAAGTTACACAATGTACTCAGTTAGGATGGTGGAGTCTGGGTCGTGACATAACTTGGAAAGTGTAATATTTAATCACTGTATTTTTTTTCCATTTTTATTTTTTGTGAATGCAGTAAACCACTCATTGACATCAAAAGCAAACCTTTTCTGCAGACTAATTTATTTCAAATATTCAAGAATTCCCGATCTAGAATTTGAGGTTAATTTAGTTGCATTTTTGTTGTCAAGTAGCCACAGATCTTTATTGGATATCTTGGTGGAATGTTTTTGTGTAAAGTAAAGAATGTGCAGTAACATTTCATTTGAACACTGCAGATCTCCAGTACCAGACTCAGATAAGACAGACGAGCTCGCAGGAGAAAAAAAAACATGCATTTTCCAGGATTTTTACTATTTATGGAAACCTTGCTGTCGGCCGCGTCACATTTCTCTCATTCCTACAGTCTCCATACATCCTCACTTCCTCTCTCCTCGCTTCCTTTCCTTCACGTGTCTGACAGGGACCATCTGCCCCGGTCTCTGTCTCTCCTTTTGTTTGATTCTAATGTAAATATGAGCAGTGATATGTGTAGTCTGCTGTCGTTTCTCAGTCTGCTGAACTAAAGAGCCGTCTTCACCTGGGTTTAATGGACTCATATTTGTGGATTGAGACAGAAGATCTATAGACTGTACAGGGCCTTTACATTAGAGGTGAGATTTAAGATGCATACGACGGGCCGACAATGATACTAAGAACTTTGCCTTGCTTTTTTTGCAGGAAAAAAGTGTTTTATTTATATTAAAGGGCCCATATTACGCTGTTTTCTGATCTATGTTATAATGTTTTCCTCATCAAAAACGTATATGGAGTTGTGTTTTGTTTCATTCACACATGTTTAACAGACAAACCCTGCATATTTACGTTGAGTTCTTCTCTCAAACAGAAAACACTCTTGTGATGTCATGTGGTAATACAGGAAGTGCTCCACTGTGTTTTTAAACTCCATACACCTTCAATTGTACAACAATCTCTATGCCCTGTCAATCAGCATATTATCTCACTGTTGTTGTTGTCTCTTGTTTATAGCTGTGATTTTATATTTTATTTTATATTTTATTACTTATTTTTCTATTTTATTTTGACTTGTATTTGACATATACATTTAGTTTTATAATTATGTCTCATTTGACACGAGTCTCTTGCTCTTTTTGCTATACCATCTATTTTTGTTACTCTCTGTTATTATATTGTGATGTGTGAGCCACTGTATCCAAATAATTTCCCTTGTGGATCAATAAAGTTTGTCTAAGTCTTAAGTCTAATAGAATCAATTGGATGATTTCAGCCCTTAAATCTCCAGTCTCTACTAAAAAAGAAGGTAAAAGTAGCTGTTAACTTAACTACCACTGCATGACATCACAAGGTGGAACAGAGCATTTTGAGCTTTGGAGATGTAGACAGACTAATAATAAAGAGTTACTCAAACATAGGGGAATGAAACAAAACGCAACTCGGGGTATGTTTTTGAACATTTTAACATAAACAGAAATTTAACTAAAAGCTCACAAGAGTCAATTTTGGATAATAAAGGACCATTAAGGCAAATCTTCCATTATGATTTCTGAGCAACGTTGGTTTTATGTTGTTATTTTTTTTTTTAATAGATGCTTAACACGCATTCACTTCCCACAATTGTAGCTGCCCAGAAAGAAATTTGGCCAATTTAACCACCAATCATGCACTGAAAACATTACAATCACAGTGTCTTGCTCAAGAACACCACAACAGTATGTGGCCGGATAGGGTAATAAAAAGGGGAAAAAAGAAGACCAAATTAACATATTTCAAAAGTTACTCCTGAAAAGTCCTATTCACTTGCTGCAAACAGCCACGTACTGTACAGTGACTGGAGATTTCTGTTGTGTCCCTGGGCAAGACAGTTCATATTCATCATAACTGAAAAAAGTCATAATATTACATAATAATACAGACAATATTATGTCAACTCCATCTGAAATGTGCTAAAATGTGTCTGTAAAACATGATGAGACTGAGTATTGAATAGTCGGGAAAAGACTGTAAAATTAACATGAATAGTACTGCTACCAAAATAGTATAAAAAGTAAAATAAGTACACAAAATACTACTCAAAGTACTTTGCTGTTACGCCTGAGAGTAAAGAAAGAGGAGCAAAGACAGAGGTGAAATAACCATGGGAATCCTATCATTTAAATGTAGCTATAATTTACTATACTTAAGTAACATCACCCTGGGGGTTTTTCACTTGTATCTCTGTGGTGGAATGTTCAGCAGTTACTGTGGTGACAAAATGCACATGAGTTTAAAAAAATAATAATAATAAGATTGTCGGAAAACTTAATATGGATTTAAACACATTTTCTGGAGCCTGTGATGAGTACGAGCGTTCAGGATTAGGAGTTTGATTTTCAACAAAAAAGGTGAGAGACTAACTGAGAAACTGTTGGCTAATGCTAGCTAGCTTGTGACAGTAATATTATGTGTGAGCGACTTATTTAAGAGCAAAAATCTGCAGTTCCTACCAACTCTTTATGGCCAGACTGTGTTAAAAAAAAAAAGAAGCTCAGATAAAAGTCTTAAGAGAGTAACAAGAGCTTCAGACAGAGCAGTGTCCACAGTTAGCATCACAGCCTAAAATATCAGTATTATCCTTTGTTACGCAGCACCTCCCACACATGCTGTATTACCTCAGTCATCAGACAGAAGTACGTTAAAAGGTCCAATAAACCCGTGTGTGGGTTTGGGGCCAGGGCCTCAGTGAAGCCTGCAGTGTGGAAAGTGTTAGCAGCTCTGCACTCGTCCTGTAATTTCTCTAATTCGTCTCAGATTTGCAGACAGGACGCTGCATGGAAAACCCCTCTCGTCTTACCCTCACCCTCCTCTCTTCTCCTCTCCTCCCTCTCCTTCCCTCCCATGTTCTCCCCTCTCCTGTTTTCTTCTCCACGCCTCCACTCCTCTCTCTTCTGCTCTCCACGTCTCTCCTGTTGTCCCTCCTCTCTTCTCCCCTTCTTGATTGGAGTTAAATTTTAGAGTTAATTTCAGAGTAGAATTTCTGTTTAATTGGTCTTAAACATTTCACACCAAAACCTTATATAATATTTGGCTTCCATGCACCACCAGGGCCAGACTGGGACTGAATCTGGACTAAACCAGGTCCCTAAACCGGACTAAATCCTGATAGAAACTCAGTGTAAATTAGGCATAACCCAAGGGTGTTCTACATGTATGGTGTATGGTGCATTGCGCAACTTTTCTTTTGGAGGCTTTGTCTAGAATGTTCCACGGTAGGAAAACCTATCTATCTCAAGGGAGACAACTATAGGCTACATGACAGGTCAGATCTGTGGAGAGGCAACCCTATTCGCAAAGAGAATTATTGTATTTTTGAGCAATAGAGACACACGCAGTGAATAAATGCGAGCTAGATTTAGAGATAGACAGAGTGTTTAATGTCACACAGACAAGCAGGTGATGGACCCTCCACCAGAAAAGTTGCCCATGCACCTTTAAGAGTTACCACGGTGACACGACGCACGCATTAGCAAACACACAAAATGGATTTAAACAACACAAGCATTCATGGTCCTGTTTGAGGTGTTTGATTTTCAACAAAAAGGTGAGAGACTAACTGAAAAACTGCTGTAGCTATCGTATGACTGTAATGTTTTGTGTTAGAGACTTGTTCAACGGCACAAATCCGCTCGCCTGTTGTAGTTCCGGCTAAGTCAGTTCTGTTTGGTCAGATTGGTTCAAATAAAGCTCAGATTAAAGTCTAATAAAGACTCAAACAGAGCAAAGCCTACAGCTAGCGTCACACCCCCAGAGAACGTGGATGACCTCAGCTGCAAAGGATCAAACCATCTCTATGAAGACAGGCAGATACAAATATATATAAAAAAAAAAAAAAAAAAAAAAAAAAAAAAAAAAAAAATGTATTGGAATAAATTAGAAGTACTCTGAAGCTACGTCAGGTTTAATAATTAAATACATACATGTTTAAAAGTCTAAAAAAGTTAAAAAGTCTTAATAATTAAATACATACATGTTTAAAAGTCTAAAAAAGTTTAAGTCTTAATAATTAAATACATACATGTTTAAAAGTCCAAATAAGTTTAAAAGTCTTAATAATTAAATACATACATGTTTAAAAGTCTAAATAAGTTTAAAAGTCTTAATAATTAAATACATACATGTTTAAAAGTCTAAAAAAGTTAAAAAGTCTTAATAATTAAATACATACATGTTTAAAAGTCTAAAAACATTTAAAAGTCTTAATAATTAAATACATACATGTTTAAAAGTTTAAATAAGCAATGGGATTCAGTTTCCTTTTACTGTATGCAACTTTTTTCCACATTCCAAAGATATGATATTTAGTTTTAGAATGTTAAAGCTGCACTGTGTAACTTTTTGTTTATGGGTCCGTCACCTGCTTGTTTCTATGGATACATCATCGCTCTGCCTGTAATGTTCCACAGTGTGACATTAAACAGCTCTATCTTACATTTATTAAATTACATGTGGTTTTATAGCTCAAAAATACCTAGAAAAACAGACATTCTGACTGTGAGCGGGGTCGCCTCTCCACAGATGTGACCTGTAACTTGATCTGGTTCGGTCTCCATGAAGATATAAAGATTTAAAGCCATACTGTGAAACATTCCAGACAAAGCAATAACATCTCCATGGAGACAAGCATTTGACGGACCTTCTACCAGAAAAGTTACACAATGCACCTTTAATAAATAAATAAATGTGTAATGGATCCATCTTCCTGTTATATACAACATTTAGAGGACTTTTTCCACTTTCAGAAGATATATTTTGTTATAGATCGTTAATTGTAACGGTCCTAGTTTTTATCATTCTGAAACCCATGTACAGTCAAATAAAACATATATTCCCCAAATGAAATCATCTTTTACACTGCTCCTCATCTTTGTTGACTAGGAAAGTTGTATAGTGCCCATTTAAATATAGAAATACAAAGATAATGTTAATAATAAAACACAGTATATTTGAACTAATTAGAAAAACATTGAAGCGAGTTACCTAATTGTGTAACTTCTGGCAGAGAGTTCCATCTCCATCTTGGAAATGCTATTTCCAAACATTCCAGATGTTTCACAGTACGGCATTAAACAAAAAAAATCTGCATGAAAACCAAACCGGACCAAGTTACAGGTCAGATCTGTGGAGAGGCAACCCCTGATCACAGTCACAGTATTTTTGAGCTCTAAAACCAGCTGTAATTGAAAAGAAATGAAGATAGAGCTGTTTAATGTCACACTGTGGAATATTCCAGGCAGAGCAATGACATATCCATAGAAACAAGAAGGTCAAGAAAGTGAAGGACCCCTAACCAAAAAGTTACACAGTGCAGCTTTAACTAATCAAAACTACCAAAATGGCTACATATTCACAAATGAAATAATTTGAACTTTTTTGTTTTTTACAAAAAACTCCTCATTTTTGCCCCTCTTCTAAACGATCAAATGTCATGTGGGGAGCCTCTGGGCGGCTTAGATCTGGGTGTGGTGATGTCTTTGGACAGGCGACGTGCTGGTTCGATTAACTTTGGCTAACGCTGTGTTTTTGTGGGCTCCTCCAACCGTGGGCGAGGGGTGACTTGGCACTTCGAATCAGCCTCCAGCTCAAGAAGACGTGTAAAAAAATATCTGAGATGGCACCAGACATCACACGAGGCTAACCGCGAGCACCCACAACACACACGGTTTACACTAGCGACAGGTTTGCATCAGTGTGGTTACCGGGGGCGACGAGTCTGGGTCAGAGGAGCAGAGGGAGACGTCAGCGAGGTTTAGGGGCAGTAATAAAGAAGTACATTACATTACATTTATGGGAAAACACTCCAGAGACAAGAGTGTAACCAGCAGAGCAAGGGCCACACATTGAGTCAAGTGTTAAAGGGACATTAAACTTATTCCCCAAATGATCCATGGGTCTAATATTCGCCAGATGGTAGAATGACATAATGATTGTATTAAAAGTTAACATTTCATTTTCTTTTTAGTGCTGGTGCGTGCTTCGGTAACCAGATGTTTACTCATTTTAAAGAAGACATACTGCGCTTGTGTCTGCTATAGTTATAATCTTTAACACGCATAGATCATTATGTTATAATTTGGACTTTTTAAATCACAAAATTCATCAAAAACAATGTCATAAAAGAAAGAAGTCAGTGGAGTTCTGTGTTAGAAAACTGAAGTGCAATGGGAGCTGACGTCGCTGTAAACATCATCACAACAAATAGTCAGGCGCCTCCTCTGGGCAGCTGTACAGAACACTAGCGAGCAGTGAATTTTTAATTTTTTTTTGCATTTATACCCAAATGACCGATTAAGAAAGCAGCACAGAGCAGTGGGTTTATACTAGTGGCAGCGAAAACGGGACCTGATCGCCAATATGGCAACTTGGAAATAAGTGATTAACGATTACTCAAACATCAAGCATGAATCACTCCAAATACAACTCTGGATGAGTAAATGGTGAGAGGGAACAACTATGACATGGTTAAAAGCTCTGAAAAGTTGTTTTTGCAGAATAGGTCTAGTTTAAAGGTCCTATATTACACAAAACTGACTCTTGTGAGCTTTAAGACATGTTAGAATGTTGGCACCTCTTCAGAAAGTTGGAGTTGTGTTTTGTTTCATTCGCCCAGGTTTGAGTATTCCTTTATTATTAGTCTGTCCACATCCCCAAACCTCAAAATGCTCTGTTCCACCTTGTGATGTCATGAAGCGGTAGTTTTCAAGCTCCTTTTACTTTTAGTTCAACAGAGATTGGCAATTCCAGGGCTGAAATCATAAATGATTCTAGTGAAGGTGTGTGGAGTTAAAAAGAAAACAGCGAAGCACTTCCTGTACCACCACGTGACATCACAAATTGGAACAGAGTGTTTTCTGTTCAAGAACTCAGCCTAAACATGCAGGGTTTGTGTGTTAAACATGTGTGAATGAAACAAAACACAACTCCAGGTGTGTTTTTGATGAGGAAACAACATTAAAACAGATCAGAAAATTAGAAAATTAGCGTAATATGGACCCCTTAACATTAATTTTATTTTGATGAGTTGTTTTTATTTGTTTGTATTTTAACTGAATGTCTTTCTTATTCTGTAAACTTTGAATTACTTTATGTATGAACTGCTCTACAAAAAAAATACTCCTTGCCTGCTGTGGAACACTCAGGCATTCAAAGCAGTCACATCTCCATGGAGACGAACAGGTGCCCAAGTTACACAGTGTCCCTTTAAACGGTGGTTTGGACAGCCTGTTTGTGGCGGCATGAATCTCACCTGTATGAAATGATTTGAGGCCCCCACACATTTGTACACACACGTTTTGACTAAACAAACAGAGGATAAACAGCCCAGTCACGGACCTGCACTGAGCTTCAAATGTATTCAAAACAAGACGCCAGAGCCCGTTTAATATTTACATGTTGGCTACAATGGAACACAACACACAGACAATCCAATCAGTCATGTTACAATAGCCCCGTGCTCTACATGTATCTCTATGGTGGAATGTGCAGCGGGTAACATGGCGACACGATGCACACATTACCAAACAGAGTCTAAAAATGCAAACTATACACAAAAATACAGACAAAGTGGATTTAAACAGCGCATTTTCAGGAGCCTGTGATCAATCCGAGCGTTCATGGTCCTGTTTTGGAGTTTGGTTTTCAACAAAAAGGTGAGAGTGACTAACTGAAAAACTGTTGGCTAACGTTAGATAGCATGTGACTGTAATTTTAGGTGTGAGAGACTTGTTTCGCTCACAGCACAAATCAGCTCACTTGTTGTAGATCAAACTAAAGCAGCTCTTTCTGGTCAGATTGTGTTAAAATAAAACTCTTGAGTAAGTCTAATTTGAGTAACAGAGCTTCAGACAGAGTAGTGCTTTCAGTTAGCTTCACACACCCAGGGAATGTTGATGAGATCAGTTGCAAAGACGGCCTAGAGTCGAGGAGAGTTAAAGGTTCTCTGTGTAACATTTCTGGTGAGATATTGTTATTGTTTTGACTGGAATGGCCCACAGTATGGTATGGTGCACTTGTGGTAGATTTCCCTAGCAGAAAAGTTACACAGTGCACCTTTAACGAATGCAATTTTAAGTATAGTTATAGTTTCCTTTCCCATAACCTTTCAACCTTTTTCCAGTTGTGATTTTCAATAAAACAAACAAACAAAAAACCTAAACAAAAACTAATATAAAAACCATAAAATTATATACCAATATTTGAATTACAAGAGAAAAACCAGTCGCTCCTCTTCATCATTTTCATATGGGTAGATTAAGGTACAACAAACAGTACCATGTCAATAAAAAGGAGGAAGAAGTTGGTTGGAAAAGCCAGTGAGTCACAGTTTTGCAATAAAGTGTCGCCATCTAGTGGTGATACAGTGTAATATCATGATGAACGCAATTTCAAGCAGAGTAAATTGGCCAGTTATAAAGTAAAGTAAAATGTACTGAAATATACTGTATTCTCACAGTATTCATATATATAGGCCTATACAAAACAATAAAATAGCCTATTGTGACACTATATAAGGTGTACAGTATCTTTTTTATGCAAGTTGTGGCTGGCAGCACTACGATGTTTTTGCTTATTTGGAGAAAGAACCTTTATTTTTATTTTTGAGTTGACGTATTGATTTCAGTTTATTTCAGAAACAGATTGTGCCTCTAGTGGTTTAAAGAGCTTATGACATATTAGAGTACTTTTTCCACTAAAACACAGTTAACATTACATTTAAGATTTTATTTTTTTTTGTCAAGTTTTGTCAAGTTTTGAAATTCTGCTAATGTTTATCATTTTACTTCCTGGTTGGACACGAGCAGAGACTTAAAAAAACAGTAATATTAGTCACAAGCCTGTTACAAATTTGTCGTTTAAATCCATTTTGTATTTTTTCTTTGAGTTTCAGACCATCTTAAAACTTGATGATGTTTGCTAATGTGTGCAGTGCATCACCACGATAACTGCTGAACATTCCACCATAGAGATACATGTAGAACCTCCCCAGCGTGACGTCACTGCAGAGTATCAGTATCGAGGCAGATAGTAGCCACAGTTTAATCAAGTTCCCAGCCTTACAAACAGGTTTAAGATCATTTCACAGTGGCCATGTTCTCTGGAGCTCCTGAACATCTGCCCCATGTGGAGGTCAGAGCTGCACATCTGGAGGACAGAGGATCAGACACTGGTCTCATTCAGGACACTGCGCTTAGACACAGTCCTGACCGTGTTTGTGGCTCTCGTGGGCTCTGTGGCTTCACTAACTGCACGCTATTTCCCAGCAGGCCGAGCGGCGCTGACTGGAAACGCACCAGGGCCCACCCAATGAGAGCCTCGCGAAAACTAGGACTAAACCAGAACTCAACCAGGACCGAAGACAGAGCCGAGAGTGTGAAAACAGCATAATGAGTTTGACACTTGGAGCTGTTGCACAAA
The DNA here is from genome assembly GCA_029959045.1 of Taenioides sp. WSHXM2023. Lineage (NCBI taxonomy): Eukaryota > Metazoa > Chordata > Actinopteri > Gobiiformes > Gobiidae > Taenioides > Taenioides sp. WSHXM2023. The sequence continues at coordinate 25,218,828 of CM057097.1, read as the reverse complement.
TGTTGTAAAAGAGCGGAGCCAGACTAAACACAGAGTGAAGGCGGTAAAGCTTTGAAATGCTAAACCAGTGTAAGGTCTGTGGTTATATTTGGATCATTACTGTATTAAATCAAACCAGATCTGAGCAGCGATGTTGTGCTTAGTGTAATGAATCAAGTTTAGAAAGCTGCACAGCCAAATAGAAAACATTACACTGCCATTACAGATAAATTATAACGGTCGTATCACAGGCCCGGGTCTACAGGGGTGCAAAAGGGTCCATTGAAACCTTATTTTAAAAAGGCTTGCACCTTCATTTGAGGCAGATCAAATAATGACAGTTAATGTAAGAATACTGTCTTTGCACCCCTTTGAAACTCATATAACCTCAGCCAGTTTGGGCTTTACACGCCGCTGCCTTTATCAGTGTACTCTAATTGAGCAGATATTACAAAATAAATACAATAAATTAAAGTAATGCAACAATTATACCATCTCACTGTCTAGAATGTACAGAAAAACGTAATACACTGGAATCCTAATTTTATAATTTGTCTGTTCAGGTGTAACTTCGCTGGTGTTCGTTCCACAATATGCCATACTATTCTACAAGTATGTGACACCACCAGGCCAGGTTACAGCTCAGATCTGTGGAGAGGCGGGCCCACCCAAAGTTGGAATGCACGCTTTTCAGGGTATTTCTGAGCAATAAAACACTGTTAATTAAATCAGTGCAAGATAGATGGTTTTAATGCCATACAGTGGAATATTCTGGACAAAGCAAAAACATCTCCATGTGGCAAGCACGTGACAGACTCCAGAAAAGTTACGTATTCAACCTTTAAGTACAGAACATGCACAATCCTTAAAGTGCACATGACAAAACAAGTTCATTAAAGTTCAATAAATTTAACTTTATACAAAAATCTAGCCTTGTTTTTTCTATATATATATTTTATTTTTTCTTGGTTGGACACAGGCAGCAGATGTGACATAGACGCAGAGGTACTTCCAGTTCTGTTACCTAGCAACCATAATGTTAAGAAGCGTCAAAACCTGAATTACACAATAGTTATGATTAGACTAATACAAATAGACAACAGCACATTTATGTTGTTAAATAAAGGTTTAAACTGTCAGAATAATGCATTCTTTGTGCATAAATTGCGCCTTAATTTCGGATGTAGATTTCAGTTTTGATGGTTCTGGTTTAGAACTCGCCGCTGTTCCTTTGTGCTTTTCAACTTTTTCTTCTCACAAACTGACACTTAACTGATGTAAAACCATGGTAAATATTCAGCCACGTACTAACCCACCGAACCAAGTAATAATTAGAAAAACATGAAAACCTTGGCTCGCCAGGCGCTTCTATATGGTAACCCACTGCTCCTGACGGTGGCACTGAAGAATGGGTCAAATGCAGAGGACAAATCTCTCCACTAAAACAATAAAGCATCCTGAACAATCCTGCATTATCACTAAAATTAGGTTTCAACTTCCTGATATAATCAACATTTTGTGGACTATTCACCATTCAAATTATAGGGTATTTTTGGTTTTCAGTTGTTACTTAATACTATGGCAACGGCCCTAAATTTCCATCATGGTGAAGCCCGTGGACAGGACTATACTGGCGTTGCTTATAGCCTGTCCTCGCTGCGTCTGTGGGAGCAGAGGTTGGTTTGATTTAGTGCTCAGGGAGGAGCTGCTGTGTAACACCAATGCAACAACACAACACTGAAACAGAGACTGAACCAAACCCAAAAGAGGGAGGGCATCTGTGGGAAAAGACAGACCTGCACCCTCCTAGTGGTTGTAGTGGAGGAAATTGATACTTGAACCGTATAAAAAGTCGATTAATGTGAGCAGGTTTTGATCTGTATCAGAACTAGTAGTAAGATCACGTGAAAATACAGTATTTATTGTAATTAATCATGTTGATAAGGATATTCTGATACTAGTCAAAAGTTTGGACACACTGTTTCATCTGTTTTTCTTCTTTATTTCCATAGTTATTTATATTGTAGATTCCCACTCAATGAACACAACTCAAAATTACTCAGATCTTGATTTGAAAATGTAAAACGTCGCCACCTTTTGCTTTGAACCCTGGTCTGCACTTTTGACATTTCTTGAATCTGAAGTGAAAACCATTTCAGGAGACTTCAAGAAGCTCACTAAAATAAAAATAATAAAATATAAAAATGTTGATTTATTTAACTTTTTTTCCTTGACTACATAATATATATTTGATGTCCTCTGTATGTAAAAAAAATGTAGAAAGTAGGAAACTAGATGTGTCCAAACATTTGACTGGTAGTGTATAAATATAATGTTTTTTTAATTACAATTTCAGGATCAAGTCAAAATATTCATCAATAATCACTGAGAAAGTCATTGATAGGTAAGGATTGGGGATAGAAAAGAATGAGAAAGAGTTGATTTTACAGTGATATTCAGAAAATTTACATTTACCAGTGTGAAACCAATGAAGCTGTTTTGGTTTAGACATCCGCATTTCTTTTTGGTTTTTCGCTGGTCCTGGTTTAGTTCTGGTTTAGTCCTGGTTTCTGTAAGTCCAGACCCCCCTCGGTCCTCTCTCCTCCCCCTCTTCCCTTTACCTGTGAGCAGTGAAGATCCGACTGAAGCAGGACACAGGAGGTGGAGGAGAAGAAGAGAGGAGGAGAAGAGAGAAGGAGAGAACCGCATTAAACATAGATTCCTGTCAGACTGAGACTGCAGGGCCACTCAATCATTCAGGGGCTCCTAAAAACACAGGGAAGTGCACAGAAAGACTGTCCAGACATGTGGAAATTTTCACATATGGACAAATATTCAGGGAAAATCTATAGAGTGTTATCTATAGCTTTGTCTGTAATAGTAATGTCAGGAAGTAGGTGGTAGTAGTAGTGGTAACCATATAGTACTAATAGTAGTAGTGAAGTACTTGCAATAATAATAAAATGCATTGCGTCTTACAATAAATATACAATAAACCGCTTTTTACCAGAAGAGGGCAGTGTTTGGCTACAGAACATGAAGCAGAAACCTGGTCCACTCAGGTTTTCACTACAGAAGTCTGTGACATTGTGTTTCTTGTGCTTCTGTGTCAATAAGATCTCTTCATATTGTGATTGTGTGTTGTTTTGTCCTTTGTGTGTTTGCTTTATGGCCTGTGATGAGAGTGTGCAGTATTTATGTACACAAACTACGCACACAGAGAGTTACAGCTGCAGTCTGTATTTAAATAGTTGATCATTGTGTTTTAGTTTCTGCTAAAAGTGTTTTGTAGTTTGGCTTGAAAATGGAGATAAGGCTGTGCCAACATGAAATGTGTATTTTTTCCTTCAGGGGCAAGTTTTGAAATTTGTGCCAAAATCTCGACTAGTATCAAAGTGATTGGAAAAAAAACAAAAAACAAAACATAAGGTTGTTTGAATGTTCAATTGCACAGCTGGAAAATAATGTTATTTTATTTTATCAAGTCATTTCATGTAACCTGGAAAGTACAACTTCTTGTATATTTCTTAAAGTATGTAACTTTTCTGATGGGGTCCACTACCTGCTTGTCTCTGTGGGATGATCTTGATTTGCCTGGAATATTCCAGCGTATTTATTACTCAATATCTTGAAAAAAAAAAAAAAACATGTCTGCTGCTACTTCAAGACACCTGCATTTACATTATACTTTTTTTAAAAACACATTTGAAAGAAAAATGATTGATACTTCGCAGTGACATCACGCTGGGGGTTAATTTTCAACAAAAAAGGTGAAAGTGGCTAGGGCTGAGTGAATGTTGTCTATGTGTGAGAGACTTGTTTAACAGACTCAGCTGTTGTAGTTCCAACTAAGTCACTTCTTTTTGGTTTGATTGTGTTAAAATAAAGCTCAGATTAAAGTCTAACAAAACCTCAGACATAGCAGAGCCTCCAGTTAGCATCACAGCTCCAGGGAACGTTGACGACGCCCGCTGCGAAGTATCAACAGTGAATGTACAAAGTGTAATAATCCATCCTCATAATAAGACAGAGACACAAATAAAGACGCGTGGGCAGAAGTTTGGTCTAAATTCGCACTTTATTCCTAACACGTACAGCTGTCCCGCTCCCTCCGCCCCGTAGACAGGCACACAGACAGCGATGGGACAAGACCTTCCCCCAACAAAACCAGGTTAAACAGAGAAGAGCCTCAAAGTCAAAAACAGCATTTCCATCCAAACTAAAGCGTCCAAAATCGTAATATTCATAGTAATAAAGCTTCATATCGAGCAGAGTTGGGTTTCCGTTTGGAGTAAAAACATGTACAAGGCTGAGAAATCAAAGGGTACACTGGAGTTCTTTGGTTTTCACTATTGAGGTTTAACTTTAGTAAAACTATCTTTGCTGTTCTCTTATCAACCTTTGGATTTAAGCTGCATCGTAGAAAATTAAACCAAAATAAAACGTGTATCTTATAAATTAACACATAAATAAGCACGGGGCAACTCTGAAATGGAGACTGACTTGTAAATAAAACAGTTGAGGCCCTAAACCAGGATCCAGATGAGTTATATACACATGGAGAAGAAGACTGCGTGGTGTGGTGACGGTTAAGTGGCGCCCCCGTGTGGTGGTTAAACTTTGGTATCATTCTCGGTCCACCACAGGCACCAACAGGCCACTGCTGCTGACAAGAGCATCAAGTATAACACAATACAAGTTAGTTTAGTTATTTTTGTGCATCTCCCATAGCATACTTCAGAAATTTTACAGTTCTTCAATATTTACTGAAGAATATTATTTTATATTCACTTCAATATTCCCCTTAAATATTCCCCTAGTAAAAATAAGTTCTGTTAAGTTCTATATTACGCAAAATTGACTCTTGTGAGCTTCAAGTCATGTTTTAATGTTACTTCTTTAAAATATATATCAAAGTTTTGTTTTGTTTCATTCACATGTTTGAGTAACACTTTATTATTAGTCTGTCTACATCTCCAAACCTCAAAATGCTCTGTTCCACCTTGTAGTTTTCAAGTTAACATCTATTTTTTACCTTTTTTCAGTAGAAATTGGCAATTACTAGGCTGAAATCGTCCAAATGTTTCTAGTTAAAGTGTATGTATCACAACTCCAAGTATGTTTGTGATGACGACATTGTAAAATAGACCAGAAAATAGCACAATATGGGCCCTTAAACCATGACAGATCCAATAGTGATTCACAATCTCTTAAGCAAAGTGGTGATCCTACATGATTTTTTTTTTTCTTTTTTACATACTCAAAAATGTTTAGTAACTGTGTTTAAGTATTATCTGGAAAAAGAGGGCAGATAAAATAATAATATCGTCTTTTGCTCTTTTTCATTTATTTCTTGTATGTTTAACTTTATGACACCACGATGTTTTTTTTTTAATGTGATATTTTGTGAATGAAATAAATACAATAAATAAAAAAATAAATTAACTAATAAAAATGGATGGGAGAAAGTGTCACCTAACCCATTAATCAAATATATTAGAATTATTAATATTACATAAATATTTAAATATCAATTAAAAAGTCAATAAATAAGTTATAAATAATAGACTATAATTAGTATAAAATAAAACTAAAATGGGGATAGTTAGCGACAAATACAGATATTATTTTGTGATTTCTGAAGTATGCTATTATGAGATTGTAACGGAGAGACAGTTGAATAGTCCAAAGTAACTTAAAAGTGCACGATGTAACTTTTGTTTCCATGGATACGCCATTGCTCTGTCTGGAATGTTCCACAGTATGACATTAAACATTTCTACTTCACATTTATTCAATTACAGGTGGTTTTAAAGCTCAAAAAATACCTAGAAAAACAGACATTCTGACTGTGAGCGGAGCCGCCTCTCCACCGATCTGACCTGTAACTTGGTCTGGTTTGGTCTCCGTGAAGATAGAAAGCTTTAATGCCATACTGTGAAACATTCCAGACAAAGTAATCATCATCAACAACTAGACGGAGAAAAGCATTTAGCAGAAAAGTTACACAATGCACCTTTAAGACGAACATTCCATTTGCTCTGCCAGTGCACAGCGGCCCGACGTCAAAGCCTTTTAAAACAGTTTCAGGTTTGTCTCCATAGAAACGCGTGATCCTCGTCCCTCCCTCCTGAGTTCAGACACATCTCTCACTATTATAATTATTCATATTGATAATCATTAAAGCTTGTAGAGTATATTTGGTTTGTTCTTCAGAGTAACAGAGGTATGAGTCTGACCCCGACCCTGCAGCGGGACTCGGGGTCACAAAGCTTTTCAGAGGACGACGGGAGACGGGAGCAGAGCAGAGGACGGAAAAAATGTTGAGAAATATCCAGAAAATATGACTTGATATTTAAGTAAATTAATATAAATCTTGTGATAATGTTGGCCTTGAAACTGCACATACTTTCTAACCAAAACTGTACGTGAAGAGGTGAGTAGAGTAGCAAAACGTACCAGTACTTACTAGTATTACTCAAGTAGAAGTAAAAAGTAGAGACCTTTTAATATTTGGTAGTATATTAGTATTTGGTACACTAGGCAAATACAAAATCACTGTTTGGATGAAAATACTATGATTTCCTGTTTATGTAATCAGGAAAATTTACTAAAAGTAGATGGTACAAATGTAAAAGTTTAGTATAGTCAATGGAAACGAATATTACTTAAAGGTGCACTGCGTAACTTTTCTGTTAGAGGATCTGCCACCTACTTGTCTCAATGGAGATGTTACTGCTTTGCCTGGAATGTTCCATGGTATGACTTTACACGTTTCCAGCTAACATTTATTTATATTGCGAGTTTCTGTTGCTCAAAAACACGGCAATTCTTTAGGAGAACAGGGGCGACTCTCCACAGATCTTAACTGTAATGTAGCGTAGTGCTGTAACCTGCTTGTCGCCCTCGTGATAGATAGATTTAATCTATACTGTGGAACATTCTAGACAAAGCAATAACATTTCCATGGAGACAAGCAGGTGGTGGACTGTCTACCCGAAAAGTTACCCAATACACCTTTAAGTACAAGTTAAAGTTAGTTTTGTTCAGAAAATACTCAATTAAATGTAAGAGAGTAAATGTAATTTGCAATCCACTTTTTGGTTGGGGGTCTGTCACCTGCTTGTTTCTATGGATATGTCATTGCTCTGCCTGGAATGTTCCACAGTATGACATTAAACAGTCCTACATTACATTTATTCAATTACACGTGGTTTTAAAGCTCAAAAATACCTAGAAAAACAGGTATTCTGACTGTGAGTGGGGACGCCTTGCCACAGATCTGACCTGTAACTTGTTTTGTTTTGGTCTCCATGAAAATAGAAAGGTTTAATGCCATACTGTGAAACATTCCAGACGTAGGAATGGAGAAAAGCATTTGACAGACTCTCTACCAGAAAAGTTGCATCTTTATGTTCGGCAAAGCAATCATCTACATAAGGCTTTTTAGGTTTTTAGATACAGTACTTTTTATCAAATTATTTAATTTGGTGCATGTTTATGTTTCCAAGTCTCAAATGAAATTATAATATATATATTTTTATATATAATAGTACAGGGTCTCTGCTCTGTTGCCATCTCCCGTTGTCATTTCTCAGTGTCATGTAAAACAGTCTTAGGTTTTGGTCTTGCTTAAAACATTCGATTGGCATCATCTCTTCTTTATCGTAATCCAAAAAAAAACATGTCCGTAGATACAAGCCTCACAACCCCCCATGAAAAACTATTACAAAGAGATTCGAAAAGACTTAAATAGAATAAATACATAAATAAAGTAATAAATAACGCAGGTGAAAGACAAAGTAGTTCGTTAAAATACAAACTGGACCCACACGTCCCATCCCCGAAAAGCACACACCACCCGCTTACAATAAGTTACAAAGATTTCCCCCCAACCGACAAGGAGCCCGTGAGATAAAGAGTTTAAAGCTTTTGGTTCATCAAACATCAAGTTATCGTCGTCTTCGGTTGCCATGGATGCGCGGTCGCCAACGGAAACGCCCCATCTTTCTTTTTACACAAGCAACACGTTTATGAGCGTTCCATTTGTTTCCCCCTAAAATAAACTAAAGACAAGCTATACGTAGTCCCCCTCTCCCTCTCTCTTCCTCTTCCTCACTCCTCTTCTTCTTCTTGTTGCCTTTGGTTGCTTTATAGTTTTAAACTGTTGGGGTTCGACCGTGAGCATTTTGCCTTGAGTCTTTTGTGTTAAAGCTGCACTGTGTGACTTTTCCGTTGGTGGTCCGTCATCTGCTTGTTTCTACGGGTACGTCATGTTCCACAGTGTGACATTAAACATTTCTACCTCACATTTTATTCAGTTACAGGTGGTTTTATAGCCCAAAAAATGGCTACAAAAACAGGCGTTCTGACTGTGTGCGAGGTTTATAGAAACTGTTAGAAAGTGTTTAAACTGTTTAATGCCATACTGTGAAACATTCCAGAGAAAGCAATAACATCTCCATGGAGAAAAGCATTTGATGGACCCTCCACCGGAAAGTTACACAAGTTTTCATTTTCATAATTAAGTGCTATGTTTTTATTCGCAATTTGTTCGAAATTTAGTCAAGGTACAGATGAAAATGTACGATCATAATAACTACAGGGGGTCCACACAGTTTAGAACTATTAAGGTAGTTCTAATAAGACTCAATATTGATACTTCGCAGTGACATCACACTGGGGGTGTTCTGCATGTATGTGTATAAGCAGAATGTTCGCCAGTTACTATGGAGACACAATGCATACATTAGCAAACACTGCCAAATAAGTTTTAAGACTGTCTGAAACTCAAGAAAAAACTATGAATGGATTAAAATCAATGCAAGTGGTTAAAGTCCTGGTTTGGTGTTTGATTTTCAACAAAAACGTGAGCGTGACTAACTGAAAAACTGTTGGCTAACGCTAGCTAGCTTGTGACTGTAATTTAATTCTGAGACTTGTTTAACAGCACAAATCAGTTCAGTTATTTATGGTCAGACTGAGTTAATATAAAGCTCAGATTAAAGTGTAGCTTGAATAACAGAGCTTCAGACAGAGCTGTGCCTCAGTTAGCATCACACCCCCAGGGAATGGTGATGACATCAGCTGCAAAGTATCAAAATTTGAGATACTGTTGAGAAGGATCCTTGTTTTTCAGTGCGGACTTTGTAAGTAGAAATCTGCCAGTTAATCATAATTAAAAAGCAAGTGGAAAAAATATCGTACCACCAGATAATGTAGAAACTAAACATGAAATTTTGGATTAATATAGTCTGTATTCATCTACCGTGACTAAATAATAAAATAAAACGATTTGCGATCCTCATTGAGTTTCAGATTTAAGAGAAAGACCAAGAACATGACATAAGCTCAGCCGGTCTAGACCCACAACAGCTGAACTTCCTGTACTCACCAGCAAACACATGTTCTGCTTAAAAGTTTCTGAAATGGATCCGTTAACACAAGTTTATCTGAACACTCTCTCTTTCTCTCCGTTTCTCCCTCTTTCTCTCCATCTATCGCTCTTTCTTTCGCTCTCATCCACTCTTCTCCAGGCGTACCTCTTGTGCATTGGTTTGGTGGTTCTATTTGGTTTGTTGTACGACTAGAAATTTTGGTCTTACAATTTTGGCTTTTTGTAACAACATTCGGAAACTACTGTTAAGCCATTTGGTTCTTTTTCTTCACGCGGAAGCAATATTTTCACAGTTATTTCCAACCAGAAAAGTGAACGTTAAAAACAAACCCGGCGTGTAACCAAAGAGACGACGAGATATGAAAGTAGGCAACACTTCCGCTTTTTCGAACCCACAACCTCTTCACGACTTCACCCCCGCCCCCTTTCCCCGCCCCCACCCAGATGCCCTCCCCGGCGCATAAAAAGTAGAAAGCAATGGTACCACCCCATACAGCATTAACAGACACACTATGGTAAAGCAAAAAACAAAAATATATATATATTCTTAGAGTCAGTTTCTTGAGGTTTTTCCATATTTTATCCATCCAGGAAAAGCGCGAAGCCTGCGAAGCGATTCTGGAAAAACTCGTGGGCCAATTTGAATCTGTCAAAAAACAAAACAACAATAATAATCACAGTCAATCAGAACAGACTTCAAAATGGCCGTCTTTCTTGGTTGCTCCCGGTCGCCTGCTGCTTCGCGTGTATTTGGTATCGATCAGTCACTCACACTTAGTAGCAGTAGTAGTAGCTTTTGGTTTTTTCGTGTTTCTTTTTGGTTTGTTGAGCCTCCACACCTCTTCCTCCTCTTCTTCTAGCGATTTTTTTTTTTCCTTCTTCTTCTTCTTTCCCCCTGCAGCTTTGAGCACCTCCGGACGACACCTCTCGCTCTCACGCTCTCTCTTCTTCGTCTTCTGGCCCTTTTGATGTAATCTTTGGAGACACAGGAGAGGGGCAGCTGAGGTGGAGGGCAGGGGCATTTGGGGTCTGTGTTATGCGTGTGCGGAGTGAAGTCTCGACAAAGGTCTGGACTAGTCTCGCGGGCGGATGCAGACAGCGCTGCTTGAGGTGATGCTTTGGTTTTCTCAGAGTGGCTGCTGTTGTGTGATGACATGAGATGGGTCTATGGTGGCGTATAAATAAAAGAAGGCAAATAAGGCAATGAAAAATACATAGACGAGGGGTAAAACAATGGACCAAGGATCCCGGGGCCACAGAAAGTCTTTTGGGAGAGGGCAAAGGACTCCATCATGTTTGGCCTATGTACGCTCAGAGGAGTACGATTATATTTCATGTTTTTGTTAGTTCAGGAAAATATGAAAGCGAATGGCCTAAAATTTTAACATTATTTCAGAATTTTAAACAACAGCTTTCTACGATTAGCACTGACGGGAAGAATACTGTATCTAGTTACAGAATACTGAATACTGCATTGAAATCTATTTGGTAACGTAGTCTGATACATGACCCAATCAGAGTACTGTATTCTGAGTACTTAGAATACTTTTAGACCGAGTTGGATTATATTCTGGTAAGACACATACTGCACAATATTACAAACTATATTTTTGTTGCACTGTTTGTTGTGCATTTCTATTTTTTTCTATTTTTCAAAGCCAAATTTACCATTTTGTCCGTTAAAAAGCCTGGCTCCGATTCGCCGCTGTAACGTTGGCATCACGGGCTTTATTTGACTGGAGCTGTCACACTTACTTTGTTCACTTCTTTATACAGTCTATGACAAAATTAGTATTCAGAATATGTATTTTCAGTACTTGTATTCAGTTACTTCACTGACAATTAGTGCTTCAAGTCGTATTAGCTGTTTGAATAAGTTGCCAGGCCTGTTTTTCTCTTTCGTATTGAATTGACTGTAAAAACTGTAATTTTGTACCAATAATAAGTAAATATAAAAAGGACTACTGCTCTAAATATTCAATCTAATTACAAAAAACTCTTGTGCATGTAAAAGCGATGTTGTGGAGTCCATTGGTCCATTATTTTAACGCCTTCATTCCTGGTAAACAAGTAGAGTATTTTAAAGCTTTGTCAAACTTTAGGCGTAGCTCTTGACTTTGGTTCACTATTGAGGAGGTAGATGGTACCTGGGGTCTATTAAAGTTGCATTTGGCATCTTCAAAATGTTTCATACAAAATAATACAAAAATAGATGATTTGTTCAAAGTAAAACGGATGTAAAGAGATGGTGGAGAAGTGTGAGCGCTGGATCGATCCTGGACAGATCTCGTGTAAAAGTCTTTTTCAACTAAAGCTTTTCCCTCCGTTTGTTGGTTTTGACATTTTTGGTTTCAGTTTTTGGTATTTGGAGATTTCGTTTCTTCTTGTGTGTCCGTCCTCCTTCACGCTCGGTTCACAAGTCTTTTTTCTTTTGGCGTTTTTCACGTCTTTTCCCTGCCCTCGTATTCAAATCTCGTCAAAAGCACAGAGCGGCCTCAGCCCTCAGCGCCTCCTCTCCACTTCATTATTTGGTTTCAGTCTACCCCCCCATCGGCAGTTCTCTCTGTCCACACCATCCAGTCTCACCCGGCTGCCCCCCTCCTTCGTCTGAGTATATTTTTGGCTTCGGGAGACTTGAGAGGGGAGCAGCACGGGCACAGACCAGCGAGAGATGGCTGAGACAGAAAGATGGCTTTGGTTGAAAGGCGAGGTTGTACATTTAAATCAATAAAGCTTAGTCGAACTCCTCCTCTTCTTTCTCCTCTTCTTCCTCCTCCCGTAACCCACTTCAATGGGACATTTGGGGTCAGTCGGCCATAGTCCCTCCAAGCGGTGGGGGGGAGGCTTCGCTAAAGGAGCAGAAGGAGCCCGGACTGGAGCAGGGTGATTCCTCGGCGCAGGACGTGGGGCTCATGAGGTCAGACGGGCCGGACGCAGAGGCGGAGGGTTGTGGGTACGATGCCCGGGGACCCCCTCCTCCTCCTCCTGCTCCGGCTCCCAAACTGCTGCTCATCGCACTGGCACTGACCATGCCCATCGCAGAGCCAGAGCCGGGCATCATGGGCAGCAGAGAGGGGCGGTTAAGGAAGAGAGAGGGGCGCATGGAGGATGACACTGCGGTGCCACCATGGCCGCCCAGGAGCATGTGCCCGGGACCCCCCTCCAGGCTGGACAGGGGCAGCTGACCCCCGCTGGCGGCCAGAGCTGGGACAGGGAACACAGGAGTTATGTAAGTAAAGAGAGCTGAAGGGGGTGAATGGGTGAAGATGGGGGTGGGCATTCACAAAGACACGCTCACAGCACGATGTACACAGGAAGCTGAAGTGATGGTCGGTGAACTTTTTTAATGATTTTATAGGCCTACTGCAATGAATTTGGTGTGAGGTGGTTAGTGCTCCTGCCAAACAGTCGAGAGTACTTTTTACTTTTTCCAAGACTGCATGAAACTGCCTTGTGTTCAATCAAATGAGGATTCCTTTGTTATGTCAGCCACAAAACTTACTGAAAGGTCCTATATCTCAAAGGTCCTAAAGCCAAAGTGTCCACTGCACAATTTTTTCCCGCCTTATAATACTGCCGGATGTCACACTACACGATGTGAGTGAGTTTAAATTGTATGACGTCACACAGGCACAGCCATCAGTCGTGGCTACGGCGAAAGTTTGTCTGAGGAAATATCAGGCTCCAGCTCCCTGTGGTAACGTCTCCCTAATTGTACCGGTGAACTGAAGGTGGCCAGCTGTTATGTAAAATACCTTATCGTTCTGTAATTGAAGCAAAGCCGTGTTTTTAATGTCAGTGAAATGTGCAAGTCTAAAGGAATGATATGTCTGAATGAAGCAGCTCCAAATGTGAGTCTCCTCCTCCTTGTGATGAGGAATAAATAAAAAACAGTGTAATATGGGTCATTTAATACACTATATTCGTTCTAAATTTGGTTTCTTCATCTAATCAAGATGTAGAGTTGTTTTTTTTGTCAAGGTAAAGCAAAAAAGCATGACAAAAAGTGGTGTAAATGAAAACGTAACATTACTGATTCAAACATCTTTGTGGTTAAACAACATTAGCGGTGAACTCACAAGATGTCACATAAAATGATTGAGTAATTTGTTGTAATACAGATTTTTTCTTGTTATTAGCTTTAAGAAACATATCCAAAGAAGCAATTTCCAACAAGATCCATGCAACTATGACTAGAGATATATTATGAGCTGTCAGCACTTCTCTGTAAAAATGGATAAAACCTTTTGATGCTTTCAGCGCAAAAAACATGAGCCCCAGAGGGAATCAAAATAAACCCTTTTCACATCAAAACTTGGCCTCACACTGTTATAAGCTGCTGCTAGGACCACCCTGGATCATATGGCCGTGATGTCCCGAGGAGGCAGACAGTAGAGAGAGGGGCACGTGTATAGGAAGATCCCATACAAACCGATTCAAAGCTTAGCCCGAAAAAAACATATTTGTGATGGTTAATTGATTTGACGATGGGTTTCTGCTTTGAAAAGGAGAATTTCTGAACACGAAACTAGTTATTTAGCCGTCAGCTCTTCTTGATATGAGGGGGATTGAGTGTCTTGGTGTGTTTACTATAATCGGACTTGGAGCTCCTAAGCTTTGCCATAAGGGTCTGTTGTCAGCTTGTGATAATAGCAAAGCATTGTATGAGAATAAAATTGAATCTTTCAGCAAAATAAGCGATTCAAAAGTTTGCGGTGAAGAGGAGGAGGAGGTGGGCTTTGCTGTTGGCTACTGGAGCTTTGCAAAGAAGGCATTCAATTTTGCACAGAATGGATGAGATGGGTAGAATGGTGGATGGGCTTTTGATAAATGGACTTTGTTGTGAAGAGCAGGTGGCCCGAGGGGGATCGTGGGCGCCCCCTTCTGTTACAGTCATGCACACACACACCTTGCATGGTGGCCAGAGGGTTACTGCCAATGAGGGCCTGGTTCATCCCTGTGCTTACGCCCATCATAGTGTTCCTAAAGTGTGGATGTGCCCATATTCACGCAAAGTACACACACACAAACGAAACACACACACACACAGTCAAACCAAAATCCAGGCACACATGCAGGGACACAAGGCAGGAAGGTTAGGGAAGTATTTACAGGGAATAGAAGTGGTCTATTTACTGGATATTAACTGAATATTAACGGTGCTTTTTAACACTTTTCTAATACATACACTACCAGTAAAAAGTTTAGACACACCTTCTTTTTCAGTGTACTTTTTCTTTATGTTTACTTATATATACAGAAGACATCAAATAATATATGAAGCAAGATATGGAATTACGTAGTTTAAAAAAAAGTTAATTCTAATATTTATTATATTTTAAATTCAAATCCTCAAAGTATCCACCCTTTGCTTTGCTGACAGTGTTGCAAACCCTTGGCCTTCTCTTAATGAACTTCTTGATCAAGTCCCTGAAGTGGTTTTCACTTCACATGTGTGCCACGACAGGGTCAAGAAATGTGCAAATGATCGAAGCAAAAGGTGGCTATTTTGTAATTTTCATAGTTTTGATGCCTTCAGTGAGAACCTACAATGTACATAATGATGGAAATAATGAAACAAATTCAAAGTGTGTCCAAATTTTTGACTTATAGTGTACAGTGGCGATATACTCTACATACATCCAAAAAATGTATAAACTTTTCTGTAAATGTAAAAAATCTCCATAGTTTTTCAATCAATTTCATAAGTTAAACCAGTGCTTTTCTCTTTTTTTATCAGCTTTACCAAATACATGTCAGATATTGTTTTGAACTAACACTGCCCAGACTATGGTATGATTTTGGGCTATACAAAAATAAAATAAGAATTTGAAATGCCGTTAGCACTGATCTATTAAAATTCTTTCTATACTGTCTGAAGTTCAAATTTCAACAATGATATAAAAACTATGATTGTCTTAAAGTAATAAGTTGATGTAACAGACTGACCCGGAGCTGAGCCCGTGCACGCTGAGGCCGGTGGGGCTGGCTGTGCTGTGAGGGGGCGGAGTCACAGAGGAGGGGGCGGGGCCCGCTGGAGTCATGGGGCAGGACGCAGACGGCGAGGAGCTGGAGGCTGAGACAAGTGCAAAACATTTAGACAATACACAATAAACTGTTGGAGGTAGAGTTTATACAGGGGCAGATGGAGGTCTAAGCAAGAGCGAAACCAGGTCTGACATTGGAATAAACAGTAACTTAAACATTTCTAAATGAGAAATGACACGAAGGAGACAAAAAAGGTGAATAAAAGTAAGTTTGACATGCAGAAGACTGTATGTTTAGGGTTTGGGAAAATTTGGAGAAAAGTTTGAAAGCATAACCATGTAAGTTTCTGGAGTTTCTGAGTTAAAATCGTACTTGAACTGAACATTCTCCAGGGAGACAGATCATTTTTATGCCATACATTTCTATAATATACAACATTTAATTTTTTGTAAACTCCAATTTTCTTAATAAAAATGTACTTATAACAATAAAAAATATAAATTGGAGACTGCTTTACCAAATAAAAGTATAAAGTATAGTATTTTGGCCTGTTCTTTTCATTAACACAGTGGATCTGGACCGGACAGACCAGACTTTAAGTGTCAGAGCGCTGCCTCGGACTCAATCAGCCGATACATTTCCAGGTGTTTGTTACCTGTCATCTCATCTGTCACGTCTGCGGAGCGGCGGATCATGGCTCTATAAATCACAACATCCTGTCGCCACGGTAAACAACTCAAGATGGGACCTGAGCCTCCATTTTGGTGTCAACAGTGCGTCATTGTTTTTCTATTTTTCCTCAAAGATTTTTTTTTCTGTCTCTCTCCCTCCCTAATTGTCTCTATCTCTCACTCCCTCTCTCCCTCTTTTCCTCCCTCCCTAACGCTATCTCTCACCAACTCTCTCTCCCTCCCTAACCCCCCAACACTCTCTTTCTCTCCCTCCCTCCCTAGTTCTCGCCCTCCCTCTCTCCCTAACTGTTTCTATCTCTCACTCCCTCTCTCCCTCTTTTCCTCCCTCCCTAACACTATCTCTCACCAACTCTCTCTCCCTCCCTAACCCCCCAACACTCTCTTTCTCTCCCTCCCTCCCTAGTTCTCGCCCTCCCTCTCTCCCTAACTGTCTCTATCTCTCACTCCCTCTCTCCCTCCCTCCCTAACGCTATCTCTCACCAACTCTCTCTCCCTCCCTAACCCCCCCAACACTCTTTTTCTCTCCCTCCCTAGTTCTCTCCCTCCCTCTCTCCCTATCTCACTCTCTCTCTCCCTCCCTAACTGTCTCTATCTCTCACTCCCTCTCTCCCTCCCTCCCTAAGTCTATCTCTCACTAACACTCTCTCTCCCTCCCTAATCCCCTCAACACTCCCTCTTTCTCTCCCTCCCCAACTCTTTCTCTCTCCCTTCCTCCCAACTCACTCTCTCTCTCCTTCCCTCCCTCCCCAACTCTCTCTCCCTCCCTAACACACTCTCTCTTTCCCTCTCCTTCCCTCCCTGACCCTCTCTCCCTCTCCCCTTACACTCTCTCTCTTTCCCTCCCTCCCTAACTCTGTCTCTAACTCTCTCTCTCTCCCTCCCTAATCCCCCCAACACTGTCTTTCTCTCCCTCCCCAACTCTTTCTCTCTCTCTCCATCCCTAGCTCTCTCCCTCCCTCCCTAACTCACTCTTTCTCTCCCCCTCCATCCCCAACTCTCTCCACCTCCCTCTCTAACACACTCTCTCTTTCCCTCTCCCTCCTTCCCTAAACCTCTCTCCCTCCCTTCCTTCCACTCTCTCTCTTTCCCTCCCTCCCTAACTCTCTCCCTAACTCTCTCTCTTTCCACCAAATCATAGTTTCCAGGTCGGTTCATCAAAAGTGAAAGGGCTGAGACATTTTCGACAATATCAACTTTCACCAAATAATGTCAGGGCAGGTTTAATCTTCCAGTATCTGACCTCTGGATCCAGAAACTCAAACTCAAACTCTCACCTTTAATAATTTATTGACAGCGCAGAGGGCCCAGGCACACAGTAATTATAGCTCACCTGTTGTGCTGAGGCTGGTGGCGACCTGGGACAGACCCGGACTCGAAATCTGGAAAAGACGGACACGAAAAGAGACAAAAGACGTCAACAACAGAACTGGAAAACATATTAGGGCAGAAGACACAAACAGTTGAGATATTATAAGAAATAGGCAACTTAAAGGTGCACTGTGTGACGTTTTGTTTGAGGGTCCGTCACCTGCTGGTTTCTATGGAGATGTCATTGCTCTGCCTGGAACGTTCCACAGTATGACATTAAACAGCTCCACCTTACATTTATTCAATTACAGGCGGTTTATAGCAAGCATTCTGACTGTGAGAAAAGCATTTGACGGACCCTCCTCCAGAAAAGTTACACAATGCACCTTTAAAATAAACCTACTTAGCTGTAGGATTCTGTCCAATGCTAAGGCCACAAGCTCCTCCATGCTCCCACACGACGACAATTCTCCATAAATATACAAAAACATGATACAAAACTGTACACAACAACATGATAAACCCGATGCTATATGCAGTAGTTTCATGCACGCTGATTGTGTGGTGATAGCGCTCTGAAGGGGGAGTGACTTAGCAGTGAGGAAGTGAGTTAGCGCGTGGCCGTACCATGTGTGGGCTGTAGCCGGGGCCCTTGTGCGTCAGCCCGGGGGAGCTCTGGGGCAGAGGGGGGGTGGTGCTGGTGGAGGGGTTGATGCGTTTCTCTTTTTGTCGTCTGTTACAAAACCACACGCGGATCACCTCCTTCTCCATGTTCAGCTGCTCGGCCATCATCAGGATCTCCTCAGAGGTAGGCTTCTGGTTCTAAACGGGAAATAAGATGGATTTATAAAAGGGCTGATACAAAAATATATGTACAATTAGTTTATTCTGCCGACTTTTAGGGTTAAATGTTTGTTTTACATTGCTATGTGCAGCACTTTGGAAACTGTCTTATTCATAAAATGTGCGATACAAATAAACTTGGATAGGATTAGTTTGTTGCAATGATATAATGATTCTAGATATGGCAAAATGTTATATTAACTCGGAACAGCTTGAAACCAAGAGGTAAGATGGCAAGTGTTACTCGAATTATCCAATGGGAGTCTTGACAAACAGACAGTTCCAGGAGTGACATGTCGTCTCAACCACAGCTGATAATTTGTAGCACAAAAATTTTTCTAACCTTCAGAACAAAATATATAATTTATTTTACATGAGATAAGTAATAGTTCTATACTTCCGAGTGTTGATTCATGCTGTTTTTCAGTCCTTTATGTTGTTTTTTCCCCTTTTTACGTGTAAGTATCCATGTTTGTTTTTGACGCAAACTAAGCATGCGTCCCTCTGATTGGTTAATCAGCCTGTCAGTCACGCCCTCTGAAATCAGGTTCGTGTGATAAAATATTTCCCAGTAGTCTCCCATCCAAGTACTAACCAGGCCCAACCCTTCTGAGACAGGACGAGATCAGGCTTTGACAAGGAGGTTTGTTCAGGTGAGATTTAACAGGAAATAACCATACGTTCATAATATTTAAAATAAGATCCAACTGCAGATGAAAAAAAGAAAAATAATAAAATATAACCATTTTTAAAACTTACCGTGCTGAAGTTGCGTTCCAGGACGACTCTGACGTTGGTCTCGATGCTGGTGCGTTTTTTCCGGCGTCTTCCCGGGAGACCCTCCATGCCCAAAAGAGGAGAGGAGAGAGAGGAGGGGCTGGGCAGCATGCTGTCCACTGCCATGGTTTCTATTAGAGAGCAGGCATTTATTATCACCTCATTATTCATTTATTTTAGAGGGACAGAACATATTAAGGACCTATTATTCCATAAATAAGGATTTGAATTGAAGTTTGAATGTTCCTTCTCTTACCTGCGTCACTGAGCCACTTCTCCAGCAGAGGCTTGAGTTTGCACATGTTCTTAAAGCTCAGGTTCAGGGCTTCGAACCGAGAGATGGTGGTCTGGCTGAAGTCATTACCGTACAGTTTGCCCATAGCCACGCCCACATCTCCCTGCAGAGAAACAGGAATGGAGCGTTAACATTTTTCTCCGCATAGAAATAGTTGTTCAAAAAGTAGGTTAAATGTATCGGTAAATTGAACTGGACACAGATCTTTCAAATAATAAATTTAGTATATGGTTTCATACTAATGTGTCATCCATATGTCTGTGTATGAATGTACCAGTTGGCAGCCACTCTTAAGTCTGTCTCTGAGTGTTTGAAGTGAAAATGACAATTCAAAACAAAATATTATATCTTTTGAAAGGTGAAAGTACTCAAAATGGCACCCATGAGAATAAGAAGGTTCCTATCAGTCAATGTGACTGAGAATGGAACAAATAATGCACTACATTACAAAGCAATTTTGGGTGCCAAATAAGTTCACTATCTTGTATTTTACCTAAGGGAGGGTGATATGACAAAAATAATCTTTTTTCTTATACTGACCAATCACAACATTTTATTAAACTTGATTTGTGTTATTAAAATATCCTGAACATAAATAAAGGTTTTTAAGAGCTGCCACTTAACACAAAAAGTAATAGTAATTTTTCTAAAGTCTGACCTCTGCTCATGTTTTTACCTGTGTGAACCCCAGTTTGATGCGTCGCTGTTTGAAGGTGCGGGCAAACTGCTCCAGCTCCTCAAGGTCGCTGGGCTCCTCGCTCATGTGTCCCCCGGCGCCGAGGCCCGAGGGCAGGGAGGAGGAGGAGGGCAGAGAGGTGGGGGGCATGGAGGAGGTGGAGCCTGGAGAGGGTCCGGAGGAGACCACCCCCACGGTGCTACTACTGGGACCCACCATGGAGCTGCTGCTGCTGCCGCTGGGGACAACCACGTCACTGTTCTTCTCCCTCTGAGAGAGAATGAGAAATGAACAGTGAGTAAAACAAAGGACTGGACTGCAAACTAGAGCTATGGACTGGTAGGTACTAGGGCTGTGTGACATGACAAAAATAATCTAATTTATTCCCCTACTTATTGACCAATTACAATTTTGTATTCAATTTTATTTATCCCTATTTATTTATACTAGTACAATACCAGGTTTTAATAATTACCACAAGAAGTAGTGTGTAGTGATAATAATAATAATAGTAGTAGTAGTGATAATATCTCCCAAGTCTGAACTCTGCTCCAAACAACATGTTTTTCCTGACAGAGAGTGGGCTGTGGACTAATTAATTAACAAGATAAAAGCTACAACTAGATTAAGAATTAAAAATGACTGAATCTGAAGTGATGGCACCAGAGCAAGTTATAAGTCAGATCTGGGATGAGGGGATTCTCTGGGATTCTTCAGAATAAAACACATGCATTTGATTAAATGCAAGGAAAAAAAAATGAATGTTGAAAAGTTACACAGTGCATCTTAGTTCATATACACCCAAGTCATTGTTTAGAAGAGATCGACCAAAATGGGTATTTTACGGCCGATGCTAAAACCAGAATTCAGAGCAGCCGATGAGTTCTGCCGATGTGTAGGGACGATTTTTATTATTTTCCTCAAATTGACCCACAGCACTTTTTAAAACAAACAAAAAGTCCTTTTCAGATCTAATTTAGTCCTGGTTGGATCTGACTGTACTCACAAAACCAATATATTGTGAACCACTGCCTGTAGAAATTCATGCTCAAATCAACCGTAACATTATAAGCCCCTGCCTACCGCTCATTTATATTTTAGATAATTCTTCAGCATTACTGGCAGCTAGTAAGTAGGTTAACATGCTAACAGGCTGCCTTGTATCTGCCACAGACGCCAGACCAAATAAAATCAGTTTTATTCACTTCACTTGTCACTGTTCACAATGTTACGCTTTACACTATATATATGGAAACATAATATTATCCAAAGCAGGTGATTTCCATATAGACACAACACATGCATCTTCTTGGATCTAACACAGGCTATGAATCTTAATAATTCATTTTTCACCAAAGCAAAACAAAGTAACCCATAGCGTGAATGCACCATCACATGTCTGAGACCATTATAGATTTTTTATTACCAAGAGATGAAGTCATGTCAAACGCAAGGCTCCGTCTGCCCCCACTGCATGTATGTTACTTATGCACAGACAACACATGTAAATACGCCTTGAAGACACTATATTGTGCATAATATTGGTTCAATTAGTTGTCCGTCCCAGAGCGGAAAAGGGTTAAGTGTGTGTTTCGATATGCAACATAAAACAAGCTGCTCTACACGACTTCTCCAGGCTCCCATGGTTTAACACTGGCCTTATGTTTAATGCATAGGGTTAGTTTCACATCTTTGCTTTTCATACTAAACAATGTATGCAGAGTTGGACATTGTTTTTATGCAAAGCCAAGCATAGCTCAAGATTGTGGGAGCATCGCAAGTGTAAGTCGTGATTAAAGGGCCCATATAATGCTATTTTATGATCTATGTTATGCTGTAATGTTGTTTCCTCATCACAAACACACCTGGAGTTGTGTTTTGTTTCATTCACACATGTTTAACACACAAATCCTGCATATTTAGTCTGATGATTTTAGCTCTGGAACAGTCAATCTCTTCTGAACAAAAGGTAAAAGGTAACGGTTAACTTAAACACTGCTGACACTACACACATGTAGTGTTTTGAGTTTTGGAGATGTAGACAGACTAATAATAAAGGATTACTCAAACATGTGTGAATGAAACAAAATACTCGATGTGTGTTTTTGATGAGGTAACAACATTATAACATGGCTTAAAGCTCAATTTTGGATAATATAGGACCTTTAAATATACAGATTCAATTTGAACGCTAATTACAATTAGTGTTATAGCCCCCCAAAAGTGGAATTTCCCATTACTACTATGCACATATATTTTTAATGAAAAGATTTTTTTTTTTTTAATCAACATGCATTATTTCTTTTCCTTAATATAGTTCGAGCACAATATTAAATACAGTTTTTTCTCATTAAAATCTAATTACAGTGTCTTTCAGTAATCTGAACAAAAACAGGATATACTTTTAATAATAATAATGATAACCCAGAAGTGGTGAGTATAGCTCCTGACCTGTGGCGGTAGTCCGAGGCGTGGAGGGGTGGTGAGCAGGGCCCCTGGGCTCTGCTGAGGTAGCTGGATCAGGTTTGGGGAGGAGAGCAGAGACTGTTGGGTCTGCTGGGCCTGGGGAGGCTGAGAGAGGAGGAACTGAGCCGTGGACTGAAGAGGGTGTCCAGGCATCAACACCAACTGCTGCAACTGCAACAACTGCTGGATGTCCTGAAAACACAAAAGTCCATCAGTTTGGTCACACTTTATAATAACTACACCGTAATGAGCCTTAATAAAGAATGTGGGCTTAAGACTTCATAAAGGACAAATAGTTGATAGTTTATTATAGCAGATCTTGAGCTAGGCTTGGGCTGGACCTTAGCTGGAGGACTTTGGTGCATGTTTTGGGTTACCTGTGCTGTGAGCTGGATCGGCTGAGACAGGGTGAGCTGAGGAGGAGGCGGGGCTTGGAGTGACTCTTGTTTAATGCTCTGCTGCTGCTGCTGCTGCTGCTGCTGAGAGGCCTGAGCCTGGGCTTGGGCTTGGGCTTGGGCTTGGGCCTGGGCTTGGGCCTGGGCTTGGGCCTGTGCCTGGGCGTGTGCAGCCTGAACCTGGGCTTGGGCCTGGGCGTGAGCTGCGTGGGCGGCATTGGACTGTTGGACGGCGGCGGCGAGGAGCTGAGCCTGGGCCTGCTGCAGGAGGAGCTGCTGCTGAGCTGGGAGCAGAGCCGCCAGCTGAAGAGAGATGAAATATCCATGTGAGCTGATCGTATCTTCACATTGTATCTCTACAGTGTTAAACAGTTACTAATGTAACTACAGTTCTATGAGACTTCACAGCTGTTCTAGCTTTGTTTTTTTAGTAATTTTGCCACAATTCTGGAAATTAGACCTAGAAACTACATCACACTTACACTTGTTTGAAATTGCCTTTTTTTTTTTTTTTTTAGCCACAACACATCTCAAAAGATACTGCAAAAGTTTAAGGGTAAGAGGGTTATAAGCATTGATCTATGGTTAAAGTTTATGAGGGAGAAATATACACATTGTACACTATGTTATGATAGATTATTACTACATTATTTACATATTTGATATACAATTTGTGGTTAAACATATACTTTTGACTAGAAATAGAAGTGGTTTTCATATTGTAGAATGTGACGACATCATACTCTGGGATGGGGGGCAAGAAGCAGATTTTCACAACTATTGGTGTAACTGCTCAGACTAATGCAAAAGGCAGGACTTTCAGCATCGCTCTGAAGGGTAAAGTATGTGAATTATGTGAATGTGACAAACCCCGGCCAGTTGACTCCCGGCGAGCATGAGCTGTGTGGTGTGGTGGTGCTGGGCGGTCTGCTGCTGGGGCGGGGGCTGAGGGGGCGGGGGGGCCTGGGCCACTGTGCTTCGCAGCTCTGAGCTCTCATCGGCACGCATCTGCAAAAGAAAAGTTTAACATCAGTATAGATCATAAACAACATGAGTTCCACTGTGTAAAATGTTAAATATTGGAGATCAAAATTATTTTATTAAAGGTGCATTGTGTAACTTTTCTGGTGGAGGCTCCTTGGAGATTATTTTGCTTTGCTTGGAACTCTCCATGGTATTAAATCTGTCTATCTCAGTGGAAACAAGCAGGTGGAGCCAGTTACAGGTCTGATCTGTGGAGACGTGACCCCGCTCATGCTATTTTTGTGCAATAAAAACACTGGTAATTGAATAAATTTGAGATAATGCCATACTGTGGAACATTCTGTGCAAATCAATATCCCCCACACAGGCAGGTTGCATACTCTCAACCAGAAAAGTTACACGGTGATTCTTTAACATAATGCTTTTTATATATAGCAGTATATTCAGTTTTAAATAGGCTCTAGTAGTAGGAGACCATAGCCGCTCTCTTACACTGAATTTAAAGTTGATTTTCCCAGACGTCTGCTTATAAAGAACAGTCCGTCCTGTTGGTTTTGAAAGTGTCAGAGACGTTTCAGCTCTGTTGACCTTTGACCTCTCTGTATCGTTACCTGGCGCCCACTGTCATTACCCATCAGTCACTGCTGCAGCCGCCTGTCCATCACTGTCTTCCCATTCACTCCCTTTATTTTCACACTTACAGTTCAACAATAGACTGGCTGAATATTTTGCACACACCAGAGCTTTTAAAGGATGACATACTGTAGTTTCCCTTATTTGACTTAGAATTAACTTATTTTATCTTGATTAAAGGTACACTGTGTAACTTTTCTGGTGGAGGGTCCGTCACCTGCCTGGAATGTTCCACAGTATGACATTAAACAGCTCTGCCTTACATTTATTAAATTACAGGTGGGTTTTATTGCTCAAAAATACCCAGAAAAACAGGCATTCTGATTGTGAGCAGGGACGCCGCTCCACAGATCTGACCTGTAACGTGGTCTGATTCGATCTCCAGGAAGATAGAATGCTTTAATACCAGGCAGGAGATTTAAAAATTAAATGCTACTACTAGAATTTATATTTCCCTCAAACTTTACTGTATTAAGGCCAGCAAAGAACATTATTTCTGTAGCACTTGCATCCACCTGATACTTTGCAGTGACATCATGCTAGGGGTGTTCTACCTGTATCTCTCAGGTGAAATGTTCAGAAATTACGTTTGCAATAACTACCAAAAAGTTTTAGATAATCTGAAAACTCAAATACAAAGTGGATTTATAATACCATATTTTCATGGTCCTGTTTAGGTGTTTGATTTTCAATAAAAAAGGTGAGAGTGACTAACTGAAAAACTGTTGGCTAATGTTAACTAGCTTTTGACTGTAATGTTATTTGGGAAAGTGTGTAGAATCCCTCAGTAGTCCAGGTAGAATCCATTTTTTGGGAAAGCTCCAACTAAGGCAGCTCTTTCTGGTTTTCTGGTCAGATTGTGTGTTAAAATAAAGCTCAGATTAAAGTCTAACAGCACCTCAGACGGAGCAGTGCGTACAGTTAGCGTCACACCCACAGGGAATGTTGATGAGATCAGCTGCAAAGTATCAATTCTAAATCGAAACTACAGGACTAGCGAGTTTAATTTGTATATTCTAGATATAAATAACACAATATAGACATTTCTCCATTATGTTCTCAAAACATGTTATTATCACTGTTTAGTTCAACATTGTAATTACATATGACTTCATCTTGTATATTTGTAATAACAGAAACACAAAATGACGTTAACAGCACTCACCTTGCCCGCAGCCGCTGTGGGAGAAACACTGATTTTCATGGGCTGGACCTGTGTGTGGACAAAGACTCTCGATCAGAAAAACATACAATCACATCCCAGTCTGTGATTTGTGTCAACACATCAACAAGACACATGTCACCGTGACAACGACAATCAGCCAGTCAAAAATCTACAACAGGCATTCAAAAAGTCTTCATCAAAACATACAGTCTACAAAGAAAAGGCTTCCACAGGGCCTAAATTATATACAAATGTTACATATGACAGAAAAAAGTGGTCGTTTTCAGTCTAACAACTAAATTCATAAATACACAAAGCTAAATAAGGAAATCTATTTTAAAAACGGCCAATGTTCTATCCGATTCTAACAGAGATTTTTCACTTACTTAAATGTACGTAAATGTTATAGCTTTATCAGGAAAGTTCCACAGTATGGCATTAAACGTATCCATCTCCACAAAACTGAACTGCAACTGTGCCTCATACTCGTTTCCATAGAGATAAAGAAGTTAAATGCCATACAGCAGAACGTTCCATGTGAAGGAAGATGTTCTAGAGGGAATGGCATGTCTCATCATTCAGGACAGAGATGAGGAACACTTTTGTCCTGAGGGCTGTTACTCTCCTGCACTGAGACTTTGGTTTGAGCTTTTTCTGTTACTATTTTATTTTACAATTTTGCACATTATGCTTAAATCATTTCTACATGTCCGTCTTATTGCTGGGGTGACTGATGATTTTGTAAAATGTAAGTGACTGAGTGAAACCCACCTGGTCGTCAGGGCTGTTTCTGTCTGAGTCTGAAACAGAAGAAGATTTGATCAGCGGAGAGAACAGAGAAGGAGAGAGAGAAGCAGAAAGAGAGAGAAATATTGACATGTATTGATTTTACAGGAAGTTACGCAGGCTACTTTAAGAGCCTCTGGGGTTTAACATTGGAAATCCAGAGGAAATACTGTACATCTAACTCGCATCACATACACAGAGTTACTACATTTACCTACGGAAGTCAAACTACTATGTAAACTCCCTCACTCAAATGGTATTTTTTTAACCCTTTAAGTCTCCTTTTTGCGTATGATTTACATGGTTAGTAAATATCAGATAACTAGAGTAAATTAATGGACTTTTATAGTAACTGAATACAAAGTACAAGGATATTTTCTCTTTTCTGTCTTTGCTTTTTGTAGGTAAGTAAGTGTAACTGATTAGAATCATTATTTGAATCATTTTATTTAATATAATATTTTGGTGAATAAATGTCACTTATTGCCTCTACTGAACCAAAAAGCACTGATTACAGACTAAAAATGTTACTTATATAAGTTTATGGTACCACTACAAGCATAAAGTATAGTTTTTGGACTATACAGGGACACCATAGTCTCCTCTATTAATGAGAAACACTGATATTAATCAAATTATAAGTAACAACTATTAAGATTAAGGCGAATTGTCCAGTGATATAAGAGCAGTACCTGAGCTGTCTCCTGGATAGTCCGCCCCAGGCTTCTCCTCCTCTGCTTTGGACATCCTGATATCTGTGGAACATAAGAGAGGAACACGGGTCAGAATACACAAAAAATACAACTCATATCAATACAATACAATAAGAAAGAACAAGCCTCCGCACACTGTCTTTCTTGCAGTACCAGTGATTTATTTAAAAAGCTGCAAAGTTCATGAAGGCAAGTGGATCTTACCTGTCCTAAAGTGGGATGTGCAAAGTTTTCTGTTGTATTAATATTACAATAAGTAGAATTTCATACATTTAAAAGATGAATTCCTTTTGATCAGAAAGTCTGGTGCAATCCCAAAGACAGTCTGGAGTTTGCCATTCCTTAACGGTGCACTGTGTAACTTTTCTGATGGAGGGTCTGTCAAATGCTTGGCTTCATGGAGGTGTTATTGCTTTATCTCGAATGATTCACAGTATACCATTAAGGCTTTTTATCTTCATGGAGACCAAACCAGGCCAAGTTACAGGTCAGATCTGTGGAGAGGCGACCCCGCTCACTGTCAGAATGCCTGTTTTTCTAGGTATTTCTGAGCTGTAAAACCACCTGTAATTGAATAAATGTAAAGTGGAGCTGTTTAATGTCACACTGTGGAACATTCCAGGCAGAGCATTGACAGGTGACAGAACCCTACCAGAAAAGTTACACAGTGCACCTTTAACTTTTAATGTACCAGTTTAAATTCACAGTTTTGGAAGGAAACGGTTACAAAAACTCAAATATCAAAGTTAACCACGCACCAAAGTATTATTTTGCTTTTTAAATGTGTCTAAAATGTGCCTATTCGTGTGCATTTCAGCATTGTTGCATGTTGGGATGGGCGTACGTTTTAATATTGGTTTTGGTATCAATGGTTATGTGGGTATCAATTTACTAACAGAGCTATAGACCATATATATATGTACACAAATGCATGTATCTGTCTGTACTTATTTACTTACATTCCTTGTCAGTGTATGTTTTGTTTTTGTCACTATGTTGTGTCTTAAAACTTTCAAAAATCAATAAAAAAAAAAAAACAATGGAATGAAGCAATCTCATCAAACCACGTCTTATTTTGCGTCCTAACTTTGCACCAGATGCACAAAACGAACTCCCAGCTCAAAATGGTCGACACAGCTGTGGCCTGGTCTTTTGCCCCTCTTTAGATGTAAACCTGGGGGTCCTGGGACGCGGTGGAGGGATTCTGGGAGCCTTTTCCACATTAGCTGCACAGTTATGGTTCACTTCTGGGACTCTGGAGGTAATTGGTCCGGCCTGAACTGCAGACTGGAAGTGCTTACCTGAGCAGCCCACATTACTCACAACAAAAAACACTGTGGCAAAGCGGGAAACTTTGGGTTTTTCACTGTTCTGTTTAGAGCTGCGGTGCAAATGGGCCTAAATCAGAACAAAACTTAAACATAATGGTGTGAAAAGTTTGTTTTTCAATTTATATTTTATGAAGCTACCAAAAAAATATGAAAAGTTATTAAATTATAAGTAACAACAATAAAAAGATGCACTATGTCACTTTTCTAATGGATGGTCTGCCAGCTTCTTGTCTCCATGGAGATGCTGTTTGCCTAGAATGTTTAACAGTATGGCATTAATCAGTCAATCAATCAATCAAAGTTTATTTCAGACTCCAGTGTGTCAATACAGAACAACATTAATTGCCTTTTTTACATTTATTTTATTACAGGTACTTTTAATTGCAAAAATATCATACCATTAAATATATGCATTCTTATCGGCTCTTCTCTCCACAGATCTAACCTGTAACTTGGCCAGGCGGTGTCACTGGCTTGTCTCTATAGCGATAGACACAATTAATGTCATACAGTGAAACTTTCTAGGCAAAGCAATGACAGAGAAGCAGGTGGTGGACACTGCACCAGTAAAGTTACATAGTGCGATTCAACCCACCATCACCATCAACTTTACTACAAATATTACGCAGTAAAATTACAAAATTATCAAATCAAAAAGACTTGGAAAATAAATAAATCTCCCGTTGCAAACGTGCTCAGTCTAAAGACACTGGAGACGTGGGTTTCTGCTGTTACATGTGTCCTCCAGGGGGTGGCAGCAGCTGTCAGTAAAACAGCCGAGGATCAGCGCAGTGTCAGAGCTGAAATATTAAGAACTCAAATCTGAATTGAAACGTCTCAGATTAAATGTGTTTTTCTATATTCATGGCAGCATTCCTCTTAAACTGTACATTACGTTTTGTTTAAGCTCTGCCTTTGGTTTAACTGATTTGAATGCCACAAATTCTACACAATCATTCAAACATTTTCTAGTCAATGAGTGGAATTTGAGACACAAACGCAACGCAAAAATCCAGTTCTGTTACTTCAGTTTGAATGTGTGTCATTTTGTCCAACCCTAAACCATAACTAACAACTGTAAAAATAATTCTATCTCTGAAAATCTTCTGCATACAGCTGCTGGAGGCCCAAGTCTCAGATCTCCTCCTCAGCATATGAAAGGACAATCATTTTATCTCCCCTCCTCCTGACTCTACTGCCCCTAACCCCTCTGGCCATCGGGGCTATAACTCCACCCCCCTCCAAAATCTCCACCCAAATATGCGAGCAAATCAAACACACCATATTTTAGAGGAGCTGGACGACAATCTTTTAATATAAAACCTTAAAATACAAAACTAAAATCCCCAAATCCATCTTTTTTTTTTTACTTAATGCTTCATCATTACAAAATGCATTAGTATTAGTATTAGTAGAAGTAGTAGTAGTAGTAGTAGTAACGCATTAATCCATCACTATGTATATGTGTAAAGCAAATGGATAGGGTTGTGAAAAAGGTAGGGCATCTGATGTAAAAGCTATTCTAACCCAAAGATCCTTACAATTAATACCACGTTTAAGTTACAATTTCTCAACTTTTTTTTTAACAATACAGTATCTCAAATCTTTAATATTAGCTGTACTGAACAAAGCATAAGCTCAGTTTCTGCCCCATCCTTTTCAGTCTTGGGGCAATTTGACAAAACTGGCCCCAGTACCCCTCCCCTCCTCTCAGCGCTAACAGCAAGATGGAGCACGCCTGGACAGAGGACCACGGGGCAGATGATGCGATGATGTATCTTTCTTTTTGTGGCTTCTTTTTGGGAGTTAAAAATTCGGGAGGGGCAAAAGCAGGGAGGGGGGGCAGTAGAATGGCTTGAGGCGCTCCTAAACTTGCCCCAGATGCCCCGCCTCGGTCACGCCTGTCAGGGGCTCTTGACAGACGGAGCGTGGGTTTATGAATGTAGCTGGACGGGATGGTTAGGGGAGGACAGAGAGCGGGGAGGAGGGGCATTGTTGGGTATGGGAGGGGCGGGTTCGGTGAGTGGGGGGTATTTTGGCGTGTGGAGGTCAAAGGTCAGGCACATGGTCCGGGCCCTAACGCTCCCACCTGCCCCCTGCTGTCACATTAATGCGCAGGGCAGTTATGTAAAGAGAGGGGCAGTTTTATGGACAAAGAAATTGAATAAAGTAGCTCACATTTGAAATATATAAAAATTTATGTATTTTGATTTTAGGTAAAAGTACGAGTACTACTACAAAAAAAATCACTGCGACGTACATAAATATGTAATTATTAATTTTAGATTTTAAAACGTGTTGCCATGAATGTAATTAATTGTAATAATGTAATACAAAATGTGCTAAAATATTATGAAAAAAACCAAAACAAAACATTAAAGGGCCCATATTATACTATTCTGCTATTTTCTGATCTATGTTATAATGTTGTTTCCTCATCACAAACATACCTGGAAGTTGTGTTTTGTTTCATTCACACATGTTTAACACACAAACCTGCATATTTAAGATGAGTTCTTCTCTCAAAACTGAAAAAACTGTGGTAATACAGGAAGAGCTCCACTCCACACACCTTCACTAGAATCATTTGGATAATTTCAGCTCTGGAATTGCCAATTTCTACTGAACTAAAGGTAAAATGCAGCTGTTAACTTAAAAGCAACCACTGCATGACATCACAAGGTGGAAGAGAGCACTTTGAGCTTTGGAGATTACTCAAACATGTGTGAATGAAACAAAACACAACTCCAGGTGTGTTTTCGATGACGTAACAACATTAGAACAAGACTTAAATCTCACAAGAGTCAATTTTGCGTAATATAGGACCTTTAAGATTTCATTTTTGTGAAGCCAAAATCTGCAGAATAAAGCCGCAAAATGGCAGAACTCAGTACATACTTCCTAAATATGGATGAAAAAAATAATCTCCTTACTCTTCACATCTCCAAACAGTGTCCAGTCTCCTTTGAAAGCTCATTGATTTCCTATGTATCCCCCCTGTCAGCTTCCTATACAGTTTTGTGTCACCAGCATCATTATCCCACATATTCTACTGGATTCTATTGTATTATTATCAGTGAACAGCTTGATAAAAACGTGACAACATTTCTCCCAGATCCTGCTAACAAACAAAACCAGCCCCTCATTTTCAAATAACACCCAAAAAAGCCTTGAATTTCCAGCTACGTTTTCGCCATTCAGTCTTTGATTTCTGTCTCTTTTTCAAAAGCGCAGGTTTGACAAAGGTCTAGTTATGCGCTGTATATTTGTTGCGCTTGTTTTCAAATTCAACGCCGGATTTGAGAGAAGAGAAAGAGGAGAGAAAGAGGAGAAAGGAGAGAGAGAGAGACAGGAGAGCTGGACACTAGCTTCATTATAATGGTCCATAGTCACACCTGCACCAGACAGAGACAGGCTAGTTTAATGAGACCTAAATAAGCTGTTTACATCCAGATAGACTCTAAATTGTACTTCCAAAAGACAGTTTGGTTTGTTTACATTCAAACTGAAGATTTGACCCATAATAAACATGTCAGATTTATGTTTAAGGGGGTAGACACGCAAAAACAAAAAAAAAAAACTGTTTCGATGTCAGGAAGTGTAATATGAAAAGACAATACAATGCAGGTACAATGCAATGCTATGGACCCTTTAAGAAAAATAAACAAAAGAATTCTCATTTCTGGAATAGAGGCAACAGGAGGCAAAAGTGAAGTGGAACATAATGTGAATCTGTTTTCTTGTAATAATAATTTGTATGTAAAAATGCAATACATTTGGAAAGAAAAAAAAATAATGGGGAAACTGGGATTAAAAAGATGAAAATCACTTGTTTAAAAATATTTACAATTGTGTTTTATGTTATTTGTGAACTTCAGTAGAGTTTATCCATTTTTTTTTTTTTTTTTTAACATTTTTATTTTACTGGACAAATCCTTACAAAAAGTTAAACCCACAACAGTTTGCCACTTCATCTACAGTTTTTATATAAAGATTATTTTCATCATAAATTATACTTTTTGTGAATCTCAAATACAATTGTGAGGTTAGAAGACAGTATTTTCCCATCCTTCTTAACAGAGAAGCAAATTAACTAATATGTGTAGCTTTGAAAATCAAAACGGTTGTTTATTTTTTGTTATAATGTCGTAAAACCATTAGCGTTTAGATCTGTTAATCATTGAAAATATATGCCTCCAGTTGCCTCCGTTCAAGAATTTTTTAACACTTTGATGACATTGGATTTTAAAGAGTCTCGTGGTGGTTTTCAGATTCTAAAATGTGAGGATGTCATACTCCCAGATGGGGGCAAGAGTCAGTTTTTCCTATTGATTCCATTGTACTTTGTCATGAAATATTGGAAAGGTAAACGCACAAATGTTGAACCTGATCATTTCCATCAGTGTCTAGACCCCAATATTAATTTTAGCTGTTCCCCAACATCCAAGGAACAAGATTTAGAACATTTTTAAATCAAAAACTTAAAATATTTTAAAATTTCTCATTTTATATGGAAATATTTTATTCATTGTTGTAATGTCTTTCAATTTACAATATTATTTTAACTCATTAGAAAACCTTCCAAATAAACAAGCTAATTACATGTTATCGATTTATTTGTAATATTTGTGTATACTGTTCATATGTTTGCATGTATGTATGTTTAAAAGAATTTCTATCTATGTATATATGCAATTTAAAAAAAAAAGAAGGCTCCATGATCCTTGGCAATGTTGAATTTCTAGTTAAACTCTGCAAAATTTGGTTCTTAACTGTCCAAGATACTATGAAACACTCTTTCTTTCATAAATGATCCATCAGGAGCAGTAGGGAGGGTTTACAATGTGTGATTATGGAGGTATAATTTCAGTAAAAGGGCAGGGGTCAGACCCTTTTAACCTTTATAATGGTATTTTAACCTATTGTAATATTCAAGATTGGGCAGGGGTCACATTTATCCTAAAGGTGATTCACTTTTTTTGCAAGAAATATACAGAAATTTCACAAAAGTGTGTCTTATCATGTGTTTTTAGCGATTTGGTTCACACACTCACCATATTAATCTTAATGCTTAAGGCGGACAACTGACAGAAACTGCACCTGTGTAGAAAAATCTAACAGTGTATTCTAACCTGCCCTCAATATTAAAGAGGGGTAGTCTACTTTTAACAAAATGATGCATGTGAAAGTGTACGCCGCTCATGGTATTTCAAACTAGTGTAAGATTCAAGATCGGACTCTGCTTTTTTCCCTCACATCTGTTAAAGTCACTGTAGCCTACCTGATTTTTACAATCTTAAAAACATTAAAAACAGAAGTAGTTCATTTTCAAGGCCCTATATACTCTATATACTCTTGTGAGCTTTAAGAGAAACAGAAAACACTTTGTTCCACCTTGTGATGTCATGTGGTAATACAGGAAGTGCTCCACTGTGTTTTTAAACTCCACACATCTTCAATAGAATCATTTGGATAATTTCAACACTGGAATTGCCAATCTCTACTGAACAAAAGGTAAAACGTAGCTGTAAATTTGAAAACGACTGCTTCATGACATCACAAGGGGGAACAGAGCATTTTGAGTCTTATAAAGGGTCAGTCAAACATGTGAATGAAACAAAACACAACTCCAGGGATGTTTGTGATGAGGAAACAGCATTATAGCTCAGAAAACAGCGTAATATGAGAGCTTTAATGTACATACCTCAAAACAGCCATATTTTTTTCCCATTTCTTGGTAGAGCAGACTTGAATTTAGGTAACTTTGCAACATAACAAGTGTTTTTATGCACCCTTAACCCTCTCCCACACCTCCTTTAGTTTGGTTTCTCAGCTCATTTATTCAGACTTACTTTTCCATTGGAACTTGAACCCGTCTGTGACCTTCACCTAAACTTTAGCCTAATTCAAACTCTTCTGCACATTCAACGTTTCTTTAAAATGCATCTAGTTGTCCTCACCTTTTGTGCTTTTTGTGAATTTTTTGGTTATTAAAAGTTGTTCCAGACACATAAATGACTAAGAAAAGTGAAGTTTAGTTTAGTAATTTTGAAAACAACTGGGTCAAAGATAGAGAATATTTCTACAAATAAGTTCATATTAAACTGCTATCTTTGGCTATGGTCATTCTGAATAGACTGTCCTCATGATAACTGCTTTGAAAACATATTACATTGGGATTATAAAAAGCAAAAAGTGTCTTATTTCATGCATCACAACAATCATAAAATGGTCTGTCTTTATGATAGTTTCAAGATAGAAAAATACTTAGATTATCTGGTTTATTGTGAAGGCATATTGAGAATCAAATTCATTTAATAAAGTTGTTGTACTTTGGTATGAATATACAATTTTGTGTTTATCAAAATTGACTCAGAAATTGCTTAAAAAATATAATCCGGCATTCGGGTGGATTGTCCAAGATTTTTTTGTGGATTATAAATACTTAAAGAGCTTTACGTCATGTTATAATGCCGTTATCTTTTCAAAAACATATGTGGAGTTGTGTTTTGTTTCATTCACACGTTTGAGTAATCTTTAGTTCAGTAGAGATCGGCAATTCCAGGGCTGAAACGATCCAAATGATTCTAGTGAAGGTGTATGGAGTTTAAAAACACAGTGGAGCACTTCCTGTATCACCACACGACATCACAAGGTGGAATAGAGTGTTTTCTGTTTGAGAGAAGAACGCAAGTTAGATAAAGTTGTACTGCAATTTGCATTTTCACATATATTTAAAACTGGTTTGTGTGCATCATACTTGACCACAATATAACAATATGGAAAAACATGGCATTTTAGTTAATTTTCATATATTTAAAAATAATTAGAATTTATCACCTGCTTATCACTATGTAGAATAGCAAAGTACTACACCAGATGCATTCCCTAAACAAATACACGACCACTACCCGACTCCCTCACTAATATTTATGACCTGAAGTCCTGATTTCCTTGTTAAATCCCCTCGTCGTGTGGCAGTGGTCAGCAGTGGTGACGGGACACGGGCCGTCGTCATGGAAACAGAGAGATCACGCGTGTTCCCGAGCGCACGTCTAAGGATCATATGTGTGTGTATGTAGTGTGTGTGTGTGTGTGTGTGTATGTGTGAAAGAGGGAGAAAAGGCTGAGGGCGTTAATGATTAAGAATAAGCATGACGTGTCGGCCATGTTTGTAAGGCCCATAGATCGAGACTGGAGCACAGGTTAACACTGCGGTCTATATGGGTCAGCGCTGGATCAATGTAAAGATGCACGGTGAGGTAACGTGCATTGATGACGCTTTTATTAGTGTTAAGCTAACGAGAACTGCCATTCTTTGAGCTAAATTCACTTTTAACATGCTCTCGTTGTTCAGAAATGTATAGAAATAGAGTTGCGTACATGAGTTAAAGGTCGTATATTGCGCAAAACTTCTTCTTGTGAGGTTTTTAGCCATGCTAGAATGCCGCATACCCCAAGTTGTGTTTTGTTTCATTCACACATATTTGAGTAATCCTTTATTATTAGTCTGGCTACTTAGTCTGGCTAAACTCTCAGGTAACTCAAGAATGGAAATCTACTAATCAATCATCTTTCGATAAATGGCTGGAATGGATGCTAAAAACTGCAAACTATGAAAGGGTGACTTTTATTCTTCAAGATACAGAAACAATTCCTTGCTTATATGAAAAACAATTAAGTACTATTACTAAACTAAAACACATATGGACATTGAGGGATATGAGGATGACTATATACTATAGCTATAAATTCTGTTTTTTCCTTGTATTTATTTATGTACCTACTTTTTATTCTTTATTTCCCCCTTTTTCCCCTATATCTGTTTATTTTATTTACCTGTTACTCTATTTGTATTAATAATAATAATAATAAATTATTATTATTATTATTATTATTATTATTATTATTATTATTATTATTAATACTATTTACTGATTTATTTTGTTTTATTTATTATTATTATTATTATTATTATTATTATTATTATTTATTTATTTTTCTTTTCTCTGGAGACAATAAGGGAATGGGAAGGGGGTTTAAGGGGAGGGGAAATGGTCACATTACACTACTACTAATTGTTTTTCTTTTTCGTGATATTTTAGTGTTTAGTTTAGTAAATATTGGAAATTTGAGGGCAGGGTTTGTGTGTTAAACGTGTGTGAATGATACAAAACACAACCCCGGGTATGTTTGCGATGAGAAAACAACATTAGATCAGAAAACTGTTAATTAGTCTAGTTGAAATCTCTCGTTCCTGGCGTCGTTTGCTCACAGTGCAACAAAGGGACAGTAATATAATATATTTTTGTAGACCTTTTTTAGACCAAGGCAGGATCTTAACTAATATTATTGTTCAGCCTACAATACAAGGTACAATCCCGTCATAGTTCACTCACACACTCTCTTACACAGGGTAGGACAATATTGGAAAATGGATTATTTGTGATTCTAATCAAGTGCATATTGTAAACAACTCCAGCAGTGTTAATATTTGGAGAAGACTGAAATACAAACTGACAAACTAATACAAGAATCTTATGCATTTCAGAACATGTTTGTAGAGGTCTAAACGCCAAGGATATTTTGTTCTTCTATTAAATTATACTGTCCACCCTTAGTATAAAGCAATATTTTGATCTCAAATCTCTCTTCAGATTCTTATCCTCACCATAATCTAATAAATAATAATGAAATACAAACAAAAACACCACGTCTCTTCCCAGCATGCATCGCTCCAGTCTTTGATAAAGTCCAGTGTAAAAGGTGCGTTTGTTTCTTTGTTGGAGGCGTCCCTCTGAAGTGTCATGTAGATTCTCCTCTGATCATCTCAGGTGAGTCTAGGGCCCATTCTGTGTTTGGGCCCTGTGTGTGGGTGCGCTTGATTTGTGCACAGTGAAAGAGCGAGTTATGGATTACCTGAATTGAAGGGTGCAATACTGATTAAATAAAAGACCTTATTATTTTTGGTTTGTTTGTTTTGATGATATTAAAGGGCCTATATCACACAAAATTGACACTTGCAAGCTTTTAGCCATGTCATAATGCAGTTACCGCCTCAAAAACAGACCTGGAGTTGTGTTTTGTTTCATTCACACACTTTCGAGTAATTCTTTATTATTAGTCTATCTATGTCTCCAAAGCTTAAAATGCTCTGTTGCAGTTTGTGATGTCATGTAGTGGTACTTTTCAAGTTAACATCTCAAACTGAAAAGAGAGTTTTCAGTTTGAGAGAAGAACTCAGCCTAAATATCCAGGGTTTGTGAGTTAAACGTGTGAATGAAACAAAACAAAACTCTGGGTGTGTTTGTGATGAGGAAACAACATTATACGTCACAAAAAAGCATCGTTAATGTTGTGGTTGAGATTCAAGAACATGAACATGAACACAACATGAATGAATAAATAAAAATAAAAATAAGAAAATCAGTTTATATCCCTACTTAAAGTGGCTTGAGGCTTTAATTAGCTTTTAGTATTTCACGTCTAAATACATAAGAATTATTTAAAACATGAAAACTACCGCTTCATGACATCACAAGATGGAACAGAGCATTTCGAGCTTTGGAGACGTAGACAGACTAAAGGATTACTCAAGCATGTGTGAAAGAAACAAAACACAACTCCAGGTTTGTTTTTGAGGAGGTAACAACATTATAACATGGCTTAAAGCTCAATTTTGCCTTTAAAAATAATTTAGATCCAAATTTTGCAGATCTCCAAGCACATAATTACAATATGATTCATTTGTTAATTCGTCCCCCGCCTGTGTCCAGCCACATGGACGTGAGATCTGCTTTGGGTTTATTTTTTGTGCACATGCGTCTCTGGAGTGTTTATTAAAGCGATACTGTACCTCTTTCTCGCTCCACATATTTCTGAAGCGATCGATACCTCTGACTCCCGACAAGACAATAATCGCAGAACCCTCTCGCTCTCCTTCCCCTTCTCCGTTATTACTGCCCTCCCCACGGAGCGCACACCACAGACACAGACGGAGGGAGAGAGGAGGAGAAGGAGGAGAGACAGAAGGAGGGACAGAGGGAGAGACACCACAACCACAGACAGAGGGAGGGATGGAGAGAGAGAGGAGGGAGTGCACACCACAACCACAGACAGAGGGAGGAAGGTCGGAGGAGGAGGAGAGAGAGAGACCACAGACACAGGGACAGAGGATGAAGGGAGAGGGGGAGAGAAGGGAGAGGAGAGAGACAGCAACCACAGATGCAACGCAGAGATGGAGAGAGGAGAGAGAAGAGGAGGGAGGAGTGAAGAAGAAGGAGGAGGAGAAAGACACCACAACCACAGACACAGAAGGAGAGATGGATGGAGACATAGGAGAGGAGAGGAGGAGGAGAGGAGGAGAGAGAGACCACAGACACAGGGACGGAGGATGAAGGGAGAGGGGGAGAGAAGGGAGCAACCACAGATGCAACACAGAGATGGAGAGATGGAGGGAGGAGGAGAAAGACCACAGACATAGGAGAGGAGAGGAGGAGAGAGAGAGAGAGACCACAGACACAAACAGAGGGATTGAGAGAGGGAGGAGGAGGAGAGGGAGGGAGGAGGAAGAGAGAAACACCACAGACACAGATGGAGGAATGGAGAGAGGGAGAGAGAGGGAAGGAAGAAGGGAGGAGAGGGAGAGATCACTGACACTGGGCCGGGAAAAGAGGAGGAGAGGAGAGAGGCACAACCACCTTAGGTACAGGGCCAGGAGACGGAGGGAGGAGAGAGAGATGCCACAACCACATGTACAAAAAAAAAGGAGGAGGGAAGAAGAGAGGAAGAGGAGTAGAGGGAGGAGAGACATTACAGCTATAGGTACAGACTCAGGGCCAGAGGATGGAGGGAGGAGAAAGGAAGACAAGAGGGAGAGGAAGAGGAGAGACACGGCAGATGGAGGGGATGGTTAGAGAAGAAGAGGAGTAGGAGAGGAGGGAAGAAGAGAGAGACGCCACAACTGTAGGATGGAGGGAGGAGAGGAAAGGACAGAGAGCACAAAGGAAAGGAAACTAGGAGACAATGACTTCCTCGCACATTTGGGTTTTTGGGCTAAAGAGTCCAAAGGGAAATAAAACAGGACACAAGACGAACGAAAGGAAGAACTGCAAAACAAATGTATTTCAAGTACAAATTCACGTAGTTTTCCCTTGGAGAAGTGTGTATTCTGGATCCCAGCATTCACCTCCAGTCAGATGAAGCTCACCGAGGCTAGCAGTTATAGGAGTGAATATGGAGCAGAGTTCCATATTAGGAATAGGAATTGATTTAGGGACAAAATATTGAAAAAAGAAAACAAAATGAGTCTGTTACAGCAGTTACAGAGGCAGGGGCGACGTTTTTTCAATACAAAGTGAACTGGAGCCAGAGTCAGTGGAGCCGGAAGCGTGCCCATGCTCACTTCCTATTTGAAGCGCAACGGCAATGTTTTTTGTCATTTTTCTTTCTATTAAATTAAATTACTCCATCTTAAATAAAACCTTATAAATGTTGCATCTATTTTAGGCAATTAACATGATATTTTTGCTTGAAAAGAAGAAAATGTTGTGTTTTTTGGCAGTTTTCTTTCAATTACTTTAAATTATTACAACTTAAAGGTGCACTGTGTAACATTTCTGGTGGCTTGTCTCCATGGTGATATTATTGCTTTGCAGGGATCTTCCACAGTATGGCATTAAACAAATATATCTTGTATTTATTCATTACAGGTGTTTTTATTTCTCAAAACTACCACAAAAACATTATTACTGCATTATTATTGTGACCAAATCTGACCTGTAACTTTGCCCGCTTGTCTCCATGGAGATAGTTAAATTAAATGCCATAAACGAAGCAGAACATTTCAGGAATAAAACAACATGGAGTCGAAGTGATGGAAACTCTACCAGAAAAGTTACAAAACGCATCTTTAATTGAAAATGGATAAACGCTGTATCTATTTTAGGCAATTAACATGATAGTTTTGCTTGGGACTGGCTAAACAAGCTCCATGTTCTTCTTCATGGATAGTGGTCGGAAAGTAGGGGATTGTTTCAAAGAAGGAGG
This sequence comes from Taenioides sp. WSHXM2023, assembly GCA_029959045.1. Lineage (NCBI taxonomy): Eukaryota > Metazoa > Chordata > Actinopteri > Gobiiformes > Gobiidae > Taenioides > Taenioides sp. WSHXM2023. Next base: position 25,178,352 of record CM057097.1, on the reverse strand, counting down.
AAGACTGGAGGAGGGCTGGAGGAGCACGCTACACAAGAACATGGCACATATTAGGAATCCGGGGAGAGTAATTGGGAAAAATAACAAGAATAGATAAAAATGACTGGGACGGAGAGAGAGGACAGGCATGGAATAAATGAGCACAGATGAAAAAGTGGAAAAATCTCGTGATAATGGTATTGTGGGGAAGACAGAGGAGTGAAATAAAGACTGCAGTTTTATTTTTTTTGTTTGTTTGCTTTTTTCAGAAAACAGGAGCTGGAGGAGGAGAGGAGATTTGGGTTTAACTAAGATTCCCAGGATCATAGAGGCGGTCGGAAATACAAATAGACGAGAAAAAAAGATACTGAAAAACTAGAATAAGCTGGAATGGTTATTGATAAAGGTGGTGAATGGTTAGTGAATGAGTTTGTGAATAGAAAATAAATGTGGAGTAAAGTAGTCGTTCCTCAGGTTTGGGCTATAGACAAATAATGAATCATGAGTTATTTCCTTGTGTATTTTGATGACAATTTAATTTTAATTTTTATTTTATTTCGGAAAACAGGAGCTGAGGAGCATAGGGACTATTTGGCCTTAAAGGTGCATTGTGTAACTTTGGCTTTAAACCATTCTATCATCATGGAGACCAAGCCAGGTCAAGTTACTGGTCAGATCTGTGGAGAGGCGACCCCGCTCACAGTCATAATGCCTGTTTTTCTAGGTATTTTTGAGCAGTAAAACCACTTGTAATTGAATAAATGTATAATTAAATATATAATGCATAAATAATGTATCATATTTTTCCCCTTGTGTATTTTGATCACAATTTTTGCTTCTTTTTTCATTCAAAGCTTCTAATATTAAATTCCAGAGGATAATTTACACAAAATTGAAGGTGCATTGTCAAGCTTTTTGGTTGGGGGGTCCGTCACCTGCTTGTTTCTATGGATACGTCATTGCTCTGCCTGGAATGTTCCACAGTATGACATTAAAACAGCTCTACCTTACATTTATTCAATTACAGGTGTTTTTATAGCTCAAAAGTACATAAAAAAAACAGGCATTCTGACTGTGAGCGGGGTCGCCTCTCCACAGATCTGACCTGTAACTTAGTCTGGTTTGTTTTCCGTGAACAATGAAAGGTTTAATGCCATACTGTGAAACATTCCAGGCGAAGCAATAACATCACCACGGAGAAAAGCACTTGACGGACCCTCCACGAGAAAAGTTACACAATGCACCTTTAAGTCATGTTATAATTCTGTTCCGTCATCAAAAACAAGCAAATTAAAACAGGAATAAGGCAAAAAAGCAAAACAAAACTGCAATACACGATCACACTATGAGAATAAATTGAATCTGGCCACTATGTATGTTCGCATGGGCTCTGTCAGAACGGTCTTTGATATCAATATCTCCTTGTACTTCCATGACAAATTCCAGGTGTGTTCTGCAGACATATTGACAGCTATATTAAACCCCATATAAAAACCCTATAACCCAGTGTGTGAATCCCTCTCAGTTTGACCAGCGCGCTTATCCCATAGAGGCTGAGGGGATTTGATAAGTCCAAAGATGGCCGAATTTTCCCCCACCCAAAGAAAATCATATTACCGCTCAATTTGGAGTTATGAGCTTGTCATGTGACCGCCGGGGTATTTATGTGTGGATTCAGGGCTGGAAAATCCTCTGTGTTCAATGTGTAGTAAAAAAAAAGAAGAAGAAGAAAAAATTACACAAAAAATACAAAATGTGTTGGTAATTTTTTAGGAATATTTCAAGGACAAAAATTTGATTAGAAATTTGCTATCTATTAGAAATGTGATTAAAAATAACTGTTCAATGTGCAGAAAAAAAAAAAAAATAACAAAAATATATACTGATAATTTGATTCATTATTTCAAGGACAAAAATGTGATTATTCTTTTACTATCTATTAGAAATGTGATAAAAAAAAATTTTTTCCTAGTTTAAGTATAGCACAGTAAACACACAAAAAATATCACACTTGTTTTAAATATTTCACTAGAATTATCTTTGATTTTTTTTAGATTGATTTAAAAAAAATATACTTATTTTTCATGTCTTCAAAACTACAAAGGCCTATTATCATCAAATTACTAAGAATTACTAGGTTTCAGATCACAATGGTGTTTATTAGTGTAAATGAAATTGGAAGTGGAATATTACAAATGTTAATACAGTACATTTTGTTGTGTTTGGATATTTTTATAGCACCATAATGAACTTGTCTCAAATTTCAATTCATTCTCAATAATCCTTATGGACATTTCTTATACAAAAGTGCACCACCGCCTGAAAACCACCATTATAGCAACAGCACTAGGTTTAAGATCCAGGATTTTCGCCGTAAATTCCAGCTTTCGGCGCGTGTAAAACCAGGTGTGTCGGTAGCTTCGCAGGTTTTATCGATCGGCCTTGACTCAAATTGTCTCCCAATTAAAGCGAGCCGTGTTCTGACCCCCGTATACCCCTCTGTCCCGTCTCCTCTCAGGTCCTCTTCTCGTCCCCCCGTCCTCTTTCAGGTCCTCTCCCCTTAAACGTCGTCCTCCCCAAACATCCATCTCCCTCCTGGATGCAGCACCTCGGGGCCCCCTCCCCCCTCTTCATTTCCAGCCTATATCCTCCACCTCCCCCCATCTCTTTAGACCCCTGCCCGTCTCATCCTACACCAATGCATTTATTTCCTGCTCCCCTCCAGGTCCCGAAGCAGCTTTTGGGGCTCAAGATTTTGATTTTGTCTTGACATTTTTGCAACAGTTTCAACCAAAATACCATTGGTTAATCGTTCGTACACAGAAATTTTTGGCTTGGATTTTAGTCTGTTTTTCTATATGTTTTCAATTGGTCAGTGTCAATGCTTAAAGTGGTGCTGTTGCTTCATTATGACCCAAGGTGTTTGCAACAAAATGGAGTCAAATATGGCATCGAGTTTAATTTAAATTCTAAAAAACAGACATTGAAATGAAAATTAAAAACTGTAGTTTCCAATAGACAATATAAATACATATAGCTTAGCTGAGTATCCTTATGTGAATATAAAATCCTCAATGATAGCTGTCCAGTTTTCTATATTATTGTATTAGTTTACGCCATTACAATCGCAATTATTATTACTTCTAATACAAGGACATGCCAAGGTTGCTATGCTATCGCCATTTGAAGTTAATTCATTTTAAATAATTTTTGTTGCATCAAAGCGTGCACCATTATATGAAAATAAGTGATTAAATAAAAGAGAAATGACCAGTAATTCTTATAGAAATATATTAAAACACAAGATAATCCTGCTATATTACTCCAACTATAGATGAATTATTACACATATTTATTGAAGCTGCTCTCATTTTCGAAATATAATCTTGGTCCTCTCGTTGTGAAAAGCAGAATGTAAGAAATTACTGGAAATAACTGATTAAAACAGGTTGGAAACACAGGGAGATGACCAGGAATTTCAAACACAAGACAATCCCGTTATAAAACTCAAACTATAGCTTAATTATTAGACATATTTATTTAAGCCGCTCTCATTTTCCAAATATAATCTTGGTCCTTTGATTGTCAAAGGTAAAACGTAAGAAAGGGTTACCAAAAAAAAAAAAAAAAAGGCAAGAAACCGGCCGAGCAAAGCAGGTGAAAAAACGTGGGGTTAGGAAATTGGTGTGGCTCCTGAACAGCCCCCCACCTCCACCACCTCCACCCCTCTCTCCTCCTCTCTTCCCCCTCTCCTCCTCCTCTCCTCCGCCTCAGCTGCCCCGCTCTGCTTTGTATTCTGCGGAGATGACAGGGGGAAAGCTTTATTGCTGTGAGTTGGTATCGATCGGGGCCCGGCCGAGGGGGGAGCGGGACGGACGGGAGCTGGGGGCACTTTTGCAGTGACCACCGCCAAACCAGACCCTCATCCCTCCCTCTCTCCCTCTCTCCTCACAGAGCACCACCTGATATTTCGCAGGCTTTTGTAGAATGGCAGATAAAACTCCAGCTCAAGCTCCAGTTTCAAAAAAATGACATGGGGACAGTGCAGAAGTTTGGAGTATAAGATCGTAATGTATTGCACATAAGTAGAATTACATTACGGACTTTAATTATTATTTAGTCAATGTATTTTCACAGTTTTTGGGCATTATTGAAGACTATTTGCTTCAAAGACTGTGTTCAGACACTCTGGTTAGGTCCTGCTCTTGTCCTGCCCCAGGTTTACACCCCTGTTAAGTCCTGGTTTATTAGTCCTGATCCAGACCTGGTTTAGTCCTGATTTATATTCCAGGTTTAGTCCCAATTTTGATGGTGGTGTGGTGTATGTGTAAGTATGAACACAACAAGCCTTTATATTGTTAAAGGTCCTATATTATACAAAATTGACTCTTGTGAGCTTTAAGAAATGTTTTAAAGCTGTTACCTCATCCAAAATACACCTGGAGTTGTGTTTGAATAATCCCGCATTATTAGAATGAAACAAAACACTCCAGGTATGTTTGTAATGAGGAAACAACATTATAACATAGATTGAAAATTGCGTAACATGGGCCCTTTAATAATTCTTGTAAAATACTGTGTTGACTTGAGTGAATGTTGAAAAATTGTCAATTACACTGTATTTGATCAAACATATTTCTACCATAAATCATTAATACTAACTTGTATTGCCAAAAAATACATAAACCCCCATGAGAAAAAAATATTTAAGAATCTATATATATATTTTTTTCAATAATTTTACTGCTCATAGAAAAATAAACCAAAATTTCATGCCCAAACTACGACTACAAAAGAAATGCGATAAAAATATTTCTGAGTTGTTGCAAATGCAGGAGCCAATGGCCCCAAATCTCCAGTTACATTTTGTATGCTGCGACCTGGACCACCACCGCCCTGATTGTCCCTCTCAAACCTCCCCGCCACAGCTGGTCATTTTGGGATAGAAAAGGTGTAAAGGAGCACAAGCACTCAGACCAATCATACAAAATCAGAGACCCTCTCCTCCACTTTCTCCAGCCCCCTCCCCAAAAAATACGACAATTTCGGACTGTCCCACCTCGCGTTGCATCAGAAATTCTCCATCTGTAAGCGTGACCAGGCTCAGTTCCACCATAGGCAAGGATCAGGCAGCTCCAGGCGGATTCCAAATTTTGGGATAAGGATTGGGAAGATGTTTTTTTGTTTTTTTTTGGGGGGGTTTTTTGAGTGGGGAGGGGGCGTCGCTGTGGTTATGGGACAAGGGGGGAGAGTCAAGCCTGATTTGGTCTAAAGTGGAGACAAACTGAGAACCCAAATGCAAAAGGAAAGTGTGTGGTAGACCAGGGCTGGACAGGGAATAATAAGGAATTTGAGGATTTGATGGACAGTGTTTCTCAGCGTACACTACCAGTCAAAGATGCTCACCTCACCTTTACGTAACAGATAACTCTGTCCTGTCAATCATCATATCATCTTTGCAGTTTTCCTTATGACCTTTTGTATATAACTGATATAAACTATTTATATCACTATATTTCTGTTTACTTTATTTGTACATATACATTTATATAAATATGCCTTGTCTGACATTAGTTTCTTACTATTTTTATTGCTACTTATTTATAATTGATTTTATTTATTATTCACTTTTTTATATTTTTTACTCTTTGTTATTATAATATATTGTGACGTGTGAGCTAATTTCCCTTGTGGATCAATAAAGTTTGTCCAAGTCTAAGTACAGTGCCGTTTTTTCTTACATTTTTCACTGGTAGCGTACAAAATGTTGAAATGCACGCAAGCAAAACTCTCTATATATGGAATATATGGAAAACTTGCGTCACAATAGTCAGTAAAAACACATCTAGAAACTCTAGTGTCTCATTCCACCCCTATTAGAAATAATTTTATGATCCAAAGGAATACACATCATTACTATAAAAGGTATATAAATAACTGCCAATTCAATGTCTATGGTAAACATTTGGTATTTATATTATAATACTCACAATATTACAATTTCTATTCTAAATTACGAGGACAATTTTTGATGCCTGATATCGATCTCAATACCACAGTGATGCTAAAACTGTATTACTATTAAGCAATACAATATACTTTTCAAAACGTACTAATATAAGTTTGCTTGTGGTAATAGTACGCAGTAATATTACAAAGTCGTCCTATACTATACTGTTTTTATTCTGCACTCTTCTCTTTTAATTTTATGATGATTTATTGCTTTGATTTGTTTGCATTGCGATTTTATTGTCTTTCTTATTCTGTAAAGCACTTTAAATTACACTTTAAATTACTTTGTGTACGACTGCGCTATGTAAATAAACTTGCCTTGACAACACTACTTCTGATATAGTGCCAATTTTGTCCAATTTAGGTGTGTTTTTTCATTATTAATACCTGTTCAAATGAGTTTCAGTGATTTTAATACTGCTTAGTGTCTGAATATTGTGTATTTGACCACCCCTTACTCTTATAACGCGCACAGATCACCCATTCTGGAAAAAAGTTATCCTAATCACTTAACCAACTCCATTTTGAAGGTGCACGGATGGAGCGGAGACGGAGAAGAGGCGGATGGGCGAGCGAGCGACAGTAGAACTGGGAGGGGGGAGAGAAAGTGGGTGAAATGGGTGCTCAAGGCCACCCAGCGCAGACCACCCGCCTTCACTAAAGCCTTTTCGCTCCGGAGTGGCTGTTATCCATCTATTTTTACACCAAAGGCACTTATCTGCTCACTTTTGCAAACCAACACACAATTACGCACAATGACGAAGCCACCATTTTGATTTGGAATTTCTGACCCTAACTATTAAAAAAAAAACATCTCTGACCATACCGTATATATACAGTATTTTTTATTTTTTTCCTGCTTTAAGAAGTCTTCAGATGCAGTACTTTCATTTTATTTTTTTTAAGTGTATACTAGAGTGGCTTCTGAATTCACCTTGAGGTTTTTGAAAAAATACAGACAATAAGAGGCAAAAAGGTAGAAATCAAGGTTACTTTTAAGAAGTTTATTTTGTATATTTTATAGGCTTTGCAAACAAATATACAAGCCACTAAAAGCAATGTGAATAGGACAGGCTTTTAAACGTTCAGGTGGACTTCAATGGAAAGAGGCCAGTTCAGTAAAATACTAACAGAAATCATTGTAATCTGTATATCTTTTCTAATTTCACTATAAACACTAAATTAATTATGAAAATGCTATAATAACATATGCACAAAATAGACTAAGTGCTGTTTGTTTACAATGCAACCAGCTTCTCCAGTCAGTGCAACTTTTGTAATTCATATTTCGCATTAATTAGAGCCTATTTACATATTAAGACAAATGTATACATAATTTTTAAATAATTTTTCTGCTGTCGAACTGTGAGTTTCCCTTGGGATCAATAAACCTTTATCTATATCTATCTATCTATCTATCTGTCCATCTATCTATAATTAAGCTATATAGAACAATAGATGAATATTAATATCTTGTAGTTGTGTCCAGTACTTCACATTTAACAAAGCATCTCATGTTTCTTAATAGGAAAGTTATGAGAAACTACATTCATTTAAATTATTCAAAACAGATGTTTATTTATTTCTAAAACACAACATTGAAATTATGTATGCAGTAATTTTGAGACATAGTTAAATAAAACACAAATTCATTGTCTTATACTTACTACTACTTCTCTTAAAATCTGAAAAACGTGGCTGGTCTTGGTCCAGCAGGGGACTAAGGATGGAAATAATATTTACAAGTACATTTCTTACTTTTTTTTTGCATTATCATGTCTTTTAATATGCATTGTCCCTTTAATAAATAAATACAAATACAAACGCAAAAAGTATCTTGAAGTTCTCGTTCTTAACTGCAGTATTTGTACTATAATATTGAATTGTATTGTTGTATTGTTGCTTGGTTGACTGTGAAATCCCTGTGTATTTATGCGTTTTTCTATGTCTATTAATTATCTTCTTTGAAACAGCCATATTGTATTTTTTTCCCACTTATTCTTGATCTGTTACACGACTTGCAGTGAAGGGGACATCTCATTTCTAATATCCTGCGATAGAGATGGAATTAAAGCTTATGACACAAGAGCAAAACAAAAGTGCGTTTATTCCTTCTTTTTCTCACACACACACACAGGCGCAGACACGAAACGCACAACTCCTCGCAATTACAGGCCTCGGCTACACGGATAATTGTCGGAAAGATGTGTGTGTGTGCTCGCCGCCGTATAGATTCAATCCATAGGGGGCTGACCATACAATAATGACCAATTTAATAGAAAAGGCTATGTGTTTTTTTGTATGGGAGGTGTGCAGTGTATGAGACGCAACAGGAAAGCCAGCTGGATGCCATTATTGTGTCCACTATAATATTATGCTTTACACGGGGAGTTATTATTTGAGTTGTAATCAGGCTTATTTATTCTGTCACTGTAGGTAGTGGATGAAAGCGGGGACGGAGCTACCACTGTGTGTAGGAAAAAAAAGAAAAAAAAAGACTAGACCACTATAGAAGGATGTTTTTGTTTTTTTTTCTTTTACAAAATGGACAGAAGCTAACGGGAGAAGGAGGCTACGAGGAGGCTAGGAGGCTGGCTGGGTATGGCTAGATGACCTACCACCATTTCACACCACTGACCAGTACAAATTGGATAAGGGTGCATTCTCTCGGTTACCGGCGGCAACCACACACACACACACAGAGATACACACACGCACACACACGCCAACACTAACAAACAAGCGCGCACTAGCTAACAAACAACAACAGAATCAAAATGGCCGAAATGGCGCGATTAAAGGCAGGACCGACTGACAAGAGACGGAAAAGTTACACGCCGTCAAGGCCAGATAAGGAAACGGGAAAAAAAAAAAAAAAACGACGCTTGGACACGGTGAGTTTTTAAAATGTGTTTCGGACTACACTGTCGAGGAGAAGGATGAAAGATGGACTGCTTCATGACGGATTTTGTTGACAGAAAATGGTGCAATGATACAAATAAAAATAGACAATTTAAAATATTTAAGAAATGATTTAACGCGATGTTCTGCTCTCTCTCTGTAGATCAGTGTCTCTAAAAAGTCTCCAAAAAGTCATCTGAAACCACACCTTAAATTACATATTATATAATGAAACCTGCGCTTATTAAAACGGTTGGTTCTTTCTTGTCTAATCAGTGTTTTTAGGCAGATAATTTTAACATATTTTGAAATTTCTAATGAATTCTGGTACAATTAAATTCTACTCTTTGTTATTTTTTGTGTGTGTGTTTTTATTAGGTGACAAACAAAAGAATATCATGTAGATTAAACACTGTAAATTAAGGGTAGGATTAAATAAACTACTCCTTTCTACTCCTTTTTTGTCTTTCTTTTCATTAACTGTACATGTTTTGAATGTCTTTCCAAGTACAGAGACTCTATGTTGTTTTAAAATGCTCAAAAATAAACTATAACTAACTAGATATAACTTAGAGTACTAAAATATAAAAAAAAATATTGTTTACTCAATTTCACCTAACATCTACCTGCATGTTTTAAGGTAAAGTTACATAGTATGGCTTTAAACTACACTACCAGTCAAAAGTTTGGACTCACCCTCTCATTCACTGCTTTTATCTACATTTTTACTACTTTTTACATATGATATACATACAGAAGACATCAAATATATGAAGAAAGATATATGGAATTATGTAACAAATAAAAAACTATACTATTTACTATTTATTCTGCTATTTCTTTTCATATCTTATAACCAAATCCTCAAAATTAGCCACAGTTATTTAACTTTTCTTCTATACTAAATAATTCCACATAGAATTCCCTATTGCTCCATATATTTGGTGTCTTCTGAATGTAAATAAACTGTAAAATGTAGTAAGAAAAAAGAACGAACGCACCGAATGAGAGGGTGAGTCCAAACTTTAGACTTTTGAAAATGATCGTGCCCATTACCTCGATAGAATAAACGCTGACAAGAAGGCAGCTGTACTATTTTTACAACTGACTACAGAATTACAAATCTCACGTCAAAAAATACACACACAGAGTCTTGTATTTTCCCATTTAGTCTCTATCCTCTCACTGCATCCTCGCATACATACCTTGATAGCGTATAATATCTATCGTTCACAGACTATAGTGAAGGGGACCAGAGCTGCTGCGTTCACTGACGGTAGGTCGAGATACGTGTCACCACCTCTCCCTCACTTTAGTCCATCTGCTGTCAAACGCGCGCATATCTGTAGAAAGGGCTCAAAAGACAGGGCCGGCGTTCACTACATGTCAAGGCCAAAAGCTTTCACAGTAAATGAAGTCTTAATAGTAGCAACAGAGCGCACAGCAATGGGCTATTCGAGAATGCGATGGAAAAAGATGTGTTTAAACCAGCAAAAGAAATACAATTGCAGAAAGAATGGCAAATAACAGCGGTATAAAGCGACCTCTGCAAAGGCGTTGGCGTGATCTCGCAATGGGGAAGATGGCAGTGTCCAGAGTGCTCATATTTAAATTCTATATTATCAGAAAAACGTTCAATTTGTTTTCTTTTGTACATGAACTTCTTTGGCTGTTTTTAAAGACAGTACAGTAGGAAATGTATTTGTTTCTTTCTGTATATGGATAATTTGATTAAATCTCAAAATTGAAAAGACAACGAAAAATAAAGATAAGCTCATACTTGTCCTGGTTTAATGTAGACTTGGGTTGGTCCTGTTCTAGTCCTGGTTTAGTCCTGTTGGGTCTTGTTCTACTGATCTAGTCCTGTTCTAGTCCTGGTTTAGTCCTGTTGGGTCCTGTTCTACTGATCTAGTCTTGTTCTAGTCCTGGTTTAGTCCTGTTCTAGTCCTGGTTTAGTCTTGTTCTAGTCCTTGTTTAGTCTTGTTTTAGTCCTGGTTTAGTCCTGTTCTAGTCCTGGTTTAGTCTTGTTCTAGTCCTGGTTTAGTCCTGTTCTAGTCCTGGTTTAGTCTTGTTCTAGTCCTGGTTTAGACCTGTTCTAATCCTGTTTTAGTCGTGTTCTAATCCTGGTTTAGTCTTGATTTAGTTCTGCTCTAGTCCTGGTTTAGCCCTTTTGTAATCCTGGTTTAGTCCTGTTCTAGTGCTGGTTTAGTCCTGGTTTAGTCCTATAATTTAGCCCCAGTTTTGATGTAGCATGTGTAAGTGCAAAGTATTTTTGATCAATGTCTCTAAAAAGTCTCTGAAATGTCCAAATCCTTTTTTCTCGTAAGGACCGGTAAAAACACAGTATTTTTTTCAGGGACCGGTGGAGTGGGGAGGCACAAAAAGCATAAAACCCTTAACCATAGTTCGAAAAAAATGTCTTTATACACATGTTTGCTGTTTACCAGGTTAATTTGCATTATATTTTCCTTGTAAAACACATAGATATGGTAGTAGATTATATTTAGGATGTAAAACTCCTTATAAAGATACATAATATTTTTACCAGATGGCCCGTGGTCTGGTTTTGGGTCCTGGTATTTGGGGACCCCTGTATTAGACTGTACAATGTAATACAATGTGAAATATTCATAACAAAACCTGTGCTTATTAAAACTGTCCAATGAACACTGCACATCTCAAATCAGTAATTGCCAATTTATTAATAGACTAATCAGTAATACATTTTTAGCCTTTCATGTCCTTAATCCTGCACTTAAACTGTTGTGAAACTACAAGTGTGTGAGTGTTTATCCCTGTTAACACTATAACCTTGCACACTCCATTGCTCCTATTTTAACCCATACAAAAACGCCGCTTCATACATACACTGCATTCCTTACTCTCCCCTATTCACTTCTATGCAACCAAATATTGATTAATTAAGTTTTCTAGTCCTGATTTAGTCTTAAGTTAGTCTTGGCCTTAACCTTATACTTAAATTGTTATGAAATTACAAGTTTCATTAACACTATCACCTTGCATAGCCTATCGCTCCCATTTTAACCCATAGAAAACCATCTCTTTCTCTCTCTTTATATATATATATATTTATATATATATGTACATACATCCACTGCATCCCTCACTCTCCCCTATTCACTTCTATGTAACCGAATATCGATCGGTTGGGCCTGGGTTTCAAAGCGCAGTTACAATGGGGCGTGCACACAGAGACCCCTGCCATTTCAGTTCATATAGCTCCGTGTAATTACTGTACGGCCTTGCTACTGCCCCCTATAGAGTCTAATTGTGTGTACCCCGGGCGGCACGCGGTGAGGTGTATTGTAGCTTTCTCATGTTTGCTTTGGGTTTGTGTGGTAGTGTTACAGAAAGCACAGGGGAGGGAGATTATAGATATAGATATATATATGTGTGTTATTGCCCTATTCTTTAAATCTTATACAAATAAAACATAATTTCAGTAGAGTCCTTCCATGAGAGACACTCGGAAATATACTTGTTGTTGGTTTGGAGGGGGAATATCATAGCAAAAGTATCTGTAAAGCTGTGTACTGTACTTAATCAGAAATTCTTCAAGGCTGCAGGAGTAGAGAGCAAATGCAGTAAATAATAATACTGAATGATTTTCCTATTTAATCTTAAAATGGAGACATTACGATATAGTTGTACTCTTTACAAGAGGGCGGAGGGCGGCTTTCTACACCAAATTTGGTAGAAGAGATTCCAGAGAAAAAACACAACAAAGTAGGAAAGAGGATAAGAAGGGGCTTTCCTGTTGTGGCTCCAGAGCTCGCTCCAGAGGCTGCTGTGATGCTGCAGGACACAGATGGGAGACACTTTTGTCATGAGGGCTGTTACTCTCCTCAAACTGCCTTGACGTTGGATCTGATGACTCTGTTCAGCCGCACTGAGATGTTTGTTTGAGCTTTCAACAGCTAACTGGAACAAATGTTATGATAAAAAATGAAAGAGACTTACGCACCGAAATAGTCCCTAGTTAAACTCACTTCCAACAGAAATGCATTAATATTTTAAACTAATAATGTCAGTCAATATTTTTCCAGAATATTGATGTTTGTATAATATGAACTATTCATTGACAGTCTTTTAATAGGAGTGTGATGTGTGCTCATCCTCAGCTGGGCCATTTAGGGATTTATGGTGTCAAGATCATATATTAAAAGGAATCACTGCTTCTGTAGTGTTTTATTTATTATTTAAACTCTTTTTTTAAAGGTGTATTGCACAACTTTTCTGGTGGAGGGTCCGTCACCTGCTTGTCTTCATTGAGATGTTATTGCTTTGTCTAGAATGTTCCAAGGTAGAGATTATGCCTATCCATCTCACGGGGAAACAACTATAGGCTACATTACAGGTCAGATCTGTGGAGACTTGCCCCCTATTCACAGAGAGAATTATTGAATTTTTGAGCAACACTTGTCATGAATAAATGCTACATAGATGTGTTTAATGTCATACCTTGGAACATTCCAGGCAAAGCAATAACATCCTCCATGGAGACAAGCAAGTGACTGACCCTCCACCAGAAAAGTTGCGCAATGCACCTTTAACTTTAATCAAGAATATTCAGGTAAGTGATTATTGTGATGTTGTAGGTAACATTATAATCTATAAAGAAAGGGGGGAAAAGCTCATATTGGGCACTGTGGTTTTCTAATGCGGAACTCAGCTGATGTGTTTCTTTTATTAAGTAATTTCAGAAGAATATTGCAATTTAAACTGTGCAAATTATAACCTAATGATCCACAAGTGTCATAGATTATAACTATAGAGCAGACAAAAGCGCAATAGGTCTTCTTTAAGGAATGCCATTCTATTATAAAACATGAATTAATGCGAATTTCAATTTTTCAGTCATATTTCTTCTTCCATTAATTGTAAAACAAAAACTACAGAGAAAATATTAGGCATCCGTGAAGTTAAAATGTTAAAATATACGGAAACGTACGTAAAGACATGGAGACAGCTATCCAATCATTATTACAGCCTCTCCAGTGAAGCGCCCCCTGTTGTCCTACGCCCGAGTCCATTTGTGAATCTGAATATTTATCTTTCTCTTCCTTCTGTTTGTCCTCAGCGCTCGGCCACGTGGAGCCCAGTGTTTACATGTGTTGACTTGGCCACGCGGGGCGATATCTCACGGTAATCGATGAAAAAGGGAATCTGAAGCCAAAGGGGGGGAGGAGGAGAAGAAGGGGAGCGGGATGGGGTGATCGAAAAAAGAAAGAAAGGAAAAATCGGTAAGGAAAACAGGTTATCTCCCGTCATTAGCGAAGGGGAGTCCCGTGTGTGGAGGGGGGAAGACCTAGATTCATTCAGGAAAAAAAAAAAAACTGAGAAAGCAGACAATTATCTATATTGATTAAAGCCAGCCAAGCACTGCCAAGACTGAAAAAACTATGGGTGGATCAATAGAGAAAGCTAGGCCAAAGAGAAAGAGCGAGAGAACAGAGAGAGAGAACAGAGAAGCATGGTCGCACGTCCACGAGACAGCGCCAACATGGGGAAAAGAAAGTGATAAAATGAATTAAAACAAGATGGGACACGAGCGAGCAGGAGATGAAAAGATGACTAACCAGAAATGTGTCAGTGATTGGACGGAGGGGGCTGGCTTAAAGGAGCTAAAGCCCTGATAGCGGCGGTGCTAATGAAAATGATAGATATTGGATGGGCTAGTGGGTTAGCGGTGGTGTGAGGCTACAGAGATGATACGGGGACAAAGTAAAGGGTTAGATCTGTCATGGTCTATAGCCACGAGAAAAATAAGTTACAGCAGTGGTTTTCAAATGGTGGTTTGGGAGTCACTGTTGGTACACTCTCTTTACTACGACCAAGTACTAAAGTCATGTATTTTGCTCACAATTGGCTCATTTTCTACCCATAACCTTAAAACTTCAAGCTAAAAAAGAAATTATGTCCCCTGAATGTGCTGTTTGCTACTGGTTTAGCTGTTATTAACATTAAAATATTGGCTGATGAAATTCAAAAGGTTCTATATTGCGCAAAAATTGACTCTTGTGAATTTTTTTGCCATTACTTTAGCTGTTACTTCATCAAAATCATACCTGGAGTTGTGTTTTGTTTGTTTTCATTCACATATGTTGGAGTAATCTTCAAATAAAAATAATCTAAATGCTCTATTCCACCTTGTGATGTTTTCAAGTTAACAGCTACCTTATAACTTTTTTAGTTCAATAGAGATTGGCAGTTCCAGGGCTAAAATCATCCAAATGAATGAATGAAACAAAACACAACTCCAGGTAAGAGCATTATAACATAGATCAGAAAATAACGTAATATAGTTATAGTTTAAATATGATAAAATATTATGACAGTAGAACACAAAGTTAGACGTGTACTGAAAACGCGCAAGGCAGTTTTGTAAGATTATACTTTGAAGCACAAAAGCATGTTCGTATATAAGACACATGATCAAGAAGCAGCCAAGAGTACAAGGACAGGTGTTTGGTCTTCTGTGGATAACTCAGAGCTCCCAGGGGACTTGAAAGCAGCGCTGGGGGACTGTACAGAGACATGTGTGGATGTATGTACGTGTGTGTGTGTGTGTGTGTTACCTGTGTTATTATGAAACGCTGCAGTGGGCAAAGTGCAGATAAAAGACGCTCTAATGCAGCTGCTATACAAACTGTGAAGATGTGAGAGCAAGAGTCAGGTTTTTATGTGCCCAAGGCCTCGCTCGGATCACGACATGCATTGTTAAAGTGAATAGTCAAAATAGGGCCCTTCACGAAGTAATACGCCATCCATGATCTCCACTTTGAGACGTCTGTATTGGATTCAAAGCAGACGATCGCATACATACATATAGCCTTGTCCACTTGAATAGTAAAAGGTTAGAGTTGTAAAGTGATTTCTCTTGTATATGGATGCAATATTTGACTTCACTGCTATACTATCTTACAACAAGGAAAAGGTTGTCGGTTCAAATGCCAGTAAAGAATGTGTTTTCTGTGGTTATACTGACCATACAAAAACAAAAATAACATAAACTTAATGAATACAGATTAGTTGTATACTGTTCAAATGCTCTTTAGGGTCAGACCTACATTTTTAAGGTTGTGCAGTAAGTTTAGTGATAATTCCAGCAATTTCAGCCTCTAGCTAGTATACACTTATTAAATAATAATAATAATAATAATAATAATAATACATCAGTTTTATATAGCGCTTTTCACAGTAACACAAAGACGCTTCACAATAAAGTAACACTAAAAATTACAGACTGACCAAATGAAAAGACTATGTGAGGATGGGCATCTGACAAAAAAAACATAACAAAACATGTCAAATTAACATGCAATTAAAGATAGTGACTGCACCAATCTGGAAAAAAATGTGATGATAGATAAATAGAAATACTAGTCGACTACTTATTTTATTTAGATTATAAGGATTTATATGAAACAACAGCATAAAAAGGAAGTTATTGAGGGAGTGAGTTAGCTAAAGATTTGGTATTTTTTGGTATTTATATGTAAAAAGGCAGATTAAAGGTTCACTGTGTAACTTTTTGGTTACGACTGACACCGGGTATGTCATTGTTCTGCCTGGAATGTTCCACAGTATGACATTAAACAGTTCTACTTTACATTTATTCAATTACAGGTGGTTTTATAGCTCAAAAATACCTAGAAAAACAGGCATTTTGACTGTGAGCGGGGTTGCCTCGCCACAGATCTGACCTGTAACTTGGTCTAGTTTGAAGATAGAAAGGTTTAATGCCATACTGTGAAACATTCCAGACAAAACAGTAACATCCCAATGGAAAAAAATACCAGAAAAGTTACACAATGCACAATTAAACTCACAATTCACTGCATAAATTCTTTTTTTTGTTTGTTTTTTTGCATAAACTCCCCCTACAGGTGAAGTCTTGTGAGTGCAGTTTGCGTCAGATACGTACATACATAATATTTTTGCAACACCTCCTTTTTAGTCGACCAATCAAACAGCAGGACATGTCTTTAGTCCACCAAGAATTTCTTTAATCCACTACAGGCCTAAAATACTTGTGATTTTCTCCGTCTGATTGGTCTTGCCTGTGTTAAGCCAAAGTTTTCACAAAGGGTTTCTCTGTATAATCAACAGGGCAATCACTATCTCTCGCCTTTCTCTCTCATCCCTCCATCTTTTCCTCTCCCTCGCTCTCTTTCTCTGGAGCGGAGGTCTGCTGGCGTCGCTCCAAAGCATCAATAAAGCCACTGCGAGTTGGAGACACATTTAAGGGCCATTTGGGCTCAGACCTACAATCCTGCCCACTGCCTTACAGCGCAGGGGGCCATCATGAGGACCCCGAGAAGAGAGAGAGAAGAGGGAAAGAAGGGAGAGATAGAGGAGAGGAGCGGAGGAGGGGGGGCAGGAAAGAGAGAAAGAAAGATAAGAGAGATGGAGAGAGAAAGAGAGAGGATGGAGGCAAAGAGAAAGGGGAGAGAGAGGGAGTAGGAGAGAGAATCGGAGGGAGGTGCGAGAGCGATTGAGAAAGATTGAAAGAAAGAAAGAGGAGGAGATATGAGGAAAAAGAAAGAGATAGAGAAGAGGGGTAAGCAGGAGGCAAGTAAGAAAAAGAGAGGATGCAAAGAGAGGTGAGGACTGAGGGGGGAGGTATAGGGGAGAGAGAGAAAGAGAGGGATTTTGAGAGTGAGAAAGGAATAAGGTGAGAAAGGAGGAAGATGGAGGAAAAAAATGAGAGAAGACAGAAAAAGAAAGACAGAGAGAGGGAGAGATAAAGAGAGAAAGAGGTGTGAAAAAGAGAACCGAGAAAAGGAGAGAGCGATGGCAGTAAGTAAACAGGAGGATGGATAGAGTGAGGCCAATGAGTGGAGAAGAAAATGAGTTTGTGAATGAACTACAGATCACAGGTTTGGGGAGAAGATTTAGAATCCTTCAGAAAATGCAGACAGAGAGTAAATAACGGTGTTTATCCACAGGTGTTTAGTTGGAACTTTGTAAAACTCAATGTTTGTATCACAACAACTTCAGACTACATTTACCTGAGTTACTTTTTAAAGAAATTGTGCGTTCAGAGTACTTTTTTAACAGCACACTTTTACTTTTACTTGAGTAATACTACAGTGACAATATTAATTACTGAACAGCTCTTTCAGATATTACTTTATTCTTTTTTTCATTTTTGTAGTCTAATAATTTAAAATGCCAGATTCTATGCAACATTTACCCTTTTTACTCTTATTTAAAGGTCCCCATAATACACAAAATTGACTCTTGTGCGCTTTTAGACATGTTAGAATTGTGTTACAGCCCCAAAAACATACCTGGAGTTGTGGTTTGTTTCATTTACAAATGTCTGAGTAGTCCTCTCTGTTCTGTTATGCTTTGTGATGTCATTACTGAAATTATCGAAATGATTCCAGTGAAGGTGTATGTAAGTTTAAAAACTCAGTGGAGCACTTCCTGTATGACATCACAAGGTGGAGTAGAGTCTTTTCAGTATTTTCATATGCAGGGTTTGTGTGTTAAACATGTGTGAATGAAACAAAACTCAAAAAACTTGAGGAAATTATAACATCACGTCAGAAAATAGTGTCATACGGGTCCTTTAAGTCGAAAAGGGACAATATTAATGATCTAAACATTTGTATTTCTCTCGATTTAATTTTTCTTTTTTTACTTTTGTGGTCTAATATTTTAAAATATCAGAATTTGTGGTTTTGTCCTTCCAATTAAATTAACTTTCCACCCAAACAATGCTCCACCCTTTTTACTACAAAATATTTTTTCTTACTCTGATATAAGTAATTTTTTGAACTATAACGTAAAAATTCTATTTGAGGAAAATTATTCTGAAGCAATAATGTCCAACTTCTAACTCCATCCACTGTCTTCTCTCATACCACCTAACTTCACATGTCCATAGCGCACCGTTTCTGAATGCTAAAGAGCTAATGTATGTTTGAAGACACCACCACAACAGTAGACCAAACTTTTACGATTTCTAAACAATAAACAAACCTTTTCTTCACTGCTTGTGCTGCTCTTTCGGGTCAGACGCCTTAGACTCTGTCACAAATGCTTAGGCGTTTCATCCACTTGGTCCCATAGCGTCAGTCTGCCTTTCCTTCAGCCTGGAACTATACAAGGCTCTCATACATAAACATCTGCACATCAATGCATCCACACAAGCTGGCCCTTTGACTCTACTGCCCAGATGTGAGCAAACATCTGGAGAAAAGATCGGCGCAATATGACAAATCAATGCACGGAATACGAGCGTTGTGTTCCTATGCAATGTACCAGGAAACAGTGTAAAAGAGCGGGCTGTAGACATACAAGTATAGTATTTGTAAGGGCTAAATTAATCCTGTTGTTGCTAGCACATGCTTTTCCATAAGGTCCACGTTCAGAAGAGGCAAGTGCATTTATGGACTACATATAGGACCTACTGTGTTTTTATATAGATATATATATTTTTTTTGAGTTAAAGAGGGGTTATTTTACTTCTATGGGGTATTAACTGCTAACACATAACATACTTAAGTCACTATGTTAGCTTTTGTTGTTTTGAAAATACTATATTCACTGGAAATAACACATTAACATGTTTTATAAAATATTCTTTAGTTTTTGACGCTCTGAGACTCCCCTCTCTTTGCTCTCCGTGGTAAGTCACTCCCCCTTCAGAGCAGTATCAACACAATCAGCGTTAATGAAACTACCGCACATCTCATCAGGTTTGTCAAGTTGCTGTGTACAGTTTTGTATCATGTTTTTGTATATTTATGGAGAATTGTTGTGTGGGAGCATGGGTGGCATAGGCTTGTGGACGGAGCAATGTACAGAATCTTACAGCTAACGGTAAGGAGGGTTTGAATAGGGCTCAAACATGCATGGATGGCATCTTAAATCTCTTCAGGCATGTTTCTGATGAGGAAACAACGTTATAAAATGGTAGAAACCTAAAAAAAAAATCAATTTTGCATAATACTTCCTCTTTAATGTATGTAGACTGCAATAAGTTATAAATAAAGCTGTATATACTTTAAACATCTTTAGACATTGTACTTGCAAAAAGAGTTGGACAAATCATTTTATACCAAACACTGCTTATTCCCCTATTGTTTATAAGCCATACTCTGCATAAAACATTGAAATATATGTGCATTGTCTCTGTTCCATCTCATTTCCCTCTAAAACACCCAAATACATTACAATAAGTGTTTTGGGTAAATTTTGCACATCAACATTCTATTGATTTATGAGCCCCAATATCCATAAATGCAGTCAAAGTTTGAAAAAGTATGGCTTTTAATACCTCTCTGGAGCTTTCCCCTTATGCAAAACTGTTATTACTGCATAAAATTTTCATCGCATTGGGCAAAAAGATTAAATATTGTGATATAGTGCCATGAAGACGCGTCAGTAAATAGCCTTACTTGGAAATTGCTCCTGACAAGTCCTTGATAAATGACTGGATTTAATAAAACCTAGTGTGGCAGGCGGAGATGAAATTTGGAATGCATATGTATGTTAAAATGTCTTCTCTATGGTAAGTGGGGAGATATAAAGGTATAGTATTATGGTGGTTTCAGATTCTTGAATGTGAAGATGCCATACTCCCAAACGGGGGGCAAAAGCCAGTTTTTCTTATTAATAATATTGTATTTTAAAACATTCAGATATTTTAAGGTCTTACATTACGCAAAATGGACTCTTCTGAGCTTTTAGCCATGTTATAATAGTGTTACTTCATCAAAAACAAACCTGGAGTTGTGTTTTGTTTCATTCACACATGTTTGAGTGATCCTTTATTATTAGTCTGTCTACATCTCCAAAGCTCAAAATGCTCTTTTGCACCTTGTGATGTCATGTAGTGGTAGCTTTTTGTTTGAGAAAACTTAGAACTCAGACTAAATATGCAGGATTTGTGTGTTAAACATGTGTGAATGAAACAAAACACAACTCCAGGTGTGTTTGTGATGAGGAAACAACATTATAACATTTAACCTGATGATTTCTCTCAGTGACTAGACCCATTTACTTCTAGTATTACAACAACAAACAAAAAAAACCCTGTATTTTAACAAGATTCTATTAAACTACCCCCTTATCTGTATTAAATTATACTGACCTATAAAATGTTGTGATGTCACCTGAAAAGCAGCTATAGGTGCATATTGACCCCAGTTATAAGTATGTGAATGGAATAAGGAAAAAAAGAAGGGGGTTTAGACAGATCGCGGTTATGAAAAATAAATTTCAAAAAGCCAGTATTACCACTTGGCCGGGCCAGAGCTGAAGCCTTTGCATTTCAATGTGAGGTGCAGTGTCCATTATTTATGATGCTTTACACCTCAAACCCACGGCCTCAGCTCATCCCCATAGAAACCAGGCCTCCATGAGAAGAAGAGGAGAGGAGAGGAGAGAGGAGAGAGGGAGAGATGGAGAGAGAGCAGATGTGGGGACAGCAGCAGGAAATTTAGGACTAACAAGCAAAGATTGTACTGGATTTGACAAGCGAAGAATTACATTTTTTGTTGTTGCAATATTTACAAAAAACACTATAATTTCTGGAAGTAGTATTTAAATGACAAACTGAGTTGAAGGGCCTATATTACGCTACTTTCAGATCTATGTTATAATGTTGTTTCCGCATCAAAAAGAAAAAAAAACAAAACTGTTGTGTTTTGTTTCATTCACCCGTTTAATGCACAATTCCTGCATGTTTAGGCTGAGTTATATTCTCTCAAATAGAAAACTCCATACCCCCACTAGAATCATTTAGATATTTTCAGCTCTGGAATTGACAATCTCTACTGAACTAAAGATAAAAGTGCTGCTACTAGCACAAGTACTAGTAGTAATTAATAGTAGTATACAGTACTAGTATTGGATATTGGCGCTGATATTAACATTCTGATAAATCTAATATTGGTTCCAAGATACTGGGTCAGTGGGTATCTTTTTTGGTATATAAAGAAAATAAATTTAATTGCCAAAACACTTTGTATTATGGAACTTGTAGTTTTTCAAAGCTGGTAAATAACAGTCATAAACACATTTGTGGTAATATTAAACTATAAAGCAAAAAATACATACAAATTCAGTCTCTGCTCTAGTATCGGCTGATATCGAAACAGTAGTAGTAGTAGTAGTAGTAGTAGTAACTGTAGTAATAGCAGTACTGTTCAACCCTCCTTTCCTCCATAACAAAAAGAAACTTACCATGTCCCTAATCAATAAAACATAGTCTCCCTTCATGCTGAATGCTGCTGTTCTCCTGACAGGCTGAGGTAACATTTTGACATGATTTGGCTTCATAAAATGCAACACATTCAAAACTACACACAATTTATGGAAAGCAATTCAGGGCCCATTTTATTTATACATTTTGGGTACAATATAGCAAACATATAGAAATCATACACTCTCACTGTTACAAATGTAGCGCGGATGCCAAATTTCCAACTATAAATGGTGCATAAAATGGTACATCTATTAACCTTACGTTTTGTTTATCATTTTATAGTTTATGATCCATGCAGAAAGCAACAACGGCCATTTTCTCATATGTTCACTCCTATCTGAACAATGCATTTTCAGCTACATCAAGCCATTTTTGCCATTACAATCTGCCACTAAACTCCAGCTTATATTCCAGTCTATAAGCAAAATAACAGATAAAATGCGTTTTGGTAAAGATACTATTTCAGTGCCTGATATTAGCCGTTTAGTACAATAGATAGCGTTATATGTTGTTATCCAGCTAGTGCACACTACGGGTATTGTGAACCGTAACACCCCCGAGGATCATTTCAGTGCCTTTTACAGCCTTTTGGTGCTAAGCTGCTTCACCAAACACAAGTACACGGGCATAAAACTGCACATATAAAACCAAGTAAATAATGGCGTAAACAAGGGCTGGACCATTTGAGATTTAGTGTTATGATTGTGGCTAGAACTGTATTTTTTCCGAATCAAGATTTTAGTGAAAGTGTTCATTTTAAAGACACCGGGAGCATCTGTGAGAAAATCAAACATATGTACGGCTTAAAGAGGAGATATTTTACTTCTATGGGGTATTAACTGCTAACACATAACATATTTAGATCACCATGTTATCTTTTATTGTTTTGAAAATGCCATATTCATTGAAGTTCTCCAAGCTAAGTCACTCCCCCTTCAGAGCGCTATCACAACACAATCAGCGTGTGCATCAAATTGACTCTTGTGATCTTTAAGTCATGTTGTAATGTTAAACCTTTTGTTCAGTAAAGATCGGCAATTCTAGAGCTGAAATCTTCCACATGATTATAGTGAAGGTGCATGGAGTTTAAAAATACAGAGAAGCACTTCCTGTATTACCACATGACATCACAAGGTGGAGCAGAGTGTGCTCCGAGAGAGATTTAGAGAAGAACTCAGCCTAAATACGCAGGGTTTGTGTGTTAAAACGTGTGAATGAAACAAAACACAACTCCAGGTGTGTTTGTGAGGAGGAAACAACATTTTAACAGATAGATCTGAAAACAGCGTTATAATATAGACCCTTTAAACTGCAGTATTTCCAGGACATTATTTTCTATTTGTAAATTGCCTTCTTTCATATTCTGATTTTGATTTGTAGCTCTCAAGTTCAAATCCAAACAAGAGGACATGACTGCTGCTCCTGCCTCTCCTGCTTCTGTCTGTGCATTTAAAGCGTAAAATGAACCTAATGTAATAAGCTGGAAGGGATGGAGGGAGATTTATGGTTTTGTAGGCGCGGAAGAATCTCCATTTCCTGAATTAGAAGTGAACTGACCCCAACCCTTTAAGGAACAATAGTTGGCATGTAGCGTTAGGACATCTGCCAGGCATTAGTCAAACTCAGGCAGTGGCTAAATGATAAAGCCGCTGTGGGGCAAGCTAGTTTTGGGGGGATAGTAAATTATAATAGTGTCTATGTATTTCTATGTGCGTGTGGGGGTGGGTATATTTATAACGTTGTGGGTACTAAAATCTGTGTGCGCACTCACCTTCATGGAGACCTGGCTACGTTATGGGGACAAAAATCAGGTCAAAAGTAGAACTGAAACTAGATACTCATTTGAGAAGGTACTGACACTGAAAAAGATGCATTCACAGGACCTTTCTTGAATAGTTTTAGAACGATCTTGAGCTGCATCAGAACAAGTGTAAGAGCACATTGATGAGTATATGCCCATGGACACTATGAACCTACCTGGACCACTGAGGGATTACACAGATATAAGACCACATGGAAATAGAAAAGAAAGTACTACGATTTAAAGTTGAGTATGACTGTGCTGATGTTGTGTTTTTATTATCATTGCAGTTTTGGAATCAGTATTATCAGGAAAAAAATCAGGTTTCTATTATATAAATCCTTCATTATAAGATCTAAAAGAAGGTTTAAGGTTCAAAAATTGGTCAAAATAGATGAAGGTTTTGGTTTAGGTTAAGATTTGGCAATTAGTTGACTGACTATGGTTAGGGTTGAGTCTACAGAAAATGAATGGAAGTCAATGTAATATCCCCTAGAAGAATGGAAAGTGTGCGTGTGCGTGCGTGCGTGTGGATATGGGGGGTCTGTATTTGTCCATCTATCCATCTGCGAGGACTGCCGGACCTTTGGACAAAAGGCAGTGTTCCTGGTTAGACTTAATGATCCCTACCCCCCTATCACACTGAACCCCGCTGTCCCATCCCCCCACGTGCAGAGGTCCCCAGCTCCACCTTGGACCAGACCAGAGAGGCTGCGTCAATGCTGAAATTAAAAACAAACCTCTATATAATTCCCCCAATTCAAGCTTTTCTGTGGTTAGAATTAGCTCACTGGTACGTGATCCAATATTAGTTTAAATTTTACTGTGCAAAAAGAAATACTGGAGCTACATTGGAATCTTATAGGCTATTAAAGTACAAATATTACCCAAATCTGTCAACAAAACTGACAAAACAAAACTGTCACGAGGGAATATCCAATAAAATCAAACATTAATCATGAATTTTGGCTTTAGTTTACAAAAAAATGATTTAACATACCCAACAATGCGTCTTTAGTGACAGTTTCAAGATATTCAAAATGTAAAAATGCATGTAAAAAAATGTGTAAGGACATAGCTATTCCTGGTATCTTATATGGATCAAATCGAAAGTTAAAAACTTGGATAAATTAACAGGATTTGTATCTTTTTCCAATCAATATAAACTCAAAACTTCTTATCATTGAAAAAGGCAAAATTTTAATTCAAAAAAAGAAAAGGCAAGATATAATGTTAAGCTATTAAATTGTTAATCACTATAGCAACAGACCTAATTTTTCATCATTATTTATGTAAAAAAAAAGACAAAAACTAACTAAAAGATCATTTATTTTTATATCTTTATTTCTTTATTATTAAAATCCAACAATGTGTTTACTATTATTACACACCATAAAATAAAAAATAAAACAGATTTCCAAATTTTGCCCCAACCCCCCAATTTAAAATAATAATAATAATAATAATAATACATTTTATTTATATAGTGCTTTTCTAAACACTCAAAGATGCTGTGCAAAGAATACAATTTAAAAAGTACATATTTAAAAACAAGGTAATGGGACAAAATATGGACTTTACCTCTCTGCTCTGTCCCTTACTAGTTGTGTCACTGCTAATACTGACACCACCCTTCTCTTACCCCCTTACCCCCTCACCCCCACCCTGGACCCCTTTCTCGGACCCCTCTACCCCCCCCAAAAGCCCCAGCACCGTCCAGGAACCGCTGTTGTCCACATCGCACCTCATCCATAGTAGACAGTATTGATTTTCAGCTCGGAAAATAAAAAAGACCATGAATTTTAATGCGTCTCTGTCTGTCTGTCCGGCTATAGCCCACCACTATCACCGCGGCGACTGCTGGCTTCTCCCTCTATCTCCTCTCTCTTTAGAAGTGTCTGTCCATCCGTCCATCCTTTCTTTCCTCTTCCTCCTTTGACCAGTCCGCTTTTTCTCTACTTTCAATGAGAGTTTCAATCTCTCAAGTCGTTTTTGTTGCAATTTCTTATGTTTTTTATCCTGAGGGGAGAATAGATGAGACGGAGGGGTAAGCATGGGGGCAGGTGCTGGTCATCGTACCTTTTTCCGAGCGAATTCAGTGAAAGGCTTGTTAACTAATCTGAAAGGGTCTGTGAAGGAATACCAATGAGTCAAGGTGGATTTTTAAATAAATTCACGCTATGGCTTAAATATTAATGGCAAAAATACTTAAATTTCAAATGCACTTATCAAAGGCTGAAATGATGTTGGTAATATTTAAAAGGTGCACTGTGTAACTTTTTTCTAGCGAGGGTCCACAACCATGAGATGTTATTTTTTTGACCTAGAATTTTCCTCACTAGGGCATTAAATATATCCATCTTGAATTTAATCAATTGCAGGTGTATTTATTGCTGAGAAAGATGCCTTGAAACTCATGCATTCTTACTGTGAGCAGGGATGCCGCTTCACAGATCTGACCTGTAACTTGACCTATAGTGGCGTCACCTGATTGTTTCCATGGAGATAGATACGTTTAATGTCATACTGAGGAATATTCCAGGCACAGCAATAACTTGGATGGATCCATGGAAAAAAGCAGGTGATGGACACTCCACCAGAAAAGTTACGCAGTGCACCTTTAATTTAAACCATCCTATCTTTTAAAGGTTTAAAATTGCTAACACGCTAACTGCTAAGATGCTTGTAAAGTGTGATTTGAATTAAATTGTTTAGTAGTTCATAGTCTTAAAGATGCACTGTGTAACTTTCTGGTAGAGGGTCTGCCACCTGCTTGTCCTCATGGAAATGTTATTGCCTTGTCTCATCTATTTCCATGGAGACAAGCCTGCAATGCCTCCAGGCTACAGGTCAGGTCTGTGGAAAGGTGATCTCACTCGCACACTTAAGGAATGCATGTTTTTTCGTAGTATTTTTGAGCAGTAAAACACCTGTAATTGTAAATGGATGAGTTTAATGACATACTGTGAAAACCTTTCAGGCGAACAGGGATATCTCCATGGAAACAAGCTTGTGGCAGACCCCATACCAGAAAAGGTACACAGTGCACCTTTAAATGTTGCTGTAGATCTGCTACTTTAATCTAAACACAATTTCAAATTTTGCCAGAAAAAAGGCAGATTTTCTTTTGTTTCTTGCATTGTTCAGACCCAGTTCTCTCTATATTTCACATTGTGGTAAATAATGAATATTCATAAACCTTGTCTAATATCAAACAGTGGTCTTGAAATGATTTATGGTAAAGCAACAAAGTCGTACAGGGAGTCTAGCGGACATCCCTAGTGGCTACACAACAGTCTTCAGGTGTTAATAAGATTCCTGTACATTTCAAATGCAAAGAGAAATGACCGCATTAAAAATACATGTGGCATCTAAATACTATGTCATAAACGTAGACATGTATGTGATGATTTAGGAGCTTTATTTTGAAAGGCAGGGTTTGGCATCTACTTATTTACACAATATTCCACTTGGGTATTAAACAGGTAACACATATACATAAAATATACATAGGAGTGTGTACAAAACAACAAGGTGATAAAATGTGTTTTGATGGTAAGAAAGATGGAGTGACAAGCTCTGGAAGTACAGGTGATGCTTTTGTAGGATGTAGATATTACACTTAAATATATTACACTACTTTCTGATCTGTTATAATTGTTTCCTCATCACAAACACACCTGGAGTTGTGTTTTTTTATGTTTAACACACAAACCCTGCATATTTAGTTTAGCTGAGTTCTTCTCTTTATGTATTCATTTATTTAAAACAAGGACAGTGCACAGAAAACATTAATCTCAGTGAGAAACGATGCTCTGTGCCAGATTTAGCTACAAACTACTTTCCATCTGCAGTTGGACAGGTACAAAATACATTAAAGAAACTATTTCCATTAGACCAACTCTAACAACATTTCATCATTAACAGTGTCTCCTTAAAGAAGCCACTATCCAATTCATCATTAAACATTTAAAACAATCAAAATTCATTCATTTTAATTCTCTGAAACAGAAAAAGCTCTGTTCCACCTTCTGATGTCATGCGGTAAAACAGGAAGTGCTCCACTGTGTTTTTACACTCCACACACCTTCACTAGAATCATCTGGATGATTTCAGTCCTGGAGTTGCCAATCTCTACTGAACTAAAGGTAAAATGAGCTGTTAACTTGAAAACTACCACTTCATGACATCACAAGGTGGAACAGAACATTCTGATCTTTGGAAATATAGAAAAATGAATAAAAATGCATAATAAATTGTTACTCAAACATGTGTGAATGAAACAAAACTCCAGGTATGTTTTTGAGGAGGTAACAACATTATCACATAAAAATTCACAAGGATTAATTTTGCGTGGATTATATGGAAACAGCTCATTAGAGACAGTATACTGCATTGTGCAATGTCTTACTTTATAACAGGACTTGCTATGATACTACAAAATAATACTAGTTTTTGTGTTAAAAAAAGTAATGGTAGTTTTCAAGTTAATATCTACCTTTTACCTTTAGTTCAGTAGGTACATTTAAAGTTTCATAGAGGCCAGTCGTTATTAGTGCAATTACATCAATGCATTTCTTATTTTTTATAAACAAACCATATTTATATTGCTTTATAGATTTTAGAGAATTAAAAAACTGACTTGACTTATTTCTTATTCTAAAACTACCATAATAAATTGCTATGAGACTCATTTTTTATCTACTTTCTCACTAGACAACAGCATGTACCAGCAGGGCTCCCCTATCTCTTCTCATGTTCCAAAAAGTTGTAGTGATAGGTGTGAGTTTGCCGTATGCCACCCAAAATGTTGCAAAAAACTACAACTCCCACCTTTAAATAAAGACACCAGGCTCCTGTGGTGAGCAGCGCTGTCACACATTTGATTTGGGAACCCACTTCCTGCCAAACAACATGAACTGAGCAAAGAATTCAATAAAAACCTACTATTTTATTTACCACGGTACATCCCCAAAGAGGTATTTTTCCATTTTGCGCATATTCAACCAAGTGATTTCCAGCAGTTTTGAGTCATTCTGAGGTGCAAGTATGCCCTGAAAGAGTATAGGAGAAGCTGGACCACTTTAACTAGTTGGAACATAGTAATCTGAGCACTCAGGAGAAACGTCAAAGAAAAAAACTGCAATTGGCATCAATGACAGAGCTGGTGGATCTGTCAGCCATCAGAACACATCAGGAGAGACAGGCAAAAGTATACTGGCCATTTGTGCTCAGTTTTGGAGATGATAATACTGGGGTTGAACTTTCATAGCGTTCATATACAACTTGTGGGTTAAATAATAGTGTTTTAGCCACAAGCAATAATAAATGACTCAAGTAGCAGGTGTGAATTTCTATAGACGGCTAAATGCACTCAGTGTCAATCTTTATCTGAGCTGTAGAGCCTGAGCAGAAATAAGAAATATGTGTTTTAAATGTAAACTTTAAAGGTGCATTGTGTAACATTCTTTGTGTAATTTTCTGATGGAGACAAAACCAGACCAAGTTAAAGGTCAGATCTGTGGCGAGGCAACCACGCTCACAGTCAGAATGCCTGTTTTTCTAGGTATTTTTGAGCTGTAAAAGCTGTAATTGAATAAATGTAAGGTAAAGTGCACATTTAAAGGTCTAATATTACGCAAAATGTACTCCTGTGAGCTTTTAGTAATGTTAAACATAGGCAGAGTTGTGCTTTGTTTCATTCACACATGTCTAAGTAACCCTTTATTATTAGTCTGTCTAAATCTCTGAAGCTCAAAATGCTGTTCCCCCTTGTGATGTCATGAAACAGTAGTTTTCAAGTTTTTAACTTACCCTTTGTTTAGTAGAGATTGGCAATTCCAGGGCTGAAATTATCCAACTGATTCTAGAGAAGGTGTATGGGGTTTAAAGAAACAGAGCTTTATTCAAGCTTAGATCCTCAAAAGCACACACAAAATATCTAATATTGGTTTTATCAAGACTTCAAAACTTGCAATGAAAAGTACTTTTTAAGATCATTTGTACCAATTCACCTGAAAGCCTGAGGGCCAAGAAAAACTGGTCTGCACTTGGTCCCCAGGCCACAGTTTGGACATGTCTGAGCTACAAGTACAGCTGCACTTTCAGAGTAAGAGGGGGTCAATAACTCTCCCTCCATTTCACTGTATAACCTCTGGGCCATCTCAATCAGCATTCAATTTGGATGCTTTCAAGAACTAACTCGTGTCTATTATCTG
The DNA here is from genome assembly GCA_029959045.1 of Taenioides sp. WSHXM2023. Classification (NCBI taxonomy): domain Eukaryota; kingdom Metazoa; phylum Chordata; class Actinopteri; order Gobiiformes; family Gobiidae; genus Taenioides; species Taenioides sp. WSHXM2023. The sequence continues at coordinate 25,148,195 of CM057097.1, read as the reverse complement.
CAAGAATGCCACAAACATAAACACAGGGTTAAAAGTCAGATGCCTGAAAAAATTGGTTACCGACTTAACGCATCCTTGGACACTTTCATATTGTCTTGGAGGAATGCTAGCTTTATGCGATTCAGTGTGGAGAAAAAATAATTGTATGTTTGCAGACAATACTGTGTCAAGAATGTGATTTCATTTGTGTTATTTGTTAATTCTTCTCTCAGTGTCCTCGAAAGGTTAAAAGGAAGGCTGTATTACAATAGAGATATTTTGTAGTTAAATGCAAGCATAGGTTTTGTCAGTCAATTCATTGTGGTTTGAAGGACATGAAGTCTTTTTTCCATTAAAAAACTGAGATTAACTTGAATACAGGCCAATATAAAATCAACTTTGCAACAATATGGCCGTTCACCTTCTGTGGCTGCAATAAAAATGACAAAACGCCATTAATTTTAAGGCGTTAGATTTTAAAAGTGCAATCTGACCTCTAACCTCCAAAACCATATATATATATTTTTTTGGAGACATCAGTTGTTTCGGTAAAGAGCGCCACCCAAATTCAGTTAAGGTCCCCTGGTCAAACTCAATGTCAAGTCCACCGTCTGCGCGTCCGTCTGGCTAACTGACCCATAGCCACTCCCACTCTGACCTACGACCCTGACCCCCACGACCACCGACCCTTCCCCCCAAAATGGCAACTGGAGCGGCTGCAGAGAGGAGCTGAGAGGAGGGGGTGAAGTGACCAGCCACACCACCTGCACTGGTCCAGAGAAGACAGCAAGAATCTAACAATGTGTGCATAAGGTTCTCATAATACGGTGTGTTTGTAGGTTTGAGTGAAAATAAATATTGGTCCGGGCTATAAGGAAAATTACAAAAATTTCTTTATTTAGACTAGACTAGAATAACAAGAATCAAGATCATTCTAAAGCTACTCAGGAAAGGTTCATTTCTGTCCTGTGAACGCGACTTTTTTAGTATCGATACTTGTTCAAACGAGTATCTAGTATCAGTCAATATTGAGTAAAACCACAAAATTGTGCTGGTATATCTTGAAGGAATGGGTAGTGCATGGTTTTGGAAAAAAATGTGATTCGATTTGAAATGTATGTTTAAAAAATATGATTCTGTTCAGCGTTCACATTATAAACAACTCCCGGAGTGTTAAAATTTGAGAAAAGACTGAAATATGAACTGATGTACTAATGCATGAATCCCATGTATTTCAGAATATGTTTGTAGAGGTCTGAAATAAAACTGCAAGACTTTTTTTTAAATCTGTTTGTGGTTTCTAAGTAGGTCATATGAAATATTATTTATATTAATATTATATTATATTAATTATTTTGATAAGTCTTTCTTAGTTTACTGCATCAAGAACTGAGATTGAGAAAAAAAAAACAGTATGAAAAAAGCAAACAGTGACTTACAGATTGTCCATTGGAAGGAATTAAATATAAAATGTACAATATAATAGGCAACCTTGGGTGAATGAAGAACTTGTGTACAGTATAAACACTATTATTATAGTGTTATATATAATTAGCAGTGAATTGCTATTGCTGCTACCACTATGAATACGACAACAAAAAAAAAGTCCCTATATATTTAAGCTGCTTTCTCTCAACTATAATTTACAAAATGCACTGGCGATGTAGTGTGTTTTATAAAAAAAATATTGCAAATCTGTAATACAAGCATCTATTCAATCTCTAGTTTTGTATAAGTCCCTTTTTACATTTTCCCCAAACTGCTTTTTAGATGTTTTGCATGAATAAACCAAAATGACCAACTGTCCGGTGCGGAGCCCGTTTGCAGATGTCCCCGATATAAATATGTAAATATGCTGGGAGCAGATGGAGAGAGGGGCTGCCCAGTGTCTGTGACCCCATCTGACCCCATCTGACCCCCACGCCTCAGGTCAGTGAGCGTCCAGTCTCCGTCCCGTCTCAAGATCAAGTTCAGAGGCACCGCTATAGATCATGATGGAACTGTTTCTGCTTCTCTACGTGAAATTATTACACGTCCAAATCCACTTTATGCATATAGCAAATTTTATAAACAAAAAACGTGCTGCAGAGACTAAAACCAATAAAAACAAAAAATATGTGTGTTCAGTTTGATAGTAATAACCCTCAAACCAGTCAAATCAAATACTAAATGAGAAAAACATAAAACAGCAATAAATTAATTAACTCTCACAGTGTTGAAAGGCAGGCAATAAAAGCGGGTCTTAAACTATAAATTACACTAAAATATATATGGTGTCTGGAAAAATAGGTTTTAGCCAGATTTCTAATTTTACGCTCAACTTATCAACTGTGACTACCAAGAGTTATATTAGTTTCCACAGCGTCAGTGAATATGATTTTGTAGTTCTGTAGGAGAAATTCAACTAGATAAACCTTTTACTCCAGATATTCTAAAATACAAAGACTATTGAACCTGAAATCTTCTGGCTATGTGGCTATCCTATAATAAGAGATAATCTTACTTAAACAAAGTGCTGCACAAATATACAAATGTAATTCTACTAGACTTAAAACATTAAAATCAGTAAATAACCAGTAAATAAGAGTAAAACTATAAAATAATGTATAATAATGAACTCGAGGTAAAATGAAAAAGTTAAATTGAAGAGACAAGACGAGATTTGAACATAACATAATTTGACGATTTTCAATTTTGGCCTCACAATTTTGTATTTATTTGATTTCACATTTTAGTTTGCATTCTAGTACTGCTTTTTAGAAGTGTTAGAGCTGTAACTCACCAACATGTAACGCTTTTTTCTCCAATCCAAATGTAAACACTTGGGAAAAAAAAATCTCATAAGATAATTTTTCTCATGTGCGCACGATTTTGTGGCACGAGATCTTGTACGAGATCTATTAAACTGCAAAGATACTCTAGTAGTTAATATGCAGTATGAATATCGTTTGTATTTTCTTCAAACAGCAGATTATAGCTGTTGAAATATAGATGCACATTTGTTTATTCATGTGTGGGGCAGATTTCAGGGGCAGGGGTGGTAGAAGTGCTAAGTGTGCCTAGCGTCCGCTCTCCTCGGGTTGGACGCGTGTGCCATTGTCTTTTTAGCGCTCTTTAGTGTTCCGCATTGTGCATCTGCCTGCTGTGTCCCCCCCTCGTCTCTCCTCTCTCTACTGACCCCCACATACCCCAAATACCCCCCCACCTCCTTCCTGCCCCTCCTGGAGTGGGGCAGCCGCCTGTCCAGTGCTCCGTGTCATCTCCTTTGTTTGCTCGTCAGTTCGGGAGCGGCCCGCGATGGGATGAACGCGCTGCTGGGGGTTGACCTTTGAACTCTCCCTCCCTAAGCCCCGCCCCCACCCCCTCCCTCACCCTCACGGCCTGTCCCATTCAAATGCAAGTGTCCCGTCAGGTCCCATTCTTCTTTCATCTGTCCACGCCGGCCTCCGCTGGACTTGACCTTGATGGCAAGATGTCCAGCTGACTTGGTTTGTGGAGTAGTAGTAGTAGTAGTAGTAGTAGTAGTAGTAGTAGTAGTAGTAGTAGTAGTAGTAGTGGAAGTAGCAGCAGTAGTAATAGTAGTAGTAATAACATGATTCAAATTGAATTGTATGAATGAATAATGTATAAATGTAAATAAATGTATTTGCATTTATGAGACTAGTTTTGTCACAATATTAAAATTTCCAACTCGATTTTGATACTCAAAACCATAGAACGATGATAATAAAAAGACAATAGTATGTGATTTTTTAACATTAAATATTAGTACTACAGTGGTCCAGGTAGGTTCCATAGTGGTCCTAGTCTATGTGCTCTTATACTTGTTCTGGTGCAGCTCAAGATCTTTCCAAAGCTATTCAGAAAAGCTTCATTTCTGTCCTGTGAATGTGACTTTTTTAGTATTAATACTTATTCAAATTAGTTTAGTTTCGGTATTACTTTTAGTATTGATCAGTATCTGATTTTCGAGACTTTTGATAACCCTATACAAGACAATTTTAGTTTAAATCAATTGATAATTTTGGTTTGACTTGATTAGTAGTGTTTACAATAGAAATTTTTAACTATATATTTTCCTACATTGTTTGGCTGGACATTATGAAGCAATTTCTGGTACGTTTCCCTAGCATTTTAATTAAATGTAGTGAATACATACACCTTATATCTACAACAGCACCTAAAATTGGTCGTTGGGACATTTGGCCTGCCGGGGGGTTGACCTTTACCCTCCTCCTCACTCCCCCTCTCACCCGTAGCCCTCGTCCATTCATATGCAAGTGTCCTATTCTTCTTTCATCTGTCCACGCCTGGCCGCGCTGTTGTGTCAAGTCTCAAGTTCAAGTCCCCGGACGATCCAAGGGCCAGAGAGGGGCCAGAGAGGGGGGACAGCCAGGGGTCCGGATGCTCATTTTTTAGCCGGGGGTCGGGGCTGGCTGTGTGCGTGGGGAGGGGTTCTGGTTTTTGGGGATAGGATGGGGGTCACATTTTGAGGGTCACCGTCATTCGAAAGGGCCAAGCTGTGGTTAGAGCTAATCTAATCTGCTATTAATCCGCCCAATTGTATTAGTCTGACTGCTCAGTATAAGCCAGGGCTAAACTCTGCAATTGGGAAATGCAGAAAACCCAAGCGCGTAGATATTTTGAACGTTTATGATTCATTTTAAAGGGGCTACATTATGCTTTTTATGATCTATGTTTTAATGTTGTTTCCTCATCACAAACAGACCTGGACACAAACCCCACATATTTAGGCTTCTCTTCGTTCTTCTCTCAAACTGAACACGCTCTGGAAGTGCTCTACTCTGTTTTTAAACTCCATACACTTTCACTAGAATTATTTGGATAATTTCAGCCCTGGATTTTCTTATCTCTACTAAATAAAGGGTAAAAGATAGCCGTTAACTTGAAAACTACCACTACATGACATCACAAGGTGGAGCAGAACATTTTGAGCTTTGGAGATGTAAAAAAAACCTAATAATATAAAATTACTCAAATGTTTTTGAGGAGGTAACGACGTTCTACCATGGCTTAAAGCTCACAAGATCTGACTTGTACTGAGATAAATAAGTTAAATGTCATACTGTGGAACACTCCAAAGCCAAAACATCTCCACGGATACAAGCAGGTGGCAGGAAAAGTTACATAGCGTATCTTTAAAGTTGTCCAACTCCCACATATTGCCATTTACACCTTCCGTACCTTAAAAACCTATTGTATTTCTATTCCAATGTTGCAAACTCTGAAACCCAAACTTTATATAGTCTGAAGTTACAGTCTCTCTCCACAATAGAGGTCACATTGATTCTTCATGTCAGTCAAGCTCCTTTGGGCAAGACGGCAATTTCCTCTAATAACTACATCACCCGACCCTAATAAATGTTTAATTTTACAAGTAATTAAGATTTACACAGGGGCCATATTCAAGAACAATGGACTAAGGACAAAGCAGAGATCTATCATTTTAACAGCGGGATCATGATGTAATGACTTTTATTGTTTGCAATTCAGCTCCTGGTCCTGGCGGTGTCCTTAAAGCTAACTTTCACAGTACTTTGGAGAGGAGTGCAGGTAATATTGCAGGATTAAATATTAGAGATGGTTTCAAAATGTGGTACAAGTATGTCCAGTGCTAAGCCAGCGTCCACTGATGCTACTGAGGACTTTTCCCGTTTCAGACTTATGGTTATGGCTTAGTTTAGACAAATACTGGATTTGGTTGGATTAAGTTCTAAATGAACATAGTTTAGTCCCAGTTAAAAATTCACTATGCAACTTTCCTGGTGGAGGGTCCTCGATCTTCTAGTCTCCATGGAGATGTTATCGTGGTGCCTAGAAAGTTCACTGCATTTTTTGTACTGTCTAGAAATATATCCCCAAAGACTTAATGCCACACAATGGAACATTCCAGGTAAAGAAGTAACATCTCCATGGACTTGGATTGACTCTGTTCTAGTTCTAGTTTAGTCTTGGTCTTGTCCAGGATTAGTTCTGTGTTCAGTCTCAGTTAAGTCCCAATTTCAGTGTATGTCTTGGCATTTGTAAAAAAAAACATAAATAAATAAATAAATAAGTAAATAAATAAATAAATAAATAATACTTCTGTGTTGTTAATCAACCCTAAATTTCAAACTTCTATGTAGCTAACTCCTCCAGACTTGGTAAAACCTGGCTTGGACCTGGTTTAGTTCTGGTGTAGTGCCCAATTTATTCCCTTGGTTTAGCCCTGCATTATTCAATATTTAGACCCATTTGAATCCTTCAGTAATCTAAAAGTATCCCTAAAATCACCAAAACATGCAAAAAAAAAAATACATACAGTAAAGGGCAAATCTTATTTAGAATCCAACACTCCATTCTCCATCTGGTTTGCAAGTGGTTGTTAGAAAAGCTCATGAAAAATGACATGGTGGATAATAAGATGTCAGCGCATTAAAAATTAATCCAACTGAGTGAATGATGCTATAAACTATGAATGCATAATGTCCACCAAACAGGCAATAAGCAGGTTGACTGTGGCAATATAAATGATGTGTAATGTATGGAGATCCCCTTTGGCCATGTGAATATTCAATGGCTTTATAACATGAACAATGTGGGGTTTCTGCAGTAACTTCTACTCACAAGGTCCATTTGATTTAAAGCTCTTAATGGACACTCTCTCACTGGAGAAATCCATGCAACACCATGGCGCTGTTATAGTAGAGCTTTGTGTAATGGGATTGAATCATCTTATCAGTTAAATAAGTAGATTGATTCTAACACAGATTTTTAAATGTTACGGTAATTTAAATGTTAAAGGCCTTGTACCTGATTTCTTTCCATGTATTTTAACAAAAATGTCTTGTTAGAATGTTGTTGCCTCCTCAAAAACATACCTAGAATTGTGTTTTGCTTAATTCCTTTATTATTTGTCTGTCTACAAAGTGCAAAATCCTCTGTTCCACCTTGTGATGTCATGTAGTGGTAGTTTTCAAATTAATGGTCACATTTTACGTTTAGTTCAGCGGAGATTAGTGATTCCAGGGCTAAAATCATCCATATGTTTCAAGTGAAGGTGTATGGAGTTTAAAATCAGAGCGGCGCACTTCCTGTATTACTACATGACATCACAAGGTGGAACAGAGGGTTTTCAGTTTGAGAGAAGAACTCACCCTAAATCTGCAGGTTTGTGTGTTAAACATGTGTGAATGAAACAAAACACAACTCCGGGTATGTTTTTGATGAGGAAACGACATTATAACATAGAAAAGAAAATAGCATAATAGAGACCTTTTAAGCTTTTCATTGTTCGATAATCAGGAAGTGTGTGGTAAGCATGCTAGTTAAGGGCTTATAAACTCATTGAGGTGAATAATTAGGAAGCTCTGATTGCATAAGGTAAGTGAGGAAGAACTTCTGCACTTCTGCAACATCTGAGCAAACCGTTTAAAATGATCTAGACTGTTAAATATTGGTTGAATATGGCTGAAATGTAAAAAAAAAAAAAAGTTATTACCCAGTTTAATTTTTGACACTATGTTATAACGCATTGGTTTTAGTGACATTCCTGCTCCACTGTTTAAGACCCAAACCATTTTCCCTCTCGGTATAATGGCTGAAGGACAGGCTGGCTGACAGAGCTGCCACCGCGCCGTGTTCGCTGACCTCAACAAGAGCGGGACAAAAAAACAACATGAAGTGTGTGTGAGAGAATGGACATGATGTGGTCACCGGTGGTCCCTGAACGCCTCGGGGTAACACAGCTAAATGTAGCCAGTGTCAGGCATGCATCCATTCAGATAGGCTCTGTGTTAAAGCGGCAGTGTGGTGTGGTCACTATCACTGCCGCGGCTGGTCCTGGTGCAGGGGAGATAGGGGATGGGGCGTTTTTAGACCCCGGAGAGTAAAGTGCATGTCAACATGAGAAAATAGTGTAGTAGTATTTGTAGTAGTATTTGTTGTACTAGGAATATTAACAACTGAAGTAGTGCCAACAACAGTATTGGCAGTAACAATATTAAAATAGTAGTAGGGATGCACTGATCCAGCTTTTTCAGTTCCAATACCAATTTCGATACTATAGCTTTAAGCACCTGCCGATACTCGATAACTGTTAACCGATACCAGAGCAGAGACTGAAAAAAGCATTTATTTCCTTTAAACTAAACTAAAATAAGACATAACTGATCCAAATGGTTCTTATCTCTTTGTATAAATAAATTACATCAATTTATATGCCTAACCAGGATATCGATTGAACAGATATTTGGGAGCCGATATCCGATGCAGCCAATTTTTCAGTATTGAGGTATTGGATCGGTGCGTCCCTGGTAAGTAGTAGTTTTGGAAATAGTACTGCAGAGTAGAGCTTCAAATTCGTGGTAGTGATAGTAGCGTCAATAGTATAACTGCGTGTGATTGGAGAAATATGGTTAAAATGTGTCACACCAGCTGTTTTTGAATAAATTTCATTTTGGCCATTTATTTAGAAATCGGCATTGTGAATTTATGTTTGATTTTAACCCTGATTTGCCCTGGTTTTGTCCTGGCTTAGGTCCTGATTTAGGCTTTGTTGGTCTACTTCAGTCCTGGTTTAGTCTAGATTCAGCTCTTTATCCAAATTAAGATAACGCTGGTGGTTTACCCAACTGTTAAAGCAGACCTATGATGCAAAATCGACTTTATATAGCAGACACAAGCACAATATACTGTATGTTCTTTAAAGGTTTAGTTACTGCTTTGCTTCAATTAATTTTCATACCTCTTCTTCAAGTCTTGGGTCACCACCAGCTAAACTCAGCAGTGTCCAACATCCAAACACACGTCAGATATTCCTATGTTTAAACCATGTCTCCCTACCACCGCTACTGCTACTGCTACTACTACTACGATCGTTTCATGTATATGGGAGATGGATAGGTGTACAGCAGTGGACCGGGGTCTTGTTCTTCCCCCCTGAGACTGTAGAGCGGACTGAGCGGGGGCCCTAAATGCAGAATCTCCTTAGCTCTCACCCCCCAAGGGACAGAGACACGCGCCATTTTCGGGAAGAGAATCATGGTACCCATTTTACCATATTCATACCACTCTTTACAGCCAAGGAGGAGGGCCTTACCTGTCCCATTTCGCTACCACTATATTCCAACTGCAGCACAGGCTCGCACGGCCACTCAAATCCCTTGGGGGGACCATTAAGAATAACCTCTCTCTCCCTCTCTCTCCTCTCTCTCTCTCCACAACCCTCCCCCATTTTTTCATAGCATAGAACGAGTCTGGTTCGTTCCATATCCTGCTAATAAGGAAGACTAGTTCAGCCAAGGCCAAAGCGAAAATCTGCCAATATCACAGGGCTCTATGTAGAAGATGCAGGAATGAAAAGGGGCTGGGGGAGGTGGTAAACAGCGATTTTCAAGATCCAAGTGAGATGATGGATGAAGGTAGAGGAAATTTAGTGAATTGAGATGTCGAGTAATAATCAGAAAACCAGATCAATACAGATATACAAGTCATAGATAGGGTTACTATAGCTATTTTCAAAATGTGGGAGACAAGACCATTGGAAGTGCTTGGGACAGTTGGTTTAGAACAGCTTGTTTGGACTGGTTTTGTCCTGAATTCATTTAGGTTACTTCACCATGGTTTCATTTTACTTAAGTGACTCTGTATTGCTAGTTTAGTTTAGACCTGGTATAGTCCTGGTTTAGTCCCATTTTGTATTCACTATTTCAGTCCTGGTTTAGTCCTGGTTAATCTTGGTTTAGTTTTGGTTTAGTCGTGAATTAGCCTTGATTTTGTCCTGGTTTAGTTCCATTCTGTATTCACTATCTCAGTCCTGTTTTAGTCTTGGTTTAGTCTTGGTTTAGTCTTGGTTTACTCCTGGTTTAATTTTGTTTTAGCCCTCGTTTAGCCCTGTTTTAGTCATGGATTAGTCATGAATTAATCCTGGATTAGTCCTGGTTTAGTTTTGTTTAGTCTTGGTTTAGTCCTAGTTTCTATTCACCACCTCAGTCCTGATTTAGTCTTAGTTTGTATATCTTAGTCCTGGTTTAGACCAGGTTTAGTCCTGGTTTAGTCCTATTTTAATCCTGTTTTAGTCCTCTTTTAGCCCTGATTTAATCCTGGTTTAGTCCCAGTTCAGTCCTGGTTCAGTCTTGGTCCAGATCCCTATCAGAGGCTTGATTGAGGCGTGCAGGAGAGGAGAAGAAGAGCAGTTTGTCAGCTGTGGACTTGGGCGCGCAGCAGTGGGGTTTGGTGCAGATTTGTTTAGATATTGGAGCGAAAATGGCACATCCTGCGTCGGAAATCAAACGTCTCCATGTAACCTCCATAAAACGGCGAGGAGCGAGCGGCGTCATGTCTTCTGTTTTGATGGATCGAGGCAGTTTATGACAAAACCCAGTGATTAATATTTATGAAAGAGATTTATCAATGCTTAACACAGAGGCAGAGGGAGGCGCACTACTGCACTGATTGAATGTGGCCTGGGTTTTCAATGTGAATAAAATAATAGTAGTGGTAGTAGGGATAAGAGTAGTAGTAGTAGTGGTAGCAGCAGTAGTAGTAACAGAAGCAGTACTAGAACTAGCAGTAGTAGCAGTAGTAGTAGTAGTAGTAGTAGTAGTAGTAGTAGTAGTAGTAACAGAAGCAGTACTAGAACTAGCAGTAGTAGCAGGGTTACATCAGTGCTTAACACAGAGGCAAAAGAAGGCACTATACTGTACTGACTTAATACAGCTTGGATTTTAGATGTGCATGAAGAAATTATGGCAGTAGTAGTAGTAGTAGTAGTAGTAGTAGTAGTAGTAGTAGTAGTAGTAGTAGTAGTAGTAGTAGTAGTAGGGTTACATCAGTGCTTATCACAGAAGCAAAGGAAGGCGCACTAATGGACTGATTGAATGTGGCCTGGGTTTTGGATGTGAAATGAATAGCAGTAGTGGTGGTAGTAGTAGCAGAAGCAGTACTAGAACTAGCAGTAGTAGTAGTAGTAGTAGTAGTAGCAGTAGTAGTAGTAGTAGGAGTAGTAGTAGGGTTACATCAGTGTTTAGCACAGAAGCAATGGAAGGATCTATACTGTACTGACTTAATGCACCTTGGATTTTAAATGCGCATGAAGAAATGGTAGTAGTAGTGGCAGTAGCAGTAGTAGTATTTCCTAATAAAGGTTCTTTTCAACAGACCAGTCTGTTGTTTACATGTACCATGACATGTTTCGGATGCCTTCTGCATCCTTCTTCAGAAAGCTCACGTTTGTTACCAGAACATCACGTGACCCTTCTGAAGGTATGTGTTAACCAAACACTGGTCTATTCAAAGGAATCTTTATTTGGACATAATAAAGGAGGACTGAAATGAGCCTCTCTGAAGAAGAAGTAGTAGTAGTAGTAGTAGTAATTATGTGTATATGTAGTCTGTATATTTATTATGAATAGGGAAAGAACTAAAATGTTGAGAACCATCAAAATGCTTTAACTTTTTACCTTAAAACTTTATTTTATGATTACTTGTAATCCCAGCTAACCGAAGAAACAGGCATCATGTTGTAATAATGGGGAGGACTTTATAATAGAATAGAATAGAAAAAATAAAAGGCCATAGATTTGATTGAAATGTCATCAAATACTTACTGTATACGGTCAACCAAGAGTGAAAAGTTAATGTGTCTATAAAACCAACACTTATTTTCTGAAAGCTTATGGAGTATGTTATTTCAAATGTTTCAACAATGTGCAAGCTTGCATTTTTTTAATAGACGATTTCCATTATTTTTATGTTGTTATATTCTTCTTATATGCCATGGTCCATGCACTTTCCTATTCCAAAATAAAGAAGTTCTCCTCCTACAGACTTCTATGCACAATGGGACAGGGGAGGGGCGCTACAGATTAATTTCATTCACTCCTCCGCTGAAGAAAGGATCATAAAAAGAGGATAGAGGACCTGAGAGGAGGGGGTTGCGATAAGCACTGGGGTAAAATCAGTTTTTTTCATGTTTTATCAGATGTAGTAAATGTGTGTACAGTGCAGAGGAGAGGGGGGCCGCGGGGAGGCTGGCGATTATGTCTCTAACTGTTGGCAAGGATCGCAGGATTTGAGGAGGAATAAAACTCAACTTTACAAAGGAGCCGGACTGGTTTACATCATGCAGAGAAGATCAGGACTTAAACCGGTTCAGACGAGGGGTTAGAGCTGTATAGACCACTACAATAGGCTGCTGTGTGCTGGTGGTCTTTGGTGGTTTAACTGACAGAATTTTGATATTATATATAAGAAAGTAAAATGAATTTATTTATTTATAGAGCAGAGTTCAGCTCACAAGGTGCTTTAGTAGTAGTAGTAATAGCAGTAATAGTAGTAGTAGTAATAGTAGGAGTAGTAGTAGCTTACGCTGCTGCATGCTGGTGGTCCTTGGTGATTTGACTGACAGCATTTTGCTCTCTATTTGTTTTTTAACAGACATATTTATATATTTTTTTTAGTACTAGTAGTAGTACTAGTAGTAGTAGTAGTAGGAGTAGCGGTAGTGTTAGCCATAGTGGTAGTGGTGGTAGTAGTAGTAGTAGTAGCTTGGGCTCCCGCATACTGGTGGTTCTTGGTGGTTTGACTGATAACATTTAGATATTTTTTTTAGTCATAGTAGTAGTAGTAGTAGTAGTAGTAGTAGTAGTAGTAGTAGTAGTAGTAGTAGTAGTGGTAACAGTATTAGACATCTTGCATACTCAGTTTGGAGGCTGGTGACAGTAGTAGTAGAAGCAGTAGCAGTAGTTCCAGTAGAAGTCACTGAAGTAGTAGCACTAAAAGTAGTTGAAGTACTCTACATATTAATAACAGTAGAAGTAGTATTATTAGAAGTAGCTGTCAATAACTAAGTAGTAGTAGTAGGGCAAGTATATTCTCCCTGTTATCATTTATTTTACACTGTACTTGAGACCATAGTCAGCCATTTTATTCACTACTTCAAGCACTGATAATTCTGTTTTACATAACCAATTTGAACAAGGCAGCGCTCTAAACTTTACATATAAAAAGTTACTTCGATTTTCAACTATATCTTCACAGTTTATGTTTGTGCTCTGAGAGAAAACCTTGAGCTCTTCAGACCTAAATCTCCAGCCCAAACGTCAGTGAGAGGTCTGAAATATTCATATATTAGTGCAGGCTGTGCAAAGCAGTGCTGCCCGGGCTCATTGATATTTAACATATTGTAAAGCTTGGGCTACAGCCGGGCACGCTCACTCAATCGTTCACCCAAACATCATAAAAGATGCAGTGGACAGAGGATTACGCTTATAATACCAGCAAAGGTTAGTGCACAAAGGCGGCGGACATTTTGGCTCAAGACTCGCAGGTCGCTGAACATATAAGAAGAGGTTATATACTGGGATCCGCCATAAGTTTCACAATGCGGCTGGGTAATATGGAGATAAAAGTTGAATTATGATCTTATTCCTGTGACGAAATGCTGTAAAAGATTAAATATCCATGTTGAAATTCACAAATTTTCTATTGAATGAAGCTCTATGCTAAAATTAACACCTCCTATTGATACTTTGCAGCTGATGTCTAACATTCCCTGGGGATGTGATGCTAACTGTAGGCTCTGCTCTGTCTGAGGCTTTGTTAAACTTTGATTTGTGCTTTATTTTTACACAATCTGACCAGAAAGAACTGACTTAGCTGGAATTACAACAGGTGAGCTGATCTGTACAAGTCTCTCTCAAATAATATTCATATCATATTCAGTTTGTGCTTAAGATGCATTACACAAAATTAACTCTTGTGAGCTTTAAGGTGTATTAGAATGTTGTTACCTCCTCATAAACATACCTGGAGTTGTCTTATTTGTTATCAGTTTGTTAACAGATACCATTTATCTTTTGTATAGTAGAAACTGGAATTCCAGGGCTGAAATGAAAAACACAATGGAACACAGGGTTTGTGTGTTAAACATGTGTGAATGAACCAAACCACAACTCCAGGTATGTTTTTGACAAGGAAACAACATTATAACAGGGCAAAGAAAATAGCGCAATATGGACCCTTTAAGTACACGTACTTAATGTGGTCAGAAATACAATAATAAAATACTTCTACTATGAAAAGACCTGCATTATGCCAGTTTCTTTTTGTATACAATCCTTGGCCTCCAAGACTAACAAAGAGCTACAGCTGCGTCACCAAAATCCCTCAAATGCAATAAAACTTTGGATATTTGTCCATCCTTATTCAGTTCTGTAATACATTTACTCATTCAACTGCACTATATAGAAATTGGCCATTTTGTGCATAAAGCCTTCACTCCCATCCATAACACAAACATTCTAACAACATTCATAAATGCATTTTACCACTCCATCCATTTGCTTTTAGTATAAACACTGCACATTTCCTGTTATATTTCTACAATACAGAAAACACCAGAAAAGATGGACTAAAATGTCTTAAAAAAAACTGTATGCAGTGGAAAAAACATGCAACTTCTCATGGGCATAAACATAGTGAGTGCCATTTTGAAACTGGAGTAATTTAGTATAAGTATCTGGACACAGCCGGTCTAATGCACGAGATGGTATGCTTGCTTTTTCAGGCTAAAACACTCGAAAACAGAAGTGTGTATTTTGTTGTCTGAAGGTGTAATTTTCTTATTCGTCATAGATAAGTGGAGCGACTCAAATGGGCATACTTTAAGATATATTCCCGGTGGCTACACTAGAGGCTAATGGTCCAAAATGCCAGGCTTGTCCGTCAGGAGAAATGATACGGATTTGATCTCTCTGCATTTTCACTGTCAAAGGGTAATTTCTTTGCATAAGAGCGGTGTGATTTTAGCTGTCAAAATACAAGAGTTTAAAATAACAGCGTGTAGTCAATATTCAAGATATCATGAGGGTAATGGCCAACAGAATAAAAAGAAAGCTTGTATTAAAGTGAATAACTAGAATTACAATATTGCAGTTTCAATAGTTGGTTTTAGATGAGGCAGAATCTTCCTTCTTCCTTACGTAGCCAGTCTAAAAGGAAAGAGGGTTGAGGGTCTGATATCAGCTATAACAAGTGTATACGGTTGTGTTCATGGGCAAGACATTTCACCCACCTTGTCTATGTATGAATATTTAAGGGTGAATGGTGTAGGACTGGACAATATGGTGGTTAAATGATTAAACTTTTTGTGAGATTCAGTGATTTTTTATGTAACGCAACTCTGCTCAAATGAAGACCTTTTTGAGTGACAGGTAGATTTGAGCATTTGTACTAAAATGCATTTGTACACAACGCTGGTGAATTCTACGTGTATCACAGATTAAGAAAGTTTAATCGGCGAACAATTGGAGAGAGCAAAGGGCATATACCGGTGGAAAACGGGAGTTGATCGGCAAAATGGCGTCTTAAAAATAAGTGATTAAAGATTCAACTGTGAGAGGGTAAATGGTGAGAGAAAACAAATATAATACGGTTGAAAACTCTGAAAAGTTGATTTTGGATAATATCACAATAATATAGTTATTACAATACAAAACAAAATATCAAATATCGCATCTGCAGCTATAAGAGTAAATATGTTTTTCTTTCCATTTAGTTTCTGGGCATCTTTGGTGGACCACCTTTTTTTATGCGACTAAATTTGTTTCAAGCTTTAGGGAAAAAACATGGTGCACATTATATAAAGTATAGCCAGAAAAACAGAATAGCAGCATTTCATTATGGTGGCTGTTTTGGTGGATAGTTCAATTAGGGCCTAGCCTCAGCTGTGGAGGCTGGTCTGAAAACACCTTCTAAAAGCCCTTGAGCTGGGCATATGTTGGTGAAAATGAGTCTGGGGTAAGTGGCTGTACGTCCGTGCGCGAAAGGGGGCTAGCCTCGCAGTGGAGCACTAAGCAAAGCACTCACATTTATTAAAAAGGGACAAACCCACAGCCCATGTACGGCCCATGTATCGTACCCCCTCTCCTCTCTCCTCTTCCTCCTCCCCGTGTCCCGCTATTGTTGTCACTTTACTTCTGTGAATACATCTACAGCCCCTCCCGCCCAACATGGTAAAGATTTTAGCTAAAAAACACTTAATAAGACAAGCTAGAAAGGGCGTTTTTGGAGGTACGCTTACCCCTCCCCCGCCCCATACAACAAACATACATCCTCTGCCCCAAGTTCATTACCATAACTCCTGTCTCGTAAATTAAATTGGGAAATCTAAATCTCTCCCTCAGTTAGACCCAAAATGCCACCTACCACCAGCCAAGAGGGTTGAATGGAGAGAGAAAGGGACAAAAGAGACAAAATCCAATCAAACCGACCCCACTTGTGTCATCTGACTTTATTAGCTAAATGTATCAGATGCCCTGTTGGTGGCAGGGCAGGAGTTTTGCCTAGAAACAGGAATGTAAAAGCACAAAGCAAAAGGGAGAGTGGTGCTTTCTTTTCTTTGCATGCAATCTCAAGTACACTGCAACGAATATTATATTATATGTAGACTGAAAATTTGAGAAATGATCAGTAGACTAGAGTACCAGACAAAAGTTTGGACGCACCATCTCATTGAGTGTTTTTCTACATCTACATCATATAAACACACAAAAGAAATCAAATATATGAAGTAAGATATATGCAATTATGTAGAAAAGAAAAAAAAGGTAAATAACTACTAAATATTTTTTTCTAGAAAGCAAAGGGTGGCTACTTTGAGGATTTGAATATAAATATATACATATAAAAAAAAATTAAGTTATTTCACTTTCTTTCTTTCTTTATGAATGATATTGTTATATGGACTAAATATACTTCTAGAATTGTCCAGGACTAACCTTCGCCAGAGGATTTTGTCAACTACAAATTATATGTTTGGAAAACAATTATAAAATCAAGAAAGTCCTCATATTCTTGCTGTGAGGTGAGAGTGCCATCTGCTATGGATGAGCAAAAATGTACCTAAAATGGATCTCTCTATAGATCGTTTTTACCGTCACAATTTTAAGATAATATTTTAGCAGTCCATCAGAAAAAACTGCTAAAAACTGTCTGTAAAAGTCATTGTTAAGTTTCAAGTTATATTTTTCTTATTATTTTTGGCATCCTTTTTAAATAATATACTAAATATATAGAGAGAAAATATCAGATTTTAGAATGGGATGACGTTTTTCGCCCAGATGAGGGGCAAAAGAGACAGTTTCCCCTTGTACTTTGCCATGAAATTTCTGTTGATTAAAGTAGATGCATGAACTTCTTGTATTACAACAAAAATAATATTTATTATAGCTGCCCCCATCTGTATTAAATATGATAAGCCCATAAAATGTTGCAATACTCAAAATTCATATCGCAAAGATGATAACTATACAATAAAACAATGCAATTTGGTCATATATTATCTCTATTGTGCACTGCTACGCCATTGTGCAGTCCTGCTATGAGTTTCTTAGTATATCTTTACAATACAATACAATACAACCCATATCTTGCTTATCTTACGCAACAAATTCCAATTTTTTCTTTCAATTTTATTTATTTTACATAGACCTCCTCTTCTTCTCTCTATTCATTATATTGTAATGTGTGTTTGTGGACATAGAGGGTCCCGGTGGTGCTACAAAACCAGATTACATTACCGCTACACACATAAACATGCAAACACTCCACAGTCAAATGTAAAGGAGGAAATAGAGGAGGAGTGAGTGGTCCTCTTATCCGCCTGGCCTTGAGTCGAGAGATGGGTATGGCGCTGTCAAAAGCCCGGTAAGAATGTATTCAAAGCATACAGTATATTCATTAACTTTAACTCCACTCTATTCATTCAAGATGTCTGCGCGCTACAAAAGCCCAGCACTTCAGTATTTTAAAGGGTAAAGTTGAGGGCGGTTTTGCAAATACGAGGAGATGGGAGCTCGAAAAGATGCATGGATTCACAGATAGAGAGGATAACGACATGAATGCACCCCACTTAAAGTAAAAGATCCACCAATTGAACGCATGGGTAAGTAAGGTTTTAAGATGGATAAAACGTCTGAATCGGCTTCTTTATACCGTTTCATCAAATTCTATCTTCGGCTTTTCAGAGTGTAATTTGTCAGATTTTGGTCCTAGCTCAGTCGCTCTTGCAACACAACACGATTAAGTAAATATATCAATGAAAATGGGTGAAAAATTATAAAGAATTAACACGATTGAAGACACGGCATGTTTAAAGCAGACCCATTATGCAAAATTAACTAACTGATAGTAGTTTCCCATAACAATTAACTCACCTGAAGTTGTATTTGGAGTGATTTTTGCATGTTTGAGCAATCTTCTAATCACCATTTTGCCATTTTGCCGCTCAACTCCGCCCACTGCTCTGTATTTACTTTGGTCTTCAATTTTATTTTCTTAATCTGTGATATAAGTAAGATTCGGCAGCATCGTGTAGTCATTTTGATACAAACAAAAAACGAATGAAATGAAAAAATAAAATCTACTATTCGCTTGGGTGATCTGTAGCTATCCATCGAAGGTGCGGACAGCTGCACGGCTCTTTGTTGTGATGAAGTTCCCATTGGACGCTGCAGTTTTCTAACGCTGATCTGATTTGTTTCTTTAAAGTTAAATACTTTTCATTTCATACTTCATATATATTAGTTTTACATTACAAATCAATAAGCAATTCAGTGTTGCAGTTTGCAGATTTGCCAGGACAGCCAATGTTCAGGTGTTCTTTTCTGTTTAGGGTTTGGCATCTGCTTCTTTTCACAAAAATGGCATTTCTTTGCCTGGAAAGTTCTACTGTGTGGCATTAAACTTATCTAGATCCATGGAGACAGCAGATGTAACAGTTCAGAAGGCCTATCACGATAAACAGAAATCAGAAAAATTGTAATATTGAAGGCGACTTTGTGTTTTCTAACTATTAAACATCTGGAATAAATGCAAGACAGGTAAACCAGATCGCGGAACAATCCAGGCAAAGCAATAAAATCTCCACGGAAACAGGTAGGTAGCGGATCACCCATCAGAAAAGTTACACAGCGCGCTTTTGTCAGTTTTTGTCCATCAGTCCTCCTCTAAGTTACTGCTAGGTTCTCAGACACAGCCCTGCGGAGTCTCCCTATAGCGATGATCATGTCTGGGGTCATAGATATACAGATTATAGATTATACTGGAGTTAATCTTGATCTGGGATTAACAGAGAAAACATTCAACTTTCCCCACTGTGAAATGTACAGAGTCAAATCCTCATCGTATTCCTGGGGGCGCGCAGGTCGAGAAACCAATTTGGTACAAAGTTTTAAGCTGCCTTCAATCTCTCACTGTCACTGCAGCCGTAGTCAACTGTCACCGGAAATAGTAGACCTGTATATAGTTTTGGTAGAGTTAGTTTGAGAGCCTGTTATACTGAGAAACGTGGGTAAGTAGATGTTGAAACATGAATCTTGAGTTGAATTAAAAGAGCTGTTTGTCACGATAAATACTATATTCACTTCTGTTTCAAGTTATGATGGATGGAACATTAATTTTTTAGGGTCAGTATTTATAGTGAATACTTTGTTTTTTTTTTTTTTTGCAATATGATGAAATTTGAGCTGTAGAAGGTTTAATTATGAACTAAAACTATATAATCTAATTACTAAAGTGTTGTATTCTGCTTTTTATTTATTGCAGCTCATATCTTTTAATAATGTAGATTTAGAATACTTTGTGGATACTTAAGCTTTATATATATTTTGGTTACAAAATATTATCGTTCATTGTCTATATTTACTTCAGCAATATATCACACGTCAAAATTAATTATTGTGACAGTCCATTTTGAATGGCAGTAATATGTAAACTGTTGAAAAATATAGCTTCATTATTAGCAAGTTACAAATTTTTTTTATTATTTTAATAGGGCTGCAGCAACTGGAGTAATTGTGAGTAAACTATTAAAATAAAAATTGTTGGACTATAAAGATGTATAAAGAGAAACGTGTCAAAATACAATTTATAACAAAAATTGCAGTATTATTAAAGAGGGGACATTTTACTTCTATGAGGTATTAACTGCTAATACTTAACATATTTAGATCACCATGTTACTTTTTACTGTTTAGAAAATGCTATATTCGCTGAAAACAATGTATTAACACAACTCCCTTTGCTCCCTGTGTTAAGTCACTCCCCCTTCAGAGCGCCATCACAACACAATTATCCTGCGAATGAAACTACTGCACATGTCATCAGGTTTGTAAAGTTGCTGTGTACAGTTTTGTATCATGTTTTGTATATTTATGGAGAATTGTCGTGTGGGAGCATGTAGGTAAATTGATTGCTGTTGATTGTGCGTACATTTTTATTTATTTTCAGAAGATATCAAATCAAAACACATGGCATGTCTGAAATTAAAAGTACAAAGAATTAAAGAACGTGTACTGAAAAAGGTATCATTGCGAGGGCCAAAGTTTCCAACAGCGATTGCAGAGGTCTCTTCTCTCTGATTCATTCTGGTTTTTAGTACCTGGATGATTGCGTCTGGACATGGTTGAAAGAAATGAGAGTGAAACTTTGAGTGGCTTGTTCAAAAACCCTATGATAGTGCAGAGAAAGGACAAAGCCTAAATGCTATTCCATATCTGAAAAGGGCTCCACCATCTCTTACCTTAATAGTGGTCAGTACATTGAAGACATTCCAATACAGCACATTGCTTCTGGTCATAGCTGGCTTTAGATGGACAGTACTCCTTTGGATCAACTTCTCCCCACCAAGATCCCTCAATGATCTTTGACATGAGTAGAAATATCTCCAACTACAAAAAGCTCTTCTATACCTTATAACTATATCAGAGCATGTCCAGTCTTAAGATTTCTGCAGTGGCTTTGAATGGCTGAAAAACCTTTGCAGCATGAACCCAAATTATTGTATTTAAAAGCAACGTACCAGATTTTCACTGTATTTTAAAATCACTTAGTTCTGTTTTTCACTTCTTTAAACCATTTGTAGTGATCATAAGTTGTTCCTTACTTGTATTCTATCCTAATTAGTATCCTAATTATTCACCCTGATGCATTTATAAGGCCTTTCCACAACTTTTACAGACTAGCGTGGGATTTTGCTGTCGGTTTTAGTATTGTCAACAAGAACTAGCAAGCCAACATGCACTTCTTGATTGCCGGACAGTAAAACACTTTCTATTTAGTTGTAGACATTACACAGCTGACTTATTTTGATCTCAAGAGCTGCTTATACAAGGAATGCAAGGCTAAAATTCTGTTGGATCAGACATCGGCTTCCAAGATCGATTCAGGCAATATCCCATTTTGGTGCATAAATTACACCAAAATGGGATAAGATAATGTATGTGTGTGTATAAGATGATTTACTGGCCAGTGTCATAATATTTAACTGAATTTAAAAGCTGTTCTGTAGTTATAAAACACATTTGGATCATTTTTGCCAAATAAATTATATCATCGACATCGACATCGACAGACTTAAGTATTGACATCGGTATCAGACAGAAAAAGCTGGATCAGAGCATTCCTAGCTTAAACAATATATCTGTACTGGAGAAATTTGCTCAAATACATGGAAAAAATCAGGTAGAGGGCTTTTAATTGGAGATATAAGTTTAAAGTTGACATTACATCGGTCACTAATGACAAAAAACACCTTTTGTTGTTCGGTCATATCTTATAGCTAATCCAATGGCAGCCCAGGCCAACACAGTGAAATACTATTATGGCGTATTGGTTAAGGAGGGCTGCAGAGGAGGAATCTGAGCTATGAGTCAAGTGAATAGGGTTCTTTATGGCGTGTGCTGTATATATGGCTAAAACCTATCAATGTCCAAGCTTCTTGTAGGACAAAAAGGGGGACTGGTGGTGGTCTGAGCGAGTGGGTTCGATTTGGGCTGCGCTGCGTAACTCTGGTCCCCCACTGGACAGGGTCATTATTTAGCACAGGTGAAAATGGGACACTCGTCTAGTTATACACAGTGAGGCAAGGCATCAGGGGCAACCATTTTAACTCATGTACAGTGTCGGCAAAGATGGGCAAGTACAGGTTTCTACAATAATTACAATTCAATACAATACAAGTAATGTTTTGAATAAATAGGACTCATAATAGTAATGTTTATCATGATATGTATGCAATATGAATGTCTCACCCCACTGTTCAACACTATTTCAAGTGACTAGATTATAGACTAGACTGCAGGATGTTTTTCAAGCTTTTATCGTAGTCTATGTTTTGGCTTTTTGGATCTAGATAAAATAAAGGGAAAAAGGTGACACATTATATTACTGAAAATTCACTCTTGTGAACTTTAAGCCATGTTAAAATGTTGTTACCTCATAAAAAAAAAATACCTGGAGTTGTGTTTTGTGTCATTCACACATGTTTGAGTAATACTTTATCATTAGTCTATATCTCTAAAGCTCAAAATGCTCTGTTCAACCTTGTGATGTCATGTAGTGGTAGTTTTCAAGTTAAGAGCTACCTTTTACCTTTGTTAAATAGAGATAGGCAATTCTAGGTCTGAAATTATCCAAGTGATCTTAGTGAAGGTGTATGGAGTTTAAAAACACAGTGGAGCACTTCCTGTTTGTGTGTTAAACATGTGTGAATGAGAAAAAACACCACTCCGGGTTTTTTTTTTAAGAGGAAATTATATATTAGAAAAATATCCTATTTTTCAAGTGGACTCTACTCTCAACTGTCCAAACTTTTGTCTAGCTTCTCCAACTCTGTAAGAAAAACCACAGAGTACACACACACACACACACACACACACACAGTGAATCACAAACCATATTTCCAAGGACACAAAAAACACTCCAACCCCCACACGCACTCCCCATATGATCGGTTATTACGCACAGACACTGGGCAGTCAAATGCACGAGTCGGAGCACAGACAATTTAGCCCTTAATGGTCTTTTGTGGCCATCAAGTGCGCAGTGCCTAAGATGTGCATTGTGTGAGCGTATATAGGCAGACGATCTTTACCTCAAGTCTCTTCACTCATGTGTAGCTAATGGCCTATGTATGTTTCTGTGGTAACGCTGGTCATTTGAGTCGCTCGGGTGGGCTGACGCATGGACAGCGGTGAAGAGGGGAAGAGGAGGTCAGCTGGTTTCAGAGCAGGTTTAAGGCAGGTGGATGGTGGATGTTTTTTTTTTTTTTGTCATTTATTTATTTTGCACAGCGGGAGACAGCAATGGGTTCATCGCAGACAGAGACAAAGGTGCCTCCCCGCAGAGTTATAGGAAGGTAGTAAAGAAAGACGGGGCTGTGGGCTAGCGCTGTATATATGTTGTCATGATACTGAAATTTCAAGCTCGATTTCGATACCGCTCCGTCCTGCGTTAAAGGCGCATTGTGTAACTTTTCTGGTGGAGGGTCCGTCGAATGCTTTTCTCCATGCAGATGTCATTGCTTTGGCTGGGATGTTTCGCAGTATGGCATTAAACCTTTATATCTTCATGGAGACCAAATCGGACCTACTTACTAGATCTTTTGAGCAATAAAACCACTTGTAATGTAATGGCTCCTCGTTGTTTAGGGATGCACCGATCGCGCTTTTTCAGTTCCGATATCGATACTATGACTTTAAGTATTTGCTGATATCCGATATTAACCGATACCACTGTAGGGACTGAAAATTACTTGTATCCACAGTTGACTTATGACACAAGAGATCCAACTGTGTTATGCAGCTGTTATTTATCCTTCAAATCACTACTGAACAGCTTTGTATGTATAAAGGTTCAAATATTATGAGATGTTCTAGGTCAAAATCAGCTTGTAAATAGTTTTATTACATCCAGTTAAAGGCCCAACCAGGATATCTGCTGAACCAATATCATGGAACCAATAACCAGCTCATTTTTTAATACTGCGCCGATATTTGATACCAGTAATAGTATTGATGCATCCTTAGTTTTAAATTGTTAATTGCTACAAAAACTGCCGTAATTTTTCATCTTTCTGCCACCCATGTATAGCCATAACATTGTGCAATCTCTAACACCAAACCCATATTGATTTTAATGTATTAAAACCAGAGGAAAATACATTATGTTTTGTCTGTTTTCTATTTTAAATTTGAACTTTTGAATATAGACCTAATTTTTTTTTCTCTTACACTTTGTACCATTGTACTGAATACCACCAGCCTTTGATGCCTGGACCCTTCTTCCTTTCTCTTGCATATATGAGACTTAATGCAGCTGCAGCCATAGCATTAGATTACATTATGTGGCCTTGGTTATGAATAGGGCCATAATATACATGTTTCTTCAAGGTAATACTCAAAGTAGGCATTGTTACAAACCCTGTGCTCTGAAACAGACTCAATGTAAAGTAATGGTAATGAAAGCAGGCAAAAGAGCAGAGGACACAGCATTGATGTTGGTTTGTGTGAGGATAAAAGCGCTACATATGTGCATAATATAGTGCGCACCGAAAATGTATGGAAATATGTATGGATGTGTGGCTTGGTAAAATCAGATGGGGATTTCTGTGGATAAATATAGAATTATTCAGTGACTACAAAGCTGAGGTGAGGTACATGTATGAAGTCAGTTTAATTAGTCTTTCTGTGTTATATAGGTTCTGATCTAAGGTCAGGTCTACCTATATCGGTTGGTTGATATACAGAGCCAATATTTACCATTTTTAGCATATCGACTATCAGCCTTAAATCTCCAGCACAGGCTGAAAATGTGACTTCACAGCTCGGTTATATGTTTATGGTAAAAAAGTGCTGTAGATGAGTTTGTAGTAAATTTAAAAGACAGAATGTCAGGAAAATAATCAAAATCTGCCCTAAATATCGGACTTAAAATATCAGCAGAGCAGATCTGCCATCCGTTTCTCTGTATTCTAAACAATGTGTATCTGCACCAGCCATGAAAAACCCATATTGTTCGATCTCTAGTTTTAAATTGACTCTTGTGAACTTGTCAGTATTATTGGAATGTTGTTACATCCTCAAAAACAGACCTGGAGTTGTGTTTTGTTTCATTCACACATGTTTGAGTAACCCATTATTATTAGTCTGTCTACATCTCCAAAACTCAAAATACCACTTTGTGATGTCATGAAGTGGGAGTTTTCAAGTTAACAGCTCCTTTTACCTATTGTTCAGCAGAGATTGGCAATTTCAGAGTTGAAATTATCCAAATGATTCTAGAGAAGGTGTATGGAGCTTAATTAGATATTTTTCCAAAACCGTTCCACCCCTACACCAATTCAAACAAAGATTAAAGATTCAAGATAATCAACACAAAATCTTAATCTTTTATTTATTACTATTATTTTTTTTTTTAGAATTTCTTGACCCAAGATTCTACAGGTTCAGGTGCAGAGGACTAAACAAGGACTAGACCAGGATTCAACCTGGACTGATTTAGGACTAAACCAGGGTTCAAACAAGGACAAAACCAGGACTAAACTTGATCAGGTCTAAACCAGGTTTAAATCAGGACAAAACCAGATCTGAACCAGGTCTAAACCGGATCTGAAGAATATTTATACCAGGATTAAACTGGGACTAAACCAAGACAAAGACCAGGATTAAACCAGTCTAAAATTAACCAGGATCAAGGTAGTAAAAATCACCTCTAAACTCATTCAGCCCTACTCCTATTCAAAGAAAGATTAAAGATTCAAGATAATTAATAAAAATTCGTACAATTTTTAAAAATAATTTCTTGACCTGAGATTCCACAGGTTCAGATTTGCTCTTGTAGTGAGTGTTGAAGTGTCTGAAAGCCTTCGGAGGGGGCGAGGCAGCTTTACGCAATAAACCATGTTGTATTGACATCTGTGTTGTGTCTATTGATTCCCCATTATGGAGCTAACAAACCCGCCTGGACGCTTTGTCATTGGCAATCACGTTAGCGCCGCGACTCACAACCAACCACTAACTGCACGCGCCAGGCCTTTTTTAAGCAAGTGTCCTCACGTAAACTACATGCCTATATATGGGCGTGGAAGTGTACATATCCACACATGCTCAGAGGAGGGCGGGCTGATCAATAACAGTGAAAGGTTAAAATGGTGCATACGACAGACAGCTGTGTGGTGTAGGATTAAACAAGGGTCAATACAGAAGCAGAAGGGATTAAAGCACGGCTGAGAAAGGGTAAACTAGGGCTAAACCAGGGCTCAACTAAGACTAGACTACACCAGGACTAAACCAGGACTGAACTAGAACTACACCAGGACTCAACCCAGACAGATCTAGGACCAAACCAGAGTTTAAACAAGAACAAAACCAGGACTGAACTAAACCAGGGCTAAACTGGAACTGAACAAGAATTATACCAGGATTACACCAGGTCTAAACCAGGTCTGAACCTCTGCATAGCTCTACAGCCTGGGCCTAACCCTGCCTGAGGAGAGAAGTCAAACAAGAACAAATCAAGGACTGGACTAAATCAAGACTAAACTGGAACTGAATAAGAATCATGCCAGGACTACATCAGGGCTAAACCAGGTTTAAACCAGGTCTAAACCAGGACTAAACAATAACTAAACTGGAACTGAACAAGAATTATACCAGGACTACATACACCAAGACTACACCAGGAGTAAACCAGAACTTAAGTGAAACTGAATAAGAATTACACCAGGACTAAACCAGAACTACTTCAGGTCTGAACCTGTGCATAGCTGTACAGCCAGTGGGCCTAACCCTGCCTGAGGAGAGAAGTCAGTGCACCTGATCGATACAGGCAGAAGGTTAAAACCGATAGCACAATGGTCAGCTGCAGGCTCCACTTCCACCACACGGGCTCACAGATCCATAACTGACCTCAGTGTGCAATTATTAAATCATCGCTTTGTCCACCTGCCCACAAACCGCACAGTCCGATCAACACGGGTCAGCCAAAAGTCTCTCAAATCAAATGTTCCCATGCAATGCTTTCTATCTGACCACAAACAAGGGCAGAAGAGTTATATCAGCGCTGTGAAATATACAGGTAAAATGTGTAACAGGAATGTACATAGGCCTGTCATGGTAATTACTATATCCACTTATGGTTCAATATGCACTACCAGTCAAAGGTTTGGACTCACCCTCTCATTCAGTGTTTTTCTCTCTGTTTTTCTCTATATGGTATACAAAGTCAACACTTTTTAATCAAAATAACAGACAGTGATCTGCCTTTTACCATTTTCATTATTAGGTTGTACTTTATACTGTTTTTTCAACACATAATGGGGATAGTATATGACATTTTTGTATTATTATCAGGCAAGTTCTGAAAAATATCAAATTCACTCATAGTAAAAATACATGTTAAAACCAGGGTACTAGTTGAAGTATTGATTAGAATACGGATAGATAAAAATACTAACAAAAGCCTGCATATTACAAGTATACATGTAAATGGGTTGGTCTAGACAGAACAATAACATCTGACTGCAAACATTCTAACCGAGAAAGAAAATCCAACAAAACCAGTTTGAGTTGTCATGAGATACATTATGTACTCTGAGAATGTGACAGGTACACTTAAGGCTAAATAAAAAAGATTTATTGATACATAAATGAGGTGAAGTTACAGGTCAAAAAAGTCAAGTCACGCCAACATGTAATGAAAGCAGATTAAATCTTCGTAGTACTTCTTTATGGCACTTAATTAAAAAGTAGAGATCAGACCAAACATGGTGACGCCTCATTTGGTTTCTGTGCATCCCAAATGTGGAGCTCTGAGCCTGGAAATAATAATATAATAAATAAGGCTTAATTTTTTTTTATTCAAATTAAAGACTTTTTAAAATTCCTTATGAATAATCAATGGAAGAGCTATGCATGTATTATATTATATTTATTGACCTGAATGTCTGTCATGATTTTTTGTATTACTTATGTGTAAATGCAATACAGTGCAGTTTACGCAGTCAATAGTGGCTGGCAAGGTGGGTTAAGTGTCTTGCCCAAGGATACAACGACATCTGTGGGAGCTGGGATCGCACCGCCAACCTGTGAGTCAGTGGATCTGCTCGCTTCACCAATTATGTTTATGACGAGAGTGGGATTCGAACCACCAACCTTCAGATCAGTGGACAAACATCCAACCAGCACAGCTACTGTCGCCCTGTGATTAACCCTTAACTTAAAGGTGCATTGTGTAACTTTTCTGGTGGAGGGTCCGTCAAATGCTTTGTCTGGAATATTTCACAGTGTGGTATTAAACCTTTCTATCTTCATGGAGACCAAACCAGACCAAGTTACAGGTCAGATCTGTGGAGACTCACAGTCAGAATGCCTGTTTTTCTAGGTATTTTTGAGCTATAAAACCACCTGCAATTTAATAAATGTAAGGTAGAGCTGTTTAATGTCACACTGTGGAACATTCCAAGCAGAGCAGTGACATATCCGTAGAAACAAGCAGGGGGTCGACCTCCAACCAAGAAGTTACATAGTGCACCTTTAATAACTATAATATACACCACCCAATGTGCACACAGACTCCTGCTCTATAGGAGTGAGTAAAAATCAAAAAGTTCAATTTCCAATAGCCTTCTTAACCTATCCACTTTCACAACATATACTGTGCAATAGAGATTCTAGCCACAACACTAACACACAATATAAGGCCAATTAAACCAGGCTCCGGGGCTATAGGCCAGGGCCCAGTCTGGTGTGGCCCAAACACAGGCCCTCCTCCTGGGCTCAGCGAGGTGGAGACCCTGGCAGCGAGGGCCGATAGTTATCCAGCAGCATGGAGCTCTTTCATGTGTGGATCTGCTAGAGAGGGGTTTTTCACGCTTTTTAAAAAGTTTCATCCACCCATGGCGCTAAAAAGAACCAAAAACACAGCAAAAACAATGCGCCGCTAATCAAACATTTAGCAAACTGGAGATTTTAGTTTTGTTTTGCTTCGTGCATTTTTCATAAATTACTACAAGCCAGTGGTTCTCAACTGTTTCACGCCTACTACCACTGCAGTAAATATTTGGATAGTAGCACAGCCATAAATGGACCGAAGTGTAAAGGGGCCAAACTAGAACTAAATCAGGGTTAAACCAGGTCTAACCCATGGACTGTATAAAGAAGTGGAGCTGGAACCAAGCCAGATCTGACTTTCTGAATGAGAAACCAAATCTAACCCAGCACTGAAACATGCAAATAGCAGGTCTAAAATATCTGCATCATCAGGTGGGAGCCAGGACTAAACAAGGTCTAAACCATAGACTGTATAACGAAGTGGACTAAGACAAAAAAAAAAACAAAAAAAACACCAGGATCATGCAGAGCGGGTCAATACGAACATTTTAAGACCAAAACGAAGAGCCTGACAGCAGCAGTTGCGGAGAGAAGATTGAAATTTTGTCAGTAGAAAGTGAGTCGATGGAGCCGGAAGTGCGTCCATGTTCACTTCCTATTTGGAACCCAGAGTCTAGAGGGCCATGTCCATTTACACATGTATACAGTCTCTGGTCTAAACTATCTCTAAACCAGAGCTAAGCCAGTTCAAAAACTACATTTGGACTAGGCTGACATGGCATATCTCCACGGAGACAAGCAGGTGATGCTACTAGTCAAAGTTACAGGTCAGATCTGTGGCGAGGTGACCCCACTCTCGGTATGGAAAGTTACATAGAGACACACTTTACCCAAAATTCTATTCAACGGACAAATATAGCGCCAGACTATGATCTCTAGCCATGCCCTCTACCAGACAGCCCTGCACCACACCTTGAGAACCGCTCCCATTACGATTCAGCCGCGCAAAGTTAGTGATACTGAATAAATGTTCTTGAGCAGCACACACCATAAAGCTGCAGTGGAGGTGAATAATTATGAGTGGGATGAGAGTCTTTTCATAGTGGCCACATAAATCCAGACACGTGCGCGCTGTGTGGAGATGACACTGGTCCGTTTTATATGGGACAAGCAGGACCCCCGGAGCCTTTTACAGCTCAGAGTGTGAAATAAAAGAGCATTTAGACCTGCTTTTGTGGGGGGACAGGGAAGGGGCAGAGGGCACAGAGGGAGTCTGGTGGTCCCGACTTTTGTAGAAGCTGTAACTAATGGGGAATCATAATGAGTAAGAGGCATCATAAATACATTCAACGGGAGACTGGCAAATATTGGAGACTTGGTTGGTATTGTCAAAAAGGTTAAAAAGGAAAATGAACTTGGTGTGCAATATTTCAAAAGACAATTACTAATATTTTTAAATCTTCATAAAGTGTCTGAGCGTCTAGAAAGGTGCACGATTTGTTAATAGTATTGTTACATGTTTGTTTTATTTCACAATTGATTCAAATTTGTGTCATACTTGAACTTAAACCAAGCCACTTACAGATACGTTTAACTACATTTCTGATGGATGGCAAAAGTATGAACTGGTTATTATCAAGAAAATATTTTTTAAAATGAAATTGTGAATTTTAATCAATATTGTCCTTTAAAATATGTCTAAGGATCTGCAATGCTTGGTTATAAAAAAACTAGCAAAAATTATCACAGTTTTTCTACCGTCCCCAAGCCCAGATGAATGCTGGCTAAATTAAACTAAGTGCTCTATTGTGTTTTTAAACTCTATACACATTCATTAGAATCATCTGGATGATTTCGGCCCTGGAATTGCCAATCTCTACTGTACTAAAGGTAAACGGTAGATGTTAACTTGAAAAATGCCGCTATATGACATCACAAGGTGGAACAGAGCATTTTCAGCTTTGGAGATGTAGACAGACTAATAATGAATGAAATAAATGAAGCAAAACACAACTCTGGGTAGGTTTTTGATGAGGTAACAGCATTATAGCATGTCTTAAAGCTCACAAGAGTCAATTTTGTGTAATACAGAACCTGTAAATGCAAAATAAAGACAAAACCAGTCACTACATACTATTAGTAATTTACATTCATTTATTTAAATAATCATGCATTTCTATAGATCACTGATCACAAAAATAACTATAATATTTTTGATATTTCTGTCACATAACTTCACTACAAAATGTTGAATCCCGGAGGTTGGGTTTAGGCTTAGACCCGTTCTCTTCAGACCCCCATGAGCTTTGGTGGAGATCCGGAGCAGAGCCAGTGTCTGCTAACGTCTGCTGTTTAGGACCATCTCTCCCCTCCCCCTTGATCCCCGTCACCCATCACACCCTGACACCCCATCTCAGCTCACAGCACTGCCAAATGAACACGCTGAAATGAAATGAAATGAACAGCTCAGTATTTTCTATACATTTTGTGTAGATAACTGAATTAGATATTTAAACTAAAGCGTTTTTGCTTCAGCCCAGTTTCAGTGCTTTTCCGTATAGTGTAATATGTGTGGGTGCATCTGTATTTATCAAAAGGACACTATTGTAAAAAATAAATATGACAGTTTTTCTTGTTTAATTAACTTATTGTAATGATTTTTTTTCTGTCATGTCTTTTGAGCAGGGTTTTCAAAATGTGATGTTTTCAAAGTACATATGGTAATTTGAGTTCAAACATACATTTTAATTCCTTCTTTAGGAAAGAATTAAAATGGACAAATTATTATCACTAAAAATGATTATTAGTACTTTATTATTAGTCTGTCTACATTTCCAAAGCTCAAAAGGCTCTGTTCCACCTTGTGATGTCATGTAGCGGCATTTTTCAAGTTAACAGCTGCCGTTTACCTTTAGTT
The DNA here is from genome assembly GCA_029959045.1 of Taenioides sp. WSHXM2023. NCBI lineage: Eukaryota > Metazoa > Chordata > Actinopteri > Gobiiformes > Gobiidae > Taenioides > Taenioides sp. WSHXM2023. The sequence continues at coordinate 25,116,626 of CM057097.1, read as the reverse complement.
CAGTAGAGATCGGCAAATCCAGGGTTGAAATTATCCCTATGATTCTAGTGAAGGTGTGTGGAGTTTAAAAACACAGTGGAGCACTTCTTGTATTACCACATGACATCACAAGGTGGAACAGAGTGCTTTCTGTGTGAGAGAAGAACTCAGCCTAAATCTGCAGGGTTTGTGTGTTAAACATGTGAATGAAACAAAACACAACTCCAGGTCTGTTTGTGATGAGGAAACAACATAATAACATGGATTAGAAAACAGAGAAATGTGGACCCTTTAATTATTATTATTATTTAGCAATGCAGTTAGTTAAAACACAGCAGTTAGAACAACTCCTTTTAGTTTTGCCTGGAGGTCTGAAATCTCATCACAACTTACACGCCTGAGACAAGGCAACACCAAAACACTCTTCTATCTATTTCCGTAAAGCATAAAGCACATTTTCGCCACCAAAAATCAGTGGATCATGGATTCACCGAGCACGGCGAGTAACAGACTTAGCTAAAGTGGCTTAGAGGGCCTTGGTCTCACCACGGCAGGCAAATCCAATACAGCCAAGCTCCTTCAGTCCACAGGGAGGCCAGACCAGTAAAGAGGGAAAAAAAACAGGTTTGCATTTCACTGAATAGAACTTGAGTGGAGCTTGCATTTCACAGACACACGCCACATCTTCACGGCGCCTCTCTGGAGATTTCAGACGGAAAAGAGGAAGACCATGAGAGTTCAACCTTTGCTCCATGAAGCTGTTTATTTCTGTATGCGCTTTGCCTGCTACATCTATATAATAAAACGAAGCCCGCGCACACACTTTGACCCTGTTAAGTCTCTTACGTGGAAACATGTAAAGAAAATAAGACCCACGGTTCGATAAAATGCCGCTAACCAAGTAAAACTCAAAAGGAAATACATGGCTTTTTGACATTTCTCACTGTAAGAGTAATACATGGTGCATACATTTGTAAATATGTCAAGTTAAGCTTTGTACAATGTTGTGATGAGTGATTTTCTAGACGGAGATGAAGGTTGATCGAGGTCAGTTTTGCTTTTAATCATAACATAATGAGTATTTTCAACATGGATGTGAATAGGACTGTTTTTGTACGCTTTTGAAATAGTGGAATGGAGCATATATTCTTGTTATAAGTTAAATTAAAAAGGGAATATAAGCGTTTGAACTACACACTGGAGATGGGTGATTCGGACAATTTATTTTCTATTACCCCACTTATAAGTTTAAGTACTGCTCAGAAACTGAATGCAACTTGAAAATCCAGAAATACCACTTTAAACTTAAAGGTGCACTGTGCAACTTTTTAGGTATGGGGTCCGCCACAAGCTTGTTTCCATGGAGATATTATTCCTTTGCTTGAAAGGTGTCACAGTATAACATTAAACTAATCTATGTTGCATATATTAAATTTAGTTACAGGTGTTTCAGTCTTACAGAGAGTGAGCTCACCTCTCCACAGATCTGACCTGTAACTTGGCCTGGGGGCACTGTGGGCTCGTTTCCATGGAAATAGATAAACTTGACCATTGCCATAAAAACAAGCATGTGACAGGCCAGATCTATGGAGAGGTGACCCCACTCACAGTAAGAATGAATGTATTTCAAGGTATTTTTGAGCAATAAAAACAACTTTACTTGAACGAATGCAAAATGGATACGTTTAATGGCATACTGAGGAACACTCCAGACAAAGGAATAATAACATCGTCACAGAGACAAGCAGGTGGCGGACCCTCCCCCCGAAAGTTACACAGTGCACCTATACTTACAATATTATGCTGCTAATACATAGGTCTGTACAGTTACATAGTTTAGCTCATGCACTGACAGTAAGACAGGACTTGTCACTTCAGGTATGCCAAAAAGAGAACACACTTATTTTGAGAATTCATAAAATATTTAAGACCAAACCAAAACCAGTTTACCTCAGAAATGTCCCCAAGTAAAGGCATGTGGCCAAGTGCAGTGTCAGTTTCTTAACTCGCCATAAAGATAATTGCAATTCTAGGTAAAAAGGCTAAAAAACACATATGAGTAAGCCAACAATCACCATCTTAACATGTAAGACTGTCATGATGACACATATTGAAGCATGATATGTGGCTACAGAGAAATACTGAAACTACTTTATGATACTGACGCAATAATAACGCAGGATAATCCCAGTAAACACGTTTTAAATAGACAGTATCATGAAATAAATAGCAGAATGAAGCCATAATTAGCAATAGAAGTTAAATGTTCAATCCTTTACAGCTCAAATCTTATCGTATTACAACTAAAGTAACAAAGGCCTATTTATATGCACACTAGAAATCTGATCATTATCCGATTTGTGGAGTTATCAGGTTATTGGAATGTCATTGACTGTGGTTACAAGATCTGATTAAAATCTGATTTCTAGACGTTTAAAATGACTTAAAGGACTTGCAAACAGCTCAATTTGATGTAAGTAAATCGCTCACATCAGCAGGACAATTATGCAAAAAATGAATGTTACAAAGACAAAAAGTACAAAATTCTAAATACAACAATTACTCTTTTGATTAACGGATCCCAGGTGTTTTGAGAATCAGATTTCTTTTGTGCATGTGAACAGTGTATTGCAAAAATAAGTTTCCTTCCACGAAATTAGCAACAAAAACAACAAAAATCCTAAGAGATACCAAAAAATGTATATAGTGTCACGTTATATCAATATTTTTCCATACCCCTAATTTAATTTAAAGTTTAGCAGGCATAATTTGTTCATAAATGTGATATTAGCCCTGTCATATCTCCTCCAGATCTCAAATGTTACCTCCCCTTCCCTGGTGATTATGTATTTTTGTCATTGCATTAACCTACTCATTCCATTCATTCATTTTTCAAGCTCTCCAGCTATTCTATCTCTTTGACATTGCCTCATTTGACTGTTTTATTAATCATCCCATGTTTGACCACCTCTCTCATGTTTTATTCATTCACGCATTTACTCAATCTCTCATTCATAACAGAAGCAGCGGCAGCAGCAGCGGCGCTACACTGCAAAAAACAATATCTATGCAAGTTAACGTGATGTAAATTAAAAACAGTTTACTTTCTTTGAGTAGATTCAACTTGACAAGTAAAATTATCTACCAATGGAATATGTGTGTTTTTAAGTGCAAAGAGTTGTATTTTCTTTTTTATCTTAAAGGTGCACTATGCAACTTTTTGGTTGGGGGTCCGTCACCTACTTTTTTTCTATGGATATGTCATTGCTCTGCCTGGAATGTTCCACAGTGTGACATTAAACAGCTCTACCTTACATTTATTCAATTAAAGGTGGTTTTATAGCTCAGAAATACCTAATAAAACAGGCATTCTGACTGTGAGCGGGCTCGCCTCTCCACAGATCTGACCTGTAACTTGGTCTGGTTTGGTCTCCATGAAGATAGAAAGGTTTAACATTAGCATTAGATGGACCCTCCACCAGAAAAGTTACACAATGCAGCTTTAAGTGTAACAAGATGTATTTTCATATTTTACGTACAAAAAGTCTTATTCCACTGGCAGATAATTTTACTTATTTATCATGATGAAACTTTCTTAACTGAAGTAATCTTAACTCCCATTCTATTCTTCCATCTCCTTTAAAAGACAAGATGTATTTTCATATTTTACGTACAAAAAGTCTTATTCCACTGGCAGATAATTTTACTTAAATTTACTCAAATCATGATAAAACTTTCTTAATTCAAGTAATCTTATCAGCTGGATTTGAGTTTTTGCAGTGCAGTAGCAGTAGTAGTAGTAGTAGTAGTAGTAGCAGCAGCAGTAGTAGCAGTAGCAGTAGCAGTCCCATTCTATTCTTCCATCTCCTTTAGTTTAATTTCTTTAAAGGACTAGTGCACATTGACCTCACTGCTCCGGAGCCCCCCATACTTCAAAACAGCGCCTGCATTTGCCTGTACGTCTCCTGTCACTAGCCACAAGCTGAAACTCATTAAAACCCAACCGTTTTTCTCCGCGCTGACACCTACTTAAAGTGATGGGCTGAATTACCCCAACGCACTTACCCCTGCATCTGTCATAGGGGCATTTCCAGATGGAGGGATAGGAAATATGCAAAGGAGAATGGGGGAAAGGACATTTAAGGACTCTGCCCAAACAACACAGCCGCTTCAAAGCCTAAAAGTTTAAAATGTAAAAATTAGATAGCTGCTTATTATTGACAGTGATGTTATTTGAAATCTATATTTTGAATTAAATGGACATATAAGGACTCAAGTCAGCTATTGTGGACATTTTTTCAGTGGTAAAGAGCTATAAATAACACAAAAGTTGAATATCATTGGCAGTAATGTTATATGAAATCTGTATTTAGAATTAAAAGGACATATAAGGACTCTGCCAAAACAACACAGCTGCTTCAAAGCTTAAAGTTTAAAATGTAAAAATGTGATAACAGGTTAATTCAATGTGCATATTAAGGTAAAGAAGGGCGTTTTTTTCAGTGATCAATAAAGAAACCATCAACACAAGAGCTATAGATAACACAAAAGTTGGATATTATTGGCGGTAATTTATTTAAAAACTATATTTAGAATTAAAAGGACATATAAGGACTCAAAGCTTAAAGTTTAAAATGTAAAAATGTGATAACAGGTTAACTGCAATGTGCATAATATTGCAACTAATTCATGAAAAGCAGGTTTAAACCACAAAAACTATTGTAAATCTGTAATATTGTTAAAAATCATGAGCAACAATAAACAGCAGAATGAAAAACTACTGGACCTAGTCATAGAAGTTATTAATTCAACCTTAAATGGTTTAAGTTTTATCATATAACCAAAGAATTTCCCAGTAGTGCAAAAACAAAAGTACACATGATAAATATTAACCCAAAAATACATAGAATTTATTGCATGTTGAGTTAAAGAAGGACATTTGTGGACATTTTTTCTATCAACGCACACAAAAGTTGAAAATTATTGACAGTAATGCTATTTGAAATCTATATTTAGAATTACTTTCAGGTGTAAACTGAAAAAAGTGGATGACTCAAATTATCAGCAAGAGAGAAAAACATAGGAACCGTTTCTGAACTTTTTGGTCAATCGGACAGACATTTGACAAGACCTAAAGCCACTCCACATGAGCAGACTGAAAATGTGTAAAGAAATATATATTTTTGAACAAAATGGTGTGAGATAAAACAAGTCTATACTATGTTTTCTCAATTACTAATACAAAAAAACATAAAAACATGCATTGGAGACGATATAGACCAGGTTTGAAGTTGTAATTTGGGTTCGTATTTGTCAATAGCAATGCCACACAGCTGCTTGTACACGTTATGGAAAATCTCACACATATTTTCAATTCCAAAATTTTTCAGATTCTACAAAAACCTGCTACAGCAAACCCACCAAGCCATCTCATTCTCTCATCACAGACAAATGCATATAACTGCTTTATATGGGCCAACAGGGAGAAATAATTCAAATTTTCCACCCAAGATTAATGAATGTCCAAAAATATTTAAATGAAATATCCTCTTGCTTTTATTAGCCTTAAGTCATGTTGCTTAGAGGAAACCACAAGGGACTCTGTGGGGCAAACCTGCATCGTATTATCATATTAATACATATTGAAGAGGACACAACGCCCTGTTCCTCTAATTGAGTCTCCTTCTGTCAGGGCTATCTATTCACCAAAAGGTTTCTATTTCAACATAAGAAAATAATACAATGAAAACTATAATAAGAGAGGTTCATATTACAGATCCATGACACTGAAGTTGAATTCCTTGCATAAACAAATGTATGTAAGTTTAAATGAGCTTTAAAATATGTTAAAATAAAACTGGGCATATAGGCTAGTATAACTTTTTATTGTAATCATTTCTTCTTCATTGGTCAAGACCACAATTTTAGGTTTTATCAGCTAAATATTACTGCAAAAATTTAGTCAGAGCAGCTTCACCCATAATGTATTCAGATCAGCTCACATAAATTAAAAATAGGTGTAGTTAAATTTGAATTACAGACCGTATTTTGATGTTAAAACAGAGATTAAACTGTTAAATTATGATGTGAGTTATTAAAAAGCTTCATTATTACGTGCTATAGTTTGAATAGTTTATACAGGCACATGATGGACCAAAGTTTACGATGAAACTTCTCCTCCGCTCCCATTGAGTTTCTTGTCCCAGATCAATAATCCCTGATCAATAGAGGACCATGAATATTGCCCAGAACTTGAGCGACCAAGAACCACCAGAGAAGAAGAAGAAGAGGAGACTGGTTTGAGACGGAAAGACACAGCGGACAAAATCAGACAGTGACACTAATTAAATGGAGGCAGCTACTATTTGATCACTAAATGGGATTACAATACATACAAGTAAGTGATTGGACGTGATGTTGTATGGCTAAAGGAGTTACTTTTACACAATATTAATCTAGACTAAAATTATTAATACAGGAAATTTTATTGGAATATTTAAAGTGGTGCATATAAAGTGTTTTGTTTGTGTTTTTGGTGTGAATTTTGATCAGTTTTAACGATGCTGCAGGCAATGCAAATGAGTGAGGTGCGTATAATTAGATGTGTAAGTAACATGTGGCTTAGAATAAGTTATTTGCGATGTGAACTTGAAATTGTACGGTGCGTAAAGACGTGGACTCGGGCGGATTTGAATGAAACTTAATAGGCGATTTGAATGGGGCAATGCAAGTGTGTGTGTGACGAGTAAATGAAATAAAGTACGCTTTTATTCGGGGTATTCTGTCAGTTTTGTAACACGTGTGTAGATTTACGTGAGTTACGGTGTTTTAAGTGCAATTTTAGACATTTGAAAAGACGCTTACCGGGGCTGGTCCGCGGAGCCAGCGATGACTTGAGTCTCCAAGCGCTGAAGTCGGACGCTGTTCTCTGAAAGACGAAGGGGACCGGCAGGGGGACAAACATGGTCCTCTGTCGACCGGGGGCCCGTCGGTTTTTATTTCTACTTGCACTTAAGTCTTATCCCGTGGTCCTTCGCTTCGTTCTTTGGCCTTTCTTCGGGTCGTTTTTGTCCTTAGATTCGTAGCGATGTGTACGAAGAGAGAGAGAGGTATTGTGATGTTCGACTTTGGGTTGGTTCGCGTTAGCTTATCTCATCCTTGGAGTGTGTATATGTGTGTTTTTTTGGTTTCTTTGGATCGTATGTCCCTGGACTTAAAGAGGAAAAAGGCGAAAACAGCTTTGGTGGATATTGGTTCGCACCGGTTCTATAAGGGCATCCTCGAGGAAACTGCTCCCGTAGACTCCATCGGCTGTGTCCAGACAGATGTGCGTAAAGGCTCCGCTGCTCCGTCTTTGGTTTGTCTTTTTTCTCAAAACGTGTCCACAAACGCTCCACATAAGACTCGTATTTCACCTGATGTCTTCCAAGGAAAAAAAAAAGTCTGTTGACAAATCCGCGCTGAAAACTGTCTTTGTAATAGTAGTTATTTTTGGTTCTCGTAAAAGATTTGGTTTAGTAGCATAGATGGGGCTGGTTTTTGGAGAAGGCGCGGATTCAGAAGTAGAACACAAAGCGAAATATTAACAAGAGAATTTGCGTATAGATAAATAATAAAATAACCAAACTCTACTGTGGGTTATACGCAGGCAACGCCGGCTGGACTTAAGCTCCTCCCTCGCCTCCCCTTGCGCTGCTCGTCCCGGTCCCGTCTCCCTGCCTTCACCGCGGGTCACTAATTAAAGCCAAATCGATGGAGAAATGAATGAGAAAATCCATAGCAGTTCGTGTTTGCTCCACACATGAACGGGGCGCGGGGGCCAGAAGAAACGACTCGCCTCCTTTTCACGCTTCTTCCTCTCTCCAGCCTCGCGCCATTCGCCTTTTTCCTCCCTCCTCGTGCGTGGGTTTAATCTTGGTCGGTGCCCCTCGGTCCTCTGCCGGGTGCTTTGGCTCAGTATCGCGCGCTCCGGAGAAGGCGACGCCAGACGGGAGAGATATCCAACCCCCTTTTTTTTTTTTCCTCTTCCGCGAACTGACCCCCCTGTTTTACCCCCTTCTGCTCCGAGCGTTTCCCCCTTTCTCTCTCTCTCCTCTTTTTCTCTTTTTCTCTACCCCACCACACACGTGTACGCGCAAACACACACACTCACACACACACTCACGCGCGCCTGCGCGTAATTTGACAACTTTGCCGCACTTTACGCGCAACAATATTGCCTTTCTAACCGTAACACAATCCTACACATATTTTTAAATTAGACTAATCAATCAAAACCATCACACGCCATGTTTAATATATGGACTTTATTTATTATTTAATAGAAATTTCACAAAGGTACAAATCTACCGTCTGTGCGTAAAGCCTACGTACTTTTGCGCGTCTTAAATATTTCTGTTTGGACAGCCTATACCTGTAACCACGCTTTCTATACCTTATCCAGCCGTGCGTAATTGTGCTTTTTCTGCTACAAATATATATATATATAGAATTTATAACTAATCGTGCTTCTTTCCGTATCCCTTGACTGATAAGGTTTTCATTTTTTATATATAAATTCATAACGTTGCCGCTAATTACACGCCTGTACCTGCTCCTGATCCCGTGTCTTTTCTGCTTAATTGCTACACATCCACTTGCCCCCTTGGTCCCCTCCTCTGCCCCGTATCCCTGCGCCCTAATCCGGTACAAGCCACGGCTCATCCCCGCTCATTGATCTCCTGATTACTTCATTATAATGAAGCCAATAATCACATCATCGCGGCTCGGGCGGATCGATCGCCTCCCTCGCGCTCTCGCCCTCCCTCCCTCCATCCACAAAGCGCGCGCACACGCATTCAAAAGAGGCCGGACTTTGATGTATATTTCAGCAGGTGGATCCGCGCCTCGTCTCTCGTATAGATTTACCCACGCAAGGTCACAGGCAGACCGCTACAGCCGGCTCTGTTCACGAGGAGGGGTACAGTTAAGGCCTGTACCGCCGCGGTGTCAAATCAATCCGGGTTTCGATTGAGATTGGCAGCGTTTAGTGTGAGGGAATGTCACCGAGACTCGATGAATGAAACGGGTTAATTTGACGTTGTTAAACAGGTATGTCTCTATTGTTACTTTAATTACCCGCTCCTTCTAAGCACAGCATAACAAAATGAAAAAATACAATAAGGCTAGACAGCCAGACTGCTTTCAATTCAATGCCATAAGAAGTTTTATATTAGACAAAATGCAACTAGAATTAAAATTATCTTACCATTTTGCTTTGTGACCATTATTACTGCGTCCAGGTTTCAGTTTTGGCTAATATCGTGATACATGTGTTATTATATTCACTGTGCAGCCAAATCAATGTGTATTTGAAAACATGTCACTGGTTCCCTTCTCTGTGTATGAATTGGTGCAGTCTTAAGCCCGGGCCATTGTCCAGGGGTAACCTTTGACCTTTGCAGCGGAGCAGATGGGTCAGGCTTCCAGGACCTTATGAATATACATTGATATTTGCATCATGAACAAAATTTTGTTTTGAATGTTATGAATTCTAGCTGTTACAAGGAGTCTCAAAGCAGGATTTTTACTTAATTTTTCTTAAATCTATTCTCAAAACTATAAATGCAAAGTCCCTCCAAAATGTAGCTGTAATTGTATTTTCGGTATTTTATTATCCTCTGTTATGATGCATTTGTATGATGTTTTGTGGTATTAATATCTTGCTGTCTTGTTAACAGAACTTTGACTATTTTCAACCTATATTATTCAGATACTGCATTTGGAAGGGCATCTGTTGCAAAACCAAATTATGGAAAGGAACGCTGCAATGCAATAATAATAGATTTTTATATGCCAGCAGTTGTCAAGATAATTCTTGAATCGCAAGAACTAGAAATATTTGAGGTCATTTTTGAAAGAAAATTCAGTAATTTCAATTCAATTTAGAAAAGGTAAAATAAGACGTAAGTCGTTTTAATATCAGACCGTTTATTCCATAAGTTATTATAATATTAATACATTTCATCATTCATTAGTCAAACGATTATTTCTATTCACCATTGAGACTTTTAAAATATATTTTTAACCAAATAAAGGTTGAAATATAAGCTCTAGTGTATTCTCAACGCAATCAGAAACGTGTATGTGTTATAAAGTCTGTATAAACCAGTTAAAGATGCACTGCGAAACTTTTCTGGTGAAGGGTTGATCAGAAATAGAATAATTCCTTCTGTGAATAGGGGCGACTCTCCACAGATCTGAACTGTAATGTAGCGTAGTGCTGTAACCTGCTTTTCTCCCTGGTGATAGGTTTAATCTATCTGTCAGGTGGCGGACCCTGCACTAAAAATGTTACACAATGCACTTTTAACAATTACGATTATCAAAATAAGAGTACGGTTATTTTTTTATAGTTGAGAAGTCACTATTTGTCGATTATTATATTTATTGCGACATTGTGGAGATGCAAACAGAATAGAAGAAATTATACTTTTTCCTTTTAAAAATCCTGAACACGTCTTTGTGGCTATATTAATATCATAGTCCAAAGAATTAAGATAGAAAAGTTCTTTATAACAGTTATTTCTTCATGTTTTCTACAGTGAAAAGGTACAAAAGATCACGGTTTATGTCGTTTCCTCCATTTTTTAGCTGTTGCTGCAATAAAACAGTGCATTTAAAGGTGCATTGTGTAACTTTTCTGGTGGAGGGTCCATCAGATACTATTCTCCATGGAGATATGGTTATTGCTTTGTCTGGATATTTCACAGCATAGTATTAAACCTTTCTATCTTCATGGAGACCAAACATGACCAAGTTACAGGTCAGATCTGTGGAGAGGCGACCCCGCTCACAGTCAGAATGCCTGTTTTTATAAGTATTTTTCAGCTATAAAACCACCTGTAACTGAATAAATGTAAAGTAGAGCTGTTTAATGTCATACTGTGGAACATTCCAGGCAGAGCAATGACGTATCCATAGAAACAAGTAGCTGACGGACCTTCAACGAAAAAGTTACATAGCACACCTTTAACCAAACAAGCTTATAATTCGATATATTGTGACTAAGCAGGATATTATTGTGAGAACCCTGACGATACGATATGACGATATTTCAGATATTAGAAGTCCAGCCGGTCAGTGGAGGAGAGGAAAAAGAGGAGAGGGTGGAGCAGATTTGCATTCGAGGCTCTGCTGAGTGCGCAGGTCAGCAGACGTGATGAGGGCCTATCCATAAAGAGATCCTGAAGTGCGGACTGGACATTAGCATTGGCCAGGAGCCCGGGGGCCCCTCCATACTGGGGCCATAATTGATCGATATCTTATTAACAGCTGAGTCTTAGCTGGGAGTGTATTCAGGGAGAGAGGGAGGAAGAGGGAGAGAGAAAGAGAGAGAAGGAGGGGCGGGGGCTAGTGAGAGAGGGAGAGAGAGACAGAGAGAGAAGAGAAAAGAGAGAGAGATAGAGGGGGGGGCGATGGAAAGAGAAAAAACAAGAGGGAGATGGGGAGAGTGACAGAGAGAGAGAAGTGGGGGTGGGGGCTAGTGAGAGAGGGAGAGAGAGACAGAGAAAAGAGAGGGAGAGATGGAGAGAGGGAGAGAGAGAGAGATGGAAAGAAAAAAACAAGAGTGAGATGGGAGAGTGGCAAAGAGAGAGAAGGGGGTGGGGCTAGTGAGAGAGGGAGAGAGAGACAGAGAGGAGAAAAGAGAGGGAGAGATAGAGGGGGAAGATACAAAACGAGAGGGAGATGGGGAGAGTGAAAGAGAGGGAGAGAGACACAGAGAGAGAAGAGAAAAGAGGGGGAGAGCTAGAGAGAGAGGGGAGAGGGAGAGAGAGAGATGGAAAGAAAAAATGAGAGGGAGATGGGGAGAGTGAAAAAGAGAGAGAGAAAGGGTGAAAAAGGGAGAGAGAGATGGGATGGGTGAGAGAGGGAGAGAGAACGAGAGGGAGAAAGAAAGAGAAACAGAGAGGGAGGGAAAGAAACAGAAAGAGAGAGGGGGATGGAGGGAGAAAGAGAGGGATGGAGAGCAAAAACAAGAGGGAGAGGGAGCGTGAAAGAAAAAGAGGGTGTAAGAGTGAGAGGGAGAAGGAGAGAGAGAGGGACAGAGAGAAGGAGAAAGATAGAGAGAAATGAAGAAAGGGAGACAGACAAAGAGAGAGGGGGATGGAGGGAGAAAGAGAGGGATTGAGAGAAAAAACAAGAGAGAAAGAAAGAGTGTGTGTGAAAGAGAGAGAGAAAAAGAGAGAAGAGAGATGGATAAAGAGATGTAGAGTGGTCGATGTTATTTTATTGACTGCGATATTTAGCGTATGGATTTTTCTATTTTAAAAAATCTATTCTGGTGATAATCTGGAGCGTAGATGCACAAAGCAGATAGAGCCGTCCAACAGGAAGAGGGGAGAATAATAACAACACACAATCAGGAAGCAGTGATCAGGGAGGACAATAAGAAAAGAAGAAAAGAAGAAAGTCAATTCCATCTTGTATTTTATAACTCAAAGATCATATTTTCTTTTAGCTTGCTCCTTGTGAAGTTGCTACTAAATGTAATTTGCCTACTGGTGTCCACTCACTGATTTGCATGTTGATTTGTCGTAGGATTTTACAGATGCCCTTCCCGACACAGCTATCTTCATTTATCTGAGCCTAGGACTGGCACAAAGCATACACTAACTTCTTACTTAGACTTATAGCCTTGTATTTCTGTTTATATTTTAACCAAACCAAACACTAATATCTGCTGGCAAATTCCAATATACAACACAACAAAATAAAATATAATAATAAAAAAAAAAACACTAATTGAAATATTCCCCTAAGATGAAGAAATCATAAATAAATTATACATTAATTAATTAATAATGAATTAGTTATACATTCATTAATTAAACACTTTTTTTAAGTGTACATTTTTTAAGTCTGAATTACTGTCCTAGAAGGTGTAGGTTTTTTTTTTGTGGCAACACTGGAGAAAACATCGAATATAGAGATCAACTCAATGCTCAAAGTAGCTTAAAGGTGTAGTGGGTAACTTTTTAGCTGGGGTCCATCACCTGCTTGTTTCCTTGGATATGTCACTGCTCTACCTGAAATGTTCCACAGTATGACATTAAATAGCTCTACTTTACATTTATTCAATTACAGGCGGTTTTACAGCTCAAAAATACCTAGAAAAACAGACATTCTGACTGTGAGCGGGGTCGCCTCTCCACAGATCTGACCTGTAACTTGGTCTGGTTTGTTCTCCATGAAGATAGAAAGGTTTAACACCATACACCATACATCTCCATGAAGAAAAGCATTTGACGGGCCCTCTTTTTTTTTTTATTTAAACTTTTTTTTTCAAATTTTAACGTAGCTCGCCTCAAGGAAGAACGTTTTTGCTGCACAGGCAATGAGAAATAGCCCCATGACTCAAATATATGGAAGCTTACAAGATGGAGCACAATGAAGGGAGCGCTAATTAGCCTATTAGTGAACATTAGCACGTCTCTAACTACAGAGATCGGGCTGAGTCACTTTGAGCAGCTTCCTCTGAGACCAATACAGCCCCACCTCCTCCGCTCCAGGTTAAGTCCATCACTCACTGTGTTTCTGATGTCACGTATGCACAAGCACACGTCACGCCACAAAAAGCCCTCACACGCTCATAAAACACATATTCTACTGACAGGAAGATAGAGAGGTGTCCGAGGAGAGAGGGAGGGAGGGGGTGAGGAAGAAGAATGTGAGGTGAGGTGAGGAAAGAATGGACAAGGGGAAGAAGGTGGAAAAGATGGAGGACAACGAGGAAGCAGGGAATTAAGAAGGAGGAGGCAAGAGGTGGAGGAGAGAAGGAGGGATGTAGGGAGAGAGAGAGGGAGGGAAAGGAGAGGGGTGAGGAGGCGAGGAAAAAGAAGATTAGGTGAGGGGAGGGAAAAACGGACATGGGGAAGAAGGAGGAAAAGATGGAGGACAACAAGGGAGGGGAAGGAGGGGAGAGGGGGATATCGATAACTGGCTTTAAGTATCGGCCGATACCCAATATCAGCCAACAGTAGGGTATAGAGACTGAAAATATGATTTATTTCCTTTAAACACAAATGGCGTATGGTTAAAATGTGTTTTGTAGCTGTCATTTATCATTTTAAGTAGCTACAGAACCTTCAAAAAAAATACAAGTTCAATGGTTGGGCCAAAATCGACCACTAAATTAGATCAAAAAGAGACTGAACCGATATCCGATCCATCAAAATGTTCAATATCTGCGCCGATATCTGATACCAGTATCGTATCAGTGCAGGAGGTGAGGTGAGAAGACACGGGAAGGAAGGAGGAGAGTAGAGGTGAGGAGGAAGGAGGCTAACGGCCGCCACACGCTACAGGAGAATCTGCCCGATTTTGGCCGCGATTTGCTTCTCCCTGAGTTCGACTTTGTGTCTTCGTGTGCGATTGTGAAGCCGCTGCGCTCCTCGTGTGTGTGGTGCGATCGTAACCACCAAACATCAGCAACACTACGGTAACAGCCAATAAAACAGAGCGTCAGGGCAGAGGAGCGACGGATACAGAGGCGCAAGATACAAACTCAGGAAATTGCAGAAATAATTATTGCTCACCTCTCGAAAAGTTGCACATTTAAAGTGCAGCATCTCATTCACATTATCCATAGAATTTGTCCTTTGCAAATAATGACACCCAGTTCACAAACCAGCGCTGTTAATCCAGTTTGGAGCGTTCTTTAAAAGTAAAAAAGCGAGAGTAGATCCTCACGTGTGTCTGTTTACGTCCACGCGGCGCACGGATCAGAGATTTCAAACCTCATAAGATTCTCCCCGTCTCTGTGGTGTACGCTTTTTGTCGCACGGTTAAAAATCGTTTGAGACCAAAAAATCCCGTAGTGTGTGGCAGCTTTAAGAGGAAAGAGATAGGCCTGTCATGATAAATATTATATCGACATATCGCTCGTTACGTGAAAGATGGAACATTATTGTTTGGGGGTTAATATTTATCATGTGAACTTTTAACTTGCACTAGTGAGAAAATTTTGGTAATTTTTCAGAACAACGAGATTTGATGCAATGAGGAGATAGGTCTGGAAATACAACGATCTTAAATCTTAAAAGTTTAAATTGCTTAAATCTTTAATAAAAATAAGTTGTTCCTTTTTATTTTAAAGAGGGGTATTTATAAGTTTCATTTTCATTTTTGACGCTATGAGTCTCCTCTCTATTGGCATATTAAGTCACTCCCCCTTCAGAGCGCTATCATAACACAATCAGCGCGCCTCCCGCTAATGAAACTACTGCACACCGCATCAGGTTTGTCAAGTTGCTGTGTATAGTTTTGTGTGTTTTTGTATATTTATGGAGAATTGTCGTGCGGGAGCTTGGGTGACGTAGGCTTGTGGGCGGAGCATTGGACAGAATTTTACAGCTAACAGTAAAAAGGGTTTGAATAGGACCAAATCTAATAAATCTAATAAAAAAAATTACTCAAATATACATGGATGACCTAATCAGGCATAATTTTGATGAGGGAATGTTATAACATGTTAGATAGCTTAAAAAAAAAACGAAAAAAAGTAGAAGTGAAATTTGACTTGTTCCACTGGGTAATTATCAAATGTAGTCGTCAATAAAAAATAATTTGATTAGCATTTTCATTTATGTTTTCAGAGATAATTTCGATTTTCTGTTTGAGTTGCTGTTATAATTCTGTTTATTTAAGCTTTCGTGACCGCAAAGAGACGAGAGCAGAGACGAGGAGAGACGAGGGGAGGAGTGAGTGAGGCAGGGGTCTGGAGCAGTGACCGCGTTGTCCGTCCGGAGCCCCCCTTTTCAGACCAGGGCCTCGCAGAAGGGAGAGAGGATCCCAAACTCAGACAAAAGCAATTATTTCTGCTCGAGTATAGTGTGTTTTGTGAGCGGAGGAAAGCAAAAGGAAGGATTTTTGAAGAGAGGAAAAAAGGTGAGGAATATAGCACGCGATGGGCCTCATCAATAGCAATATGTTCTTTTCCCTGCTGTAATATCTATGGCGTTTTATAAGTGTGCTGATACCTGCGGAGATGCTTTGTCCAACATGTGAGGATGATTCACACACAACAGGGGCCTGTGGAGACGGAGACACTGGACTCAAAGCTCTCTTCGGCACTGAGGAGAGAAAGACAAAACGGATAATGTCAAACAAGAGTCAAACAATTTGCCAGTAGTACGCGTTTCAGTTAGCTACACGTTTATGTTGTTCTAGCTTAGAAATGTATTGATAAATTGAATTGTAGTTTGAGTAAGGGTTAGCTAGTATTAAATATACTAACTAATGTAACAATAACCAAAATATTGGCATATCGTATCGCCAAAAGTCTCTCAAAAATATCTTGGGTCAGTTTCTTTGTTTAAATGAATAGCTTTGTGGTGTAGTAATAGCTAAAAAAAACTACAGAACTACATAGACCATGATCCTTTGCTCTGTTTCAGTACAGACTACATGAAGAAATAAAAGCTTGTCAAGGCATTTTAAAAAGAAAAAGCAGCACATTCACAGTTTTGTTGCCCTCCACAAAATTTTGCAATAAATTTCGTACCGTGAGATGAATATCGTGAAAGTATTGCAGATTTGGATATCGTTACATCCCTATTTTTAAAGAAATATATTAGTATCTTTGTTTAATTCAAATGTCCAGTGTCAATACGGAGAAGATCAGATTCTATAGATGTCAAGTCTACGGGAAATATATTGATAAAACGAATAAACGAAAAAATTGTAATAGGGGCTCCCCTTCACAGCCATTAAAATAAAGACCGTGCTTTCTTATATGTTAAATGACTACTTAAACATAAACAAACCATAATGATTTAATTAAATGTCACTACGCCTTCAATATAGATTATTAGAGACTGAGAGCACAGGTAAACAAATGTAGATTATTAGTTGAATTGAGTTAAATCCAGACCTGCAGAATCGACTTTTCAGAGCTTTTAACCATATCATAGTTGTTTCCCCTCACTATTTCCTCACCCGAAGTTGTATTTGGATGTTTGAGCAATCTTTAATATCTTATTTTCAAGATGCCATTTTGCAGATCAACTCCCGTTTTCATCACTGCTGCCCGCTAGCGTCATCTGCAGCTATCCATCGGAGGTGCCGACAACTTCACAGCTCTTTGTTGTGCTCTTTGATGACGTTTACAGTGACATCAGCTCCCGGTTGGGCACTAATGCGGATGTCAGTGGGCTTTTTCTCTTTTATTAAGTTGTTTTAAATGAATATGGCAATTGAAATTATAATATAATGATCCACAGGTGTCATAGATTATAACTATAGATATAACAGACACACGCACAATAGGTCTTCTTTAATGTGGCCTTGTTGAAATGTATACATAAGGTATATTTTTTTTATATCAAAATGTACTTCAAGAATAACAATTTTGAGATTGCATTACCCCTTTTTTAAAATTTGAAATAGCAGTATTAGAAGTAATGAGTATGAAGTAATCTAGAGAGAGAAGAGACAGAATATGTCATTTCAAACGGTTTCCTCATTGACATTTATTGTGTGAGCGAGCTCAGAAATGATTGTCCACATTTATGTTTTATTTTGGTTGAGATCTTTGGCGCTGTGTCTGGAGGCTGTGTGCGCGGAGGAAGAGAGCCAGTTCATTGTTAAATGGCAGTGTCATGTTGACAAACGAGTTGGTTGAATTAAATTCTCCCTCATCAATAACAAGGGGAGTTCAATCAATACAAGCTTACAATTATATCACTGCCTCTGCACGCCCGCCTGTCCCCACACATGCACACATACACATGCACATATACACATGCACACATACACATGCACATATACACATGCACACACACGCGCACACACACACGTACACACACAAGAACACATATGGACACATACTAGAGCAGAAAAAAACATCCAATTGCGATTTTCTTGACAAACACTGTAAATGTGATTTGCGATTTATGTTTTAATGACAGGATTCTGTTCAAATTCATATTTTAAACACATCCAGGATTTTACAAATTAACAAAAAGACAGAATTAAGAGTGGATATTTTGTTGTTTGTGAAAGAAATGATGGTACTTAAACAACTGCAGCCTTTGCGATTTGCCAACTGCGTCCATTCAGATTGCAATTTTGATTCAGTAGCCATTAATCTTGTAGCTCTAGCACACACACAGGCCCGCACACACAGGCCCACACACACACACACACACACTAACACACACAGAAAAAAACGCACAAACTAGGGCTGCAGGATTCCGGAAAAAAATATCTAAATGCGATTTTTCTGACATGTTTTGCAATTACGATTAGAACTGCGATTTATGTTTTAATAATAGAATTCTGTTCAAAGTTTTAACACGTCCAGAAGAATTGATAAAAAGACTGAAATAAAAACTGACAAATACAAGAATCACATTTCAGAGCATGTTTTTACAGATCAAACTATAGGATTAGCAGGTTTTTATGCAGAATAAGACTGGAGATTTTGTGGTTTGTGAAAGAAATGATGGTAGTTCAGAAATACCATTTGCAGCCCTAGCACACACACGGACACACACGGACACACACGGACACACACGGACACACACGGACACACACGGACACACATACACGATGAGGTGAGAAGAGTCATTACAGCCGAGCAAATGGTCCTAATAAACCTTATAAAATATTCACTGACACACTGCTCCCAGGCTAACATAACTATTACTCATAAACAAGTGGGACAGATCACAGGGACGTTACAGAAAGTGAAGCGCTTTTTTCTAATGGGGCAATTTAGAAGCAAGACGGTTCTGACGGAGTGTTTTTTGACAACAGAGAAAGCAGCAGAGTGGTGGTGTGTCATAGGATAAAACAAGAGACCCATTGCGCCATGACATTGATGCAGACACAGAGAGACCTTAAGGGATTCCATATAGAAAAATGTGTCTAAGCCTGGACATGGGCGATGGTGATAAATTAATATCTCAGTGTTTTTTACTGTGAAGTTGGAGTTGAAAGACGGAATAAATGATACACAGACAGCAAAAGTACTCAAAGAAAAGTTTAGAAATTATTGTTTTTTTGTTGTTTGTTTTTTAATAGTTTAAGTGTCTGTTTTTGAGTCTAAGATCTTTTAGCAATTTTGTATTTACTTGATATTGTAATTTTGCACATCTTCGAAACAACAAAATTAAAAAGATAATTCTATAATTCTGTCAATGCCTATTAAAGAAGACATATTGTGCTTGAGTCTCTATACAGTTATAATCTATGACATCCGTGGATTATTATGTTATAATTTGCATATTTTAAATCACAATATTGATCTAAAACGACTTAATAAAAGAAAGTCCACTTGCTTGCGAGTTCTGAGCCAAATGGGAGCTGACGTCCCGTAAACGTCATCACAGCAAAGAGTCATTAAGTTGTCAGCCCCTCTACACTTTTTTCATTTGTACCAAAAATACTACGCAACTCTGCCGACTCCTGCGTGTATCACAGACTAAGAAAATAAAATTGGAGAATGAAGTAAATACAGCGCAGACGGGTTATAAACAGGCTGATTTTAAAGGAGCACACTTGTTTTGTCAAAGTATAATAATAGTTTATGTTTATCAAAGAAGTGTGGTGGAAATTTGAGTATTACGTGTGTTTTTCCGTTGTCCAAGATACACTGTAAGAAGTGTTAAAGGCCACACTGTTGTTTGTCTAATCCTTTAGTCGCACAGGACACCTTTGTGTTTGCCAATTATATTTCTACTGTTTTATTGCACATGTCTTTGGTTTGATCATCCTGACCTGTACTCAAATGCTCAAGTAAAGGTGTTACCCGTCTGAGCTAAGAAAGCCAAACAGCCGGACTGACCTGAATGCAAACTGTTCTAGGGGAAGGACTTGGACCTCGGACAGTATTTAAGTCTTGTTACGCCATTGCTCTGGGCTCACTGCAGCAGAAAGGACCTTTTGTTACCAGTGCAAACGTAATAAACCAACATAGTCTTAAGTCTTCTTGTACGTTTTGGTATAATTTTACAGATAATTTCCATGACACAAAACATATTGTGCTTAAGTGTACTATACAGTTGCAATCTATGACACCTGTAGATCCTTATGTTGCACATTTTGAATCACAATATTCATCTAAAACGATTTAATAAAGAAATGGGAGCTGATGTCACTGTAAATGTCTTAAATGTCTATTTTTTTTCATTTGCACAAAAAGGACTATGTGATGTTACCAAATCCTACATGTATCGCTGATGAAGAAAATAAAAATGGAGAACGAGGTAAGCACAGAGCAGTGGACGTTTACTGGTGGAGGTGAAAACGGGAGGAGATCGGCAATATGGCACCTTGAAAATAAGCAATTAAAGATCGCTCAGACATGCACGAATCACTCCAAACACAACTTCAGATGAGTAAATGTTGAGGGGGAAAACTACAACATGACATAAACCTCTGAAAAGTCAATTTTGGTTAATAGGTTTGCTTTAACTATGCAAATAATTATAACTAAAGAGAACTGAGAATCTGTACTGACAATAAGGATAAATCATAAACGCATGGAAGAATTTTCTAACCGGTCTGGTCCAGAGAATACATTCTTGTTTTCGACAGAAGGAAAACAAATGAAAGGAACCACAGCTGAGCTAAAATAAGAGTACAGCACCACAACACCACCGCTGCAGGGATGGACCTTACAGGCTTCCATACATCATGTTACATTTTATATCAGCACTGGTGTACACTATAAGTCAACACCAGCTAAACCAGAGCTCAAGTTTAGTTCTACGCACAGGAAATTATAATCTAAAAGTGGTTGTTTTATGACCAGAAGGTTGGTGGTTCAATTCCAGCTCTTGTTCAAGCACACTGTGATTATGTCCTTTGGCAAGGCACTTCATCCACTTTGTATGAATGAGTTTTAAGATTTTCGGATTGGTAGTGGGTAGAGGGGGGCAGATTGTCATTGTCTTGATAATTGCTTTATAAATAAATAACATTATATATATAAATAACAATATAATATTACAAATTTCAAACTCAATTTCAATATTAAGCAATTGACTCGATACTCAATACCGATTCTGATGCCACAATGATAATTTAAAGGTGCACTGCATAACTTTTCAGGTTGGAGGTCTACTTTGCCTGTAATGTTCTACAATATGGTATTAAACTTATATAAGATGCATTTATTCAATTAAGGGTGTTTTTATTGCTCAAAAACACTTTTAACATGTATTCTGACTTAAATGGGATTCTCCGCTTCCCAGATCTCACCTGTAATAGGCCTGGTGGCGTCTCCTGCTCGTCTCTATGGCGTTTAATGCCATACTTTGGAACACTGCAGGCAAAGCAGTAAAATCTCCATGGAAACAGGCAACTGGCGGGCCTCTACTAGAAGAGTTACATAGTGCACCTTTAAAATAACCCAATAGAATGTAATTTTCAACATTAAATCATAGTACTTAAGCCGATGTATCTGATTTTTACTTAAAAACGTGAAAAACAGCACTAGTTCATTTTAAACAATTTGCAGTAGTCCAAAGTTATTCCTCACTTACCTTATGCATTCAGAACATCTAAATTATTCACCAGGAGGAGTTTTTAAGAGCTTTTCAAACATTTCAGAAACCAGAGCGGAATTTTTGTAATGCACTAGGCTCAAACCGACTGAGACGACTAAGGGACAGTTTCTTTCCCTGGGCTGTCACGCTCCTAAACTTGTACTTTAAATCATGCACGAATGTTCCACAGTAGGGCATTAAACATATCTCCCTTGCATTTGTTCAATGACAGGGGTTCTTTTTAGTCCTCTTTCTTTTATATTCCCATGAGGTCTTATATCTGTGGAATCCCTCAGTGGTCCAGGTAGGTTCTGTAGTGGTCCATGGTCTTATATTTCTTCTGATACAGCTCAAGATCATTCTAAAGCTATTCAGGTTCATTTCTGTCCAGTGAATGTGACGTTTTTTAGTATCGAGACCTGCTCAAATGAGTATCTGAGTTTCCATGCTGGTTTTAGTATCGATTAGTATCAGATTTTCGGTACTTTTCACAACCCTACTTGACACCGTATTCTCTTCATCTGACACGACGTAATATCTATTTCCCCTTACTCTGATCTTGGGGCCCTGAGTCTCTGTAGCTCGTGCAGTCGGACTAAGTAATCAATGGTGACAGATCGTCAATAGGCCGGTCCAGAGCTGCCAATAGCCCTCCAACTCGCCCATTACTCCTCTTACAGCCGCAGAGGACAAACAGACAAAGCAAAACACAGCGCTGTCAATTCACATCTTGATACGATCACCGCCGTAGATCAATGCCTTTGCTCACAGCTCAGGAGCCTCGAGAGTGGGAGGAGAGCTGCGCCGAAAGGAAATCTGATTGTTCTGATGGTAAAGACCAGTTTCCCGCACTTGCCAAGGGTTTAGTTAGCTTTGGTCAGTGCAATAGCTGATATTTGATTTCAGTTTGATATTAGACTTAGACAAACTGTATTGATCCATAAGGGAAATTATTTGGACACAGTAGCTCATGCATCACAATATGTTATAATAACAAGAGAAAAAATATAAATGGTAATAATATATCCCATGTATTTGAGCAAATTGTGTCTTGCCTCAGTACAGATAAATTGTATAAGCAGCTCTTGAGGTCAAAATATCCCACAAGTGTTTTATTGTGCGATAATCAGGAATTTCTTCAGAATCAATGAGCCAAGCACTAAACTCTTTTACTGTTTTGTAAATGATAGCTGACCAATGAGTTCTTTCGTTTCACATGTGTCACTGAAATCAAACAAATCTGATTGGACGATCATGTTTGGCCAGATTGGAGATGCGACAGAGGTGTGCGGACCAGACTGATATCTGTACAATATAATAAAAACTTAAATTACTACAATAACAAATAGCAACATGGAATACTCCTATACATTTCAAATCTTATAGTACAGAAAAATAACAAAAACTTCCCTCCCTGTTAGCGCAAAGAAACAGTACCCACTTGTTATGAATGTCTATTTTTATGTCTTCACTGTGATATGTGGATTGGTTTTGGCACTTTGAATTAAAAAAAGAAAAGGAAAGTACGCACACTAAATATTAACCCCCAAAAGTTACAACTGTTCAGTCTCACTTTACTGAAATAAGTCGTTACAGTGATTATCATGGCCACACTGAGCATCTGAAAAGCGTTATAAGTCTAATTATTATGACAAACTCCATGAGATAAGATTTCTTAACCTTTCACTTAACAATAAATTACAAGTGAACGAGCCTCAAAAGTACAATGCCGTCATGCTCACGGTGCACACGACTGCTACTGGAGAGGTTTCTTATTATTACAGGATATTACAGGATTTGTCAGAGAGACCGTGGATAACAGTTACAGAACAGTAGGTCAGTATCTTTGTCTTGTTCATTACAGTCAAAAGAGCAATCCAGAAACAATGTATATATGCAATTTTCTCTTTTTTTTTAAATTTATGGCATATATAATACTCCCTACAACTGTACAACAACTCAATCTTTAGTAACAGATAACCTTATGCTCTGTCAATCAGTATATTATTGCACAGCTGTTCTGATCTCTTGTATATAGCTGTGATTTTATATTTTATTACTTAATTTATTACGTATTTTTCTATTTTATTTTACATATACATTTATTTTTTATAATTATGTCTCATTTGACACCTGTCTCTTGCTATCTTTTTTGCTATACCGTCTATTTTTGTTACTCTATGTTATTATATTATATTGTGATGAGTGAGCCACTGTATCCAAATAATTTCCCTTGTGGAGCAATAAAGTTTGTCTAAGTCTATATATACATACAGTATTATAAACTAATTATTACAACATACATATAAGAAAGCAGATAAACAATATACACAAAGATTAAAAGGCATAGGGGTGGCTAAATGATTCAGATTGATAATTTCAGTTCTTTACATCATGCTGGGGGTGTTCTGCGTGCATTTCTATGGAAGAATGTTCATTAGTGACTGTGGTGAGACAATGCACATATTAGCAAACACAGCCAAAACAGTTTTAAAGGTGCATTGCGTAACATTTCTGGAGGATGTCTGCCTTCTGTTTGTCTCCATGGAGATATCTCGTCTCTATGCTTTGGTTTAAATTGTCCAAGTATTTTATTAAACCAATATGTCTTGTATTTATTAAACTACAGGTGTAATTTATTGCTCAAAATATCTTTAAAAAACATCTACTTTTACTGTGAGTGGGGTCGCCTCTCCACAAATCTAACCTGTAATTTGGCTTGCAAGTCTCCATGGAGATTCATAAGTTTATGGCCATATTGTGGAACATTCTAGGCACATTTCCATAGAGACAAGCAGGTGATGGACCCTCCAGCAGACAAATTACACAGCGCACCTTTAAGTCTGAAAGAAAATGGATTTAAAAAACACATTTTCAGCAGCGTTCATGGTCCTGTTTAGGTGTTTGATTTCCAACAAAAAAAAATCAAATGTGTGACAAGTTTAACAGTACAAAATCAGCTCACCAGTTTTGGTTCCAGCCAAGTCAGTCCTGAATGGTCAGATTGTGTTAAAAATTCGAGTAACAGAGCTTCAGACAGAGCAGTGCCTACAGTTAGCATCACACCCCCAGAGAGTGTTGATGACATCAGCTGCAAAGTATCATTGCCCTGAGCAGGACAAAAGGGATTCTAGTCAGATCCATGTTTGGAAAGCTTAAAGAACAAGGTGGAGTTCAGTGATTTTATGAGCTCACAGTTCCCGGACAATGGCTCGTATCCCCAATGGCTCCTAAAGTGTCATGGTCCAGACCTATGTATTATTAACAGACAAAGTCCTAGATTACACAAAATGGATTCTTGTGAGCTTTAAGCCATGAGAAAATGTGAAAAACAGACCTGGAGTTGTGTTTCATTTTATTCACATATATTTCAGTAATTGTGCATTACTGGGCTGTACATTCCCAAAGCTCAAAATGCTCTGTTCCACCGTGTGATGTCATGCTGTGGTAGTTTTCAAGTTAACAGCTCCTTTTTACCTTTAGTTCAGCACAGATTGGAAATTCCAGGGCTGAAATCATCCAAGGAATTCTAGTGAAGGTGTGTGGAGTTTAAAAACACAGTGGAACATTTGTTGTATTACCACATGACATCACAAGGTGGAACAGAGTGTTTTCAGTTCGAGAGAAGAGAACTCAGCCTAAATATGCAAAATGTGTTAAACATTAAACATGTGAATGAAACAAAACACAACATTATAACATAGGTCAGAAAATAGAGCAATATGGGCCTTTAAATAATAGAATTCTTTTCAAAGTTCACATTTTAAACACATCCAGAATAATTGACAAAAAGACTGAAATATGAATTGCCAAACTAATACAAGACTCACACTTCAGAACTGTACAGGGTTAGCGGTTTGATGCAGAATGAGACAGGAGATTTTGACATTTGTGGAGGAAATTATGGTACTTAAAATGCCTTTGCGATTTGCTAATTGCGTCCATTCAAACTACGATGAATCTTGCAACCTTAATACTTATTCCAACACAATTTCTTACAACTCAACCACCTCTGCTAGTTACAACAGCCTTCCCTAAGACGCCCTTTTCAAAACATCTACGATCTTTGAAAACACGTGAGGTCAGATGGATGCATTTCAGTCTGAAAGTGAGAAGCTTTTTGCCCTCTTCCTCCTCCTCTTCCTCCTCCGCGCTCCGCATGTCTCTAAAACACAGCCGGGTCGACACAGCCAGCCAGTGTAGAGCATGTGTTCACAAAGGGGCCGGCACCGCGAGAGAGAGTCGTGTGTGGGTAGATTTAGAAGCTGAGATCAATGAGAAATGTGGAAATCAATGCACTTAGCGGTGGGGAATCGATGGAGCCTAATCGGGATGCCAATGCCACAAGTCAAAACAATTAAGAACGAAGAAAAATGTTTAACAGCTCCCCGGGCTCCTCAGCGCACGCGGAGTGGAGAGACGGACACGCTGGGGTAGGGCTGTGTGTTTGTATGGGTATGTGACATTACGTAACTTTATATTATAAGATTTATCACAAGATATTAGAGATGTTTGAGTATGGAAACAATAACACTTTATTATGTCATAATTTAAACATATTAAAAGAGGCCAACAGTTACAGGACGAATTTGAAGCCAATGTCCATATTAGAAATGGGAATTGATTTATGGACAAAATAATGAACGAAATACATCAAGATGATGTCGAGCGGGTTAAGCGCTCACCATGTTCACTTCCTACATGGAACGAGGCAGCTAGCAGGTTAGCTATGTCCATTTATATATACAGTCTATGGCTGCCAGTGCCTTAACCTTCAGACGGAGGAAAAACACACACCTTTCTCATATACTAAGACAAGCCATGCCTCATGTGAAAGCTCAGAAGAGAACTTCCAGAATTCCCTCCCTGAGCTGCAGAGGCTGCACTAGCACTGAGTCATGATTGGCCGCAGGTGCTGGAGTTTAAGTAGTGACTATTCAGGTCAGAGAGACGCATTTTAGGTTTAGACCAACTGGATTTCAGCATTGAAGCTCATTCTGCGTTTTGATTGGATAATCGTCTTGAGAACCACAATGGGGGACAAGTCAATGAGTGCATTACCTGGACTAAAGAATCTCCCACTGTACTGTAGACTCCTGCATGCTCCCATTTTTTTTTATTTTCTCAAAACTAAAATCAGGCAGTGTGTGTGCATCGTGTCACCATGGTAACTGCTGAACATTCGTCCATAGACATCCACGCTGTCCTCCCAGCGTAACATCACTGCAAACTATCAACACTACCTCCTATTCCCAACTTGGGCCTACTACACTCCTATGCATCAAAAGCGCCAATAATTCCATTCGATGTTGAAGTCACTTGAACGTAGCACGGGCTCAGACTTCATTCTATCTCATATAAACCAGTGAACTTAACTCCACTGCCTGCCTCTATATATATTTGTGTGTGTTAAGGGAAGAGCTGGCCAGGTTGATCCAGGGGCCAATCAATAGCAGCAGGCTTGTGGGTCGACCTCTGGCCCCCCCCCAACTGGCTCCTCTGGCCTCGGCGGAAATCAATGCAGCGTCGCCAATAACTCAGGGTGCTGTGTGGATTAGTGAACTGTCAACTAATCAGAGAGTTAGTGAATGTGACACAGCAGCTATTAACCTATCGATAAACAGTGGACAGACGCACTGGGATGTGTGGAGAGAGTGGAGGTATCGATGGAACAGATGGTTATTCACCGTGAGGGCCCTGAAGGCATCTGCGAGTACACACGGACACTTTGAATGTGTCGCTTTGGGGGCATGGTGATTTATACAAAAACAGTTAAAGAAGGACTTAAAAACAGCTATTTTAAAGTATTTTGGGGGTCTGTTATTGGTTTTGTTTTTGTTTTTTTTTCTGAAATATAAAAATGTGGGGTCATTGCTTTAGGGGGCAGAGTGATTTATGCAAAAATAGTTAAAGTAGGAATTTAAAACAGTTATTTTTAAATATTTTGGGGGTTTGTTATTGTTTTTTTTCTGAAATAAAAAACACGGTACCATCAGCTTAAGGAGGCGTGGTGATTTATGCAAAAGTAGTTAAATTAGAAATTATGCATCAGTTCTGTTTAGTTGGGCAAATGACTGACAGGTTTTTATTACGCTCTCTTCTCTTATAATGTTAATTTCATGATGATTATTTATGTTTTGATTCGTTTATATTGTGATTTTAATTGTTACCAATTACCAATGATTAAAAGGCCCATATAATGCATTTTCTGATCTCTGTTATGTTGTTTCCTCCTCAAGAACGTACCAAAAGTTTTGTTTAATCCACAAATCCTGCATATTTAGGCAGGCAGAGTTCTTCTGGTATACAGGAAATGCTTCACTTTGCGCAATTTCAGACCTGGAATTGCCAATCTCTACTGATCAAAAGGTAAAAGGAGCTGTTTAACATGAAAACTACAGCTTCATGACATCACAAGGTGGAGATGTAGACAGACTAATGATAAAGGATTACTCAAACGTGTGAATGAAACAAAACACAACTCCAGTTATGTTTTTAATGAGGTAATAGCATTCTAACATGGTTTAAAGATCATAAGAGTCAACTTTGCGCAATATAAGACCTTTAAGTATACAGTAGCTATTATAGAAAATTGTCCTGCAAGCTTCCAAATGTAATATAAAAGCAGTGTGGAGATAAAAGGCAGAGCTGAGGCGCTTTATATGTCCTACTTTGATCCACCACACTCCACAAAATATGCATATTATTCTCATCTTTTGATACCCCCGTTTTATTCTATGTCAAGGGCGCGTTTCATTTTTGCCCCTTTCTTCGATCCTTTCTAGTTTCACTGAAGCACAAGGAGATTATTTGGGAGGTAATTCCATTGAAAACTGCGCCGAAATAACTTGACTTGGCATGTGCCTATACAGCGCTGGACAAAAGGCTCAGGGAGACTATTCAGTGATGGGGAGGAGAAAAGAGGGAGGAGGGAGGAGAGGACGGAGGAGAGGGGGGCCGTTACAATGAGGAGGTAGAGAAAGGACCAAATAACCTGAGAGGAAATGGGACGCACAAGACGCAAGAGGGAGGACGGAGAAACTGGACTGTTAAATGTACTGGATATTAAAATTGTATATTAACTTGTATTGGATTTAAATGTCACTGTTTTCTGTACAAATCCACATTTCTTACATATTATAAAGTTGTTTCTTTCGTGTCCAACAGTGGATCCCAGCACTGACCAGGACTTAACTTTTTTAGAGGGAGGAGGTGCTGCTTTTCTTCATGTTTAAACCTGTCACGATAACAAATTTTAAAATGTGATATACTGCTGAAGTAAATACAGACGATAAACGATATTACTGAAACCAAACCGAAAGCAGAACTGTTCACAAATAGTATTGTAAGATGAAAGATAAATGTAAGATATTAAGTAAGTTAGTTTGTGTAATTTTAGTTCATAATTCAATCTTCTATGGCTCAAATTTTATCATATTGCGGAAAGAAATAATCCAAAATTTCCCACTAGTACAAAGAAAAAGTACCATGATAAATATTGACTCCCAAATAGTATTTTTTTAATTATAATATACTCAAGTCACTATTGTGATTATTGTGAGGACCGGTGCTGTTGTGACCACATGTTCACGCGATAATTATTCATTTATTTACAAAGGGAAAAGGCTGCGGTCAGTTCCAGTGTCCGGCAAAAACGGACTCCACTGGAATTAAACCGGAGCACCACAGCGCCGAAGCCAGCACCACCGGACCGGACTGAACGGGTCTGAGCTCCTCTCGCTACTTTTAATTAAAGCTAATTCTCACGACCACCGGACAGGAGCTGCACTGCGTGGAGTCTGAGCCTGGGGGTTATTGCCTGAAATGTTCCACAGTACGGCATTATAGTTATCTATCTCGTATTTATTTAATTATGGGTGTTTTTGTTGCTAAAAAATACCTTGAGACACATTCTTACAGTGAGGCCCACCTCTCAACAGATCGGGCACAGGGGGGTGGCGGACCCTCCAAGTTACAAGTGGTAGTCAAAGAGGCCGTTGGTGCAGAGGGACAGCCACATTTTAGTCAGTCAGCACCAGGGCAGACGTGGCTACAGAAGTATCTTACAAACACCGAGTAACTGTAAAATTATTATTGTTGGCTGAAAGTAATTGTACTGTATTATTTATTTCTGTAAATCAGGGAATGCAGGTGGAAACTGGCCATTTTAGCTCTAATGTGGTGCGGAACATCTGTTTTTTATGAGTTTAATGTCTCTGTCCTTTTAAATAAAATAAAAAAACAATACAAAAACACTACAAACTACAATGTATAACTTTATTTATTTTATTTGCCAAGCCTGAACTGTACTATTACTGTAAGACCAGCTCAAGTTCAAAATCAAGGCCCTGGACAACTTAAGCACAGCCAAATCTACTCCAGCAAATGTTCAATAAATGAAAAAGGCCAAAAGCTAAAATAAAGGGTTTGTACGGGGTCCTGTGAGAGAGAGGGCCTCACATGGTCAGGATTAGGGGCATATGCAGTGCACTATTCCAGGATTAGGGGCTCGAAGAGGGGAGAAGGAAGCTGAGGTTTTGGGTTTTTTTTTTTTGTTTTTTTTTTTTGAAGCTTGTAGGAGTCTAAAAGCAATGCTCGTCCAGGCGTAGCTTTTATGGCTCCCTCCCCTCCCACTACGCACTACTCACCGCCATGTTTGAAGATCTGGGATGGGCAGAGAGGAGGGAGGAGGGAGCGAGAGAGGGCTTTGATTGTGGTCATCGCCTGTAATCACAAAATACACACCGAGAAAGGATTCAGTGAGGAAAGACCTTCAAAACATCCACAATGTAAGAAAATATTTGTCCTCTACAAAAAATAGATCACACTGGATTTGTGAGTGCTACGAGACAAATAAAAACTACATATATTTTCCAAATTTTTGCCCTCAATTTCTGTTTAAAGGGCCCATATTACGCCATTTTCTGATCTATGTTATAATGTTGTTTCCTCGTCACAAACATACCTGGAGTTTTGTTTTATTTCGTTCATGTTTAAACACACAAACCCTGCATATTTAGGATGAGTTCTCAAACGGAAAACACTCTGTTCCACCTTGTGATGTCATGGAGCAATACAGGAAGTGCTCCACTGTGTTTTTAAACCCCATACGCCTTCAGAGTCATTTGGATGATTTCAGCCCCGGAATTGCTCTACTGAACTGGCAGCTGTTAACTTGAAAACTACCACTACATGACATCACAAGGTGGAACAGATCATTTTGAGTTTTGGAGATGTAGACAGACTAATAATAAAGGATCAATCAAACACGTGTGAATGAAACAAAAACACAACTCCAGGTATGTTTCTGATTACAACATGGCTTAAAGCTCACACGAGTCAATTTTATGTAATTCAGGACATTTTAAAAAATCACTGTTTACTCTAAATTAATACAACTATTACTGCTGCTACTAGTACTACAAGTATCTAGAAGTATCTACAGTCACTGCTACTACTATTTCCAACTTATGACAAATACAGCGCTGACACTTGAGAGGTTGGAGAGCTCATCCAGCAGCTAAAGCCTGGAGGATAAAAACCTGCTTGGACCAGTGTATTCTGTCACTGTGCCCTTGGGCAATACACTTGACCCATCATGTCTGTGCATTAATGTGGTGTGAGTGAGTGGTTGGTGGCACAGACTCACAGCCACACTACCCCAGGGCAGCTGTGGCTACAGAAAAACCTCCCCACAGTACAACATTCCAGTTAGAGCTGCAAGGTGAAAACATCTGCCAACAGTGTCATTTTCTACAACGCAGCGCCCCCCCCTAACGATGCAAAGATCCAACATGATCCCCCAATAATATTTTACAGTTAATACAAAATGTCATGTTTTCATTATATGTTAAAATGATATAATTCTACCTGTAGGCTTAATACTAATATACAGTAATAAATGTAACCAAATATATATAAATAAAGCTGATTTCAAAATTCATGGACTCTGGGGGCCCCCCTGCAATGCCTCTGAAACCCGGGGCCCCACTTTGGAAACCACTGCTCTACAAGAACGTTCTGAAATAAATTGTCATTACGTTAGTTTGTCAATTCAGATTTCTGTGGTCTCTAAAATATGAGTTTAAACTGTGCAAAATGAACCGAATGAAATATTTTACCCTAATTCTGGTTTATTACTTGTAAACTGCACAGCTATTTAAAATGAGGTTAAATTAAATTATCCTGTACGACTCCAGACATAGAAACTGAGCCCCGGTGTGAGTGTGCAGTGCATGCTGGGAGTGTATCTGTGGATGAGCTCACCGTGCTCCTGTATCCTGCCTTTGCACACGGCACTGGGGGGAGGAACAGAGGGTCACCAGCCAAGGTCAAAACATAATACTCTGGAAAGCTGTTCTGAGGTGGGAGAGAGAGGGACAGAGGAGAGAGAGGGGGAGAAAGAGGGATTTAAAAATATATACCGAAACAACAATCACAGCACAAGAGCAAAAACTGTACAAATATAAAACTTCCTCCTCACTTAGGCCCAATCCTCCATCTTGGTTTTGGGCAGTGTAGCTCTGGTCATTGGATCATTATTGTCCCTTTACCATGAATGATGCACTGATACGATACTATTTCATCAAAAATACCAAATTTTAGCCATAATTTGTTACATACACCAAGTATTTTCCATAAAAGACAATGTCCACAAGAGTTTATTGTAAAGACAGACCGATAAACAGGCCGATATTTGTAGTTTTGAGCATATCTGTGATCGACCTTATAACTCCAGTAGAGGCTGATATTTTTTGGGGGGCAATCAGTTATCCAAAAAAAAAAATGTTTTATTTGAACACTAACTTAGTACAAAGAGGGTAATGCACAAAAAGGGACTACACAGCTCTCCTCCAAGGTCATGGATGAATCTGGACTCAATTTACATTAGGTAACTTGAGAAAAACTACCAAAATCAGCACTTAATACTGGCAGAGCTTATCAGGCATCGGCTCCTCTGGATTCTGGAACAATCAGTATCCGCCATGAAAAAAATAAAAATAAAAAATTGTCGTATCTCTAGTTTATAGGGGTTGTTGTAACACATTTGAATAGATGATCGTCATTATTTTGCACTTAGCTCTTGTGTGTTTAGAGCTTCGGTGAAAAGTTAAGGTTCCCACTGTGAGATCAATAGAGTTAAATCCATCTATAAGAAAAAGAGACAGATCTGCAATATTGAGACTTGTTCCATTCAAAACAAGTTACTAGGTAGGATCTGTATATCTGGAGGTTCATTATATTAACACACACACACACACTACAGGATCATTTGCCCGATTTAGGACCCAAATTTGCTTCTCCTGGACTCTGGATCATTGTGTTTTTAAGCCACTGTGCAGCAAAAATAGTTGATCAAATTATTCCCAAGTTCACTGTACAAACTCCTGTTGTGAGTGATTCAAATGGACATTTATAAGTGCTTCCTGCCCTCCTCTCTCTAACACAGTTGTCTTTCTCTGTTTGTCCAGTTTCACTTTTTAACCTCTGGGTCTCCTTGTCTTCCTCTTGTTTTTTCCCTAAACACCATCCTCTCTCTCCCTCTTCTCTCTCTCCTCCCCTTTCCCTCTCTCTCTGTCAGACATAGCTCCTCTTTCTCTCCTCTTTTTATCCTCTTCTCTCCCTTTTTGCCTTTCCTCCTCTCGCTCTCTCCCTCCTCTTCTCTTCTCCTCTCCTTCTCTTTCTCTCCTCCTCCCCCTCTCTCCTTCTCTCTTTCTCTCTCTCCTCCTCTCCTCTCCCTCTCTGTCTGTCCATCTGCGCTCACACACACAGCCCGTGAACCCTGGGGTCAGCCTCTCCTGGATTAGGTCACTCCTCGGCGATGAAGTTGACCTTTAACCCCGGGGTGGAGAGAGCCGCTTGCATCCTAACCAGCTGGACAACGAGCCCTCCCAGTTTGGACCACGTCTGTTGGGTTTTTTTTTTTTTTTAAACACTCAGGGGAAAGAAAACGGACATATCAATAATATATATTTTTTCAGCTTCAAATTGAGAAAAGGAATTTATTTTCTGTGTTCAAACTCAGAGGGCAGGGAACCTTGGTTTAAGAATTGAACTTTTCAGACACAAAATCTTAATTATTATATTCCAAACGCAGTTTTTACTTTAATTACGTATTTGTAATGTATCAAAAGAGAAACATTTAAAATTCTGTATCAAAATCTTGTCAAAAAACAAAAGCTGGCGATCTAGACAGTGTAAAACAAAAATAAATTTGAATGAAAATTTTATGAAGATTTGTACTTTTAGTGGTGTCAATTGTAAATTATTATAAAACATGGCCATTCTTAAGTTTGCATTCAAAAACTGAAATTGTAAATCAGTCAAGTGTCTGAGTGGTATTATCTTAGTTGAATAAAGCACAAATAAAGCATATATCTGTAAAAAATGGACAAGTGGAAACAAATGAAGCAAATGAAAGATTTTAGTTTTTGTATATGAAAACTGAAACTTTTAAAAAAGAAAAACTGATATTTGAAAATTGTGAGAGCGCCAATAATGATCTAAGTGGGATTATCTTTGTTAAATAAAGCATAAAATAATAAAACTAGGATTAAACCAAGACCAAAAGATACTAAATGAGAACTAAAATACCACAATATCTAAAGTTTTAAAGAGAAAATAAAATAGAAAAATAAATAAATATTTGCTCACAGCATTTTCATTTAATATTCTAACAGAAAACTACTGGACCAAAACTAAAACTACAGGACTAACTTCACACCATACACCTGTACAAGAACTCACCCTTATGTAACAGATAATACTCCCTACAACTGTACAGCAACTCACCCTTATGTAACAGATAATACTCCCTACAACTGTACAGCAACTCACCCTTATGTAACAGATAATACTCCCTACAACTGTACAGCAACTCACCCTTATGTAACAGATAATACTCCCTACAACTGTACAAGAACTCACCCTTATGTAACAGATAATACTCCCTACAACTGTACAACAACTCACCCTTATGTAACAGATAATACTCCCTACAACTGTACAGCAACTCACCCTTATGTAACAGATAATACTCCCTACACCTGTACAGCAACTCACCCTTATGTAACAGATAATACTCCCTACAACTGTACAAGAACTCACCCTTATGTAACAGATAATACTCCCTACAACTGTACAACAACTCACCCTTATGTAACAGATAATACTCCCTACAACTGTACAACAACTCAATCTTATGTAACAGATAATACTCCCTACAACTGTACAACAACTCAATCTTATGTAACAGATAATACTCCCTACAACTGTACAACAACTCACCCTTATGTAACAGATAATACTCCCTACAACTGTACAACAACTCACCTTTATGTAACAGATAATACTCCCTACAACTGTACAACAACTCACCCTTATGTAACAGATAATACTCCCTACAACTGTACAACAACTCACCCTTATGTAACAGATAATACTCCCTACAACTGTACAACAACTCACCCTTATGTAACAGATAATACTCCCTACAACTGTACAACAACTCGCCCTTATGTAACAAATGACTCTATGTTCTGTCAATCATCTTTGCCTTGTTTTCTCCTTACAACATCTTGTATACAGCTGACATTTTTTATTATTTTTCTATTTTATTTTACTTGTACATTTGTAAAATATTTGACACCAGTCTCTTGCCACCTTTTTGCTACTTATTTGAAATGTATTATTACCATTTATACTTTTGTTACTCTCTGTTATTATATTATATTGTGATGTCTGAGCTACTGTGTCCAACTCATTTCCCTTGAGGATCAATAAAGTTTAAGTCTAAAACTCGCTCCTCGTTCCATCTGCTGGAGTCTGCGCCGCTACTCCGGGTCACTCCTCTGAATAACACAGACTTATTGATCAGTCTGGGGTCACGCATTCACAAATCCTGTCTCAACAAATCCAGTTTTACTTAGCCCGGGTTAATATCTCGTTAACTTCTATTACCGACGCACAGGTCTCCGCGGCAGGGAAAGTCAAATTCCCAGATGTGGATTCAGAGGATCAGACGAAGGACGAGAGATTATTGGGAATCAATCGGAGCGGAGTTAACATTCCCCAGAACCGATCACGGATGTATTGGCGCGATATTTATTGAGAGGAAGGATGTGGCCTGTTGTAAGCTCCTCGTCAATAGAAAGATTTATGATATTATGAAACTAAATTATAAGCTGTTTAACATCGCCTCAATAGAAATCAAATAAAAAGGATTTGAAATATGGTTGGAAATTAAATATAAAACAGATTTTTAAAAAAAGTGTAACAAAAAATATTTTAATTTAAGGAGGTAAGATTTTGACACTTAAAAAATCTTTAAAATGAACATTGAGTAATTATTCTCTGTTGAATAGGGCAATAGAAAGTAAGTATATTTATGGTTTAATTAAGAACTGGTTTAGTCCTGGTTTAGTCTTAGTTTAGTCCTATTTTAGTCCTGGTTTAGTCCTGGTTTAGTCTTAGTTTTGTCGTATTTTAGTCGTATTTTAGTCCTGGTTTAGTCTTAGTTTAGTCCTAGTTTTGTCGTATTTTAGTCCTGGTTTAGTCTTAGTTTAGTCCTAGTTTTGTCCTATTTTAGTCCTATTTTAGTCCTGGTTTAGTCTTAGTTTAGTCCTATTTTAGTCCTGGTTTAGTCCTGGTT
This sequence comes from Taenioides sp. WSHXM2023, assembly GCA_029959045.1. Lineage (NCBI taxonomy): Eukaryota > Metazoa > Chordata > Actinopteri > Gobiiformes > Gobiidae > Taenioides > Taenioides sp. WSHXM2023. The sequence continues at coordinate 25,080,464 of CM057097.1, read as the reverse complement.
TAGTCTTAGTTTAGTCCTATTTTAGTCCTGGTTTAGTCTTAGTTTTGTCATATTTTAGTCCTGGTTTAGTCCTATTTTAGCCCTATTTTAGTCCTATTTTAGTCCTGGTTTAGTCTTAGTTTAGTCCTAGTTTTGTCCTGTTTTAGTCCTGGTTTAGTCTTAGTTTAGTCCTATTTTAGTCCTATTTTAGTCCTGGTTTAGTCTTAGTTTAGTCCTAGTTTTGTCCTGTTTTAGTCCTGGTTTAGTCTTAGTTTAGTCCTAGTTTAGTCCTATTTTAGTCCTTGTTTAGTCTTAGTCAAGTCCCGGTTTAAGGAGATAAGATTTTGACACTTAAATAAATTATAAAAATTCGTATTAACATTAATTATTCTATGCTGAATAGGGTAGACAATTGGCAAGTGTTAGGATTGTTAAGAAAGTGAGAATATTTATGACTTAATTAAGACCTGGTCTAGTCCTGATTTAGATCTACTTCAGGTCTGGTTTAGTCCTGGTTTAGCTCTGGTTTAGATCTACTTAAGTCCTGGTTCAGTTCTGGTTTAGTCCTGGTTTAGCTCTGGTTTAGTCTTGGTTGAGTCTAGGGTGAGACCTGGGTTAAATCCTGATTTAGTCCTGGTTTTAGTCCTGGTTTTAGTCCTGGTTTTAGTCCTGGTAGTGCTGATTTAGTCCTCAAATGAAATGTACTTAGAATGGCGACAGCAGGCTAGTACTGAGAAAAAAAAATATTTACAAATTATACAGAATTAATAATAATAACAATATTTCACTCTCTGTACTGCGTCTATATTGCAGACTTTTTACAACACATATTTTTCTCCTAATTATATAATACAAACCCTTTCAAAAAACTACGGCTCAAAGAGGTAAACCTACTAAAAGTCAATCTTGTATTTTTGCTTATGGCACCACTTTTAAAATTGTACACCGAGCGATGTTATCAAGTAATTTAGAGTTAATTCATTTGAGGCGATTATGGTCGGATGAGATGACAGGGGCCAGTGGGGGTCCGGGGGAAGGGGGCTGGGGTTTCTTATCTGTAGCCGGACACTCCTGATCCAGATTTTCCACGCCCCAAAAAGAAGGACTAAACCGAAGCTATCCAAACACTCTTTAAGCTCACACACAACTTCACCGCTCAGACTTATTATAGTTCCACCTATAGAAGATTAAAAAAGGATCTATAGACATCAGGGGCCACTGAAAGGACAGCCATTTTGTTAGCCATGAAATATATCAGTATTATATTGTTAAAATAATCTATAAGTCTATTTCTGCCTACTGGGTTAAAATGGCCGTGCACCTCCTGTATTATTACGCAAAATATGCTTTCTGTTCTTCCTCAAAAACAAACCTGGAGTTGTGTTTTGTTTCATTCACGCATGTTTCAACAATCCTTTATTATTAGTCCATAACTCAAAACGCTCTGTTCTACCTTGTGATGTCATGAAGAGGTAGTTTTCAAGTTAACAGCTCCTTTTTTACCTTTAGTTCGGTACAGATTGGCAATTGGCAGGCTGTTAATATCCAAATGATTCTAGTGAAGGTGTGTGGAGTTTAAAAACACAGTGGAGCACTTCCTGTATCACCACGTGACGTCACAAGGAGTGTTTTCTGTTTTAGAGAAGAACTCAGGGGTTGTGTGTTAAACATGTGTGAATGAAAAAAATCAAACACAACTCCAGGTAGATTTTTGATGAGGAAACATTAGAACATAGATCATAAAATATAAGCGCTTTAAGGCAGAGTTTGCGGATAATAAATCATTTTGACTTACAAATAACCAAGAATATAACGCAATTTATCACTGCATTTTTCAGGACTTTTGTTACCTTTCATTTAAAAATCGCACTATGTAACATTTCTGGCAGGGGTCCGCTACCTGCTTGTGTCCATGGAGACTGCTATGTTCCGCACTATGGCATTCAGCACCACGGAGACCAGCAGGCGATACCACTAAGGCAAGCAATAGATCTGCGGAAAGGCGAGCCCACACACAGTAAGAATACAAGTTTTCTTTTACGCATTAAAAAAACAAACAAATTAAATAGATACAAGACAGAGAATTTAAGGCTTTACTGCGGAACATTCCAGGCAAAGAAATAACGTCGTCATGGAGACAATCAGGTGACTACACAGTGCAGCTTTAATACATTTATTTGATTCTGATAAGATGGCGAATTTAAGATGTGATTATAATTGTGTCAGTTTAAAAATATTATAAAATTTTTGTAGTTTTGTAGATTTTTTGCGTGTGTGTGTGTGTTGCCAATAGAATAAATAAATAATAGAATAAATAAAGTTAAATTATTAAAGTTTTAGCCAGCTAGAATTATTACATTTGTTACAAACCTAAACCTAAAACTATCCCCTTGGCTGATGTTGTATGTCAAAGTTACGTTTTATCTTTTATTGCACATTTTATTGCCGCATTTTCAGCACCTGAATAAACCAAGACCAACTTCAGGAACCAGAAATTAACCAAAGAAGTTATGTACTCCACCCTCTACAGCTCAAATCTTACATAATTCCATAAAAATGTCTGAACTCTCCCCATTATTACAAAGAAATTATCCACACGGTAAATATAGAGCCACAAAATACACTGATCCTGCTTTCATCTGCTGAACGATTGTATTGTCTCTGTAAAATGAATAAATAAAGAAAATTTAAAAAAATAAAAGAAAACAATACAAAAAATCATAACATGTAAATTCATTGTTTTGCCTTGAATATTCATGCTCCAGTATAGTTCACTTCTAAAAGCTGTATCCTCATTTCAACTGTCCTTAACGATGTTTTTCTGTGTCAAAAAAGAAAAAAAGAGGAAGTGTTTGTAATTAATTTAACCCTTTACGAGTGGCCGGACAGCAGCGGCGTTTCCATGACGACTATCACATCTCAGTCTCCGTGCGCCTCCAGATAAATTCACCCTGATTACAGCTCAAACTGAGAAATATCAACACTTTATATAAAGGAGTTTTGGGTTATAATGTTTGGACCGGGCATTTAAAAAGTTATATAACTGTAGGAAGATATGGTCTATTTTAAAAGTTACATTTCATTTGGCGTTTGGGTGGTGGTTATAGTTAAAAAAAAGCATTTCTAGTTGGTAAAATAAGATTGTTTTGAAAGACCTATATAAAAATAAGGTAAGAAAATGAGTGAACGCACAAAAGTATTCACAATTACGCAAAAGGTTCACTGAAATTTGCGGTAGACGTTTAAAAATTTTGAGATATTTGTGGTCTAATCATGGGGCTCAGTTTGATCTCAAACCACAATACAACGCAAAAGTTGCTGTGTACAGTTTTGTATCATGTTTTTGTATATTTAAGGAGAATTATCGTGTGGGAGCATGGGTGACGTAGGCTTGTGGGCTGAACAGGGCTCAGGAGAGATCGCTAAATTAGTCAAACATGCATGGATGACATTTTAAACATCTTCAGGCATGTTTTTTGACGAGGGAACAACATTAAAACATGATAGAAAGCTAAAAAAAAATACAAGTAAAGTCATGTCATATCAAATTGTATAGAATTAAACTTGCCTAGAACCATTTTGTCAAGAAAATAAGCAACATAAATACATAAAAAGCAATTTATACAAGCCAGCTGTATGAGATTTCGTTACCCTATTGCTACTAGTACAGTAAAGTCATTTTGATTAATAGCCAACATAGAAAATGCCATAGCCCAATACAGTCTAATTACTTATAGCACCTAATCTTTGACATTATGGTGAAATAGTATTGTAATTTCACCTTTAAAGCAGCTTCAAAACATTATAATCCCAGAGTTATAAGGCTGGGAGCGGTCTATGCCATAAAACTACAGTCTTTTTAATATGTTGTATGTAGTTAATGTTGCCCAAAGGGTGTACTCACTTAATTAAAGCAGGGACGCTGGTGTTGTTTATTTGAAGTATAGGAGCTGATGGCAGGAGCGTCTGATGAGTTGCGGTAATGGGGAAGTGGCCAGCTGAACTCCGACCTCTGACCTTCCAATGTCACGGCGAAGGGGGTCGGGTCATCGCCGTGGTGACAGACGCCGGTCCTGAGGAAATTGATGAAAAAGGCAATAGCGTGTGGATCATAAAACCAAATAATCCCCTAATGGCTACGCAGACAATAATGTGTGTGCATTGTTTTTATGGGGTGAAAAAATAAAAGACAAAGTATAACATGTTTACGGGCCACGCTCGGACAAGGTCAAGTTTAGCAAAGGAAATATAGACATTAGACTTGTGTTAATAGTTGTTTAAGCTGTTTTAAAAGGGAAAAGATACGACTGATTAAGAGAAATCAGTCGTATCTTTTCCCTTTTCAGAATCAGAATCTGATTCTGATTCTGAAAAGATACGACTGATTTATGCTTGTTTGATCCACTGTAAATAAAACGAGGACTACAAGTGTCAGATACGGCTTTCATAATGATAGAATTAACAGCATAAATAGAAAAGTGTATAGAAAAGTAAAAAAGTTTTAAAATTTGCAATAGACAATGTGCAATGTTCAGGCTGCAGAAACACTATTAACCCAGTACACAGTCATGATTTTAACAAAACTTCAAATTTTTTCGTAATTTCTTGTATTTAGTTGGACTAGCTGTTAAATTCATAAAAAAAATAGACATAAATATAAATAATGTTATGTTGCCAGTGGAACACTTACGGTAGTGCGTGAAGTCCTGCACCTGACGTAATTCTCCAGATTACATCACGTTACATATCTGAAACTGAAACTATATTTTTACATTTGATTTCAGGGGCTTTATCAGTGTCGTCAAAGGTGTTACAGTGGTTTCTCTGCAGTGCATTTTGTCCCCCTGATGACACGTGTGACTGTGTAGCGTTCAGGTGAACATTACGCGCTGTAGCATCTGTATCCTGAACTAAAGCGAGCTTCATTTTCACGTTTTGATAATGACACACTCTTTGTACCTCCTCTTTTAACGCAGTGTAAAATGTATCGTTGTTGGGGGCAGTTACGCGTATCCGCAGACGTCCCATTGTGTTTTTATTATTTATCAATTCAAATGAAAGTCTGACTGTCGCGTTTCGGACAGAAAATCGATACGTGACAAATGTGCGGTTGTGGAAAGGCGTGGGTCCCTTCTCCGGCTGCGCTCTGTTTCACTCCGGAGCCTTTTATTTCGGACACGACCGAACAAAATTACACTACGGCCTTTTGGGGGAATTTCACTGTAATTTTCCTTCATATCCAACTAAACACTGCACACAGCTTCTCTTTCTTTTACACACTTTTATAAATGAGTCTAAATATGCAAAGGTATATTTTCGTTTGCGTAAAATCACGAGACATCCATAACTATTTTTTCCAGTTTGGTTATGTTACGTATTTGAGCTTTAAAAAGTATTTTTCCAGGTTTATTCAAATCGGGGAGGCCATTTACATGCGATGCATAAATGTAAATTCTCGAAAAAAATGAGAAATAAAAGTAAAAATGTGAAATATGTAACTTGTTATTACCGTTTATGATTTATTCTTTCAAATAACACCAAAATATAATTAAAAAATGATTTGCATATAATTTGAATATTAGAAATTGACATCGATCTCATAAAAGCCTCGAATGTGGCTGCATATTTTATAACATTCATAACAATACAGGTCCAATTTTAATAATCAAATATGAAATAAAACAGTTAATAATTTACATATTTACGCAGATTTGGCGATTTTCGCATTACGAGATTATGGCTTTACAAGATCGTTTTCTACGTAAATACATGAATAAAAATGATAAAAATGTAGGCATCCTGAACTACAAATGTTGATTTAATTATTTAACATTCATGAGGGATAAGAATAACATGAATACCTGTTGCAGAGCCGTGCGTAACCGTGCGTAACCGTGCGTAAAACCCCCAAACTGTTGACCTCTGCTGCGGTCTGACAATGGATCTATTAAAATAACTGACGCTGGAACTGCTGCAGTAACCATGGAGATTACAACAAAAAATATATATACTTTTTAATTTAGAATATCAAAGTGTGTGTGTGTGTGTGTGTGTGTGTGTGTGTGTGTGTGTGTGTGTGTGTGTGTGTTTCTGTAACTTAGATTTCTTCTTTTTCTATTGAAAACTAGTTTAGTCAGAATTTATATAGATAATTGTATCACTTCAAAAATGTGTTATTAAAAATAATTTACCTAAACAATAACAGTTATACATTTTTAGAGGATGCCAATAAAGGGAATTTTCAACTCCTTTGAACAAGTAGCCTATCCATAGAAATCAAACATTATTCAAGTAACAATTTCCTACAGAGTTGATTTGATTTGAAAAAAAAACAACAACATACTGAACTCTACGTAAACATTTTAGAAATATCAAATACTAAATGGCATGCTCGCCCTCTTATCTAACTCTCTTTTCTTTACACAAGGGCCCACACACACTCCATAGACTCCAGACGTGTGTGTTATGTTCTATGTAGTTGAGTTTTAGGAGCTCAGACGAGGCACCAGGAGGACTGTAAACAGAAAATATACGATCATTTGAGGCCATATATTTTCTTTCTTTTGTATTTGTGTGAGGACACGAAAAGGACGTGTCTAAAAGTGAACCGGGACCTCTCTCTCTCTGCTCTTTTCGTGTCCTGCTGATCGTCTCTCGGGGTCAAACCTGGAGCTTTTAATTGATTTTTCATAATTAACTCAGTGTTCATTGATTTCTGTGGGACAGACCTGCACCGCCTCTCCATCGACAACTTCATTATTTCACCGTTAACCCCAATAAGCCCAAATAAATACTCAACACATTCAATAACAATTAGGGGGCACTAAATAGCTGATGTTAAGGGTTGTTCCAGTGACAGTGCTTTTGAGGAAAATGGTTGTTATCAAATAAAGCCAGAATTTTAGCGTGAAGTTGTACGCTTAAAGTTTATAGAGAAGCTACTGGTAAAACATGAATGAAATACAACAAAATCATATTAACACGTATGGCAATTTGGGATTTTAAAATATGTAAAAAAAAAAAACAGATCTTATTAAAGAATGAGCTGATTGATCTACAGTAAATACACATTAAATAGTTGCAAATTTGTGATGGATCCTTCAAATGTAAGCTATTATAATTAGACTCATAGGGTTAGGAGTATAGTTTTACATTCAGATTATCATTACTGTTAAATTATAATGTCACCTTTTTCATTTTATATACAGTATTTGATGTTAAATAACTATGTACTCCAAATAAAAAGGAGGTATTTTACTTCTATGGGGTATTAACTGCAAACACATAACATATTTAGATCACCATGTTACCTTTTATTCTTTTGAAAATGCTAAATTCACCGAAAACAGTGCATGAGTTTCAGTTGTTTTTGATGCTTTGAGTCTCCCCTCCCTCTGCTCTCCGCGCTCAGTCACTCCCCCTTCAGAGCGCTAGCACAACACAATCAACGTGCACTTTGCCGCTTTGTTTTGTCAAGCTGCTGTGTACAGTTTTGTATCATGTTGTTGTATATTTATGGAGAATTGTGGGAAACGTAGGGTGTGGGTGACGTGGACTTGTGGGCGGAGCACTGCACAGAATCGTACAGTTCACAAGGAAGGTTTGGATAGGGCCTGAGAGAGATCACTAAATGACTCAAACATGCACGGATGACATCTAAAACCTCTTCAGAAATGTGTTTGATGACGAAACAACATTATAACATGGTAGAAAGCGCTTTAAAATCTCTATTACTTGCTTTGGATCATCATGGAATAATTAAATGATTTCCTTTTTACATCATAATATTATAAACGTTAACTTTATGTAATTAGTCCCAACATTTCAAGTCTTTGAGTGACTGTAAATACACAAATCTTAGACCAGTTTATTGTGTGGTCTCCTCTCTCCTCTCTGGCTTCACTGGCTCATTGGTTTTGTTGGTGGTGGAGAGGGTCAAACTGGCCCCGAGGCAGCTCCACCTTTAGCTTAAACACACAGGGGCCACAGTCACATCCAGGGCTGACGTCAAGAGCGCAGGAGAAATCTATAACACAGAAAACATGATGAGAAATACACATGCAAATAACTCCATTGACATTCATGGTATTTGTATTATTTATTATAATTAAAGGTGCTTTATTACGCAAAATTGACTCTTGTGAGCTTATAATGTCGTTTCCTCTTCAAAAACAGACCTGGAGTTGTGTTTTGTTTTATTCACACATGTTTCAGTAATTATTTATTATTAGTCTGTCTACATCTCCAACGCTCAAAATGCTCTGTTCCACCTTGTGATGTCATGAAGTGGTAGTTTTCGAGTTCACAGCTATATTTTAGTTCAATAGAGATTGGCAATTCCAAGCCTGATGATTTTAGTGAAGGTGTTTGGAGTTTAAAAACACAGTGGAGCTCTTCCTGTATTACCACATGACTCAGCCTAAATATGCCGGTTTTGTGTGTTAAACATGTGTGAATGAAGCAAAACACAACTCCAAGTGTGTTTTTGATGAAGAAACAACATTATAACATAAAACAGAAAATAGCCTAATATCGGCCTTTTACATGTGACAATCTGAATGTAATAGGAAGTAAATTCACTGTATTTAGGTAAAAAATTACAACAAACTTTGAGTGTATACGGCTTAAAATTCAGGATAAAGATCAGGCTGAGACTTTAAAACCTTGAAATTTCAGAAATGTAGTAATTTCCAAAAGATATGGGCAATTAAAAAAAGAAAAACATGATAAAGATACTAAAGAAGTGAGAGTCTGTGTGTGTGTGTGTGTGTGTGTGTGTGTGTGTGGAGGGCAGATAATTGACCAGGGGCAAAAAAACAGTGGTAAGTGTGGCAGAAGAATACAACAGGGAGGGGTAGAAAAGAGAGAGGGAGGGGCAGAAGAAAAGAGAGAGGGAGCAGAGGGGACGGGGGGTGAATAAAACGCAGTGAGGCCCCTGTGTTCTGGGCACGTGCAGCAGGCCGCAGGAAGAAAAGAAACAACAGCACTCCATCTGTCTTTAAAACAGAGGGGAAAGAGAGAGAGGGGGATAGAAGAGAGAGAGAGAGAGAGAGAGAGAGTGAGAGAGAGAGAGAGAGGGGAAGAGAGATGTAAACGGGGAAGGAGAAGAGGAAGATGAAAGAAGCAAGAGGGAGAGAGAGGGAGAGAGGGCGTAAAGGGGGAAAGGAGGAATGGCAGCTGAAAGAAGAGAGAGAAACAGAAAGGGGGTAAAGAGAAGGAAGGTAGGTGAAAGGAGAGAGAGATGGAGAAAGAGAGAGAGAGAGAGTGAGAGAGAGAGGGAGAGGGGGAGAAAGAGGGTAAAGGGGGAAAGGAGGAGAGGAAGATGAAAGAAGCAAGAGGGAGAGAGAGGGCGTAAAGGGGGAAAGGAGGAATGGCAGCTGAAAGAAGAGAGAGAAACAGAAAGAGGGTAAAGCGAAGGAAAGGCAGGTGAAAGGAGAGAGAGAGAGAGTGTGAGAGAGGGAGGGAGAGGGGGAGAGAGAGAGAAAGAGAGGGTAAAGGGGGAAAGGAGGAGAGGCAGCTGAAAGAAGAGAGAGAGAAACAGAGAGGGGTAAAGAGGAGGAGAGGCAGGTAAAAGGAGAGACAAATGGAGAGAGAGAGAGAGAGAGGGAGAGAGAGAGAGACAGAGAGAGAGGGGGAGTAAAGGGGTAAAGTAGGAGAGGCAGGTGAAAGGAGAAGTAAAGGGGGGAAAGGAGGAGAGGGAGATAAAAGGAAGGAGAAACAGAGAGAGGGGAAAGGGGGTACAGAGGAGGAGAGCAAGTGACAGGAGACAGAGGGAGAGAGAGGGAGTAAAGAGGAGGAGAAACAGGTGAAAGAAGAATGAAAAAAGCGAGGAAGGAGTATAGGGGAGAAGAAGAGTGTGGAAAAAAAGAGAGCGGGTGAGAGAGTGTACAGAAACAGGACAAAGAGGGGGATGAGAGAAAAGCAGGAGAAGAAGAAAGAAGAGAGGTGTTAAAGAACGCTCTGTTTTCGCTCCAGGAAGAGACAGATCATGTGGAGCTTTGTGTCCTAAAAGAAAAGAAAAAAGAAAACTAGAAAATTCACAAAAAGAGGACTGCAAACGAGTGTGGCCACGATAACAACATTTCAAACTGGATTTCGATACTAACGACTCAACACCCGATACCGATTCTGATACCGCAGTGATAATAATAGTAAAAAAGAGGAGAGGAAAGCGAAAGGAGAGAGAGACAGAGGGAGAGGGAGAGACAGAAGGGGATAAATAGGATGAGAGGAAGGTGAAAGGAGAGTGAGAGAGGAGAGAGAAAGGAGTAATGGGAAAGTTAGGAGAGGGAGAGAGAGACAGAGGGAGAGGGGAGTAAAAGGAGGGAAGGAGGAGAGGGAACGAGAGAGACAGAGGAAGGAGAGGGAGAGAGACAGAGGGAGAGACAGAGAAAGGAGGAGAGGGAGAGAGAGGCAGAGGGAGAGGGGAGTAAAAAGGGGGAAAAGGAAGAAAAGGAGGAGAGGGAGAGAGAGAAGAAGGGGATAAATAGGATGAGAGGAAGGTGAAAGGAGAGTGAGAGAGGAGAGAGAAAGGAGTAATGGGAAAGTTAGGAGAGGGAGAGAGAGACAGAGGGAGAGGGGAGTAAAAGGAGGGAAGGAGGAGAGGGAACGAGAGAGACAGAGGAAGGAGAGGGAGAGAGACAGAGGGAGAGACAGAGAAAGGAGGAGAGGGAGAGAGAGACAGAGGGAGAGGGGAGTAAAAAGGGGGAAAAGGAAGAAAAGGAGGAGAGGGAGAGAGAGAAGAAGGGGATAAATAGGATGAGAGGATGGTGAAAGGAGAGAGAGAGAAAGAGAGAGAGAGAGAGAGAGAGAGGAGTAATGGGGAAAGGGAGAAGAGGGAGAGGGGAGTAAAAGGGGAGAAAGGAATAAATAGAAGTAAATAGGATAAGTAAATAGGTAAGAGGAAGGTAAAAGGAGAGAGAGAGGAGTAATGGGGAAAGAGAGGAGAGGGAGACAGAGAGACAGAGGGGAAAAGGTGGAGAGGGAGGTGAAAAGAGAACAAGAAGGAGAGATGTGACTTTTTTAGTATCCTTACTTGTTCAAAAGAGTATCTAGTTTCGATACTAGTTTTAATATCGATTAGCGTCACATTTTCAATACTTTCGTCTCGTGTTTAATCCATGTCCTTCAACAGATCTCTATAGCTCCTGTTACACACCTTTTCCTGTGCATCTTGGCTGTTTCCATGACGACCTCCATCCAGGCTGAGAGCAAAAATAAAGATGGCGTCCGGGGGGTCTGTTTGGGAGGGGGGGTCCATCCCGTAAGTGTGTGTTAGAGTGGACAGCAGCCTCAGAAGCAGGTGATGACACTCAATGCAGGTTTTTATGGCTCCTCTCTGGTTTAATAAAAGTTATATTAAAGGTGCACTTTGCAACTTTCTGATCGGGGCTCCATCACCTGCTTGTTTCTATGGATACGTCATTGCTCTGCCTGGAATGTTCCACAGTATGACATTAAACAGATCTACCTTGAATTTATTCAATTACAGGTAGTTTTATAGCTCAAAAATACCTAGAAAAACAAGCATTCTGAAGGAGAGCGGCGTCGCCTCTCCACAGATCTGACCTGTAACCTGATCTGGTTTGGTCTCCATGAAGATAGAAGGGTTTAATGCCATACTGTGAAACATTCCAGACAAAGCAATGACATATCGAATAGAATGTACAGCTCCTATAAAATGAGACATAGGGGTTTAAGTGTTGTTACTAAAAGGTTTTTTCGTATAATGCACTGCCCACATCTTTTTAAATTAGAGTCAAATTGCTCTTGAGATGGACAGAGGCCATAGAAAAACTCAACTCCAAGGACAAAAGGAAGTGCTCTGCTATAGCGTAAAGGTCCTATATTCAACATAATTGACTCTTGTGAGCCATGTTATAATGTTGTCTCCTCCTCACAAACAGCGGGAGTTGTGTTTTGTTTCATTCACACAAGTTTGAGTAACACTTTATTATTAGTCTGTCTACATCTCCAAAACTCAAAATGCTCTGAAACTCTGTGTTAAACATGTGTGAATGAAACAAAACACGACTGCAGGTCTGTTTGTGATGAGGAAACAACATTATAACATAAATCAGAAAATAGGAAAAAAATAAAACTTATTTTTCTATACTTTTTATTCTCATATATTTGTGTTGCTACACTGAAAATACCCCGATGTAGGACAAATAAAGGCTTTCTTATCTTATTATTTGAACAGCTTAGTTCAAAGAGGCCTATTCCTAATAAATAAGACTTTATACAACTGCATCAGTGGGTTTAAGAGATGAAAAATCAAAACCGTTGGCATAGCAATTAACAACTTAAATCAAAATATTATATACACACACTAGAAATGTTACCACCTTTAAGCCTAACATTTAAGTAATAATAAATCTTTGCTACAAGAAAACCCAAAGTTACAGTTTACTTTTTTCCCCATCATACTTTCCAATGCAAGTAGGTAATTCTGCAACTGCAAACTAAACTATGGAGCTATGGCCGACCATTACAAATGAAAATACCCGCGATTACTCACAGTACAGCTTCAATTTGACTGCATGTACTTCCAGTAGAAGTATTTATTGTACTTCCTCATGTACTTATGATACTTCCTCATGTATTATCTGACGGTAACTCTCCTCCTCCTTTGTGGGTTGTAAATTCGAAAACATAATGTTTTTCTCCCACATTCGCTGGACCCTCCTCTAAAAATGGAGGACGGTGCAGGAGCGGAGCCGTTAGCGGAGCTCTCCGTAGTTGGCCAAAACTATGAATCTATTAAAGGCGAAAACACGGATCCAAATGAAAGGGACAAATCCAGGTACGTAAAGTACAAGTTATTATGCAAGCGTCATAAACAACCAACGAAGTTTAAAAAAAAAAATGACTTACTACACTGCGGTCCGCCATAGTGAAAGGTCAAAGATTATTTTAATCTCGGGGCGTTAAAATAAACAAATTCTCAGTTTTCCATCAGAAATTACGACATGAATGACCGTTCATGTGTACTCCCCCACTGGGCAACTCGTATTTACCACAATTCCTAGAGCACATGAAGGCAGCATTATTATGTACGGAAACGCAAAGCAAAGCGCACGAGCTCGCTTTCATTTTGGTGCATTTTGGTTAATTTTTCCTCTATGTGCGGATTATTTAGCGTGCCAAATGGGCGCAGTGCACTCCCATGCCAATTATAGGCACAGATAAAAAATTAAATAAAATAGTAATAATAATAATAATAAAAACTAACTTATAAAACAAACGTAGCCTACACATTTTTACGTGTGTGTGTGTGTGTGTGTGTGTGTGTGTGTGTGTGTGTGTGTGTGTGTGTGTGTGTGTGTGTGTGTGTAGATCCCATTGTAAGTCCGAGAGCGCTCAGGTGCAGCTGGAGGGAGACGGGCGCCATCATGAGGCTGTTTACTGTAACTGCAAGAGGCTGCACCAAATGGACGCTGCAAAATTCAACCGCCTTCTCAAATTCATCTTTTGCTTTTCCTTACTCTTCAGTGTTGTACAATTCAGGTAAATAAATAAAAGATGAATGAATGTGTGTTATTTTCAAGGCAATAATTTTTTTTTCTTTGATTTCTTTTTTCTCAGCGCATTCGCAAAGGACTTCCGTGGTACGTAAAGAAACTGACCCTGTGTCAATCACTCACTCCTTGGTCAGGACCAGTGGTGGAAAAAGTACTCAGTTTTGCTACTTAAAGGTGCACTGTGTAACTTTTTGGTTGTGGGATCCGTCACCCGCTTGTTTCCATGGATATGCCATTGCTCTGCCTGGAATGTTCCACAGTATGACATTAAACAGCTCTACTTTACATTTATTAAAGTGCAAGTAGTTTTAGAGCTCAATGAGGCAATTCTGACTGTGAGCAGGGTTGCCTCTCCACAGTTTGGTCTCCATGAAGATAAAGGTTTAATGCCATACTGTGAAACATTCCAGACAAAGCAATAACATCTCCATGGAGAAAAGCATTTGACGGACCCTTCCTCAGAAAAGTTACACAATGCAAATACAAAACAAACAAAAAAAGCAAAAGTAAAAGTAAAAGCAAAAGTATTAAAGTACCTGTTTAAAATTGTACTTAAAGAGTACAAAGTAAAAGTATTTTGAGATCTAATAAATCTTCAAATGCAGTTTCTGATATAGATTTGTGCTGAGCTTTGTTCAACAGAAACAATTGTATTCTTTTGTTTTTTCCTAGGTATTTTTATATAATTTTTTGCTCAAACTATGACCTTGATTTAAAAAAACAAACAAACAAACAAAAAAAACAGCCTTTTAAGCAGGACTCAGACAATAATGAAAATACTTTTACTTTTCAAAAATGTAGTGGAGTAAAAAGTACAGCTACCTGCTCTCAGATGTAGTGAAGTAAAAGTAAAAATATCCACTTTAAAATCTACATAAGTAAAGTACATACAGACCATCCATCCATCCATCCATTTTTTCCGCTTATCCGGGGCCGGGTCGCTGGGGCAACAGTCTAAGCAGGGACTCCCAGACTTCCTTCACCCCAGACACTTCCTCCAGCTCTTCCCGGGGGGACCCCAAGGCGTTCCCAGGCCAGCTGAGAGACATAGTCCCTCCAGCGTGTCCTGGGTCTTCCCCGGGGCCTCCTCCCGGTGGGACATGCCCGGAACACCTCCCGAGGGAGGCGTCCAGGAGGCATCCGGAACAGATGCCCGAGCCACCTCAGCTGGCTCCTCTCGACGTGGAGGAGCAGTGGCCCTACTCCGAGCTCCTCTCGTGTGACTGAGCTCCTCACCCTATCTCTAAGGGAGCGCCCAGCCACTCTGTGGAGGAAACTCATTTCGGCCGCTTGTATCCGCGATCTTGTCCTTTCGGTCATTACCCAAAGCTCATGACCATAGGTCACACATGGACAGAGAGACCAGCACATTTTTTTTTTACTTAAGTACAGTACTTTACTACTTTACCTACATTATGTTCCACCACTGGTCAGGACAAATAGCTTGGGGTTAGGGTGGGCTATATTGACAATAAATAATATCTTAATATCAGAATTGGAATAAAAAATATCTTTAAATGTGTAAGTAGAGGTCTAATTATAAATGTAACAAGACTGTAAAATTTAAACTAAAGTGCAGTTTTCATAATACAATATTGATACTTTGTAGCTGATGTCATCAACGTTCCCTGGGGGTGTGATGCTAACTGTAGGCTCTGCTCTGTCTGAAGATGTGTTACTCAAGTTAGACTTTAATCCGAGCTTTAAATAACTGACTTAGCTGGAACTACAACAGGTGAGCAGATTTGTGCTGTTAAACAAGTCCCTCTCAAATAACATTAGTCACAGGCTAGTTAGCATTAGCCAACAGTTTTAGTCGCGCTCACCTTTTTGTTAAAAATCAAACGCCTAAACAGAACCATGAACAGTTCCTGAAATTGTGTTGTTTAAGACCACGTACATGTAGAAAACCCCCAGCGTGATGTCACTGCAAAGTATCTATTAGTAAAATTATAATGATTAATTTTGTGTGTGTGTGTGTGTGTGTCCCTTTTGCGTTTGCAGACATTTTTTTCTTCACTCTCTTCACTATTGGAGGATTTGGTTTGTATTTTTATTTTTTATGTACACATTCAAACAAAGGACCGTTTTACACAATTTTAGCAACTTTCTGGAGGTGAAATGTTGCCTGCAAAATTCCATGGAAATAGAAAGTTAAAGCAATACTGTGGCACATTTTCTGTGGAGACAGATGAAAAAGGTTTTATGTTGTACTGTGGAAGAGTATAGCCAAAGGAACAGAGGCCCTTCTGCAGCGTACTAGTATGTAAGAGTCAGGTTTGTGGAGATGCAAGCCTGCTCAGAGGAAGGATGCATGTTTTTCAAAGATTTTCAGTGCTATTAAATCTACTAAAATGAAAAAACAAAAAAACAAAAAAAAAACATGTATAATTTTAAAAAGTTAGTATATATATATTTTTCTCTACATATTTCTTACACACAACAATAATTCAACTAGCTGCACTTACAGTTTTATTTACATTTTAATGCATACCCGTATTTTATTTGATCACGGTTTATACTATTTATTCATAGTTCCTAGTTGGTGAATTTTTTTCTGTGACTATGGCAAAAAACCTTTTCTGATTCAAAACTGAAAGTCCTATTAAAAATTTTGTCAATGTTTTTTGTTTTTTTTTTAATTTCTCAAAAAAAAAAAAAAAAAACAACTAAAAAGTTTTAAAGGTGTAGCTTTTTGTTTGGGGGTCTGTCACCTGCTTGTTTCTACCTGCTTGTTTTATGCCTGGAATGTTCCACAGTATGACATTAAACAGCTCTACCTTAAATTTATTCAATTACAGGTGGTTTTTATAGCTCAATAATACCTGGGGTTGCCTCTCCACGGATCTGACCTGTAACTTGGTGTAGTTTGGGCTGAATGATGATAGAAAGGTCTAATACCAAACTGTGAAACATTCCAGACAAAGCAATAACATCTTTATGGAGAAACGCATTTGACGGACAGAAAAGTTACCCAATGCAGCTTTAAAAGAAGAACGCAGCTTGTCAGTTGGTCATTTGCGGACCCTCTCCACAGACGGGGGTGAGGGAGAGACGGCGGGGGCAGTATTTCGAGATTGGTTTAGTGCGGACACCTTGTGACTTTAAGATCCTATTTGGTCCACTGGCTTAAAATCTGAAAAAGGGTGAATTGGTGGGACTAAGGTGCTTGGGACCAGATAAGTCCGAGTGGATGTGAATTTGTATTCTGGATCACGGACCATTGCCAAAACCTCACACTCGGTTTGATCCCCAGCTGCTGCCATTGTGTCCTTTGGCAAGACATTTCACCTTCACCTTTATGCAAAATTGACTCTTTGGAGCTCTCTATCATGTTATAATGTTGTTCTTTCAGCAAAAACATGCCTGAAGAGGTTTTGTATGTCATCCATGCAGGTTTGCGATCTCCCCCGGGCCCTATAATTATTTGACACCAGGCTCTTGTTATTTTTGCTACTTATTTTGAGTTTATTTTATATTTTTTGCTCTTTGTTATGATAATATATTGTGATGTGTGAGCTGCTGTGTCCAAATTATTTGATTTAAGTCTATAAACAGCCAAATAAAAAAGCACTTTGCATTAATTGGACTTTTTGGGAGTATTGATTGAATAGAAATGACTGTAAGCTTAATTTTATATTGTCACCTTAAAGGGCCATTTTACACTATTTTCTGGTCTCTGTTATAATGTTGTTTTCTCATCAAAACATACCTGGAGTTGTGTTTTGTTTCATTCACATGTTTAACACACAAACCCTGCATATTAGTTCTTCTCTGAAACTGAAAACACTCTGTTCCACCTTGTGAGATCATGAGGTAATACTCAAATGCTCCACTGAGTTTATGAACTCCGCACACAACTCCGCACACCTTCACTTGAATCATTTGGATAATTTCAGCCCTGGAATTGCCCATCTCTACTGAACTAAAGGTAAAATGTAGCTGTTAACTTGAAAACTATACAGCTTCATGACATCACAAGGTGGAACAGAGTATTTTGAGCTTTGGAGATATAGACAGAGTAATAATAAAGAATACCTCAAACATGTGTGAATGAAACAAAACACAATTCCAGGTGTGTTTTTGATGAGGAAACAACATTATAACATGGTTTAAAGCTCACAAGAGTCAAATTTGTGTGATATAGGACCACAATTACCCACAATTAACCCGATAATCTTGCCATCCCTCGTAATAAAGAATATTTCTAACCTAGATGCCCTGTTTTGTTGTTCATAGTTGCCGTCACAGTTGCCGTCGTGGCCCTGTGCGTCGATGTGAGAAGACCTGGGTTCAAACTCAGACCTGTCCCAAAATGGATGGTCTCAGTGGCTCTGTGGCTCACTCATTACAAAAGGAGAGAGTGGTACTACAAGACTACTAGAAAACTACTGCCTCATGGACACAAATAATATTTGCTATTGCCTGGCTTAAAGGTGACTTGCATCGTCGCCATGGAGATGTCACTGCTTTGCCTGAAATGTTCCACGGTATGACATTAAACACAACTGTCTAGCATTTATCCATTATGGGTGTTTTTATTGCTCAAAAATACAGTAATTCTCTATGTGAACAGGGTTGCCTCTCCACAGATCTGACCTGTAATGTAATCTAGTTGTCTTCTATGAGTAATCTCTACCGTGGAACATTCTAGACAAAGCAATAACATCTCCATGAAGACAAGCAGGTGACTGATCCTCCAGCAGAAAAGTTGCGCAATGCACCTTTAAAAAGTGACATATAAACACTTAAAGGCACACTGCGTAACTTGACTCCATGGAGATTTAATTGATATGCCTGGAATGTTCGGCAATACATAGTGTTTCTATTGCTCAAAAATGCCTTGGAAAACATGCATTCTTACTGTGAGCTGGGTCACCTCTCCACAGATCTTACCTGTAACCTGGTCTGTTTTCGTCATCTGATTGTCTCGGAGAAAAGAAATGCCATACTCTGTAACATTCCAAGTAATAATTTCTCCATGGAGACTTGCGGGTTCCATATCCTCAGACTGCATCTGTAACAGTAAATTAGAGGTTAATTACTGAATGCAGAAAAAGATGAAATTGTATCCATTAAAAGTGAATGTTATGAATGCATTTTTACAACTTTTTTAAGATTTTGTATTAGCGTTGTCACACTATTAACATTTCAAACTCAAATTTCAATACTAGGGAATAGTCAATACTGATTTTGATAACATGATAATAAAAAATACTCTTTCATTAGACAATAGAATGACATTAAACATTAAATGGTAGTACTTTCTTTTCTATTTCCATGTGGTCTTATATCTGTATAATCCCTCAGTGCTCCATGGGCGTGTACTCGTCTATGTGCTCTTATACTTGTTCTGAAACAGCTCAAGATCATTCTAAAGTTATTCAGGAAAGGTTCATTTCTGTCCTGTCAATGTGACTTGTGAGTATCGATACTAGTTTTAGTATTGATTAGTATCTGATTTCCGATACTTTTGACAACCCTATTTTGTATACATATTTTTTCTTAATTTATCTCCTGTGATTCTTACAAAAAAACATCATACGGAGCGGAGAGAATAGGACCAAGGACCTTTGCAGCAGGCACACATTTATTATTAACACCTCCCCACCCTCCCTACCCCACTTACCCCCCACGCGCCCCTTCTACCCCCCCAACCCCCAATCAAACCCCACCCCAATATAATTCTGCAACCCCAGCACTGGTCATCCTCTATGTACCCCCTCTGTTTCTCTCTCCATTACAAAACCAAGAGACCCCCCCCTTTACTCACTTCTCCTCACCCAAAAAAAAAAAAAAACCTCATGACCTTTCAACCCCGGGCGCCATAGCAACCCCAGTGACCCCTCAGTTGCCTTGGTAACGACCTTGGGAGCATGTCTGACCACAACGCACCCCGCTCCTCCCTCGCTTCTCCCCCTCCTCTACCATCACCCCACCCATGCGCCACGCGGACTCCAGGCAAACCGATCGATATCCTATCACACAGAACAGTGGAGCGGAGGAGAGGGGCAGCGGGCCAGCCAGATTACGGAGAGAGAGAGACGCGGAGGAGGGGAGGGGTGTCCGAAAAGGAAAAAAAAGGCAATATATATTAGTGTGTGTGTGTGTGTGTGTGTGTGTGTGTGTGCGGGTAAAATAGGTGTAAGGAAGAAAGGTTTTAAAGGAGAAAGATGGAGAAAGAGAAGTTGCTGGTGGGTATTTATCACATTGTGGGGACTAAAATCTGTACACACTCAATCCATGTGTCCACCTCCCTGATGGAGACAAAAACAGGTCCCCATGAAAATAAATCCTTTATTATGAGCTGTACGGCATGATTTAAAGTAAAGATATGAGTATAAATAGGTTAAGAATCGGGTTTAGGTTATGGTTAGGTAAATAGTAACTATGGTTAAAGATGTTATATTACACAAAATGGTTTCTTGTGAGCTTTAAGATATGTTATAATGGTGTTACCACATCAAAAACAGACCTGGAGTTGTGTTTTGTTTCATTCCCACAAGTTTGGTTGAACCTGGTTTAATAGTCTGTCTACATCTCCAAAGCTCAAAATGCTCTCTTCCACCTTGTGATGTCATGCAGTGGGGGTTTTCAAGTTAACAGCTACATTTTAACTTTTGTTTAGTGGAGATTGGCAATTCCAGGGCTGACATTATCCAAATGCTTCTAGTGAAGGATAGTTTAAAAACACAGTGGAGCACTTCATGTATTACCAAATTACACCACAAGGTGGAACAGAGTGTTTTCTGTTTGAGAGAATAACTCAGCCTAGACATACAGGGTTTGTGTGTTAAACATGTGTGAATGAAATAAAACACAACTCCAGGTCTGTTTGTGATGAAGACACATTATAACATAGATATTACAATAGTAGAATATGGGACCTTTAAGCTTATGATCAGTTACCAGACAATGAACACAAGTAACGATAATGTCCCCAAGAAGCATGGGGGACATTGTGTGTTTGTGAGTGTGTGTGTGTGTGTGTGTGTGTGTGTGTGTGCGCATTGGGGGCCTCATGGTGCAAAATGCAGCTTTAGCGTGTGGTGGTAATCAGGAGGAGAGAGAGGATGGAGAGGGGAGTCACAGGGGAGAGGGACGGGGGTATTAGTGCTGGATGTGGTGGTGGTAATGAGTGGAGTGCTTGTGGTCTCAGCTCTAGATAAAGGACTGGGAACTAAACCAGTGACAAAAATCAAACCATTTAACTGTGATCTGTAGGCGTGCACTAAAGGTGCACTGTTTGTGAGTTCACAAGAATCCATCTTGGCGTGTGCCCGCTGTACGGGTAATCAGACGGACCAATCACGTTGTAGCTTTGAGGTTTGTGCAGGAGCCAAAAGTGAATCGCCCAAACGAACCAAAACAAACATGGTAATGCCGACAGACGTATTTCAGCCTATTTTAAAGTCAATACAGACTATTGAGTTTGTGAAAAACGTGCAGAAGGTCAGAGCTTTGTGCATTTGTGAACAGGGAAGACGTCTATGCTTTTCTCTCAAATGGATTTAACTAAAGTTTGTTTTTTTGACTGCTGTGACACTTCGACCAATCCAATTCAAATAATCGTCATGACTTCTGCATTTTCCGATCGTTTTCAGCGAGAGCCGTTCCAGACTGATGTGTAAAACTCAAGTCAGTGCTACACAGATCAGTCTGGCATGAACCGGGTTACCTGTGCAGTTCCCATTGTTTTCAAATGTTCTGCTTTTTTGTTAGGCCTTATTCAGATTCCTGCTCAGATCAAGTTCTGGTGCTGTGCCTTCAGGCAAGACACTTCACCCACCTTGCCAAGTATGAGGGTGGTTAAAAGCTTTTGCTGAACAGATCCTTCATAAAGCATCCATAGCTCATCTTACTGACCTGTTTCACAGGTTTCTCCTCCTCTGTCCTGGTTCTTTTGTCCTGGTTCTTCATGTGGGGCTGATGATTCCCTCTGGACTCTCCATTCCGGAAACAAAGAGGAGGCCCTCATCCACTATATGACTTATTAATTTCCAAGGAGAATGTTCCGAAGTATAGCTTTAACTTTCTATTTCTATGGCATCATGCAGGTGGCATACCACCTCCAGAAAGTTACATGTTTGAACATAGGTACTTGTTTTTACATTCCACCAAGAGCAGGCCGAAGATAGACATTATTTTTTCTTATATAAAAGATTCTCTATTGATACGTGATACTGCAGTGACATCAAGCTGAGGGTGTTCATCATGAATGTGTATGGCTCAATTTTCATCAGTTACCATGTTGACACAATGCACACAATAGCAAACGCAGCCAAAAAAGTTTTTAGATCGTCTGAAAACTCAAGAAAAAATACAAAATGGATTTAAGCAACACATTTTCAGGAGCCTTCACAGTCCAGTTTAGGTGTTTGATTTTTATCAAAAAAGAAAACAGTGAATGCTAGCTAGCTTGTGACTGTAATTTTGTTTGAGAGACTTGTTTAACATTACAAATCAGCTCACATGTAGTTCCAGTTAACAAAGTCTCAGACAAAGCATGCCTACAGTTAGCATCACACCCCCAGGGAATGCTGATGACATCGATTGCAAAGTATCAATTATAAACATATAAGAAAACATATAACACTTATTACTCAACTATAGCTTCAGGATAGTCAGGAACAGGTCTGTAATTCAAGTTAGATACTGTAGATTAAATGTGCAGTATTATTTTCACAAATAAATGAATCATAAATATATAATCTTCACAATGTAAACAGATGACTGGACACTGCTGGCGACATCAAGAGTTGGTCACAGCATTTATTTCCATTTTCTGACAAAACTCACACAAAACAAACTGGAGACCAAACTGAAAAAAGAGAGATCCTTCTAGTTTATTTCATTTTCATATATAGTAATATTCTTTGTTGTTTTTTTTACTTTGTTTCATACGTTTTTACCATACAGTGCCTTTTATATATTTTCACACATCCACTGCTTTTAAATAATGAAATTGGAGAGAAATCTCTTTTTCCGAGGACACAGAAAGATTGTATTTTTTTAACAGGAGGGTAAAGGGTGGGAGAGAGGGATGCAGTATTTGGGAGCGAGGCGAGGTAAAGAGGTGGAGAAATGGTGGAGGAACAGTTGCACTGTGTTCACAATTAGACAAACAGTAAGGATAGACCAACAGGCAGGAGTTTAGGGGTTAAGGTTTAGGGAGTAGGAAGATTCGGGATGAAAAAAATATCGTGTGCTTTGTCATGTGTAAATGAAAACAAGCAGCTTTCAAAACCCACTCCAAACTTAAAAAAAAAAAAAAAAACGTTTACAAAAATTCAAATAAAGGAAGGAGTGAGAGAGGAATGTGACCTTTTTGACCAGCCTTGAAGAAGGGCTGGTTCGTTGGCAGTAGAATATTGGCAGTGACAGTAGAGAGAGTACAGAGTGATTGTAAATGGCAGTGACTGCAAAGCTAAAGGCTAAAGCTATGAAATACAAGATGGCGTCTGTTGCAAAAATTCACTTTTAAGATCAAGATCAAGCTGCCCAGTGTTTTTTCCGCTTTCCGTAAGAAAAATGCAATCAAGATGAACCATTTTTATTCCACAAACTGATGTAATTTATCACAAATTACTTAACAATGTAGTAGTAGTAGTAGCAACTGCACAGATAGTGGTACTGGCAAACTAGTGCTGTTCAAAGTTTGGCTAGAAAAACAATGGAGAGAAAGAGAGTGAGGGGGGAGTGGGTAAAGATTCACAAAAACACCAGATGCCCTCCCCCTTGTCCCCTCCTGGTCCTCTCTCTCAGAAGTCTTGGCGTTTTTGATTTTTAAATTTTGAGGTGAGGCCCAGGAGAGAAGAAGGCAGGGCTGATATAGGAGTGAGATGAGGGAGTAAACATCTTGTACAGGTGAAAGTGGAGAGAGGGAGAAGAGGAGAGAGGGAGGAGAGGAAGGGTGAAGGGAGGAAGTAAATGATGCTTTGATAATTCAATAGTAAGTTTCTTTTTCGATCCAGCCTGAAAGAGAGAAAGAGAAAAGAGAAAAAAAAAGTGGTTTAAGCAACCATGTTTTCATCAGTAGGGCTATTAAACAAACAATATTCCAGAATGTTCACTGTAAATGCAACGACTAAACCAAGACTAAACCAGGACTAAACCAGGACTAAACCAGGTCCAAACTAGGACTACAGGAAGGATATGTTCATACTTGTCTTGGTTTGATTCCAGTTTAGTCTTGATGTAAGTCTTGGTTTAGTCCTGCTCTAGTCCTGGTTCAGCCCTGGTCTAGTTTTGAGTTTAGTCCCAACTTTTAATGCGATATGTGTGGCAGTGTGAACACAACCTAACAAAAGGACTAAACCAAATCTAAACCAGGTCTTAAGTAGTTTAAGGATTTGTTCACCTTTGTCCAGCTATTATACTATTTCAGTCCTGATTTAGATTTGGTTTGGACCTGCTCTAGTCCTGGTTAAGTTCTGGGTTTGTGAACAGGGCTAAGAAAATCAAAAAACAGGTCTAAACTAGGACTAAAGCTGAACCTGATAATCTGAAACAGACTGAGCACAGTTGATGTAGAGACTGTCTCACCTCCTGGGTTTCGGCGAAGGATGAGTTTTCGGATCTCATCGTAAACAAAGATGAGGAAACTGTACGGAAACGCACAGAACCACCAGCTGGGCCTGAATACAGAGGAGGACAGTTAACTACACGGGCTACAGGGGCTAAACAGGTAAACACAGTGTTTCTCACAAGTTTATACTGGGACTAAGGTGGTGGATTTAATCATTTTATTCAGTACAATATATGGAGAATAATGTGATTTTTTTTAAATAGAGATAAATAAATAGAAGTAACTATAATTTAGATAAATATTTTATTGACCCTGAAGGAAATTAATTTTTCGGCAGCAACAATGAAACATAATACTACTACAGCAGTAATTCATAATTCATAGCGATTTATGGTAATTTAAGATGATACTACAGGCATAAAGTAGAATTAGTTTTACCAGTTTTTGGTTCAGATTCATTTTGAGACTACAGGGGCAAAAATAAGAAATAAGAAGGGCCACTATAGTCTCCTCTATTAATGAGAAACACTGAAACAAGTAAGTATTTTATATTTATATTGTGCTGTATTCAGATGTGAACATACTTGAGTGGGTACATCCGTAGTGCCACATCCATACCCGGGCAGTAGGACAAGAAAGCTGCAAGAGCCGTCTCCTCGAACAATCCAAAGATCAATATCTTATTCCTGAGGGGAAAATCACATACTAAATTACAACCACAATTCATTCAGTTCATACTATAATACAAAACTAGACACAGAAGGAAATGTGCTATTTGTCTGTTTGTCTTGAGATGTCTTTATTTAAATTATTTCACACCAAATATCGGTCTATGTGTATATTAACTTGATTTGAGATCTTCAGAACCGACTGGGGAGTGGGGACAACAGTTGAATCTCAGTCTCTTGGTCCATCTAGTGGCTGAAGAATGAACTACACATTTTAAATTTAGATGGGCACAAGTTGATTAATGTAGCTTTTAGTTTATTTGTTATTTTTACGGTAACACTTTTTAATACGTGAAAAACGTTTTTAATTTTGAAGAAATTATCTAATAAAGGCTTTTTGCAGAAACATTAAAAAAGAAAAGTTTTAGACATCAGCTATCTGAGTGTGCTATGCATTTTAGCTTTTAAGTTGCTGCTCCTTGCATTTGCACCTCTAGAAGGATCTTGGTGCAGTTTCATTGGGAACACTTTGAAAGCACATAGCCTGTCTCAACTGAAATGCTGACAGTGTAGTATACAGTACTCACTTCATGCCCTGCTGGAACACAGAGTTGCGTCTGGTCTTACAGATGATGACGTCGGCCCACTGCACCACCACGATACTGACGAAGAAGGCTGTGTGGCACGTGAACTCCACAATCTTTCTCTGCTCATATGTCTATATCACACCAAGAGAACACAGTTTAAGGGCTTTCATTTCAATTAAAGACAGTATAGTAAGTCTATAGTATTCCCTCTGTCTTCAATAAACATGACCAATTATGAAATGTTCAAAAGTTTTCAAATCTATTTTACAGATTTACATTTTTTATGTTGCTTTATCATCAATTGGAAAAAAATTATAATTATGTACAAACTTAGGCATGTTAAGGAGGGGGTATTAACTGCTAACAAGTAACATATTTAGATCATCATGTTATCTTTTATTACTTTATAAATGCTATATTCAGCTGAAAACAATGTATTAATATATTTTCTAAGTTTCACTTTCGTTTTTGATGCTCTGAGTCCCCTCTCCCTTTGCTCTCTGCAACAAGTCACTCCCCCTTCCTTCCGAGCGCTATCACAACACATTTAACGTGCGCTCCACTAATTAAACTACAGCTATGGGCTGAACACTGCACAGAATCTTACAGCTAACCGTAAGGAGAGTTTGAATAAAGAGATCACTAAAATTCTCAAACATGCATGGATGACATCTTAAGACCTCTTTAGGCATGTTTTTATTACATTATAACATGGTTGAAAGCTACAAAAAGTATTAAGACTTTATTTTCACATCTTTTATTTTGGTTTTCAAGTCAATTATCCAGTCAGAACCTAAAATGAACTCCTCACTTTGGGTTGCCAGATCCTAATACTAAAACCAGTTTGCAATATACCAAAAAGGAACCAAAAAGGAACTATATGATATGATATTTGCTCAGTTTGTGACAGCAAATGGATTTCCAGCTTCAGTTTGACTGATTTATCGAGAGAGCAGAAGAGCGCTTTACACCTTTTGCCTTCTTGAGTCACATTTTTAGATGATATTTTTAATAAATTTGAGTCTTCCCATACCCATTGCTGTCCATAGCTGTCCTCGAGGTCATTGTTGGAGCGGTCGTCCCAGTTGAGTCTGATGCCGATGAGGTGAGAGGGCAGGAAGCCATTTTCTGCCATAATGACAAAGTACGCGAAGAACCCGCCCAGAGCCTGGATCATACCTGCACAGAGAAGAATGCAGACAGGCTCAAACTCAGGGCAAAGATGGGAAACTCTAAAGTGTAGCATAGTGCACATAAAACCATGAACTTTTTATGTGTATATTTGTCTATGTATAAAATATTCATTCAATGAGATTCAACAGAATCTCATTTTTGTTATTTTCAGAATCCAAAATGAGACATATTCAAAGAGAAAATCTACACATCTTGAAGCTGACCATTTATATGAACTAAAATGTCCATCATTCTACTGTTTTTATCCAATCCACTTTATCTCTGTAACACATAATGTATTTGAGGAGGATTGGTACCGATCTGTCCGTAGGCGATGCTGATGAGCCTCTCGTTCACCAGTTTGTCTCTGGCCGGGTTCCTGGGCTGACGCTTCATGATGTCGCTCTCTGCTGCTTCATAGGCCAGAGAGATGGCTGGGACCTGAGGGAGAAGAATGCTCAGGGTCAGGGGTCATTCAGAGACACTGTGGTACTATTCACTCATTTGCAGACTATGACAAATACAACACTGCCATCTAGTGATCATATTGAGAATAGCAGAAACTCAGAGTAAATGTTAATTTCATGAAAGAATCAAAAAATTGTGATAAACCACTTGAAAACTATTGTTTAAAAGATATTACGATAATCTATGATTGTTCAGACACTGATTTTATAGATGTATATGATATTGTAATGCAGATTTATTCACCATTACAAAAATATTTTGCATGATAAAAATGTTCATCTTAAAAAGTTTGAAAATACAAACTTGTATAAACTTGGTCAGATGTTACTAGATTGCTAGTGTAAGGCCTTAGAATAGGTAAAAGGGATTGGCCCAGATTTGTGAGGCAGAACAAGCTCAAATATCCATCAGAACATAATTTAACAAACAGTTTATATGCCAGCCTCACCATATCCGTGCCCAAGTCGATGCAGAGGATGGTGATGGTGCCCAGGGGCAGAGGGATGTTGACCAGGATGAAGAACAAGAAGGGCGTGATCTCTGGGATGTTACTGGTCAGAGTGTACGCAATGGACTTCTTTAAGTTGTCAAAGATCAAGCGACCTGCACGAATATAAAAAAAATACTGTAAGTAAATAAAAAAAGAAACATTCTGGGTCTGTAGTTTATAATATAAAATTAACTATATGGCTCAAATGTTTTTGCAATTCACTAGCATTAAAATCATCGTGCCATTTAATTCAAACTACTATTTCTTAAATCAAGATTGATTCATAGGGCACACTTTAACCATGTGCAAGAGCAGTCACTGGAGAAATCTCCACATACTAGTCCATCTCAAAAACTTGAATATCATGAAAAAGTTCAATATTTTTTGTCACTCACTCAGAAAGTTAAAACCATATATTATATTGACTTGTGACACAAAGCTTCACTCTTTTTCATATTTTAATTTTTTTCCTCCTGTCTGACTAAAATAATTAATTATTATTATTTGATTTTTTTTTTTTTTTCAAAACATCAAAACCAAAATATTTTCCCTCCTATTTCCACCTCTTTGTTGTTTACCACTCACCTTCCTCGACTCCGGTGACGATGGAGGCAAAGTTGTCATCGAGCAGGATCATGTCTGCGGCCTGTTTGGACACATCAGAGCCCGAGATCCCCATGGCAACGCCGATGTCCGCCTTCTTCAGAGCGGGAGAGTCGTTAACACCATCTCCTGTTACCGCAACGATGGCTCCCTGAACAAATACACACATATACAGGGTTCACAATTGTGTGAAGGGCATACATTACAAATGGTATAGTTAAAGGTGCATTGTGTAACTTTTCTGGTGGAGGGTCCTTCAAATGCTTTTCCAAGATGCAGATGTTTTTGCGTTGTCTGGAATGTTTCACAGTATGGCATTAAACCTTTCTATCTTCATGGAGACCAAACCAGACCAAGTTACAGGTCAGATCTGTGAAGAAGCAACCCCGCTAACAGTCAGAATGACAGTTTTCTGTAGGTATTTTTGATCAAATGAATAAATGTAAGATAGAACTGTGGAACACTTTAGGCAGAGTAATGACAAAAACTTACATAGTGCACCTTTAATCCAACTTGTTTGTATTCTCAATAAATGGCAGGTGATGGCATACTTATTTTAACTGAATAAACCAATATGAATGCATAATATGGCAGTTGCCTTGAATAACTTTTGGAAGGGTTTCGTTCTTAAAACCTTTCAGATTTCAGTCGATTTCTGAGTCTTTGCTCTTTTCCTTTCCATTTGTGCCCCACCTGTCTCTGGCAGCCCTCCACGATGATGAGTTTCTGCTGTGGGGAGGTTCTGGCAAAGACGATCTCTGTGTGGTTCTTCAGGATGTCATCCATCTGCTCCTGGGACAGGTCCTTCAGGTCTGTGCCATGGATCACACACGCCTTTGCATCCCTGAAACCATCACAACACAACTGCTCACAGATATGGCCAGGGGATGTACTACAGTATTATTCTACACATCATGTTGCTTTGTTATATCACAGCATTAAAAAACAAAAAAATACGATGTCCTGAGCGGTTTCATCAGTTCAACGTTAGTCTGTGTTTTGACCCTTTTCTACACTTTAACAAAATATTTTTAGTTGTGTTTTTCTAAGTTACCTGGGGTTGACTTGGCTGATGGGGATGTTGAGTCGTAGTGCGATGTCCTCCACTGTCTCGTTACCCTCAGAGATGATGCCCACACCTTTGGCAATGGCCTTCGCTGTGATGGGGTGGTCTCCAGTCACCATGATAACCTAAGAGAAAGCACAGAAACAGCTTATGAGATATATTATGCAAAACTGACTATTGTGAGCTTTTACTCATGTTTTAATGTTGTTACCTTCTCAAAAACATAAAAACTGGAGTAGTGTTTCATTCACACGTTTGAGTAATGCTTTATTATTAGTCTGTTTGCATCTCCAAAGCTCAAAAGGCTCTCGTACACCTTGTTTTCAAGTTAACAGCTACCTTCTACTTTTAGTTCAGTAGAGGCTGGCAATTCCAGGTCTGAAATTATGATTCTAGTGACTCAGCCTAAATCAAGGTTTGCATGTTAAATGTGTGTGAATGAAACAAAACACCACTCCAGGTATGTTTTTGATGAGGAAACAACATTATAGAAAAAAAAAATAAAATAGCATAATATGGGCCCTTTAATTAAACTCAAGACCAGATACTTAAATGTAAATTCAAATGTAAAATCTCGAAGTATGTTCTTAACAGGAGAACGTACCTTGATTCCAGCCGAGCGGCACTTGCCCACAGCGTCAGGCACGGCAGCTCTGGGGGGATCGATCATGGACATGAGCCCCACGAAGCACATTCCGTCCGTCTGAAAGTTCACATCATCTGTGTCAAACGCAAAACCTTTGGGATACTTGTCCTCGGGCATGAACAGGTGGCAGAAACCTGGAAGAAAGAAGAAAAAAGGGTAGCGTGTATTTAGAGTGTTGGAATAATAGAGTGTTATATTAGTACTCTAAGAAGATTAAACGTGCATTGTGTAACTTTTTGATTGGGTTTGTTGACATTAAACAGATCTACCTTACATGTATTAAATTACAGGTTGTTTTATAGCTCAAAAATATCTAGAAAAACAGGCATTCTGACTGTGAGCAGGGTCGCCTCTCCATAGATCTGACCTGTAACTTGGTCTGGTTTGGTCTCCATGAAGATAGAAAGGTTTAATGACATACTGTGAAACATTCCAGAAAAAGAAATAATAATAAAAAGAATTAGACGGACCCTCCACCAGAAAAGTTACACAATGCACCTTTAAGTATAGTGTAAGAATTCTGCACGGACACTCTGACTATATGCGTCTTGTGTGATAATGTATTGATTTCTACATAGAACTAGGCTAAGTGTGATATACTGCTGAAGTAAATATAGACAATAAACGATAATACTGAAACTAATGAATGCCACTGACACAAAAACCCAAGAGCAGATTTAAACCACAAAAACTATTCTAAATTTACAATATTGTTAAAAATCATGAGCTGCAATAAATAAATAACAGAATGAAACACTTTAGTATTTAGTATGCATCTGTAATGAGTCATAGAAGTTATGTATTCAACCTTTTTTGGCTTAAATCTGATCATATAGCCAAAAAATTACAAAAAAATTCCCAGTAGTGCAAAGAAAAAGTACACACGATAAATACTGAACCCCCCAATAAACACTGTTCCATCTTTCATATACTGAACGACAAGTCAGTTTAGTATTTATCGTGACAGGCCTATATATAACTGATCAAACAAGCCTACATGCAGTTAAAAGAGCCTGCTGTAAACATGAGCTGAAATTACAGAATTATGGAAGTTGCATATGTAAACAACCAGCTATGAATATCGATTTCAATCCCCGTATCCCTAGTCATGCTTCCCCAAATCTCTGTATAGCAGTAGAGTAGAGCATGACCAAGGAGCATTGTACCATAAACAAACATTTTAGGTCTCTTGCATTATAAAATACACAACTCCATGGAATGCTGTTATATCGTAGTACTTTTGGTCATGGTTATATACTGTGGAAATTTCATAGCGTCCTATCCCTACTGTTGAATTAAGTGTAATGTGTGGTCTCACCCAGCACCCTCTCTCCCAGACCCCCCAGCTCCAGGTAGGCGTTCTGGAAAGCCTCCTTCAACTCGTCGTCCATCGGTTGCTCTTTGCCCTGGACCATGATGGTGGTGCAGCGGTCCAGGATCCTCTCTGGCGCCCCCTTCATGACGAGCAGGTAACGGTTGTCATTCTCATCCTCTGTCTCGTGGATGGAGAGCTGCAGAGATCAGAGATTAGATCAAGGAAAAAGAGTTTATAAAAAAATTACATTAACGGTCAAAAACAGACAAATCTTAACTTGTGATTTTTTCAATAATTACAAATTTGTCCCTTGTATGACAGCTATACCCTATGTCTACTTTTAGAGGTGCATGTTCTATTTAGTCTTAGTTGGCAATTCATTTAACTGAAAGTTACACTGAGTAACTTTTCTAGTGGAAGATCCACAACTATAGCTTGTCTCTATGGAGATGTTGTTCCTTTGTCTGGAATGTTCCACAGTATGAAATGACATCAAACTGTCTATCTCCCCAGAAACAAGCAGGTGATAACTGATTTTCAACATATTTTTGAGCCATAAAACACATCTAATTAAATAAATGCAAGATTGGTCATTTGAACATCTTACTTTTATACTGAAACAATCCAGGCAAAGCAATCACATTAGAGGACCCTCAACCAGAAAAGGTACACAGTGCACCTTTAATATCTATGATATTAAAATCCTAAGTATATGACAAATAATGACATCCCAGGTTAAGGATTTTTAAACCAGAGACACACACCTGTTAGATGTTCCTTAGAGAGACATTGACAGATATTGTTTCTCCAGATGCTCTTGTTAAACTGACTGACCTGGTACTTGTTGGTGGAGTTGAAGGGGATCTCTGCCACCTTCTTGTTCTTGTCTCTCATGGCCTTCACAGCTCCACAGGACAGTTCGATACATTTGAGCAGAGCAGACTCAGAGGCGTCTCCAGCCACCTCCCTCTTCAGGATGGGTAAAGCCTCCTGTCCAGCCTTAAACACCGCCCGGTTACACAGAGTAGCAATACGGGCCAGAGACACCCAAGTCGTGGAGCTCTTGTCAAAGGAGGAGCCTGGAAAATAATAAGTGATAAGTCCGTATTCAGGTTAAATAATCATAGTAGTTTAATAGAAAATTTAATAAATAGGGCACAACAAGGCACAAATTATAATACTGTATGTAAATGGATTCTTAAAATAAAAACTTTCACATTAGATTTGTCAACTTAGTATAACTTTATGTAACACTTCACACAACACAAACCTGAAATTTCATTTTATACACTCCACTGTATTAGGTTATGTTTATTTATACCAGTTTTTGTTGAAGGCCCAGTTTTACAGATATACTTTACAGCTGATGTCATCAGTATTCCCTGAGGGTGTGATGCTAACTGTAGGCACCACTCCGTTTGAAGCTCAGTTAGACTTCAATCTGAAATCTGACCATACAGAACTGACTTAGCTGGAACTACAACAGGTGAGATGATTTGTGTGTTGAAAAAGTCCCTCTCAAATAACATTTATCACAAGCTAGCTAGCATTAGCCAACAGTTTTTGAGTTAGTCACTCACTTTTTCTGTTGAAAATCAAACACCTAAACAGGACCATGAACGCTTGTATTGATTACAGGTTACCGAAAATCGGGCAGTGTTTGCTAATGTTTGCATTGTGTCACCCTGGTAACTGCTAAACATTACGCCATAGACATACATGCAGAACACCCCCAATGTGACTGCGTAACTGCAAAATATCAATATTAACAATAAGCCAAGTTTAAACCAGTCAAATTATAATGTCAATTTCTACCACAGAATTCTTGACTCATTAAGTTCTGAATCAGATTAGAATGTAGAAATGACACATGAACACGTCCTATTCTAACCCACAGACAGCGCCCCCTCACCAGACTGGTCCTCGGTGGTGTCAGCCTCGTGGATCTGATTGTCGAACCACATGTGGGCCACAGTCATTCGGTTCTGGGTCAGGGTGCCCGTCTTGTCGGAGCAGATGGTGGAGGTGGAGCCCAGGGTCTCCACAGCCTCCAGGTTCTTCACCAGGCAGTTCTTACGCGCCATTCGCTTCGCGGTCAGAGTCAGACACACCTGCGAAAAGGAGAAAAACAAAACCATGGGTAAAAAGGCCTTCCTGACAGAGGGGAATTAGTATTGTTTCATTGTGAAACAGACATGATCACCTCCAGGCTGCTTTAGTCACATAAGGTTGAAGAAATATAATGGAAAAACTGGGTACTGTATTTATACTTAATTATAACTACTTCTTAATTAGCCTCAATAAAGCATGAACAAGGACTTAATTCATAATGAATAAATAATTAAGTAGTTACTAAGCTTGAATCATTCTTAATAAACTATTTGTTCATTATGAAAGTCTTTGCTCATGATTTATTAAAGGGGGGGTATTTTACTTCTACGGGGTTTAAACTGCTAAAACACAGCATATTTAGATCACCGTGTTACCTTTCATTACTTTCAAAATGCTATATAAGTTTAACTTTCAATTTTGATGATCTGAGTCTCAACTCCCTTTGCTCCTCTTGTTAACTCACGCCCCCTTCAGAGCACTATCATAACGCCATCACCATGTTTTTATATATTTATGGAGAATTGCCATGTGGGAGCATGGGTGACGTAGGCTTGTGGGCTTGCGGGAGAGATCGCTAAAATACTCAAACATGCGTGGATGACCTCTGAAACGTCTTCAGGCATGTTTTTTTGACGAGGGAACATTATAAAATGGTAGAAAGCTAAAAAAAAAATTGATTTTGCATAATACCCCCTCTTTAAGGCATGAGTAAGTGTAGTGTTATATAATGGTTATAGATCTGGAGATGTTCATGTTGTTTCATCCAAATGCATTTCAATGTTAGAAGCACAGTCCAAAGAGCAAATGCAGAAAGCGGTGATGCAGTGCAACAGTGCATTAGGATTCATGCTAAAAGTACGGCAAGAGCCAAGGGCCAAAAACAAAGGAAGCGGGTTATTTACAAGCAGAGGAGGTCCAATTCAGTTACAATTATATTTACAATTATATTTATAATCTTATGCTTATATCCTATAGTTATTACATTTAGCCAGTCGTTGTGAAGGCAGAGAGCGCCGTAAACTGACTGGCCTGGAAGAGAAAGACATAAATGGAGAGAGAGACATAGAAGGAGGAGAGGAGGAGGAGAGGAAGAAGAGAGGAGGAGGAGAAGAGGAGAGGGTCAACACAAACATCACTATCACAGCACAAATGTAAAGGCACAGAGATTCACAAAGCCACTGAAACACGAGGCCAAAGAGGAGAGAGAGGAGCCACCGGATCAGCCACATCACTTCACAACACAACACAAAATTAAACACAATTAAATAAACAACAGATAATTACATTTACAATACATACGTCTACAAACATTTGATTAAGTCTGACAAATTTAGCTATGAATTACTCAAATTCTGTCAGTCCAATATACTTAAAGAGTCCATATATTCTGACCTCTGTTATTTGTTGTTGTTGTCCTCATCACAAACACACCTGGAGTTGTGTTTTGTTTCATTCACACATGTTTAACACACAGACTCTGCATATTTACGCTGAGTTCTTCTCTCAAACAGGAAGCACTCTGTCCCACCTTGTAATGTCATGTGGTAATACAGGACGTGCTCCACTGTCTTTTTAAACTTCAGACATCTTCACTTAAATGACTGGGTAATTTAATCCCGGAATTGCCAGTCTCTACTGAACTAAAGGTAAAAGGTAGCAGTTAACTTGAAAACTACCGCTTCATGACATCACAAGGTGGAACAGAGTATTTTGATATTTGGAGATATAGACAGACTAATAATAAAGGAATACTCAAACATGTGTGAATCAAACAAAACACACCTCCAGGTATGTTTTTGAGGAGGTAACAACATTACAACATGTCCAAAAGCTCAGAAGAGTTGAAGAGTTTGCATAATATAGGACCTTTAAAAACTTAATTATTAGTAGTTTAAAATATCAAAGTGAATCTACATTTAGCATTAGTGTCACCAATCTGGCTCTAACTCAGGACGTTAAAAAAGACATAATGTGCTTGTCACAAATCCTACGTGTATCACTGATTAAGAAAATAAAACTGGAGAACGGAGTAAGTACAGATCATTAGACATATGGGGCGGTGGTGAGCACGAGGTTGATCGCAAAATAGCTTGAAAATACAGTAAGTGATTAAAGATTGCTCAAACATGCATAAATCACTCCAAATATAACTTCGGATGAGTAAATGATGAGAGGAAACAACTATAACATAAAAGCTCTGAAAAGTCAATTTTGCACAATAGCTCAGCTTTAAATGCATGCAACCCATATCTAATTCTTTTACTCATAGATAACTTATTACTTAGATTAATTTAGAAAAAGAAAAGTAATTAAATATGGATGTTTTAAAATTATATTTTATAGTGTCCTATTTTCAGTCTTGCTTTAGAGTTCTGAGTCAGACTCACTAACTTATTTATAACCAATTCATTTCGACCTGCCTGTAGACATTTTCACTCTTGGCATTTAGTGACTGTAGAGAGCAGCGTCAGGATAGTTTTTTAGATACCTATAACAAGTTTTTCCATGCAAACTACTACAATTCTGTCAATAATAAAAATCCATTGAGGATACAGTGAACTCTCTGTAATATAGTAAACAGACATCAGAAGTGGTGGCAGCTAAATAGTTTGACTTTTGGAGTACGTTCAGATTTATTATTAATCCATTATTTATTTATTTATGTCTATAAATAAAACTAAATTTCCTCTCTACAAATAAATCCAAAAGTTTCCTCGAGCTGAGCCTGCAGTGTAGTACTCACAGTGACAGTGGCGAGCAGGCCCTCCGGTACGTTAGCAACGATGATGCCGATGAGGAAGATGACCGCCTCCAGCCAACTGTACCCCAGGACCAAGGACAGCACGAAGAAAGTCACGCCCAGGAACACAGCTACGCCCGTGATGATCTGGATGAAGTGCTCAATCTCCTTCGCAATGGGCGTCTGTGGACAATAAGAAGGGTTGAGCGGTTATTTAAATTTTTTGTTTAAAAAAAATAATAACGTTGTATGCATTTATTCAGTAGTTGTATATAATTTTGGATATTTAGGATATGTTCAAATATTTCCTAAAGATGAAAGTGTCCTCAGATATGAAGGAGACAGGCTCAAATTTTGACTTTTGACTTATATTTTTAATTTATTCAAAATTACAAGATTTAAAGTTGTTTACATGTTATGCTTTAGTTACCAAGCAGATTATCCAATCAGGAAGCAGAAAAAATCTCCTGACTCAATTTGATGTGGTAAAATAATTTAAATAACACAATAGCTGTACCTTGCCAGTCTCCAGTCCTGAGGTTAAAGTGGCAATGCGCCCCATCACTGTGCGGTCACCAGTGCACACCACAATACCACGGGCTGTTCCTGAACACAAATGACAGCAAAGTTTAAAGGGGACATAGACATTATTATGCTACATATACTTTTATGAGCTTTTAATCATGTTATAACGGTGTTCCCACATCACTAGTTTACTCAAAGTGGTATGTTAATCAAGTAATACTGTATCTTCCTGAATTAGAGCCTTGAGCACTTGTAATTATTTAAAAACAACAAAAAAGATGAGACTCAGATGAGGTCATACAGGCAGGGTCGTCAAGCATATTAACCAATTTAGATTAGTCAGATAAAAAGTGGATGACGTAAAACTTCATTCATTATATGTCTTGTATCATTAGCCACCAGTAGAGGGCACCCTTTCTTTGAGTTGCCAATGTCCCCCTGACATTACAGTGAACTGCTGTAAAAGGTAGAGTATCTGTGAACCAAACTGTGACAAAACAAACACAGTCCACAAACTATGTCAGCCAACACACAAAGTCCGCTCGAGTCGATCTATGGATGGCCCCTACTTTACACACATGACTACAATGACATTGTGTTTTTAAAATCCATTTTCTATTTTTTCTTGAGTTTAAAACTTTTTTTGGCAGTGTTTGCTAATGTGTACATTGTGCCACCAAGGTAAATGCTGAACATTTCCCCATAGATATACATGCAGAGAAGCAATTCCTGCAGTTATCAGTAGTGTTGAAATGTAATGTAAACTGATTTCTTTGTCTTTATTCACACCATTGCAGGTTTTGACAAAGGAAATTATGCATAAAAAAGGCAAACTAATGTGGCACAGACAAAAAAAGAAAGAGAAAATGTTATAGATTTAAATTGTTATTTTTAAATTAATCATACTTTGTCTCCCAAACACACTAATTACTCAAAAAATCCCATACATTAACTGACAAATGTGTTTTGAGGATCAGATTTCTATTATGCATGTAAACACACACCAAAAATCAGATCTAATTATTGGGTTATCTGATTATTCTGGTTATGATTTTCCCTGGCCATGTAAATGAACCCAGTGTTCATAAATACATGTGAAGATGGTGCTCTAACCTTCGACGCAGTTGGTGGAGAAGAAGGCGATGTTGCGGGTCTCCAGGGGGTTGTCATGGGTACAATCAGGTGACCTGGTCTGAGGCTCTGATTCGCCGGTCAGAGAGGAGTTGTCCACCTGCAGAAAGCAATAGGAACCTCAATTATTGTACGAGGAGGTTTTACTTACATAGGTTTAGGTTTTGATATTTCATAGTTTTTTTATGTATATTTCATATACAGTGCATGCACAGTGTGTAGATATATTTTGTATGGAGTTGTACAGTCTATTTTGTATTCGGCATCAGTTTTCACCTTGCAGCCGTGTGAGGAGATGATGCGCAGGTCAGCAGGGATCCTGTCTCCACCCTTCACCTCCACCAGGTCTCCAGCCACCACCTGCTCAGCGTTTATCTGCATCTTCTCCCCCTCACGGATCACCAGAGCTTGCTGTCAAATCAAAGAGCTTTGGTTACTAAAGTCCTTTCCAGAGACAAAGCTTCACCTACAGATCATCAACGGGAGCCTTCTCCATCTCTGCCCCCACATAATCTGGAACTCTTATATCGTATGGTCTATAGATTGTCTGTTTTATTTATGGAGAATTGTTGTGTGAGAGCATGGGTGATCTAGGCTTGTGGGCTGAGCATTGCACAGAA
Source organism: Taenioides sp. WSHXM2023 (assembly GCA_029959045.1). NCBI lineage: Eukaryota > Metazoa > Chordata > Actinopteri > Gobiiformes > Gobiidae > Taenioides > Taenioides sp. WSHXM2023. The sequence continues at coordinate 25,042,290 of CM057097.1, read as the reverse complement.
TCTTACAGCTAACCATAAGGAGGGTTTAAATGGGGTCTAGGAGAGATCACTAAAATAGACATGTGCTTCTTTTCCATTGGCATGGTTTATTTGAGGCTGCCTTGGAGAGGGTCTGTTTGGTGTGGCTTCCTCCAGCAGAGCTGTGTTTCCATGCCACAGACAAATGTTTGTTTAATAAATTAAATTTAAATCCTAATTTGAAATATAAATTATATAAGGCTGATTTCAGAGATTCACAAAAAGACATTTAGTAATTCCAAGTTTGGGGCTCTGTGAGACATGGCTAAAGCTAGTGTAAACACAAAGCTACTAGATGTATTGTGCACTGGAAATATTATATCTTCATACGCAGGTGCTTTACTTCGATAAACAGGAAACAGCTGTTGCTAGTGCACTAGCTTTGTTTTGCGACGCTTATCAGCTCAACATATGTTGTAATATCGGGAAATGCAGTGGTTTATCAAGTCAGTGTTTGGTGAGAGATTATTATTTTAAGTTTATATTTGTTTTTTACTGTCTTGAGTCTTAAAGTTATCTTCTGTTTGCTCTATACAAGCTTGAGATCTTAGTAAGCAGGATGATACAACATTTGTATACAATATATAGTATAAGTATGTATAATTAGGGATGCACCTAAGAAAATGTTAGATCAATACCAATGGAAATTTAACTACAACTCTTACTGTAATTCCCTTTTGGATTTTATTTCTAACATAAGGAAAATCAAATCCATTTTAAACAATTCTTTAATAATAATAGTCACAGAAAATTATTTTATAGCGGTATTACATTTTTTTTAATCCATCCTCTGGGACTGAATGAGAAATGTGGCTACAATCCTGTGCCACTGGCCTCACTAAATACTATTACTCACTTACTGATTCACCTTTACATCTGTAAATGGTGGTGAATCTTGTCCACTATAATATAAGCAGGTATGACTGTGATACCACCTAAACCACTTTTCATTCTAAGCCCTGTTTGTCAGTATGTAAATCCTGTGATCTTGTGTTACCTGTGGGACCATGTTCTTGAAGGACTCCATGATCTTGGAGCTCTTTGCCTCCTGGAAATATGAGAAGCACCCGGTGATGATGACCACAGCAGACAGCACGATTCCCAGATACAACTGTGTGGAGAGAGACAAGCAAATCATGAAAAATCCAATACATCAGTTCATTTTAATGGTGTCTGTGATCTAAAAGTGTATCATGAAAGAGGAGCTTGATGCGGCGGACATATTGACGTGAAACTCTAGACATTGAGGAGCTATTTGAGGACCTCTGTAAAGACAGAAATAGGCACAGTTGTGATTTTCATTTCACTGTGTTAGTGTTATGTGTTTTGGATGTGAATTCCGTGACCTAAAAGCTGTCCATCTGTTTTCTGTCTGCTCAGTTTTTGTCTGTGATTCTGATGTAGTGTTGCGTGTGATTAAGCCTCCATTTACAGATGCCATGAAAACAAAAACAAACGAAAACGATACTAAAACCAGTATAGAATAGTATAGATACTCATTTGAGCAGGTATTGATACTAAAAAAGTCACATTCACAGGGCAGAAATGAGCCTTTCCTGAATAGACTAGTATACGTCCATGGACCACTATGGAACATACCTGGAGACTTTTCATTATAAGACCACATGGTAATATAAAAGAAAGTATTACAATTTAATGTTGAAAATCACATTATATTGTCTAAAGAAAGAGTGTTTTTATTATCATTGTGGTATTGGTATTGAGTCTATTCTTTCATATCAAAATTGAGTGTGAAATTTTAGTCTCATGACAGCACTGTACACTGTAGCTGACAGTTTGACAGCAGCAGTTAGACCCTGACCTCCCTTACGCTTAACAGCCTGTTGTAAAACAGTCACTCATAAAAACAGGTCATTATGTCAGATTGTAGCTGCAATAAAAACACATAAACGAATACTGCATGCGATTCAGATAGCACTGGTGGTAGGCCTGACAAATATTGCAACTTTTTATTTCATGTTTAGTTTATTTTGTAGTAGTTTACAATATGAAGGCCTGTCATGATAACACATTTTTAAGTGCTATATATCATTTTAAAACCAAACCATAAAGCTGAATTATGCACAAAAATTACCTAATTACCCAAAGAAGTATTTTAAATTAACTGCAATAAATAATATTAGAATGAAACACCTACATAGTTAGTTTGTATCTATAATGAGTCATAGAAGTTCATGTTTAAACCTTTTACAGCTCAAATCCCATTGTAGTACAGAAAAATAACGAAAAGTTTCACACTACTGCAAGGAAAAAGCAACCAAGATAAATATTGAATCCCACAAAGTATTGTTCCATCTGTCATGTATTAAACAATAATAATACAAATTATCATGATAGGCATTACAATATGTCTAAAACTCTGCCTCTATGGAGTCTTAAAATTGGCTAAACCTGTACTTTCGACTTCAACATATGTTCTGAAATTCAATTCTTGTTAGTAATAATATAAATGCCTTCTATATCTTCTATATTTGCCTCTCTGTCCAAGTCTGACCAAGCAGACAGTCGACCTCTGCCACACCTCTCTTACTCTGGAGTCAGTCACTGCCCTGACCAAGATGGACGCCTGTGACTGGATGGTATGTGTCACTCTAGAGGCAGACAGTCAAACAGGAGTCAAACAGCTGTCACAACCTTCTCAATGAAGTCATAACACTGGAATATGACTCAGACAATGACTTCTGGGACAGCACTACCAGCAGAAGATTACCCAAGAATATAAGGTCATTCTTGTTCAGATAAACTAGAAATAAAGTAAATGGGTACTACTACTACTGCAACTACTAAATATAGTTGTAGTAGTAATGGTAGTAGTAGTTGTAAGGGCTGCTTTTTATGTACAACTCTATATATACTTCATATAAATAATTGAAGAAAAAAAAGTGTGACTAGAACGACTGAATCACACAAGGAGTAAATTACACCTCTTCCTTAGTTCTGTGATACACTGAATCAGACACATCAATATGGCTCCATCTTCAGGCAGCAACCCAAAAATAAAATGTGAAAATGACTAAAAGCTATTTTACAGCTCCTTAGTTTATAACAGTATCAGATATTTATGTCATGGGTGTGCAATCATTCATATTTATAAAATTTATGGTATTATTACAATAATAATAATAATCAAATAGGGCTTTTTAGCAATCCAGATATGTACTATAACATGTCTGTATATGTCCTGGTAGTCTCCCATTAATACAGGAGACTATGGTGGCCCCCATAGTCTAAAATTTTCCCCCATAGTCTAAAAACAACCTGGACTATAATGGCATAACAAAATTAAAACTTTGTTGCTCACTGTATCATCATAAACTTATAAAAGAGACTACACTGGTCAAAAATGACTGCTTAAAAATTTAATATTGGCAGTAAAACATTTATACACCACAAAAACTAAAAGATTAAATTATTCAAATGAAAATTATTTGTGCCACCATAATCTTAACTAAATCTATGGGAAACACTGACTGCCAATTAACACTTGTTTTTAAGATGACACTGCAAGTTATTTATAATAGCTAAAGGTGCATTGTGAAACTTTTCTGGTGGAGGGTCCATCAAATGCTTTTCTCCATGGTGATGTTACTGCTCTATCTGGAATGTTTCACAGTATGGTATTAAACCTTTCTATCTTCTATCTTCAGATCTGTGGAGAGGCAACCTGTCTCACAGTCTGAATGCTTGTTTTTTTTTAGTAGGCATTTTTGAGCTATAAAACTACTTGTAATTGAAGAAATGTAAAGTAGAGCTGTTTCATTTCATATTGTGGAACATTCCAGGTAGAGCAATGACATATCCATAGAAACAAGCAAGTAATGGTATCCCAACCAAAAAGTTACATAAAAAGTTTTAATGGAAGCTTTAGGATACTTTCTTTCTTAGATCTATATAAACACCAAACCATTCTCTACACTCTCTCTTACTTGATGATAGGGAAAAGTCAAATGCCCTACTTATTCACTTCTTCCACTGTTTATATCTGAGTATTTGAGTGTTAGACATGATTCACTGTTTTTATCTTTCCTGTATTATTTGTTTATTGCTCTTTTGACTGTTTTAATATGTGTTCTGTAAAACGTCTTGGAGCGCTATATAAATAAAATGTATTATTATTATTATTATTATTATTATTATTATTATTATTATTATTATTAGATATTCCTGCATCCTCTAAAGCACTGGTCCTCTCTGTGTTGTTACAAAGCACTCTATAAATACACTGTGATTGATTTGATTGATTGGACCACAGTGTATCTTACTCACGTTGTCCCCGGCTGGCTCATCTTCTGTAGCAGCCTGAATAGCGTAGGCCAGGAAACAGAGAATGGCTCCAATCCACAGCAAAATGGAGAAACCCCCGAAGAGCTGGCGACAAAACTTGATCCACTCTGGGGTGGTGGGGGGCGGGGTCAAGGCGTTGGGTCCGTCCCGTGCCAGGTACTCTGCTGCCCGGGCATTAGTCAAACCCTGTACAGAAAACGCATGATTAGGACTGAAGGAGGCAGATGTAGAGGTAAATTTGTGGTTTTGTTATTACTTACCTGGACGATATCAGTGTTGTACTTCCGGCAAACCTCCTCAACAGACATTTTGTGTTCCGTCTGAGGAAAAGAAGAGCTATTATTATTAAACTCTTATTTCAAAGCCTGCATTAGACTTAAGATTTAGACAAACTTTATTGATCCACAAGGGTAATTATCTGGACACAGTAGCTCAGACATCACAATATAATATTATAACAAAGAGCAAAAATGTAAAAGGTAATAATAAATCCAAAATAATAAATCCAAAAAGGCATAATTATAAAATGTGTATGTACAAGTAAAAATAAAATATAGAAATATAGTAATACAAATATATCTCATTTATATACAGGAGGTTGTAAGGAAAAACAGTGTAAAGATGAAATGATGATCGACAGGACATAGGGTTATCTGTCATATCAGGGTGAGTTGTTGTACAGTCGTAGGGAGTATGATATGAAATTACAACTGTTTAATGATTCACAGATCTCAATAATCACAGACATATAATTAGTAGACTCTGCGTCCACTTAGCAACTCAGCTGGTCCTGGAAAATTTTAGAACACCAGTCTCCTGTATTTTTCTGATAGCCATTAGCATTAGCCCACAAAAATCATCGTCGTTTAAAGTCACTGTTGAGTCTGTAAACCTTTTCATGTCTTATTTTAGAAAATAATTAGTGTGTAAAAGTGGCATCTGAGCTAACGTTTGAGATTTCTGAACTTCTGTGTGTCTGGTAGACATCAAATGACCACTAAACCTCCTCTTTTACATGTGACATAAATTACATAAATATCCTGAAATAAACATGTTGTATGCTTTAATATAGGGACTGGCTTCACCATTCATTTGTATGTGAAAGAACATTCTATGAATGTCTATGTCAGTAATGACCAATATTCTTTACAAGTGAGAATCTCAGGTCAAGTATCTTACAGAAAAGCCAACTGAAAAAGAAAATGTTGATGTTTTATCACCTAAATGAATATGAGTCAAGTGTGTAAGTGTAAATTGCTATGACAGCAATCCTAAATTTACATCATGATGAAACCCATGGATAATCTAGCGGTTATGTTTGTCTGTTATATTATATATATTCACATATTGCATGTAGATCTTAAACCATAGAAAACTGTGTTTGGCAGACAGGAGTAAACCCCCTGTACCAGGATTAAAAACTCAGATAAAAGTGAAGCTGTCATATCCACGACAGCTGCACAGATCAGACTCTGATCTGTGCTCACCCAGTGTCCTGTACAGTTACACCGGGACAGCTCATCTCTGAACTCTGGAGAAGGACCTGTGTATGAAGGGCCATTCAAGACATTATACATTCTGGCCCTCTCACATACATATATTCTCACTCTCATATACATATATTCATACTCTCACATACATATATTCTCCGTCTCACATACATATATATTCTCAGCCTCACATGCATATATTCTCACTCCCACAATCATATATTCTCACTCTCACATACATACATTGTCACTCTCACATACATATATTCTCACTCTCACATACATACATTCTCCTCTCACATACATATATTCTCACTCTCACATACATATATTCTTACTCTCACATACATATATTCTCACTCTCACATACATATATTCTTACTCTCACATACTACTCTCACCAGTGTTTGGTGTAAAAGTCAGTGCCCACTGATCCCATGGCCCTGGGAAATGGCGAGGTACGGGCAGGAGGAGCAGTAAAGCACGCAAGGTTGTGCCACCTTCACCTCGAGTATGTGTATGTGAGAGTGAGAATATATGTATGTGAGAGGAGAATGTATGTATGTGAGAGTGAGAATATATGTATGTGAGAGTGAGAATATATGTATGTGAGAGTGAGAATATATGTATGTGAGAGTGAGAATATATGTATGTGAGAGGAGAATGTATGTATGTGAGAGTGAGAATATATGTATGTGAGAGGAGAATGTATGTATGTGAGAGTGAGAATATATGTATGTGAGAGGGCCAGAATGAATAATGTCTTGAACGGCCCCTGATACCTGTGGGCTTTGGATCAACTCACTAAAGACAGTGTTTTTCTTTATTAAATAAATAATAGCAAGATCGTTTTGGGGAACAACTTTTCATGTGTTGAACAAATAAAATCAAAAAGATGAATGCAGAAGCTGTGTCTTTGTGGAGCATTTGTTGTGTTTATGATACATTTAACTCAATATATCCACATACATCCTTTAGGTAGAAAGAGAGCAGCATTTCCAACAGACCTAATTTTAAGCTAATATATTTTAGGACTAAACCTTTTAACAAACTAACCCTTTTCAATCCTCTTCTGGCATAAAAGATGTTTAGACAAATAGGGGGAAAAACAGAGCATGTGGCAGACAGTGCAGTGCAGACTGTTAGCATACGTACAATGGGCACTTCCTTCTTGAGGTCGTCCAGGTCCTTGCCTCCTTTCTTCTTGGGCGACTCCTTCTCATCCTTGTCCTGTGTGGTGGCCACACGGTAACTGTCCGACCGTCCATACTGCAACACACAAGAGAGAGACCAAAGGTAAGAGCGATGCATTCACATTCATAGGGGGTATTTTAATTCTATATTAACTGCTAACATATTACATATTAAATCACCATGTTACTGTTTACTGTTTTGAAAATACTATATTTGCCAAAAACGACATGTGAACATGTTTTTTCTGAGTTTCTCTTTCGTTTTCGACTCCAAGTCTTCCATCCTTTTGCAGCCTGAAATAAGTCACTCCCCCTTCAGTGCGCTATCACAACACAATCAGCGTTCATCCCCGACTCAACTGTGTTGAGTTTTGTATCATGTGTTTGTATATCCGTGGAGAATTGTCGTGTGGGAGCAGGGGTGACATAGGCTTGTGGGCGGAACACTGCACAGAATCCAACAGCTAACAATAAGGAGAGTTTGAATAGGGCCCGGAGAGATCGCTTAAATACTGAAACAAGCATGGATGACATAAAACCCTGTTTAAATACTGATACACAATCATAATGTACATGTTCTGAATCATATTAAAGCATTAGCCCATCTCAATAGCTGTAGGCCTCAGCTGGGTGTTACAGGGCAATGTAAAAACAAATTCAGTTAAACTATGACCCGTGGCAAGCTCTCAGAAACTATTCATTGTTATGATAAAAGGTTTGTGGAAGTTCTTCAGTAACACTGTACATAAAAAGGTAATGTATTTGCAACGTTTGATTTCAAATATTGTATATCACCTGCATTATATCCTGATTGTGATATAATTATATGGTCTTTATTAAAGCCTTGTATTGTGAATTATGAGGCACTGTTTATTCTCTGGATTATTACGATCAAATAGAGGCCTTATTAAAGTGTGAGATAACTTTGAAAGAAACACAGAGAACCCAGGGTAATTACCATCCTAAAATATTCAGCAAATCAACAATAATCATGAGTATGAGGTCAATGACTGCCTCCAAAGCCCCTGTTCTTGAGAAATAGGACACAGTGAGAGTCTGGTGGATCCAAACATAGCTGATGTGAGGATGGTCTCAAGAGCTTCAGTCTTCATCACAACTCTATGTAGGGCAGTGCCATTCACCAGCAACACAGAGAGCACTGAGCAGAGAGGCAGGGCTGGGGCAGGGTCACCTCATCTGAGACCACAAGTCACTATGAGTTTGTAGACTGACAAAAGAGAGGGACTAAGAGGTAGCCATTATTAGGGTGGGAATCATAAGGTCCCTCACAATTCGATGGGATACATGATTCGATATTATCACAATATGCAGATAGATGTGATGGTAAATATTTGCACATGATGCCCTGTGATACATTGCTGTTTTTTTAATGACCAAATACATTTTAGCAACACTTTGTTAAACCACGACCTGTGCAAAGTTAGTATGAAACACATCCACATCATCAAACAGTGAATATGGCAAGTCCTTCCACTAAATAATAAATTGGCAAGATAGTGATAAAGCAGCCCACCATAACAACACTGTATCACCAATTTCATACAGTGATATATCAATATTTTGATACATTTGCACACCCCTAGCCATTATAAGTCAACATATACAAGAAATTGCATCAAAAATGAACAAGCCACTGAGAATTTTCTGTATCAACAATCTCTGCTAGTTCTGAAAAATGAGTTCTAAGTAAACAGCTCCAAAGAGCCTTTCAGCTGAAATATTCTAACAGAGGTGGGTGTTATCTTTCACTTTTTCACATTGATAGACCCAGAAATTACAAAAATATGAACTTAAATATTAACTTTTAAATGCTCTAAAAACATGTTTGGCTTTACATGACACTGGGGATGCAACAATACAGTTTTCTCATGATTTGATACGCATCTCAATACATGGGTCACAATATCAGTTTAATTTTGAAAAGTAATGAGTCGTAGAAAAAATCGTTGCATCCCCAGTGTTGAGTGATAATTAGGCATGAGCAGGATGCACAGTGCCCTCAGCTGAAGGACGTTTGGACACGTTTGGACCCGTCAGAGCTGAAGAATCACAGCAGTGAAAATAAGACCATTAACCACTGGAGCCTGAGTCCCATTTAGAGGCTGGAGCTGAGCCAAAACCGTGACCGACCACAGCAGAGCAGAGGGGCAACTGAACCAGAGCAGAGGGGCAACTGAACCAGAGCAGAGGGGCATGTGTAAGAACGCAAACTCATCTGAGGAGGAGGGGAAAGAACCAGAAAGGAACAATGAGATGCATAGAAAAAACACAATTTATCAGGCTTGTGACAAGATGAACGACTACTGTGATTTGATAACATACAGACTGACATGAATGTATTGATACTTTGCAGTGACAACACGCGGGGGGGGGGGCATTCAGGGTCCTGTTTAATTTTCAAAAAAGGTGTGAGTGACTGACTGAGAAACTGTTGGCTAATCGTAGCTAGTTTGTGACTGTAATTTTATGTGCAATAGGCTTGTTTAACAGAACAAGTCAGCTCACTTGTTGTAGTTACAGCATAATCAGTTCTTTCTGCTCAGACTGCATTATAAAAAGCACCAGATTATAGTCTAACAAAGCCTCAGACAGAGCAGTGCCTGCAGTTATTGTATCACACCCACAGGGAATGTTGATGGCATCATCTTAAATTATGTTTGTGTCATTAGTTGTGGATGAAACATGTTCCTATTAAAACTGCAGTAATAGGAACCTGCAGCTATAGGTCAGGCGTGACAGTTAAGATAAATGAGCTGTACCTGCATTTTACACCATCAACGTAACATATGTACAGCACTAAAACCAATGGAGAGAGGTGGAGTTTAACCTTGCTTCATAAGAGGAACGTTTTATTTTGGGAAAGCTCTTACAAGGATTAGTCTGTCCCAGGGGGATTGGTTTGATTTAATGGTTGTTTGATTCAGGACTAAAAACATGGGAGGTTCGTAAAGAATCATGTTATAATGTAGAAAATGCTTTGAAATGAGCAGGTACATTGTGTTTTGTTCAGGGATTTACGTTGCTAAATTTGACAGGGAAAATTATAATTCAAATGGGCTGCTATTCAGATTGGACACAATGGCTGATCTTGTTTTTGTAATCGTACACATAACATGTGTAGACTCTGTGGTGAGTCTTTAAATAAAAGGGCTAATTATGTAACAGTGATTCTGAGCTCAACCAAAATCCATGATGAGAATTATTGCTATAGCTGTCTCTTGTCTCTCAACATTAGATGCCACAACCAGCAGTTTGCACAGTATTAAAACACGCAGTGAATTTGCTTTTATGTTACAGTAGCTGCTCAAACTAAGCTTTTCTGAAGATAAAATGTGAAATATTAAAAATACCTCTACCCCTTCTAAGTTAAATGACTCCAATTAGTATGGGGACCGCTGTAATACAGAAGGTCTCTCTCTCTATTATGTTGTCACAATAATAACCTTTCTAAATCTATTTCAATACAAAGGAATAGACTCGATACTCAATACTGATTCCAATACCACGATGATAATAATAAAAAAACACTATTTACTATAGAATGTAATTTTCAAGATTAAATTATTTCCTTCCAGTCCAATCCAGTACTTTCTTTTATATTACCATGTGGCCTTATATCTGTGTATCCAGGGAGGATCTATAGTGGTCCATAGGTGTATACTAGTTCATGTGGTATGCGGCTTATATTTGTTCTGGTACAGCTCAAGATCATTCTATAGCTATTCATTCATTAATTTCTGTCCTGTCAATGTGACTTTTTTAAGTATCGATATCTGCTGTGAGTAGTAGTTTTAGTATCTGTGTGTAACTGTGCGTATATGAGTGTGTATATAAGTGCGTGTGTGTGTAACTCTGTGTGTATATGTGTGTGTGTGTCCCCATCTGTCGGGGTGCAGTCTCTTGCTCCTCCAGCTCGTCGTCACTAACCCTTCAGATTACTGATATTTACTACACGCTCAGATTAACCCAGTGAACAGCTCTAATCCTCTGCATCACTCTCTCTGCATCATTCATTCTCTCCTCATTCACCCACATACTATATACATGCAACGTATGTATGTGCATGTATGTAGTATAATAGATATACTACATACATGCACATACATCTAATAAAAATAGATGTCCCGTCAAATACTAAATTTCAGCATCACACCAACCTGTGTAACCCCATGTATGAAAGTATGACAAACGAACCTACAAAACCTCACGTAACGTGGGGCTAATTTCCACACCAGAGATGGATGTTTTGTATTTCATACTCAAGTCACAATTTAGACACTTTCGACACCCATTTACAAATTATTTCCACATTTGTCAGTTACATTTGTGAAACAAAACAATATCATATTTGCAGTATGCCATTTTCCAGTATGCACCCCACCACTTCAGACATAGGTCCACAGACCCTCTGATAACAAACTGGAAGAGGTGGTGTCAAAGTTTTAAATGTGGACAGCAGGACTTCAACCATTGTCCTCCATACTGAGTGAGACACCTTCAGTGTCTTTGTCTCACGTCTGTCCTCTGAGCACCTGCTCCATGGGCTGGACCTTTTCTATTTCTGTGGCACTGTGACTTTGAGAGGCTCATTTGTCCTGGAGCTCCACAGCAGCAGAAAAACATTTCTGTAGCTGTGAAGTCATTGTGTTGAAGGCTACACCCAATCGTAAACATTTGATTTTATACTTTTAGTCATTCAGGAAATGCTGGCTTCAGCCATAAAGTGGTCTACTGACAGAGTGGAAGTAGGTAATATTATTTCAGATCACAATGGCAAAATGGTTTTGGTATCTTGGTCAAGAGCACAACAATAATACAATAATTGGTTCAGAATCGTTAATTGCTAAGGCAAATGTCAAGGCAACTATGGTTTAGCCATCAGCTCCTTGTAGTGCCCTCCACCACAATCAGGAAACAAATTTTAGAATTGAAAAGCCTGAGCAGACCTGAGGACTTCCCCACGCCCCCCGCCTCTGAACACACTGTACAGTACACTGTGCTCTGCTTCACTCCAGCTGGGCCAAGGCTCAAGGACCACTCAGGACTTTAATCTCAGCAAATCACCGCTACAGCAAAGGCTGTTTATAGCAGCAATGTCAGAGAAATTAGAGGTAAGATTCAGAGACACTTGAATATACACTACAACATACACATCTTATATGAGCAGATGGAGTCCCAGAGTTGCACTGAGCGTACATGGGAAAACTCTATAATGCTTGGCTATTTGGACAATTTTTTCAACTACTTCAAATCAACAAGTCAAATTAAGAGTAATTGTAAGTAATTACACTTAAGTAATCTACAAAATTAACCTGGAGAGATGACTTTTTAATAATGCAACAAAAGGAAAAAACATAATGGACTTCATAAAGCAGGTCAGAGTATACACTGACACTGATTTGGCACAGTGGCCTCTATCAGATCAATCTTTGTATAGTAAAAGACAACACTATCATATTGACTGCCCCTCACTACTCTGTCTGAAGCTCCAGTGGTGACTAATCAGACCAGTCTCCTCCTGTATTTATGGCACATGAGGAGGGCCTGACCTACAAACCCTCCGTCCTCCATATTGGTCCCTCCCCCGTGTCCAGTTTGTTTACATGTGCTCCATACAGCAGCTGCCCATCTGCTCTGCTGTGTCTTCTCTTCCTCATACTGCTCACAACAACTGGAATCAACAGCCAAATACTAATCAATGTCATTAATAATCTTACAGAAATCTGACTTTAAAAATTGAAAAACTGTTTATTATTGTCTATTTTTGGCTAAAACAAGTTTCATACTGCTGCTTTAAGAAATTATTCACTACAGGTCACTACATGTTTGGCACCAGTCTGTAGATGTGAATGTGATAGAGAAAAGTAGTGACAAATTGTGATTTGCCCAGAGAGACGGGGGTTAGTGGTGTCTTAGCAACAGCCAATCCCATGAGGCCATTTAAATGATTAAAGCAGCGTAACAAGCCTGTTTGATTTTTAATGTAGATCTTAATATGAATTATGCAAGACTGTCGTTACTCAATACCGGTATGGCTGGGATTGAGATGAAATTATCACAGCTTTACTTTTATATATGTAATAGTGTTCATGGGGGTCCATGCAGAAGGCAATATGGCAATAATATGTTACTATGAGAAATTTGCAGGTACAAGCAAAGATATAGTTAATCAGGTTCAACATATCGATTAAAAATATAAAAACAAATACATAAAAAGAAAGTATTTTTATATCTATAATTGTTACAACTGAATTTGCCTTTTGATGATTGGATTATCGTAAAGTACTGTTTAATCTAAGTTACATTTTAGCCCATTGTAGTTATAATGCTGTTAAACATACCTGGAGTTGTGTATTGTTTTATTCACACACGTTTGAGTAATCCTGCATTATTAGTCTGTCTACATCTCCAAAGCTCAAAATGCTCTGTTCCACCTGATGTTATGAAGTGGTAGTTTTAAAGTTAACAGCTCCTCTTAGCTTTAGTTCAATAGAGATTTGAAATTCCAGGTCTGAAATTACCCAGATGATTCTAGTGAAGGTGCATGGAGTTTAAAAACACAATGGAGCACTTTCTGTATTACCAAATGACATCACAAGGTAGAACAGAGTGATTCAGTTTGAGAAAAGACCTTAGCCGAAATATGCAGGATTTGTGTGTTAATTAAACATGTGTGAATGAAACAAAACACAACTCCTGGTATGTTTGTGATGAAGACACAATATTAAAACATAGATCTGAGAATAGTGTAATATGGGCCATTTTAAACAACATTATGCTGCATCTGGTTGTGGGCGGGGACCATCACCTTTAAATGCTGGCTGCTGGAGACTGCAAATTCTCTCTTCTCTCCACCAAGCGGCCACAGCTTTGCTTGCACCCTATTTATAATATCTATTTTTGTACCCTTTTTAAACATGTATTTTGTCTTGTCCAAACCCAGAGCCAGTTTGTGACACTGTCTAAATTTTAATTACACCGAAGAGAAACAATGTTGTGACGTCATTTAAACCCCAGCTCACACAGGAAGTGGTGCCAGCAGGATGACCTTATAAGGAGTGATGCTGAGCTTAATGTGAAAGGCCTCAGTATAGATTTATAGTACACACAACACTACAGACAGATGGAACAGCACGGGGATAACACTCAATAGTAAAACAATGATGGGGTATTGACGAGCTGGAACACAATTATGCAACTCCTACATCACAAGTAATGTACTGCTGGCTGTTTTTAACCAGTGATGTAACAATAACTGAAATATTGTATTGTCAAAAGTCTCACAATAATATCAAGGGTTGTCACAATATATCGAATTATACACTTCTTTACTTAAAATTACTGTTATGGTGCAGCAACAGTTAAAAAACAGTAACTACATAGACCATGATCCTTTCTTCCTTTTCATTGCAGACAGAATGAAGTGAAGTTAAGTACTGGTGAGTTACATTTTTGAGAAGATGTAGTCCCAAAAAGCACTGCTAGATTGACAGCAAAAATATTAAATAAACTGGGAACTGGGGGATTGGGGGACAGCACTATTTATTATAAAGAATGTCAAAATCTTGTCTTGTCTCGTTCTCGTAGTTACAATCCCGTGTCTCATCTCGTATTGTGGAAATTATGCTACATGATGCTATAATTTAGCATCAAATGCTTGTCAAGGGGTTTTAAAAGGAAAAAGTAGCATTCCTTCATCTGTTAGCGTCTCGAAAATATCATAATATCGTTTCCTACATTCCTACGTTTACCACTGAATACATGTTAAGTTTAGTGTTATTCTGAATATGTATTACATACCTTATCTAAATCAACATAGAAATTAGGGATGTAACCATGTCCAAATCTCTCGATACGATACTTTCACAATATGCATCTCACGGTACGATATTTATTGCGATATTTTGAGGAGGCTAACAAATTGTGAATATGATACATTTGTCTTTTAAAATGCGTTGGCAGTCCTTTGCTACTATCATAATCCAAAGACTTAAGATTTAAAAGTGCTTAGAACAGTTATTTTGTCATGTCAAGTCGGCACTGAGATGGAGCAAAGGATCATGGTCTACGTAGTTCCCTGTTTTTTAGCTATTGCTGCAGCAAAACAATGAATTTAAGCAAAGAGACTTGAATTTCAATATATTGTGATGGGCCATGATATTATTGCGAGACCTTTGGCAGTACAATATTTAGGTTATTGTTACATCCCTAATAGAAATCATATTGTTGGCAGCAGATAATTGGCTATAAGGACCTCCACAGGGAACAGGCCAGACATGCAGTAGTTTTAATGGCATCACTGCAGTCATAAATTTCATTTTGTCATGTAGATTAAAGTTCATCCCAGTGTTTTCCCACAGGCTTCTCTACTGTCAGATGAGTGTCAGCTTCCTATTATGGAACAATTTGGGGAAATATTTTCTTTTAAATTGTTAAATATTACAGCAATTAGGGCTGTAGTCGACTAAAGAAAGTCTTGATTGGTCAACTAAAAAGGGGTCGTGGCAAAAGCTACTACATATTTTTATGTATCTAACCCAAACTGCACTCACAAGACTGCAACTGCACAGGAGTTCTAGCAACAACAGCATTTTATATAGAAAACATTTATTATAAGAAGATATAAATTTCTAAAAGGTAGAAATTTTAGTCATCGATTATGGGGGTGTAAATTAGACTATGGGGGCCCACAAGAGTGTCATATTATAGGGAAACACTACATCTTCATCAGTCAAACTATTTGTAACAAATATTGGACATTAAAGGTGCACTATGAAACTTTTTGGTTGGGGGTCTGTCACCTGCTTGTTTCTGTGGATATGTCATTGCTCTGCCTGGTATGTTCCACAGTATGACATTAAACAGCTCTATCTTACATTTATTCAATTACAGGTGGGTTTTATAGCTCAAAAATACCTAGAAAGGCAGGCATTCTGACTGTGAGCAGGGTTGCCTCTCCACAGATCTGACCTGTAACTTGGGTCTGGTTTGGTCTCCATGAAGATAGAACATTCCAGACGAAGCAATAACATCTCCATGGAGAAAAGAATTTAAGGATTATGTTGTATACACAGGCAAGTGATGAGAGTAAGAGAAACATTGTTTGATAGGGTGTACTGATTTAGAAATGGTCCAATGCAGTTTTCTGGCGCTATCACTTCAAGTCAAATGAAATGAGTGTCCAATGTCCAATGTGTCCAGGTATACAGCAAAGTAAGTCACTATAACAGAGCCTACAACAGGTAAAATGATGGTTTCCCTATGAAATACTGTAATAATGTAATCGTTGTCATTTGTGCTCGTTATAAGACTCATAAGCGTTAAGAGCACTCTTCTTCGTGTGTGGATCTTAAGTGTAGCTCCTCACAGCCCTGCGCTCTGAGTGGCCGCTTCCCCAATGCTTTCACACCCAGTGCATTATGGGTAACAACTAATGCATTTATTCTGCAGCATCACTTTTCTCCTTCTCTGATTCCATCAATACAGATTTCAAACAATTGCCCTCAACAGCTGTTCTGCTCCAATCTCCCTTTTTTCCTGATAATGTAAGTGATTGTTGCAACAAGTAGGGCATCTGGGATCAAACCTGCCAAATCACTGCGTAACTGGTTCCCATAGCAACCTCAAAATGAACAAATTAAACAAAAAAGCAGAATATCTCTGAGTTTTTTTTTTTGTTTTGTTTTTTTTAAGATTTTCCATGTGTTCACAAACATTAGTCTGTCCCATGCAAAGCCATCCCATTGATCCATTGGTACAGATCAATTCTGTGCAGTGGTGTCTCGTCACCCGAGCTCCTTTGTCCCCCCCTTCCTCCTCCCCTAGGCTTTGGGACATGGGATTTCCACTGTCTCTCCCTCCCTTCCCTTTCTGTCCATCCAAAGCTTTTCCCCTATGGCATTATACTGTATAGTAGTGGACAGCATCACACGCATCCCCCCCATCCTGCCCATCAAACCAGGACAGGCCTGCAGCCGACCAGGAGACTCCCCCCATCATAATCCCAGTCAATGACATCAGAAATGGAGCTGTAGCATTCCCGTTAGCACATTAGCCACTACCGCTGCCAGCATGATTTTTACCCACAAACCAGCGCTGCGTGTTAAATTATTGACATTTTCCAAGCCAGACCCTTGTGTAATGGCTTTCTATGCTGCATTTGTATGGTTATGACATCACGGGGGGCTACGTTTTGTGCCTAGAACAGGATGTCCTATATGACCTGATGCATACAAGAAGAAAATGTAATGGGCCAGGGATTTAAACCATGGACTTAACTATCCGTAGGTTTCAGAATGATAAGAAATTAGGACCATTGCCATAGCGATTATCAATTCAAATCTTTTAATTGAGAGAAAGTGCTCAAAATGTTGCATAAAACAGGATAAGTAGAATAAGTAGTTCTTAAGGTGGGGTCTGCCTTGGACTACACTGGAAGTTGCACACACACCGTTATATTTGTGCTATAAGGAGTGTAACATAAGAAAAAATTATTATTATCAATAACATTATCATTTTATATCCAACTCTTGACAATCTATACACCTGTACCTCAACATACAGCTTCCTAATGACAAACTGCAGTCTTTTAACGCCTCATATCCTCTGCTCCCATCCTAACAGGTGCTAAAACAGCGGCTGCAGAGGTGGCTGGGGAGATTACGAGTTACTGCAGTCAGACTTGCAATGATGACATGCTCCTCCGCAGTCTGGGATGTGCTTTCCATCCGCTCCACAGTGACCCAGAGGCGGCTGATCTTTGCGCACCTCTTCGCCATCAAACTAATGACATTTAAGAGTTCACCCATCTCCCCTGCACCCCAGACTGCTGTATCATGGCACGTATGAAATCTGCTCTGAAATGGTACAGTTTGTTCACGACTGCAAACCAAAAGGCGCAAATCTAAGCACACATTTATAACACGGAGTTTTATCATGTGTTTAATAGGGTTTGGACGCGGTAATAGCCATACGCTGGTTTGCAATGCACGTTACGTTACTTTCCATAACAAAAACGAAAATAAACAATATAAAATGCTAAAACAACAGTTGATCAATGTGTCTTTACAACACTGATTCACAATTTGGGGACATTTAAAGACCACGGGCGTTATAAATAATGCATAAAAATGACATTGATCAGTACTCGAGTAAATATCATCGAGCAACCAACCAGAATTTGTATGGCAAGAATCCTATGAAATAAAGCAAGTTTTTGTGAATATTTGACCACGGTGTTTTAATTTAGACACTCTCAAATATAAGACACTGATATTTTTGTGATTATTTCTGAAAGATAATCGTTTTTTTGGGGTGTAAAAATGCTCAAAACGTCGTCTTTTCCTTCCCTTCGTTACTCGCTATCATGCGGCGGACTGACTCACAAACCTGGCGCTCACGTCCTCTGCAAAAATGACAGCATTCACACGCAGAAATCGACTCCAACAGGCTTCACACTGAGTTTAACCATTGATTTATCGTGTTTAATGGTTTATTTGAGTTTTTATTAACCCGGTGATTGCGAAAATTGCTTCCAAAATGGTGAAAACGGTATCTTAACGGTGATGTTAACGGTAGTTGCTAGCTTAAATAACTCCTGCATTTTTAAGTGTTCAATGTCATTCTAACATCCGTGTCTCTCTGATCACTTTAAACCTTCATTTTAAAGCACAGAAAAGCAAGAACATGTTGGGATTACATGTCAAACCTGTACACATCTGGAACTATTTGGATTTAGCTTGGTTCGCTGTTAAATGAATGAAAAATGCTGTCTTCTTACCCCCATCTTGGCGTTGTCAGTCGGCTCTCTTCACAAGATGAACTGCGAGTGGGATGTTTCAGTCAGATCAGGCTTTAAAGCTGCGAGATGAGACAGAAAAATGAGGAAAACCCGCGTCTCCGTTGATGGATACAGCTCTGATGAGGGGAAAAATCAGATAACGCCTAATGGTTAAATCTGCAGTTTGACAGTAAACGCCTAAGGGTTAAATGGACAAGAAATCACCTACGATAGCGTGGTAAGGCAGAGAATCATGCACGCCTGACGCAGAGGAGTCCAGGGTGTGTGTTAAAAAGAAAAAGGCGCTAGTTTGTGCGGAGATGTGCAGAGATGGAGGTGCGCAGTCCGGGTCCGCCTGAGGAGACTGGAGCCGGTGCGGCACGGAGTCCCGGCTCTGCTGCTGTCAGGATACTGTGTCACTGCGCGCCGAGAGCAGGCCGCCGCAGCGCGCACGGATCCCCACTACACACCTCCGCCGAGTGCAAGGAAATAGAGCTATGAGTGTCAGTCAGAGTGATGAAAAAAATGTGTCCGCTGCCACTGAAAATAACAGTTTAAAACACAAATATTATGTCTGTTTAATAATAAAAAGTCCTCAAAATAGTGCATATGATAAGAAATTGTAAGCCATGTGTAGTCGGGAATGGGAATACCACCAACTATAGAGCCAATAAAATATTCACAAGGGTGTAAGAGTAATGTTTGTTGTCATTCAAAGTAACCATTTTAAACTAAATATACTATCTTTTGAATAATAGAAAGTACTCAAAATGGTGCATATGGCAGAAAATTGCAATCCAAATACTAGACAATTTTTTTTTATTATATATCTTAATCTTTTTTTGCATGCTCTTACTTTATTTTTAAATAGTGATACTTTTTTAATATTATTATTATTATTATTATTATTATTATTATTATTATTATTATTATTATTATTATTATCTTGTTTTTTAATAGTGATATCTCTACTTTATATTATTATCATTATTACTATTCAGTGTTCTATGTTGCACCTCATCACCAAAGCAAGTTCCTAGTCTGTGAATTGTGTTCACTGACAATGGCAATAAAAGCTTTTCTGATTCTGATTCTGATGTGTATTCAATGGAAATATCAGCAAATAGAGCCAGCAAGATATTCACATAGGTGTCAGAGTGATGAAAAATCTTGTCTGCTGTTATTGAAAATAGCAATTTAAAACAAAATATAGGCACTATAGGCATATAACATGCTGGTCTGCTAAAAGATTTAAACCCCAAGCCTATTTCCAATTTTAAATATTGATCTAACGTGGTCACGCCTCAAAGATGCACTATGTGCATTTTCAGCTGGGGGTCCGTCACCTTCTTGGATATGTCACTGTTCTACTTCAAATGTTCCACAGTATGACAAACAGCTTTACCACATTTATTTAATTACAGGTGATTTTATTGCTAAAAAAAAATCTAGAAAAACAGGCATTCTGACTGTGAGTGGGGTTGCCGCTCCACAGATTTGACCTGTAACTTGGCCTGGTTTGATGATAGAAAGGTTTAATACATTTCAGACAAAACAACATCTTCATGGAGAAAAACAGGTGGCAAACCCTCCTCCGTAAAGGTTACACAACGCACCTTTAAATGAACACAAACAGCCCTACTGACTCTTTATAAACTGTTAAACTTTGGCTATGGCCTTGTGTTTGTTTTGGTCTAATATTACATAACAGAGTAACAAGGAGACAACCTGTAGACAAGGGGCTTAAGCCAGTTAATATGATCCCAGAAAATGAAGTGGCTGACAGCTCACACGGCAGGAGATTTGACTGTGGTGGAAACAATGTGATGTCAGTGTTATATGGGAGAGTATGGGAGGCCAGGCTGTCGGTACTGGTGTTATTTCTGTTTCTGCACCTGCTGAGAAGATTAGACAATTAGCCCAGAGTTCAGAACTCAAAGAGAGCTGTGAGTTTAGAGTGAAGTACAGCTGCTATGGGCATAACTCTGCATGATCCGGGAGGTAGATAGAGCCAATGTGAATATGGTACAAACATATCAGAGGACAGACAGAGTGAAAGACGAGAGAGAGAGAGAGAAGGAGAGAGAAAGAGAAAAAGGGAGTGTGTGTGTGTGTTTGAGAAAGAGAAGGAGTGTTTTGGCAGTTGTCAAGGGCCACAATATAGTCCATGCATCAAAATACAACTAAATATAACCGAAAGTGTATTGAATGATATCAAACTCAGATTATGTTATTGCCAGGATTGTTCCACAGTATGGCAGTAAAAATATGCATTCTTAAGCAGGGTTGCCTCTTCACAGAGTTGACCTGTAACCAGTATGATGGTGCTACAGCTGCTTGTCTCCATGGAGTCTGTAGGACATTTCAGACAAAGTAATAGTGCTGACCCTAACCCTGACCCTGCACCAGAAAGGTCAGAGCACATTTAAATCATAGGCATGCTCATGTAACCATTAACTGTTTTATGCAAAATTGACTTTTTGGAGTTTTCTACAATATTATAACATTGTTCCCCCATCAAAAACATGCCTGAAGAGGTTTTAGAGGTCATTCATGCATGTTTGAGTAATTCAGCGATCTCTCCTGGGCCCTATTCAGTCCACAAGTCTACGTCATTCATGATCCCACACGGCAATTCTCCATAAATATACAAGAACATAATACAAAACTGTACACAGGAACTTGTCAAGCCTGCTATGATGTGCAGTAGTTTCATTAGCAGGAGCCAAGCGGATTGTGTTGTGATAACGCTCTGAAGCGGGAGTGACTTTTGAGACAAAAGTAAAAGTATATCTATATATATAAACCATATTAATACATGTTTTTTTTTGTTGAATTTAGCATTAATAATAAAAGCTAACATGGTGATCTAATGTGTTAACAATTAACACCCCACAGAAGTGTAATATTTCTTCTTTAGTCATTTATTTGACTAAATAAATGTCTTTTTAGTGTAAATGCATCTGACCCTTGCTCTAAGATAAACAGTGGTGGAAAAAGTAGTATGTTGTTATATAAGTAAAAGTACAGATTCTGCAAAAAAGCAAAAAAAAAAAAAAAAAAATTCAAATTAAAGTAAAAGTATCACATGAGTAAATGTACTTAAAGAGTAAAAAGTATTTCGCACAGATTTTGAGATCTTACAAAGCTTCGATGTAGTGATTTTGATGCTGTTTTTCTTTGTATATTTGTCTTTGCTCAAATTATGTGTAAAAAAGGAACCCTCCTTTTCAGCAGGTTCAGACAATAATAAAAAATACTTTTACTTTCAGTCCTGTTAAAAATGTAGAGTAAATAAAAGTAAAATGCATCCACTTTCAAAGCACAAATACCTGCATTTTTACTTAAGTACAGCACTTGACTATTTGTACTTTGTTACAAGTAAAAAATCAACAAATACCTGCCAGTACTTCAACTTTAACCACTACTGCTTCAGTCCATTCTTCTACATTTGCCAGTCTACAGTAGAGTCACAGTGAGTCCCCTCCCCCTCCACAGCCTGTCCTCCAGTCTTGTGTTGCTGTAGCTGCCGGCGTCTCTCAGATCGATATTGTCCTAGGTCATAGTTGTAGCGATCCCCTGGATTTTTGCTCTGCGCTCTCATTTATTCTGACACTTCTGGATCTTTCTATTCGCCCTTCCCCCAAAAAGTAAATTCTGTTTGCACTTCCCCATTGTTCTGACAGAGGATGAGTCACGGTACCTGATTTGGAGAGATTGCGATGCAGCGCTAGACAAACTGGTTTTATAATGACGAAGAGACATACTTTACAATGGATTTTTAAAAAAAGTGATATGAGGTAGGCTGATTTTAGTCATATGTCATTAAATCCAATATATTTTGATATAATTATAAACCCCAAACACGTCATTTCTACAGTGATTTTACACAATGATAAGATGATAGATTCCCTTCCCAGTATAATCCAATTCAGGTGCAGGTAGTATTTCATTTAAAGTTGTATTTTGATTGATTGTTACATGTTTGAGTAATCCTTATGCTGCTATGAAGAGGTGGGGCCTATTTTTAAACAGGAAGACAATGGACAATTTCTATTCATTAAGCAGTTTTATATTAAAGAGGGGGTATTTTACTTCTATGGGGTATTAAATGCTAAAACATACTGTAACATATTTAGATCACCATGTTCCCTTTTGTTGTTTTGGAAATGATATATTTGCTGAAAACAATGTATTTATATATAAGTTATTTTGAGTCCCCTCTGCCTTCAGAGCACTATTACAATCATGGATCCTGCTAATGAAACTAGTGCGTCAAGTTTGTGAAGTTGTTGTGTGCAGTTTTGTATCATGTTTTTGTTTTTGTATCATTGTCGTGTGGGAGCATGGGTGACATACTGTAGGCTTGTGGGCGGATCATTGCACAGAATCTTACAGCAAACAGTAAAGAGGGTTTGAATAGGGTCTGGGAGAGATCACTAAATTACTCAAACATGCATGGATGACATCTAAAACCTCTTCAGGCACGTTTTTGATGAGGGAACAACATTAAAACATGGCAGAAAGCAACAAAAAAATCAATTTTGCATAATACCACACTCTTTTGTGTTACTTTTTATAATTTCCTGTCTAGTAATGAATTTCAGCAAATTGTTTCCAAATGTGCAGCAGAGACTGATACGAGAAAAGTTACAGAAAACAGCTCCCAAAATGCGTAGGCAGATGCATGGAGAGTTCTCAAGCTGTTGTGCACTATTCTATTTTCCAGCAGAGTGAAAACCCACTGATTCTTATGACCATATAAGAAAAACATTAGAATCTGTTCAAATTGAATTAGTGCAGAAGACAAAGTCGGTCCCTGGAGATGTGAAATCACTTAGTGTAGTGGATGGCGGGGCATCTGGGACACTGCTGTTTACACAAAGGTCCCAGAACAATACAGGATTATAGTCGGTGTAGATGGCAGAAAGAAGAACACAATAGAAGAATGGGATCTTATTGGGATCTAATTGGCTTCATATTTCAGAAAATATTTGGTAAATTGGTAAATGTTGAAATTATAATTTGTAACAGTGATTAAAAATAAGGTTAGCACTTGCAATACAAGAGGCAAAATGATATGTACCCTACCTTTAATGTGTGTGTGCATGTGTGTATGTGTATTATTATTTAATTACTTTGGTGAGGGGTCACTAATTAAAGGGATTTATTTTTTTTTTATTTATTATTATGATTATATTTTGTCTCCTTTCGTGGCTTATTCTTTGATTGTAACTTTTGTTAAATATTACTGTTGTTTATATTTGTTTATCGTTTAATAAAAAAGTTTGATGAAAAAAATAAGGATAGGACAAGAAGATCTTATGTCACAAAATCAATTCAATTCAATTCAAAATCAATCAATTGAAATAATAAAGGAGCACTGCGCAGCTTTTCTGGTGGAGGGTCGGCTACCTGCTTGTCTTCATGGAGATGTTATTGCTTTCAAATCCAAATCCACTTTATTTATATAACATGTTTTACAAACAAAGCAAAGTGCTGCACAGAGATCGTAAAATGAAGACAACAAAAGGTAAACTGCTAAAAATGTCGTCATATCATATCAGTCCTAAAACAATAAAACCAGGAAAAATCAAATAAAAGCAAAACCAGAAAATCATAAAATAGCAATAAATAAATAAGTCAAATAAATAAAAATAAATAAAAGACACACAACTCACAAAAAAGCCAGAGCGTAAAAGTGGGTCTTAAGACGAGACAAGGGGGGGCAGAGCGTTCCAGAGCTTGGGGCCGGCCTCAGAGAAGGCCCTGTCCCCCTGGGTTTTAAGTCTCGACTTAGGCACCACGAGCTGGAGGTGTCCCTCGAACCTCAGAGCGCGTGCGGAGGGGTAAAGCTGGGTGAGGTCCAAGACGTACTGCGGAGCCAGTCTGTTCAAAGCTTTAAAAACAGACAAAATCTTAAAATCAACTCTAAAACAAACTGGAGGCCACTGCAATGACGCCTAAATTGGGGTAATATGCTCACGTTTTTTGGCTCCAGTTAAAAGGCGTGCAGCACTCTTTACCTGGAATGTTCCATGGTATGACTTTAAACATATCCATAGCATTTATTCATTACAGGTGTTTCTGTTGCTCAAAAATACAGTACCTTCCTACAGTAAAAACCTGCTTATCTCTCGTGATAGATGGGTTTAATCTATACTGTGGAACATTCTAGACAAAGCAATAACATCTCCATGGAGACAAGCTGGTGGCGGGGCCTTCACTAGAAATGTTACGCAGTGCAACAAGAGTTATGTTCTGAGAAGCCGTAGTTCAAAAAAAAGCAGTGCTACAATGACAGAAAAGTATAAAAATGTAATATATTTCAATCACACACTGTACTGTTCCTTTTTACAGCTGCAAACCTGAACACCCGCATCTATTTTTCCCTTGACGCCCACACAACGCTCCCCCTCCATGTTTTATTCCAGCAGTGTAATATTGCCTCCATCCTTCATCTTACAAAATGAAACGTTAACGCCTCCACTAAACATTTTGACATGTATTTTACTGTCATTTTTAAAGGTGCACTTTGGAACTTTACAGGTGGACTGTACACCACACGGCTGTCTCCATGGAGATGTCACCCGGAATGTTCCTCACTATGGTATTACACTGATCTTTTCCACATTTATTCAATTGCAGGTGTTGTTCAATGCTCAAAAATACACTGACAGCCTGCGGATGTCACCTACTTGTGTCCATGGAGACAGAAATGTTTTAGATACTGCGGAACATTTCAGGCAAACAGGTGGCATATTTCCCTCCACAAAAATGACTCTTGTGAGCTTTAAGCCATGTTATAAAGTTGTTACCTCCTCAAAAACAGATCTGGAGTTGTGTTTTGTTTCATTCACACATGTTTATGTCTGTCTACATCTCCAAAGCTCAAAATGCTCTGTTCCACCTAGTGATGTCATGAATTATAACAGCTGCTTTTTACCTTTTGTTCGGTAGAGTATGGGAAATTCTACAGCTGAAATTATCCAAATGGTTCTAGTGAAGGTATGGAATTTAAAAACTCAGCCTAAATATGCAGAGTTTGTGTGTTAAACATGTATGAATGAAAGAAAACACAACTCCAGGTCTGTTTATGATGAGGAAACAACATTAAACCAGACCAGAAAATAGTGTAATATTTATTAATGAATAAAATGACGTGTTTACATAATTTGAACCAGGAAGACCCTATAATTCCTCATGTCTGTTGTTGTCAGCCAATCGGTAGTTTTCAATCAATCAATCGAGCGATTAATAAAATACATTCTATCTCTCTCTTCCCTTCCATTTCTTTTGTGTTCTGAAGTCCTCCAATGCTTCCCTCTCACTGCAGCAGCAAAACCAGTTAACCTCCTCAGACTCTCCTCCTCCTCTTCACTACAAATATCATTTTCTGTCACATTTATCCTCTTCCTTCTTTGTATTGCAGATGTCTGACTGACAAATAGTCTCCAGGTGGAAGCTAAACAAAAAAGCGAATGGCCTGATAATGGGAATGTTAAATCAATACTGTGTTTTACAGCTTTTGGCGTGCAGGAGAAAAAACAGAGCAGGAAAGAGAGAAGGAGGGAGAGAGAAAGAGAGAGGGGGGAGGGTACAGAGAGAGGGAGAGAGGGGGAAAGAAAGAAGAAGAGAGTGTAAGAGGAGGGTACAGAGAAAGAGAGAGGGAGAGAGACTGAGAAAGAGAGAAAGATAGTGAGGGAGAGAGGGGGAGAGAAAGCAAGAGAGAGAGAGAAAGAGAGGAGGAGGGAGAGAGGGGGGAGAGAAAGAAAGAAAGAAAGAGAGAAGAAGAGAGAGAGATGGGGAGAGGGAGAGAAAGAAAGAGAAAGACAGGGAGACAGCGAGAGAGAGAGCGAGAGAGAGAGAAAGAGGGAAAGCAAGAGACAGAAAGGGAGAGAGAGAAAGAAAGAGAGCGAGAAAGAGAGGTGGAGAGAGAGAGGGAAGGAGGGTGAAAGCAGGAGAGAAAGAGAGGGGTGGAGAGATAGGGAGAGAGACAGAGTGGGAAGGAGGGAGAGAGAAAGCGAGAAGGAGAGAGAGAGAAAATGAGAGAGAAAGAGAGGGAGAGAGAAAGATGGAAAGCAAGAGACAGAAAGGAAGAGAGAGAGAGAGAGAGAGAAAGAAAGAAAGAAAGAGAGAGAGAGAGAGAGAAAGAGAGGTGGAGAGACAGAGAGGGAAGGAGGAAGAAAGCGGGAGAGAAAGAGAGGGGTGGAGAGATAGGGAGAGAGACAGAGAGGGAAGGAGGGAGAGAGAAAGTGAGAAGAAGCGAGTGAGAGAGAAAAAATTGCTTTTCATTGACCTGGTTACTATGGAAACATGTGTCAGGTAACTGCGTCTGTAACAAATGAAAAACATCAAGATTAATCAACAAAATTATAGAGCAGAATGAATCAGCAAAGAAAACACAAAATACAAAAACAAATGTAAAAACGGTAAAACGTCATGTCAGTTAGTTACCAGTGAGTGTTTTAGGAAGATAGGAGATGTAAAAGAGGAAACTGCTTTGTTATTATCCCAAATAAAAATGAATATATGAAAATAAAAATGCATTTCGACCCACAAACTTATACTTAATTGTTGTAAAACTATATATATATAACTATAATAAAGCACAGGTACTATCCCTACAAACCACGTAACACTGAAACCTGTTATATGCACAAATGAAATGTGAAAAAGATTGTCGTTTGTGTTGAATATTTTAGAAGACAGGAGATGTGACTGTGGAAACTGCTTTGTCATTGTCCCAAATAAAAGTAGTTATGGTTCATTTGTAATCTCAGTGGGATCTGGGTTTATCAGAGAAGAAAGTGACACAGCCGGGCTCCAACATCTGTGAGTGAAAAAAACAAATGAAATGTGAACAGGCTCATCAGGAGAAAGAAGCAGTGATAAGATTACAAATACAAAAGGGAAATGAATCAAATATGAGTTAGTAAACAGGGATAGAGACTGAGTCAGAAGGATGAAAATGTGAAAATGCGTTTCACAAATGCTTTTGAACAAAGAAGAAAACAGTCCCTTTTGTGAACAGTGCTATTGTTAAGATTCAGTCTGTAGGGAAACTCAAACGTGTCAAATGGAACAGAGAATAATTTATTTGGAACCAAAGAACTGGAAGTAGCACATAGCGCACAATCAGGGTTTAAACCATTTTGAAACACTTTTGAATTATTCATTATTGATATTCCAAATGTGTCCAAATTTTGTCCAACACTGTGAGATGTGTAAATGTCATTTGATTTTCAATAACACATTACTACATATTACAGTACAAAAGTAGTGTTGATGTATTTGCTCTTCCAACATCTTTCATTAATATTTTTGATCAAATACTACAAAATCTACTACATCTACAACTGATAATGTGTATATTTTACATAATACAATAAAAAAAACTAAGTCCATTTCATCTGTGTAATTCACACTTTCACCAGTGATTCTCTGTGGTCCCTGAGGGCTGGACAGAGGCTCTGAGTTGTTCTGTCAAATGAAAGGAAGAGCACAGAAACACACGTGAGCACAGTCTGAGAGTTTTGATGGCAACATTTGTTAAGATCGATCAGTTCTGAATGAAAACTGCATTTAGCTGAGATTACATTTTGTTTAGGAAAACTAAAATTCTAAACCAAAGATGTTCATTTTGTCTTATGTACTTTAACTTCTTGGGTTCTTTTCTAAAGACAATACAGTAACGTGTATTTACCTTGTTGACATTTCGGCTGCTACACGTCAACAAGGTAAATATACGTTACTGTATTGTCTTTAAAAAAGAACCCAAGAAGTTAAAAGAAAAATTCTGTTTAGGATTTGGTGTGAGCTGTTTTGCAAATGTCCATTTTCAATGAAGAAATGTGTCAAAACGAAAAAACAAACAAACAAAAAACAACTGTAATGTTGTCTATTTGGGATGGACGATGGAAAAAAAAAATTCTGATGATGGTGATAATTAGACAACGTTGAAAAAATACTCAATATTCAAATTTGACATACTAAAATAATAATAGTACGGTTGTTATATGAACAAGGCACAGACTCTAATACATTTCATTCTCTGCCAAAGAGTTTTATTTCCATCCAGCTTGTAATGAATCTGGTGATGAACACTTAACATAATGAATTACCTATAGACTGACTGAGGTCCAGTAGAAGGATTTCCTTATTGATTTACAGTCCTCTGAGCCTCGCTGTACCATATAACACATTTTAAAGAGCAAGTTTCAACCATAACATTTTTACAGCCAGAGTGGGTTAAGTAGCCTTCTCCAGGGACCTCTGGAGCTCTAGGGAGATTTATGCTCATTCCTGCCCAGCCTTGACCTCTCTGTCTGGGGAGTCAGGGCACACAGTCCGGCCTCTAAAGCTCCACAACCCATGAATGCCAAATACTGCAGTCTCACATAAGGATTACCACAGGGCTGGTATTGGATCAGCAGTTTCTAATGCAACTTTAATGAAGCCCAAGTCCCGTACACACTGTAATATGCGCAATCTTTTACACCAGGAGATTTATGATCAGCCCCAATATTTAGGAGATGCAGTTTAAGCATAAAACAGTTAGATAAGTGTTAAATACTGTTTTACACGAGGACTACAATGGAAAGTCCAGCACAAAGTCATCCTGCTCACAGTAAAAATGTCTGTTTTCTAGGTGTTTTTCAGCTATAAAACCACCTGTATTTTAA
This sequence comes from Taenioides sp. WSHXM2023, assembly GCA_029959045.1. Lineage (NCBI taxonomy): Eukaryota > Metazoa > Chordata > Actinopteri > Gobiiformes > Gobiidae > Taenioides > Taenioides sp. WSHXM2023. The sequence goes on along the minus strand of CM057097.1, from coordinate 25,012,799 downwards.
TAAATGTAAGGTAGAGCTGTTTAAAGTCATACTGTGGAACATTCCAGGCAGGCCATAGAAACAAGCAGGTGACGGACCCTCAACCAAGAACATACATAGTCCACTTTTAAATAAACAAATAAACAAACAAAAAACTAGAAAGATTATATTTCATGCATTTTAAACTGGAATGAGCTGAGAATAGTTGTACATCCTTTCAAAACTGGTTACTTAGGTTTTCATGTTTTTCAAATTCCAGTAGTACCAGTGGAAAATGTTTATCACAATTTTACATCAGTTAAGTGGCAGTTTGTGAAGAAAAGTTTAGAAGAAAAGCCAAAAAATACAGGAGTCATCAACATGGAAAACTTCATCCACAATGCAGGGACAATTTACACACAAGGAAGGCTTTCTGACAGTTTAAACCTGGGTAATGGTGGTGTTGGTGTGCCGAATCCTACGCTTATCATAGTTTAAGAAAATAAAATTGAAAAACGAAGATAAGAGATTAAAGACTGCTCAAGCATGAACAAATCACTCCAAATAGAACTTCGAGAGAATAAATGAGAAGGGGAAACAGCTATAACATAGTTAAAAGCTGCTTTAAATCATGCACAAAACCATAGACTGTATAAACGGACATAGCAAACCTGAAATTTGCCGTGTTACAAATAGGAAGTGAGCATGAGCGGCTCTAATTCACTTTGTATTGAAAAACTGTCAACTCTCTCTGTTACTGCTGCTGTCAGGCTCATCATTTTGGTCTTAAAATGTTCCTATTGACCCGCTCTACATGATCGTGGTGTTTTTATTTCCCTATTTTGCCTGTAAATCAAGATATGAAGCTCTTTCTTTCCCTGAGGTCGCACCCGTTTTAGCAACAGGTTTGATTGACAGCGTTGCTAAGCGTCCGCCCCCTGCTAAACCAGCGGTGTGGGTGGGAAGGAACGTCCCCTTCAACAGCCTCGCTCTGGAATGACTCCAAATTCACCCCTATAACTGCCAGGTCCATACTAGGAATAGGAATTTACCTACGTACAAAATAGCAAAATAAAATAGACACCAGGATCATGTAGAGCGGGTTAATATGAACATTTTAAGACCTGGCTCAAAATTAGCTCCTATAACGGCCAGCCTTGATGAGCTTCATTTGACTGGAGCTGAATGTTATAGGTGACTCCCTTAGTCCACCTCTTTATACAGTCTATGTGCACAATTGAATTAAATTATGCCTGAGAATATGAATAAGAGTTTGTGAAAGCTATAAACAACAACTTTAGACTTTTATTGTCCCCAAGGGGAAATTCATTTTCGCGTACACAGAGCTTGTTTGACATATACGGCAACAACACAACACAACAAACACAGACACATTACAATCGACATTACAGTTCAATCAGCGGGGCCTGTTGTTCCTGGAGTGGGGTCCTGTTCTGTGGAGAGTGCAGTGCGTCCAATGGCCCTGTTGTCAAGATCTGCAAGGTTGGCTGTGGGGAGTCTTATGATTTTAGCAGCTGTATGTGTTACTTTTGTGAGTTTAGACCGTTTTTTAACAGTGAAAAAGCAGGTGGAACAATACAACAGGATGGACTGGATGATGGATTGAACATTAATAACAGATGTAGAGAAACACAGAGTCCTTTGAGTTTTCTGATTACTGACAATTGTTGATGGCTTACGACTGAAAGTAACATAGTTCTTCCTCCTTTCATAGTCTAGAAATCATCTTCCCCAGCTTTAACAAAACGATTTAATTTAGCAAAAACAGGCCCATTACAAACATCATTAAGTTCTAATTGAGTATTGGTTAATATGTTTAGTCCTCTTCAGCATCACTACATTCACATAATTCTCAGACATGGTTGGTTTAGCTGCCAATCTCTGTGTGACATATGTTTGAATAAATCGCATTAGGATCACCAGTCTGTTTGAGCCGTGGTGCCAGAAGTGCCCCAGTCCCTCACGCTGTTTATCTGTAATAAAAATGTGTATTCACTTGTATTAATTCCTTCTATTTCAGTTATTTCTCCGTCGCACCTGTTCCCACTGTGGACTCTGGTCCATTAGAGCTTCAGTGTTTCACATGATCCTCCCTCTGCTGGTGTTTTCAGTTCGTATTGTGTTTGTTTATTGTTCTGTGATGTGTTTAATGTCTGCAGGTCATGTCTGTGTCCTCTCATGCAGAGCTAAAGCCCAACTAACACATATGGGCTCTTCTCCATTCTCTCCTCTCTTCTCCCCCTCTCCTCACTCTCCTCTTCTTCCTCTTCTCTGCCTCTCCTCCCTCTTCTTCTGTATTTCTCTCCTCATCGCACTACCATCTTTCTTTCCTCTCCCTCTTCCTCTGTCTCTTCTCCACTGTCTCTCCTCTGTTTCTTCCCCCCTCTCCTCCTGTTTCTCCTCACTCTCCTCTTCTTCCTCTCCTCTGTGTCTCCCCCTCTTCTTCTATATTTCTCTCCTCATAGCACTACCATCTTTCTTTCTTCTCCCTTTCCTCTCTCTCCTCCTCTGTCTTTTCTCTGTTCTCTGTCTCTACTCCCCCTTTCTTCTCTCGCTTCCTCTGTTTCTCCTCTCTCTCCTCTCTCTCTCCTCCCCTCTCTTCTCTTTTGTCTCTCTTCTCTCTCCTCCTCTTCCTCCGCCCCCCTCCTTTTTCCCTCCCCCTCTCCTACCTCTCCTCCTCTGTTGCTCCTCTCTCTCCTCCTTTGTCTCTCCTCTCTCCTCCTGTCTCTCCTCTCTCCTCTGTCTCTCCTCTCTCTCCTCCTGTCCCTCCTCTCTCTCCTCCTCTGTCTCTCCTCTCTCTCCTCTGTCCCTCCTCTCTCTCCTCCTCTGTCTCTCCTCTCTCCCCCTGCTTCCCCTCTCTTTCATCCCTCATCCTTCTCTCTTTTTTCCTCTCGCTCTCTCCTCTCCACAGCCCAGAGACCAAACAGAGTGGTGGGAGCCTCCAGTCATGCACTAATGAATAAAATGTCTATTTGTCGTTCTACACAAAACCATTCGTCTGTTTACTCCACTGGCCCAGAGCAAAAACGGCCACAGCACTCAGCATTAACAATATATTCTTTTTACATTTGGCAGTGGCTCTAGTGGAACCTATTCTTGTGTCCTTAGGCAAGTCACTTCACTCACACTGCCTACTGTGAATGTGCTGTGTGTGAGACATAAACTCACAGAATCAAATATTGGACAAAACATCTTACTGATTCAGTACTGCAATGTTTTGGATAAGTACAGTTTACTCAGGTTTGATATTTTTGTTCAGTCATTCATGCTTTATATTCAAAGACTCGCTCCATTGAAGGACTTTATAAAACCAAACAGTGTGAGTGGGAGGGCATCAGGGTCACAACTCGAGGAGATATAGCGTCCATAGCGTTCAGCTCCAGTCAAATGACGCTCGTAATGCTAGCAGCTACAGGAATTTGGAGTCAGGCTCTATATTGGGAAAAGGAATTTTTAAACGGACAAAATAGCAGGAAAAAACACATCAGGGTCATGTAGAACGGGTTAATATGAAAATTTTAAAACGAGACTCAGCGGTTACAGAGAGAGGGGCCACAATATTCCAGTATAAATCAAGGAGCAGGAAGTGCACCAATGCTCACTAGCTACTGCGTTAGCTATGTCTATTTATACTGTATATACAGTCTATGGGTACCACACAGACGCAGCACATTTGGTCAGACTGTGCTGTTAGTCAAAAGGACTCATTATTGACAATAAGAGAAAGTCCAGTCAGTCACAAGAGCAGCCAAACACAACTATGGCAACCACAGATCACAGATAAATGTCAGCAGATAAATAGTATGTACTATATGGGAGACTGGGGCACTTCTGGCGTCACTGAGCTCAAAGAGTCTGGTGTCTTAACATGATACTAATGTGATTTCTACACACATATGTTGCACAGAGATAAACTAAACCAGCCATGTCTGAGAATGGTGATGTAAAGTTAAATGTACTGAAAACAGTGGAATAATATGTGTAATAAAGTGTGAGGTCTGTGATTTCAGCACCACGGACAGCGACACTCTCAAGAAGCACTGAAGATGGAGGAAGGTAATGACATTTTTGCAGTGCATTTTACTTAAGAATGTGAAGAATGTGAGGGTTTGAGAGTGACTAAACTGCTGTAAATATGTATACAATATTACACATGCAGGGAACAAAAAAAAAAAAAAAAAAGTTCAAATTTGTGCTTCAGCAGTTGGGACCTGAACTGTGTCAGACTTGGAACTCAAAGTCTCTGAATGAAAACCTGGTTCACACAGGTTCACTAAAGAAGTCTTGCATTGTGTTTCTAGTGCTTCTGTGTGTCTTCATATTGTGATTCTTTGTGTTTAGTTTTGTCCTTTGTGTCTTAGTCTATGGAGTTTGGTGAGAGTGTTTTATGTACAAACTGTGTGCAGAGAGAGAGTTACAGCTGTAATCTATGTTTAAATACATTGTGTTTTAAGTTCTGCAAAGGAGTTTTGATATAAGAGTTAAGGCTTGAAAATGTCAACATGAGTATTTGCTCCTTCAATGGCAAGTTTTGAAATTTGTGCCGAAATTTAGGCTTTAGGTCAAAGCAAATAAAAAAAAAAACTGTAAATGTAAACAAGTTACAATTTTCAAATGTTCTGAATTGTTTTGTTTCTGGTACCAAAGCAATTGTAATATTTGCAATACTGTAATTAATGGCAGTAATATGTTTTCCAACCATATCTGGTAAAATAAATCACTTTCTGCCAGTGTAGGAGAAAAAATACAGTTACTACATGTTGAAAACTAATGCACTTTTCCAAAAACAGATGTAGGGACCACAGATGTGTCAGTCTAATGTTCATAATAAGTTATTGTGGCTCATTGGTCTGGGTCCACTATTCCTTTTCTAAACTGGTTCCTAGAGCTACATTGGGTCCAGTTTTGTAGCTCGGCAGCAGCAGCCGCAAGATTGAGTTATAAATAATTCACACAAACATATGGACCTGTTTTTGAGTCATTCACCCACTCACCTGCGCCAGTCCACCCACGCTCTGCTCCTCTACTACTACTACTACGAACACAGAGGAGAAATAAGACCAAGTTCTGTGTAAACCAATTCAGGTAAACTGCACAAATCACCCATATAGGGGAGAATTTGGAGTCAGTTTTGTGTAAAGTGAATTGGGCAAAATAGCGAAATAAAAACACCAGGATCATGTAGAGCGAGTTAATACAAACATTTTAAGACCAAAATTCACAAAACTCATGCAGCAGTTACAGAGAGAGGGGTGACAGTTTTTCAATGTGAAGTCAATTGGAGCCAGAGTTGATAGAGCCAGAAGCGCACCCATGTTCACTTTGGACACGGCGGCTAGCGGGTTAGCCATGTGCATTCATATATACTGTACAGTCTGTGGTTTAGAACTAGATGCAAGTATCAGATTTACAGATTTTGACGCAGTTTAGTCTTCAAACTGCATGGTATTGTGAGATTTTTATTGTGATTTCCAATATTTTATGCTTTATGCTTTTATAATATTAAGCCCCTCATCTGGGAGAATGACATCTAGAATCTGAAAATCACCAACATCAGCTGGCAACAGTAGCTCAGCTGGCAGAGTGTCCACTGATCCGAAGGTTGGCATTTCGAATCCCGCTCAAAAAACATTACTGGTTGATAGGTCTGATCCACTGGCTCACAGGTTAACGTACAATGCAGTATGACCACCATTTACCATAACAGAATAAAGACAGTATAAAAAAACAAATCCAATTCATAATTTTGATATTGCTTGTGTGACCAGGATTATTAACAAGGATTCCACAGGATTAACAATAGACCTCCAGCATCTGCATCTGAATAATTAATAAAAATATGACTGAAAGTTACTGGCCAAAATAAGCTACTAACCCTAACCTGACTAGCTAAATGGTGCTAAAGTACATTCTATTTAAAGGGCCCATTTCTGATCTATGTTATAATGTTTCAGTTTTGTTTCATTCACACATGTTTAACACACAAATCCTGCATATTTAGTGGATTTGAGTTCTTCTCTCAAACTGAAAACACTCTATTCTACCTTGTGATGTCATGTGGTAATACAGGAAGTGTACTGTTTTTAAACCCAACACAACTTCAGTAGAATCATTTGGATAATTTCAGCCCTGGAATTACCAATCTCGACTGAACAAAAATTAAAAAGTTAAAAGGAGCTGTTAACAGAGCTTTGGAGATGTACCCAGACAAATAATTCAAGATTATTCAAACATGTGTGAATGAAATAAAACACACTCCTTGTATGTTTTTTGATGAGGGAACATTATAACATGGCTTAAAGCTCACAAGAGTAAATTTTGCGTAATATCTGACCTTTAAAGTACAATGTGTCCTCATGTCTAACAGCTCTAAGTTACACCATTATGAGTGAACACAGTGTTTCATTACCAGCTGCTCCTATAAATACAACAGCACAAATCAATAACAACATTGAAGCGCGGGATGTGACCTCGTTGCTATGATTGTCTGCATGGCATGTTACCGCGGCGACTGGCATCTTTTCCAACATAAATATTTCAACATAACTTAACGGGCATTTTGGGAAATCCGTGACTACTGGGCTGGAATTTCTGAAAGCAGTCACGCCTCGTCCATCTGCTCCAAACATGCACCCTGCTCTCTGAAAATATGTGGAAAATCCCGCTACGTTACTGCACCTTTAAGAGCTGGCTCCACTCCTCCAGCCAATCAGAACGCGGCAGCCGTGGCTAGTCCGTCCTTGCCTGCGACCTTGATAAGAAATAGGAAGTGATGGGAGAAAAGTGAGGTGGTAATGATGAATAATAGTGGATTCATAAAACAGGACAGATAGACACACACACGAAAGCTAAACCAGAGCGGAGAGGTGTGACTGGCCCTGTAGTGTTACATAATAATAGTGCGTGAAAAGTATGGAGGGAGGAGGAGAGAGGAGGAAAGGAGGGAGGAGGCGAGGAAGCGAGGAGAGAGGAGTCACGAAGCACGCACCAGGAGCAGCAGCAGCAGTGGAGGAGACTTCATCAGTAACACAAACGCATCACAATGGACATGACAGGCCTGTACACGAGCACTGAGAATGTTCGGTCCATTTATATAAAGTCTACAGGCCGGTTTGAGAGGAAAGAAACCTGGAGAACAAAACAAAATAAAGAGTGAAAACAGATGCAAGTGAGATTCATTTATAACACAGACTGTATATACGTGTTACAAACAGGAAGTGAGCACGGGCGCGCTTCCGGCTCCATCAACTCTGGTTCCAATTCATTTTATATTGAAACACTATCATCCCTCTTTCTGTAACTGCTGCTGTCATGATCATCATTTTGGTCTTAAAAGGTTTGTACTAACCCGCTCTACATGATCCTTATGGGGTTTTTTTTCACAATTTTGTCCGTAAATCAAAATATGAACAATAATAGCAGAGCAATGAGGTGCCTTCTTTTCTTGAGGTCGCTCTTTTTAGCTTTAGCAGCAAGTTTGTTTGAAGAGGGACGCGGGATTACCTTCAACAGTCATGCTCCTGATTGGCTCTTCAGCTGCTATGATACTCACGGTGGCAATTCCTAACACAAAACTCTGCTTCAAATTCGCCGCTATAACCGCTAGCCTCTATGAGCTTCATTTGACTGGAGCCGAACGCTTTGAGTGACGTCACTCTCCCTTAGTCCACTTCTTTATACCGTCTATGATTATAATTAAATCATAGACTCTCACACTAAGATATCAGTTCTCAAGGCATTTCTTAGTTATTTCCAATCACACCAACAAACTTGGTCTCCATGGTGACAAGCAGGTACCAGACCCCCCACCAGAAAACACGGCGCGCCTTTAAATGTGTCTATCATGCTGTTAGAAAATAGAAAATGGAAAATACTATACTTAATATGTTATAGAAGCCACTGTAATCCAACATATCTTTATGTGAGTTTTCCACACCACAGAGCACCTCAATAATGTTTAATAAAGCCATCTCCCGTATCTACATCCTACGGGCCTTATCTCCCCAAACGCAGGTTTTATTTTGCCTCGTCTCCCTGGGATACACACACTGACACACACAAGATGGATTTCCATGCTTCTTCGGGACAATACATTGACTTACATGAATTTCCTGAAGAACTTAATCTTAGTGACTATTTCCCTAACCTTTAATCTAAATTAATCTGGATTTAAAACTATAGTGTTGGACTAATAAAAAAGTTATTTTGGTCCTACTCATGGGTCCAAAATGACGTCACACATTCGTCCTTCTTGAGGACTAATGCTGCTGTGTCATTTGTTTGCTGTGCTGTGGGTTTTCCAGCCATAAGTCTTAAAAGAAAGGATTATTTTTCTGTAACATTCCCAAAGACCCTGTTTGTTTCAAGAAATGGATCAGGAAGGATCAGTGGACTCCAGACAGTGCAGTCAACACTTTGTTTCAGATAGACCTAATGTTTATTTGGCTAGCGACTTTAAATGATCTTATTTACAAGTTTCTAGCATGAGGAACCGGTTAAGCTTACAGTGTAGCATCAATGTCAGGCAGCTTTCAAAGTTAAAGCACTATAAGCATCCAAATAACAAAGCGTAACATTATATTAAAGATAATTTAGTTACGAGAAAACCCCAAACACAGTGCTCTTTTTGGACTGTGAATTAAATTTATGTCAAAAGAAATTAGGCTAGCTTAAACCAAAAGAACTGTAAGCCGTGTCAATGACTAGCCAGACAGTGGGCAAGGGTCAGAACTCAAAACTTCTGGATTCTTAAAGCTATTCTTTTTATGTCATGAGTTTCCAACAGTGGAGAAAGGCTACAATGTACAGCGACATCCTCCTGACGGCCGACAACAACGAACGAATCAACAATTTGAGCGTGTGTGTGGACAGATTTTAGTCCCCACATTGTTATACATACCTGCTCCCACCTATGCACTAAAACCATCACGTTCGGGGGTGTTTTATGGCGACCTTGTTGAGGAAATCACTGCCCATTCATCATGTCACGGCAGAGGAGCGAGGAGATGGAGATTTGATCCAACCACAAGATAAGATGAGACAATAACCCACAGTAAAGCTTTACACATCCCATCACCCAGACAACGATAATGCCTTTGACACCAGTGCTAAAGGAGGAAAAGCCCTGCAGTGCACAATAACAACTCGAGCCTGCAGTAGAAGCCAGTCTAATGGAATAATTACACAGATATTGATTTTGTTTATCTCGAGTTAAAATCTTTCCACAGAAATCCTTTTAAGGGTGGATAAAGGAAGTCGTTTTTGTTGTTGTTTGTGGGATTTCAGGAATGTTGATACAAAAAGAAAAAGAAAATAAAAGGATTACAAATATAAACATACTATAGAAATTCAGCCTAATTGCTATTCAAGTGTTTCAGCTTCCTGCTATTTTCTATACATTCTGAGGAGAAGAATATTTAGTTTTAAATTATTAATCGCTATGGCAACAGTCCTACTTGTTTATGAAAGCCATCTGGACAAGGACAAGAGGAATAAAATGTATTTGCACAAACAGTGTAATAAAAAAAATCAATTTCTGTCTCCATCCTGCCTTTATCAAATCACAAAGGCCAAGTTAAATTTGGAAAACCAGACGAGCCCCAATTTACCAGGCTGTCACAACAAAATGTATTAGTTTGTTAAAAAAAGGTCTTTTTTTTTTTTTTTTTTTTAGCTTTCAACCATGTTATAGCGCTGTTCCCTCATCAAAAACATGCCTAAAGTGGTTTTAGATGTCATCCATGCATGTTTGAGTAATCTAGCGATCTCTCTCGGGCTACATCACCCATACTCCCACACGACAATTCTCCATAAATATACAAAAACATGATACAAAACTGTATGCAGCAACTTCACAAACCTGATGTAATGCGCAATAGTTCCATTAGGGGGCACCCTGATTGTGTTGTGATAGTGCTCTGAAGGGGAAGTGACTTAACACAGAGAGCACAGGGAGGAGAGACTCAGAGCGTCAAAAACAAAAGTGAAACTTATAAAACATGTCAATATGTTGGTTTCAGTGATTATAGCATTTTCAAAACAATAAAAAACGGTTGGAACACTGGATGAATGAGGGACCAAACTTCTGGCTTCTTTTCGGACAGAAAGCAGATGGACAGAAATGTATAAATTACTTTTTATGTTTGTGGTTTGGAGCTTTTTCAGGCAGATTCAACTCATTTAGTGGTCCAGTCCAGACATCTTAGCACACTAAAACATATACTCTGGACTAAAATGGAAACTGACCCCTAAATGAAGTCATTGTCTGGGGAGATGCTACATGCTATAGGCTAATATAAAGTGACACTGCGCGGTCTTGTCCTTGTCCCCTGTCTGGACTCATCACTTCAGCACACTGTCATGGTTTCACATACTGAACTGCTCCAAGTGAAGAAGACAAAGACAAACGGGAAGGGGGTGTTATGTAAAATCGACTTTTTGCAGCTTTCTACCATGCCATCCATGCATGGTTCAGTAAGTTTGTGATCTCTCCCAGATCCTGTTCAAACCCTCTTTACTGTTAGCTGTAAGATTCTGTGCAATGCTCAGACCACAAGCCCACATCACCCATGCTCCCACACGACAATAAAAAAAAACTACAAAAACATGATACAAAACTGTACACAACAAACCTGATGTGATGTGCAGTAATTCCATTAGCAGGATGCACGGGTTGTGTTGTGACTGTGCTCTGAAGAGGCAGTGACTTAGCTTGGAGAGCAGAGGGAGGGGAGTCTCTAAGCGTCAAAAACAAAAGTGAAACTTATAAAACATGTAAATACGTTGTTTGTGGTGAATATAGCATTTTCAAAACAGTAAAAGGTAACATGGTGATCTAAGTATGTTATCAAATAATACACCACAGAAGTACCACACCTCTTCTTTAAAGTAATATTTGTACATAATTTTGTGGAAAATGTAAGAATTACGGAACAAATGTAAAACTTAACGTTATGTATTATTTCAGTCCAATAACACTATCCAACACACACAGTCGACCAAGGTGCTTTGCAAACCATGACGATGGAAATTTATTCATGGGTTTCAGTTTCCTATTATGGACGCCATTTTGAAGATAGTTTTGTTGATTTTCTTGTGGCAATAGACAACAATGGCTGAAAGGGACATTTTTTTCTTTTCAGATATTTAAATCACATGTGTCCAAATGTTTCTTATTTAAGAGTCATGCTCCATACAAAATAGTTACAAGTATGTTTCAAATACTGCATTAAAATTAAAGGGGTTTAACAGGGATAGACTGATACAAACACACATTATACTACTACCCATGAAATCCATAGTATTTTCTCATCAGAGCAAAAGCCAATGGAAACTCAGTGAGTACATTATAGAATCAATGGACCCCTATAGTCCATTCATATTTCAGGACGTCAGCACAGTACAGTTATACAAATGGACTATGAAAAACTATACAGAGAGAGAGGCAATGATTTTTAAAGTCCTAAATTACACAAACTGGACTCTTGTGAGCTTTAAGCCATGTTATAATGTTTCCTCATCAAAAACATACTTGAAGCTGTGTTTTGTTTCATTCACATGTTTGAGTAATCGTTTATTATTAGTCTGTCTACATCATCAGAGCTCAAAATGCTCTGTTCCACCTTGAGATATCATGACGCTTCATATCACTATGGCCCGAGGACTTAGACAATAGTATTAAGAATTTATGCGCACAGTTCTGCCAGGATTGTGAATCTATCAACATTTGAAATCATGCTGGAGGGCGGTGTTATATAGGGCCAAAACCACATGGCATTTATTAAAAACTCACACGGAGCCAAGCTGTGTTTTCATACAGCTCCAAGCACAAACGTTTTAAGATTTATTTAAATAGTGTAAACTTAAGGTATCCTGCATGTAATTCTTATTTTGCTATTTTAGGCCAAGTACATAGACTTAAATGTGTTTATTACAGAATTAAACTACAAGCTCAGTCATAGCAACATTCACAGCTCAATATAAACCATGGGATGAATATATTTATGATGATACCCAACATAGTCAAGTTAAGTTTCTATAGATCAATAAAGTTTTATAATCAATACACAAAAAATAGATTTTTTTTTTTTCTGATAAGTATTGCAAAAATGATGCCTTTTAACAAAGAAAATAAACTGAAAGGCAAATGTTAGACAATTGTTTTGAGTGGATATTTATATTTTATTAAAGGGCCCACATTACGCCATTTACTGATCTATGTTATAATGTTTTTTTTTGTTTCATTCACACATTTTTAACACACAAACCCTGCTTTTTTAGGCTGAGTTCTGTTCCACTTTGTAATGTCATGTGGTAATATGCGAAGTGCGCCATAGTGTTTTGTTTTGTTTTGTTGTTGTTTTTAACTTCATGCACCTTCACTAGAATCATTTGCATGATTTCAGCCCTGGAATTGCCCATTTCTACTGGACTGAAGTAAAAGGAGCTGTTGACTTGAAAACTACTGCTTCATGACATCACAAGGTGGAACTGAACATTTTGCGCTTTGGATGTGTAGACAAATATAATAAAAGGATTACTCAAAAATGTGTGAATGAAACGAAACACAACTCCAGCTATGTTTTTGAGGAGGTAACAGCTTTATAATATGCCTTAAAGCTCAGAAGAGTCGATTTTGTGTAATATAGGACTTTTAAGGAGAAAGTACTAGGCTCCATCGGTTGTTTTAATCACCCGTGCATTGGCTATAATCAACGTTTACGCTAAATGAACTTAATCTACCAAGTGAAAACCCTCATTGCGATGTATAAAGGTTAATTCCTACATTAAGACTGACCTATTTTGAAACATGGCTGACATGAGGAGTGTAGCTGACCACAGTGGAGGGGTCGAGCTGTGGTGAGTAATGGAGGGAAGCACCATGGGACCAGTGTAATGTGCCCTCATCCATCTGCACCGACACCTGTGTAAATACAGGAGCAGAGACGCTGCTCCGTGCTCCATATGAACTGAAGGTACTGACGAACAGGACCTGTGAAATGTAAAAGTCAATGTATTGTTTTGTTAATAATGTGAAAATCATTAGAGGCTGTGATCTTAGTGTGCTGGATCTATATACTATAAAAAAAACATTAATTATGGGAGTCACTAATTCAATCTAGTTTAACAGTCAAGTGTTGGTCTGTAAAGTCTTTTTTCACTTCAAATAAATGTTTTTAAATGCATGTATAATCAGCCTTTGCGATGTTTTAAAGAGAGGTATTATGCAAAAATGATGTTGTTCCTTGAAAAACATGCCTGAAGAGGTTGTAGATGTCTTCCATGCATGTTTGAGTAAATTAGCAATCTCTTCTGCACCCTATTCAAGCCCTCTTTACTGTTAGCTGTAAGATTCTGTGCAACGCTCCGCCCACAAGCCATCGTCCCCCACGCTCCCACACGACAATTCTCCATAAATATACAAAAACATGATACAAAACTGAAAACGGCAACTTGACAAACCTGGTGTGCAGTAGTTTCATTAGCGGGATGTACAACGATTGTGATATAATAATGCTCTGAAGAGGGAGTGACTTTATGCCAGGAAAAAAAGATAGGGGGACTCAGAGAGACAGAAAACAAAAGTGAAACATGTTAATACTCTGTTTTCAGTGAATAGACCATTTTCAAAACAATAAAAGGTAATACGCTGATCTAAATATGTGATGTGTTAGAAGTTAATACCCCGTAAAAGTAAAATGCCTCATCTTTAAAGACTCCGTTCCTGATTTTTACTTTTAAAAGGCACATTTTCATTCTCAGTATATGAACAGGTCATGGCTCATGTGAAGCTCAGAACCTCCAGAATTCCCTCACTGAGCTGCAGAGGCCGCACTAGCACTGATTCACGGTTGGCTGCTGAGGTTTGGGTAGTGACCGTTCAGATCAGAGAGAGGCATTTTAGGTTTAGACCAACTGGATTTTCGCGTTGAAACTGGCGACTCAAACGAGAGACTCATGTTAGGCTCATTCTGCTTTCATAATTTGATAATTTGATAACAAGGCCCCTTCAGATCAGACTAAAAATAACAGATATTTTTCTACATTTGTATCTGGGGTCTGTCTTTGTTCCTTTTTGGCTTGATGTGCTTTTCTGTTCTGTGCCAAACCTAAATATAGCCAAAGAAAGAGCTTAGTGTCTTTGAATCAATATGTGTCAGAGCCTCTCACCTGCCATCTCCACACCATTACTCATCCTCTCCTCCTCCCATCTCTCCACACACTCCATCTTCTTCTGCCCCTCACACCCTCTCTCCCTCTCTCCCTCTCTTTCCCTCTCCTCTGTCAGCCTGATCCGTCATGTTCTCCTGTCAGCCCTCAGATTCTCTCCATCCATCATAGGGAAGACAAGAGGCGGGTAAAGGAGGATACAATGTCCCTGCGTGTTTGGGATGGACACTGTCAACTTAACAACAGCATGTGTGACAGACAAAGTACAAAATGGCCAGACAAAGGAGGAAATGATCAATATGCTTTACTTTGCCAAGGCATTATATAAAACGTATTTACTGATCTGTTTTTGTCTTGCTGTCCACCTGCCAGTGGGACTACGGAGGAAAATGAGCTGCACGAATAACTCTGGCACATTTAAAAGCTGTACTAACACCTGCTGATTAAAGTGCACTGTCCCATATTTAATAAAAAAAAAACAAAAACATAAACATAATATAAACCTAATGCCTAATGGTCTTTAAGTCTTTAGACCAGATAATATAGTACAATAATAAGTAGGGCTGGGACAAGATCTCGTGCCACAAGATCTCGTGAGACAAAACTGCCACAAGACTGTGCACACATGCTGAAAATGATCTTATGAGATTATTTTTTCCTTATTTTTATATTTCAATTGGATAAAAAATTGATTTAAGTACTGACGAGTTACAATTTTTGAGAAGCTGTAGTCCCAAAAAGCAGTGCTGCAATGACAGTAGAAATATTAAATACAGTCAAAAATTGGGAAGTGAAAATTGGGAACTGGATCACACAATTTCAATTTATTTATAACAAATAATGTCAAAATCTCGTCTTGTCTCGTTCTTGTAGGTCCACTCTCGTGTCTCATCTGCTCTTGTGGAAATTGTACCTCGTCCAATCCCTAATAAGTAAAATTAGTCAAGTAAAATTTCAGTTTCAGACCATCGTTTACTTTCAGCCAACTGCTAAACACACAAGAAAAGACACACCTTACACACCTTGAAAACATTTTTATTTTCAGTACTGCCCACTCCTACGCTGGCCTATACAAATAAAACTGTCTGAGCCTTAAAAGTGCACGGTCGCCATGGAGATGTTATTTCTTTGCTGAGAATGTTTCACAGTATGGCATTAAACGCATCTATCTTGCGTTCATTCAATTACAGATGTTTGGATTGCTAAAAAAAATAAAAAAAATTAAAAAAAAATGCTTGGTTTTATGTTGTCTTAATCAGAGCTTGCAGTTTTTGGTTTAGTTTTGTGATTTATGTTTTGGATTCTGTTCAAAGTTCACATTTTCTGTTTTCTGATCTGTGTTCTAATGTTGTTTCCTCATCACAAACACACCTGGAATTGTGTTTTGTTTCATTCACATGTTTAACACTCAAAGCCTGCAGTTCTTCTCTCAAACAGAAAACACTTCCACCTTGTGATGTCATGTGGTAATACAGGAAGTGCTCCACTGTGTTTTTTAAACTCCACACACCTTCACTAGAATCATTTGGATAATATAGGTCCTAGAATTGCCAATCTCTCTCTCTCTTTTTATTATTATTATTATTATTATTATTATTATTATTATTATTATTATTATTATTATTATTATTATTACTTTTTTGTGCAGATAAAGCAAATATCACCTAAAAAGAAAAACAATTAGTAGCAGTGTAATGTGACCTTTTTCTCTCCCCTTCCCCTCCATTATTGTCTCCAGAGAAAAGAAAAATAAATTAATAATAAAAAATAAATAATAAAACAAAATAAATAAATAAATACATATTAAAAGTATTAATAATAATAATAAATTAATACAGATAGAGTAACAGGTAAATAAAATAAATAGATATAGGGGAAAAAAGGGAAATAAAGAATAAAAAGTAAGTACGTAAATAAATACGAGGAAAACTGGAATTGCCAATCTCAATGAAGTAAAGGTAAAAGAAGCTGTTAACTCGTGCTCCATGACATCACAAAGTGTATTTTCAGCTCTGGAGATATAGACAGACTAATAATAAAGGATTACAAAAACATGTGTGAATGAAACAGAAAACACAACTCCAGGTTTGTTTTTGAGGCGGTAACAACATTATAACATGGCATAAAGCTCACAGGAGTTAATCTGACATAATATAGGCCCTTTAAAGCAGTCCTGAAGGTTAGACCCAAACACTGAAATAGAAACGGACAAACACAAGAATCACCTTTCAGAACATGTTTGTAAAGTACAAGCTCAGCAGTTTTCATGCTGAAGAAGATATTTTGGTGTTATAAATTGAGTTATGTGCCCAAAGGCGATGTTATCCCGTGACAAGTCTGTTCTCCTCTCCTCCTCTTATCTGCTCTGTGCATCCATGAATGAAACCACCACGGGAGAAAAAAACGTCAGGAAAAACAGGACAGAGCCAAAGGGGGTGGCCACTTTAAAATTAGACATGGCACGTAATTCCCCCGTTCACCAGAGGGGCTAAAAATAAACTTAGCAACCCCACATCTACGCAACTACTGTTTGATAGACGCTGGAGTGGGAGGGAGGGCATTACTATAGCAACCCCAAAGTGATGTCGCCGGGTCATGTGATGAATGGGGCGTCATGTGACCATCAGAGACACTGGGTCAGACTGTCCGTATAAGAGACGCAATTAGCAGACGTGTCGAAAACGGTGGTTTGTAGAGACTCAGAAGAGGTTTTTAACAACATTATTCTGAATTTTTTTTTTTGAAATCTTGATTATAAATAAATGATAAAATTACTCCAAATAAAATATAGCTGTGCACTTCAGACTGATACTAACACGCGATAGCAAATAATCATCATATTTGTATATTATGAGGGAATTGAACCTGCAACCTCCTTGAACTACACATTTGCATAGCCAGATCATTTTCAATCAGCCTTTGACTTCATCTGGTATTAAAATAAATGACAGAGACATTTGGAGGCCTCTGATTTGCACTAATTTTAAATGCTATAATTAAATGTGATTACTTTGGTCTTTAAAGGTCCTACATTATTACGCTAAATTGACTCTTGTGAGCTTTAAACCTTGTTATAAAGCTGTTACCTCCTCAAAAACACACCTGGAGCTGTGTTTTGTTTCATTCACACATGTTTGAGTCACCCTTTATTATTAGTCTTGACCTGTAAAGCTAAAAATGCTCTGTTCCACCTTGTGATGTCATGAAGCGATAGTTTTCACGTTAACAGCTCCTTTTACCTTTAGTTCAGTAGAGATCGGCAATTCCAGGCTCGAAATGATCCAAATGATTCTAGTGAAGGTGTGTGGAGTTTAAAAACACAGTGGAGCACTTCCTGTAGTAGAAGAGCGCAGCCTAAATACGCAGGATTTGTGTGTTTGTGCGTGAGAATGAAACAAAACACAACTCCAGGTGTGTTTGTGATGAGGAAACAACATTATAACAGAACAGAAAATAGTGCAGTATGGGCTCTTTATAACAGACCTGGCAGCTCTTTGATAACAGCAAATCTTCGCTTCTTCGCCAGCCGAGCGCTTTCGAAATGTCAACACTGTATAAATCTCTAATATGTTTCTACTTCATCTTTAGTGCGTCTGTCTCTGAGCGATGCCGTTACACTCACAGCCCTCTGCTCCTGTCACCGCTGAAGCACTTTGGAAATGTCAGCGCTGCACTTTTTATTAGTATTTTAGCGTCATCTTGAACAGGTCCGAGGGCTCTGATAATATTATAAACCAGAGCTGTTTGTTCCACCTCAGGGCGTCTGACTGGAGTGTTATGTAATAAAAAGAGCTATAGGGTTAGAAGCAGCTCACTGTTCTACTGAGGGAGAGTAAAGGAAATGCCACTGGAGTGTACAGGCTGACCACATAATAGTCATATAAACCAGGAATATAATGACAACTCAAATATAAATCGATTCTTTTCACCACACCACACACCTTCACTAGAATCATTTAAATCATTTCACAACTGGAATTTCTGCTGAACAAAAGGTAAAAGGCAGCTGTCAAAACCACAGCTTCATGACATCACAAGGTGGAACAGAGCATTTTGAGCTCTGGAGATCTAGACTAATAATAAAGTGTTACTCAAACATGTGTGAATGAAACAAAACACAACTCTAGATATGTTTTTGAGGAGGAAACAGCATTATAACATGGTTTAAAGCTCACAAGAGTCAATTTTGCGGACCTTTAAAGACCAAGGTAATCAGACTAATAATAAAGGGTTACACTATTATTATTATTATTATTATTATTATTATTATGCTTTTACTTTTCTGGTGAGGGCGTCTGTGACTATAGCTCCATGGAGATGCTGTCGCTTTGCCCAGAATGTTCTTTAGTGTGGCATTAAAGGTCTTATATTACACAAAATTGACTCTTGTAAACTTTAAACCATGTTATAATGTCGTTACCTCCTCAAAAACACACCTGGAGTTGTGTTTTGTTTCATTCACACACTCTGGATTAGCAGGTTATCTACAGCTCCAAAGCTCAGAATGCTCTGTTCCACCTTGTGATGTCATGCAGTGGTAGTTTAGCTTTCACCTTTAGTTCAGTAGAAATTGGAAATTCTAAAGCTGAAATTATCCAAATGATTCTAGTGAAAGTGTGTGGAGTTTAAAAACACAATGAAGCACATCCTTTATTACTACATGAGTATTTTCAGTTTGAGAGAAGAAAAAACATTATAACATATCAGTAAATAGCGTATGGGCCCTAGTTAAGATAATTTTCTGTATAATTGTAAAAGCAAACTGGTGAAAATGTATTGTGAAATGTTGCAGGTGCAAACAGCTGGAACATAGAGTCTTTCCTTGTGTTTCTTTCACAGTTTGTACCTAAAGTGTAATGTTCTGGTGGCGTCTTTAGCGTGGGTTTAAGAAGCTCATTTACATTTATTAGAGACAAAAACAGCCATCACCGCTGGAGGAAGGAATGCAAATAATACAATACAGTGACAAAAATGTTAAAGATTTTTGGAAATATTATTAAACAAATGTCTTAGAGTAGAATGAAGTTATGTAACAAGAATGCACTACAGAGGGACGTCCTTCAGCCGCAGGTGAGGGAGCTGTCGATAACACCTGTCAATCATTCGCACAGTATGAGTCAGAGAAGTGTAAATGACTCAAATACAGATAAATACAAATACTGATCTGGCAACACAGATTAGATGTGATGTGATTTCTGATGGACTCGTCAATTTGAACAGTCTCCAATGAATTATAACAGAAATCTTCATTATGTAAGTGCAGCCAGAAGTGTCAAAGTGGACACTTGGACACTTGGACACTTGGAGACTTGGACACTTGGACACTGGGACACTATAGAGTGGAAATTATCCTTTATCTAAATTTTGGAGCTGTGTAGTTTTTATTATTTATGTTTGATTCTACAGTCCCTGACAAAAGTCTTGTCGCTTATCCATTTTGTAGAAACAAAAGCTTATAACCTGACTTTAAATTAATCGATTGGTTTTTAGAAATGTCTCATATGAAAGCTAAAACCCTCCCAAATTATGCTCAATATACTAAAATAAATTTGCTTCACTGACGAAAGATTGATCATTTAATGAACACAGAAAGGTCAGATTTTGGCAAGACAAAAGTCTTGTCGCCTACAGAAAATTGAACAAATAATTTACTTCAAATACAAAAATATGTTGCATAACGTCAGTGAATTAAGTATTGGTGCTGTGAGATCCATATTTAATATCTTGTATGACTTCCATGAGCTTGAAGGACTGCATCCATGCGGGTCGACAATGATTCATACAATTTGTTGATGAAGTCATCAGGAATAGCAAAGAAAGCAGTCTTACATGCCTCCCAGAGTTCATCAAGATTCTTTGGTTTTGCCTTCCATGCTTCCTCTTTCATTCTACCCCAGACATGCTCAATGATGTTCATGTCTGGTGACTGGGCTGGCCAGTCCTGGAGCACCTTGATCTTCTTCGCCTTGAGGAACTTTGATGTAGAGATAGAAGTATGCGATGGAGCACCATCCTGCTGCAAAATTTGACCCTTTTTATGGTTGGGAATGTAAGAGGTAGCTAATACTTCTTGATATTTTAGGCTATTGATATTGCCTTCCACCCTGCAAATGTCTCGCACACCCCCATACTGGATGTAACCCCAGACCATGATTTTTCCGCCACCAAACTTAACTGTTTTCTGGGTGAATCTTGGATCCATGCGGGCTCCAGTAGGTCTCCTGCAATATTTGCGGCAGCTGTGATGTAATTCAACCGAGGATTCATCTGTGAAATCCACCTTCTGCCACTTTTCCAGTGTCCATCCTTTTAGCAGGCTGTGGGCCTTGGCAAATGCCACACGGTTTTTTGATTGCCTTTTGTTTAGTGCTGGTTTCTGTGCACTGATTCGACCATGGAGGCCATTTCGAGACAGAATTCTACAAACTGTTCTGGTTGACACAGGGACTTGAGGTGACCACGCCTGGTGGAGCTCTGCTGCAGTGGAAAAGGGGCTGGCCTTGGATTTTCGAATCAACAAACGGTTCTCCCGAGCAGTTGTCTTGTGGGGTCTGCCGGACCTGGGCTTGTCAAAAACATCTCCAGTCTTTTCAGATCTTTTTCTTATTCTTTGTACTTGACGCTGAGACACATTGAAGGTGTCAGCCACCTCAGCAGTAGATCTGGTCTTCAGCCTCTTGATAATTAACGCTTTGGTCTCAGGGTGGATCTTAGGCATGTTGTCAGAGGTCAAGTTGCAGTTGATGTGAAGGTCTGGTGTGCTGGGGTTCTTTTTATACACACCCACTAACTGACTGATCAGTAACTGATCACAGGTGAGGCTGTAATCTAGGATTGGGTGCATCATATGACAAGGCGACAAGACTTTTGTCTTGCCAAAATCTGACCTTTCTGTGTTCATTAAATGATCAATCTTTCTTCAGTGAAGCAAATTTATTTTAGTATATTGAGCATAATTTGGGAGGGTTTTAGCTTTCATATGAGACATTTCTAAAACCAATCGATTAATTTAAAGTCAGGTTATAAGCTTTTGTTTCTACAAAATGGATAAGCGACAAGACTTTTGTCAGGGACTGTAGTAGTAGTAGTAGTAGCAGCAGCAGCAGTAGAAGTAATAGCGGTAGTAGTAGCAGTGGTAGTGGTATAGTAGTAGTAGTAGTAGTAATAGTAGTAGTAGGTATAAGGTAAACGTGTTCAAATTAAATACCACTTTTGCACAGTTGTAATGTTGACTTATTCTTAATCACAAAAACTTTGGACACGATGCCCAAGTTTCATTTCTCAAGACGATTATAAAAACAGAATGAGCCTCATGTCAGTCATTTTTTTTGCCAGATCCAAAGCAGAAATCCAGTTGGTCTAAACCTAAAACGCCTCTCTCTGATCTGAACGGTCTCTACCTAAACCCCAGCACCTGCAGCCAGCCATAACTCAGTGCTAGTGCGGCCTCTGCAGCTCAGGGAGGGAATTCTGGAGGTTCTGAGCTTCACATGAGCCCGTCCATAAACTGAGAATGAGAAAAAACATACGCGTCTTTTATTAGTACATCTGCAGGTGAAGGCACTAGTGTTTCTACATCCTTATTTTTTCTGCAGACTGCACACTTCTCCTTTTAAACATGTCATTTAAAATCCCGTTCTATCGTGCAGTTATTAATAAGATACAGCATCATTTTGTCCCATTACAGGAGGCGTTATGTACAGTACTTGCCCGATAATGAAATGCCTCCTTCACCCCGGGGGCACTACACACGATTATAGACATATGCAAATGAAGCAGTGTGAGTGTGAAATCTCTGCATTTAATACACAGCACCATCACACTGTTTATTAAACCAACTAACCCACATACTGTACGAGTGTGGCCTATATAACAGTGTAATGAAACTCCAATGAATCCAGACAGAGGAAAACTACTCAGATTTTCAGTGTTTTGGTTAGAATGTGCTAAATTCACTTGTGATTATTGTGTTGTGTAAGATTTTCCTTTTGGATATAACTTATAAAGCTTTGAATGGACCTTACCCAAATTTACACCCTGCGCGCGCTCTGCTCTATTTTATTTTTAATTGGATATTTTCTTCTTTTTTTAAAATCATTTTTAGCTTTATGCATTTTAACACTTTTTTATTGTTTTTATTTATGATTTACTGTCTTTTATTGTAGTAAATGTGTCCGTGCAGCACTTTGGAAGCTGTCATCTTTATAAAATGTGCTATAAAAATAAAGTGGACTGGACTGAAAGTGGATTGGATACAAAATACAGACTTTCTGAGGAATACTTTTCACATGATACTACAATAAGATTACATTGTCTTTTAATTAGAAATATCCAAAATCGAAAAGCTTTAGGGAGGAAGCAATGTGGACTCAAGCCAAGACAATTATCTCCTGATTTGTGCTTAATTACCATGACGATGAAAACGTAATACTTAAAATTACATTACACGCTTACAACTTTTGCCTCGCACTACATCCATAAATCCCCTCTATGATCTCACGTGGTTTTTAATTAGAAATATCCAAAATGAGAATACACAAATATTCAAAGTGATCATTTGCAGTAGGTCCGTTTTTAGATCTTATAATTCACAAAATTCAGCTGTTTCCTGTTATGTGTGACATATTGAGGACTTTTCACCATTCAAAAAGTATAATATTTAGTTTCAAATGATTAATTGCCATGGCAACAATCAGTTTTTTCATCATTCATATTGGTAGTTTCACCTCAATTAAAAGGCCTCCTCATATTACACTATTTTAATGTCATTTCCTCATCAAAAACAGACCTGGAGTTGTGTTTTGTTTTGTTTCATTCACACGTTTAACGCACAAACCTGCATATTTACGCTGAGTTTTTCTTTCAAACAGAAAACACTCTGTTCCACCTCGTGATGTCATGTGGAAATACAGGAAGTGCTCCACTGTGTTTTCAAACTCCACACACCTTCACGAGAATCATTTGGATGATTTCAGCCCTGGAATTGCAAATCTCTACTGAACTTGAAAACTACCACTGCATGACATCACAAGGTGGAACAGAGCATTTTGAGCTTTGGAGATGTAAACAGACTCATAATAACGGGTTACTCAAACATGTGAATGAAACAAAACACAACTCCTGGTCTGTTTTTGATGAGGAAACAACATTATAACACGACTTAAAGCTCACAAGAATCCATTTTGTGTAATATAGAACCTTTAAATCTTATAAAAAATATTAAGATTTAAAAGTATGTAATCTTTGTATATTTTAAATCTAGTATCTACAGCAATGTCATATTCAACTATAACACAAGCATCTTCTAATTGTCTTATTCCCTGCCCATGAGGATAGGATCTAAAATTTTAAAATGCAAAAAATAATCCAGTTAGTCTGCACAGATGTTGCATGGAAACCCCAGCTTTTTGACGCAGTGACGCACTACAGGGACCAGGAAGTAGTCCGCTCCCGGTCACGCCTCTGTTAGCGTTAGCATTCACCTTCAAACCAGCAGCTTCCCACCCTGCCCCCTCCACACTCCGCTCCCACTGGTCCACTCCCGCTGCCATCCTGAGCTCTGATTGGCTGCTCAGCTCAAGCCTGTTGCTGGGCTGTTTCCATGGAGATCACTATCATCGTTTTCAGGCTTTTGTGGAGATATAGAAGTTTAATTACGATTATATAATCTTTTTTTTTTTTTTTTGTATAGGATTTCTGCAGCTATAGGATGACGCATTTTATTACATGATCGCCTTGTAAAATTATAATTATATTGAATTGTTGTTATGGAAAAGCATTGGACCTGCATGTAAGATTTTAAACCCAGATTTAGATGTTGCAATGTCATAATCTACTGTTTTACTGACTAAAAATATATCTGAAAATAGGTAAAACGTTAGCCTAAAAACCAAATAAAGGTCCTATATTACGCAAAATTGACTTTGGTGAGCTTTAAGACATGTTATAATGCTGCTTCATCAAAAACATACCTGGAGCTGGGTTTTGTTTCATTCACATGTTTGAGTAACTCTTCTTTATTAGTCTGTCTACATTTGCAAACCTCAAAATGCTCTGTTCCACCTTATGATGTCATGTAGTGGTAGTTTTCAAGTTAACAGCTACTTTTTTACCTTTAGTTCAGTAGAGATCGGCAATTCCAGGGCTGAAATTATCCACATGATTCTAGTGAAGGTGTCTGGAGTTTGTTTTCATACCTGACAGATTCGCTTCCTCAGAGTGGTTGGAAGACAGCGCCAAAACCTGTATTAATCATCTGACTGGACACGTAATAATAATAATAATAATAATAATAATAATAATAATAATAATAATACATTTTATTTGTAATCTCAAAGTGCTACACAGCAGATAAATTACGTAAAACAAAGCTAAAAAACATGCAAAAAGGAAAAACACTACATATACATAAAATGGTTATCATACATCTCAGCAACATCACGTGAACGCTCTGAGGAAGCACCAGACTATAGAGGGACAGAGGAGATAATACTCCCTACAACACCAGACTATAGAGGGACAGAGGAGCTCATTCTCCAACAGGCTCCTACAGCTCCGCTCAAACAGTGAGAGATTCAGGACTACATTCATACTATACGCCATACAGTTGTACAACAACTCACCCTTATGTAACAGATAATACTCCCTACAACTGTACTACAAGTTAATCCCAAGTAACGGATTACCTCATGCCCTGTCAATCAGCATAGTATTTGCACGGTCGCTCTTGTCTCTTGTACATAGCTGTGACTATATAGTTTATTACTTTATTACTTATATTTCTATTTTATTTTGACTTGTACATATACATTTATTTAATTTTTATAATTATGTCTCATTTGACACGTGTCTCTTGCTCTTTTTGCTGTACCATCTATTTTTGTTACTCTCTGTTATTATATTATACTGTGATGTTTGAGCTACTGTATCCACATAATTTCCCTTGTGGATCAATAAAGTTTGTCTAAGTTCAGTGAGCAGTCGAAACTGTATGAAAACAAACCCTTGGTCTGAAAAAAGAACCTAATAACATTAATTATTTTACATGAGGTTTTGTTGTACTTTGCTGACATCTTTAATTAGGTTTGGTTAAAATAAATGAAGCTATTATTATGTTAAGGCCAATAATGCCATACAACACCATACTACTAATGATATAAGAATTCAAATACTGCATATGAGAAGTATTCGTATTAGTACACAGAGAATATTTGGTTAGAAAGATTCTGAGGTTAAAAGGATGAATAGCTGTACTGCAAGATTAAAGTTGAGTGAGTGTAATAACTAATATTAAAGGTGCACTGTGTAACTTTGCGGTTGAGGTCCGTCACCTGCTTGTTTCTATGTCATTGCTCTGCCTGGAATGTTCCACAGTGTGACATTAAACAGCTCTACTTTACATTTACTGAATTATAGGTGTTTTAAAGCTCAAAAATACGTAGAAAAACAGGCGTTCTGACTGTGAGCGGGGTCGTCTCTCCACAGATCTGACCTGTAACTTGGTCTGGTTTGAGCTCCATGAAGATAGAAAGGTTTAATGCCACACTGTGAAACATTCCAGACAAAACTATAAAATCTCCATGAAGAAAAGCATTTGACGGACCCTCCGCCAGTAAAATTACCCAATGCTCCTCTAAGTATTGAGTATATCTTCAGCGTCATGGTAACTACCCACAAATCTCCAGGCGTCTCAATAATTGGTGATAATAATGGATAATTTTCCTTGCTTGAGTCCCCATTGCTTCCCCCCTAAAGCTTTTTTTCTTCAGGAGGTGCTTTAGTGCACTAAATCGATACCTCCTGGGCCCGCTGGAACAATAACTCACCAGCGTGTCAGAGAATGTGTTGCATAAGAGTTTACATCACTCCACACAACCACCAGCTAAAAGAGAGGGCGACATCAGGCTGGGGGTGTTCTGCATACGCTCTATGGTGGAATGTTTAGCACTTACTATGGTGACACAATGCACACATTAGCAAACACTGGCAAAAAAGTTTTAAGATTGTCTAAAAAAAATACAAAATAGATTTAAACAAGACGTTCTCAGGAGCGTGTGGTGGATATGAACATTCATGGTCCTGTTTAGGAGTTTGATTTTCGACTAAAAAGGTGAAGGGACCTCTTTGTCTGCTCCATCCTTTCTTTTTCTCTGTGCAGACACTCCCTTGTATCTCCTGTGCTTCCTCTGAGCTCCAGGCTGCAGCAGAGGGCTGTGAGGCAGAGGAGTGCGCCATCTGCTGGTGGATATGCAGTACAACAGTAGAAAATAAAGAAAGAATGGAGTGAATTTTTAAACTAATTTACGAAACCAATATTGATGTGCAAAATAGAAAATAATTTAATTAATTATCAAAATTATATCAAATTTTCTGCCTACATGGAAAATGTAAAAAATCTGGAATATGACAGACTGATGAATGCCGTTTTTTTGCTGTTTGGAAGTGGAGTTCACTGAACACTTGTTTTTGGTACTGCCATATTGTGTTTTCATTTTGGAGTGATGTAGAAAAGACGTGTTTAGAGTTGGGTTTGCCGTTTAGATTTAGTCTCTACCTTACTGGGAGACTTTAAAAATAGAATTTACCTGGTGAAATTAATTATCAAGCTAAAAAAAAAATAAATAAAAATCGATTCTCACTTAATATTAATTATTAAAAAATAAAAAATAAAATAAAATTACTTAATTACTTGACCTGGGAAGGGTATACAACTGAAATGGACAACCACGTAAAAGATGATGAAAGGAAATGATGATGGTGAAAATAATATTAGTTAAGTATAGTGATTAAAAGTGTTTATAAAAAATGGGGAAGGAAAAAAAAAAGAGAGAAAGGAAAAAAATTATAAATGGGCCAAAATATAAATATAAGAGGGCCTAGCAGTGTGGTTATGCTGTACTACCACATTATTTTTGTTTTATTTAATTCAGTTTATGGGTGTGTGGTTGGGGGGAAGGGGTGGGTTAGAGGTGGGCAGCTTTTGTTGTTTTACATTTGTTGTAGGTATTGTTCAATGTTTTTATGTTTTATTTTTATATTTATGATTGTATTTTGTTAAATTTTATATTCTATTGTCTTTAATTTAAAATTATTATTATTATTATTATTATTGTTGTTATTATTATTATTAATAATAATAATAATAATAATAATAAATAATAATAATAATGTTACTATTATTATTATTATTATTATTATTATTATTATTATTATTATTATTATTATAAAATTCAATGTCCAAAACGAGCTATAGTATAAGAAATATTCAAGACAATACTTTTTTTTCTCTTTCAGTGACACAAAACCCCTAAAAGAAGTGAAATATAAATAACAGAATAAAATGCAGCCTCAAAAAAAAAAAAGAAAAAAAAAAAGGCTATGGCTATGACTATGGCTCCAAAACTATTCTGTACAATATAGACAGAATATTTTGATTATATTGGCAGGAGACTTTACAGTAAATCTAAGTAAATGGTGTATTTAAAAGCACTGAAGCCAAAAAGCGTGACTGTCCAGCTGTAATTTTTAAACATATTTCTTATTCTTATTGCAATCGCTGATGTTTTAACAGTTCAAAGCAGCATTAGAGCAGGATTTTAATGATCTGAACTTTCAGACTTGGAGCAGAGGAAGCAGTTAGTCCAGTAAGAGTCCCACAAACACATGAGAATCAGTGGGAAGAGCTCAGGGAGAGGAAGGTGATTAAAAACATTATCCGAGCTGCAATTAGAGGAATACACGCCGTGATGAGAGGATGAAATGAACTATGAGAAGCCAGTGTAAAACAAGCTATTAAGAAATCCACATACCATGAACACTGACAGATTTAAAGAAGTTTAGTTCAATGTATTCTTGTGATACAGAATAAATAAAACTGTGACGGCTTTACAGATTTGTTGATTATTTAACCAACAACAGTAAGTTAGAAAAATAGTCAATAGTGAACAGACAGCAAATAAGCCAATGGAGAACTGTTCCATGAGCATACTGTATTCTGTATTTTTGTAAATAAATACAAAAACCCCCCACAAATGAGTACACCCAAAAGGACTTTAAGAATGAAACAAGCTTCTGTTTGCTTCTCTATAATAAACCCTATAAATATATACAGTACCTGCAGTATAATGTTGGGTTTCAGATGACATCACCACTCAAAATAAAATAGTTAAAAAATAAAATAAAAAGTTATATAGCAAGTTCTAGGGTCTAGCTACTAGTAGAAATGATAAAGTACCATATTTGGGAATTTACCTTTCTGATATTTTATGGTAAAGTACAATGTAATGAATAGGAAAATCTGTCTCCTGCCCCCCGTCATCACAGTCCAGAATCTGAAAACTAACAATATCTTTCAACACTTTTTAAAACACGGACTCAGTTTTAACCTTTTCACCGACCTTGTGGTTTGGGAGCATCTCCAGCCAAAAACGAACTCTCCCTTAATTAGCTGGTTAAATGGGCAGGTAAATGGCCACGGTCAGAACAGCCGGGACTGGACTCAGAACAGCTGCATCTAAACACAGAGTTTCTTTAAAAGAGCTTCGTTCTAGCTGCAGTTTCTTTAATGAATAATCTGTTTATTTATCAGTTTTATTTCCTTGTCTTGCAAAGCCTTTTTAATAGGTTTTTATATATTTAATATTTATTATGACTCACGTCTGATTAATTATTTGCGGAATAAAAAAACATTCTGCTCTGAAGCACTGATGTTTTATTTGTGTGTCTATAATGTGAATGTGAAACTATAAAATATTGTCTTTTTGGTGCACTGGAACAGCTGTGGGTGTACTGCCTCACCATCACCACTGGAGGGGAATGTTACTCCAGCACTCGGACATAGGGATCATCGACCGACAAACTGATTAAAAAAAGAGAAAGAGGAAAGGGGGAAACATGGTGAATAGGTGGTGTTTGTTGTGTTCTTTATGTTTTCTGACAGCTCTGACCCGACTGCTTCTCTCTGCACTCAAATCACTGCAACTCAACTTAAAAACACACTGCTATGGTCCAAGTAAGATCAAGGCTGAAGAGAGGGAGGAGAGAGGAGAGAGGGGGAGAGAGGGAGAGAGGAGAGAGGAGAGAGGAGAGAGGGAGAGGAGAGAGGGAGAGAGGAGAGAGGGAGAGAGGGAGAGAGGGAGGAGAGAGGAGAGAGGAGAGAGGAGAGAGGGAGGAGAGAGGGAGAGAGGAGAGAGGAGAGAGGGAGAGAGGGAGAGAGGGGAGGGGGAGAGAGGAGAGAGGGAGAAGAGAGAGGGAGAGGAGAGAGGGAGAGAGGAGAGAGGGAGAGAGGGAGAGGAGAGAGGAGAGAGGGAGAGAGAGGGAGGAGAGAGGGAGAGGAGAGAGAGGGAGAGAGGGGGAGCGAGGGAGAGAGGAGAGAGGGAGAGGAGAGAGGGAGAGGAGAGAGGAGAGAGGGAGAAGAGAGAGGGAGGAGAGAGGAGAGAGGAGAGAGGAGAGAGGAGAGAGGAGAGAGGAGAGAGGGAGAGAGGGAGAGAGGAGAGAGGAGAGAGGGAGAGAGGGAGAGAGGGGAGGGGGAGAGAGGGAGGAGAGAGGGAGAGAGGAGAGAGGAGAGAGGGAGAGAGGGAGAGGAGAGAGGAGAGAGGGGAGAGAGGAGAGAGGGAGAGAGGGAGAGAGGGGAGAGGGAGAGGAGAGAGGGAGAGGAGAGAGGGAGAGAGGGAGAGGAGAGAGGGAGAGAGGGAGAGAGGGAGAGAGGGAGAGGAGAGAGGGAGAGGAGAGGGAGAGGAGAGAGGGAGAGGAGAGAGGAGGGGAGAGAGGAGAGAGGGAGAGAGGGAGTGGAGAGAGGGAGAGAGGAGAGAGGGAGAGGAGAGAGGGAGAGAGGGGGAGAGAGAGAGAAGGGAGAAAGAGAGAGGGAGAAGAGAGAGAAGAAAGAAGGAGAGAGAACGAGAGAGAGGAAGAGAATGAGAGAGAGAGAACGAGAGAGGGAGAGAGAGAGAGAGAGAGAGAGAAGAGCCAAAGAGGAGGGAGAGAGAGAGAGAGCAAGAGACAAAGGGAGAAAGAAAGAGACAGAAAGAAAGAGGAAAAAAAAATTAGAAAGGCAGGATAAAGACGGAGATACATTTATTAAGAGAGATAAAATGAGAGCGAGGGAGAGAAAAAGGGGGAAAGATGAAGTCAGAAAGAAAGAAAAGTCAGGGAGAGAGTGAGAGACTGACACATGTGGGTGGGGCCTGTGTGGGTGGGGCCTTTGTGGGTGGGGCCTGTGTGGGTGGGGCCTGTGTGGGTGGGGCTTTTGTGTGGGATTTCTGGTTAAATATTGGATTTTCTTCAGTCCTGGAGAAGTCTGTGGTCTGGTTCTCACATCCGCAGGTAGAATTATGTGAAGAGGAGATGAGCCGTCTCAAGTGTGGAACTGGAACATTAACACACAGTTCATCTGTCTGGATTTTATGCTGTTTTAAGATCCATTATAAACAACACGACATCAGTACAAAAGATTAAGCAATCTATTCTACTTGTGCATAAATACAGAGATGGATTATGGGTTGATCTGAAAATATGACTAATCAATTGGCTTTTTAATTTCATTTCATTATATCCAATTTCCTGGAGGTGGAGCATGGAAAGAACAGTGGAAAAGGAGCTCCACAGTCCTGCCCAGGTCCACTCTGATTCAGAAGTACATTTTCCATGCATTTCCCATAGACTTTTTGAAAATTTTAAATATTATTATTATCGTGGAGGCTGACTATGTGGTAACTAATAGCCATTCTTTTTAAAATGCAAGATATGGAACCCTTTATAATTTTTTTAAATAATGATCATTAGTTGCCATAGCTGTTTAGTAGTGGTGGAAGGTAAAGTACAAATGTGGTGCAATACTTAAGTATCTGTACTTTACTTAAGTACATTTTACAGTGGATATTTTTTTACTTTAACTTCAATACATTTTAAAGCTGCCTGAAAAGTAAAAAGTACTTTTCTTTATGGTTTGAGACTTACTTTTAGCACTTTAATTTGAGTTTCTATACCAACTTTGAGCAAATCAAACACAAAAACACAAAAGCGACAACAAAAATTAAGAAATCAATTGAATCAGTTAAAATCATCTACATTCTGAGAGATGAAGGAGTAAGGCGCGTCAGTGATAGCTCTGACAGCCTCCTCTAAAAATTGTTTTTAAAGGCCACATCCTACTTAATTTTTGTGCTTCTGGAGAGCATTTTCTCTTAGGACATGCTAGTACTGCATTTGAGTGATTATTTCAGCATGAAGCGAGTCAAATCCAAGAAAAACGAAACGCCTGAACAAGGCCTTGACCAAGCACCGGGCTCGACTGAAATGGAGGAACTCAAAGTAGCCGAGTCAGCCGACACTGAAGGTGACGAGGTGGAACCATCTAGCCAGGCCTTGCTAGAAGCAATCAAAGATCTCAAAGATGAAGACACCAAAAACAAAGATGACATTTGCAAAAGTTTGGACATTCGCATTGAACGTGTTTATAGCGACTTGAGAAGGGAAATAAACACGGCCAAAACAGATCAGATGTGCATCCATCGCTAACCTTGAAGCTAAGGCTAAAACTAGCAGATTAGCAACACTGTCGAAGATTTAGAGAAAGCGTCTACATTATTGACTCGCTGGAGCAACAAGTGAATAGTCTGAAGACGGAGGTTTCCAGTCTGACCCAAAAATGCTCAGACCTGGAGGGAAGGTCCCGGAGACACAACATTAGAATCACCAGAATCTCAGAGGGACGTGAAGGGACAAAGTCAAGAGACTTTATCACTAACATGTTAAGAGATGTCCTCAAATTGGATGAAGCGCCTCTAATCGATAGAGCGCCACACACGACCGCACTCTTGAGGATATTCTGCGAAAAGTGGCCGCGGCGAGAGACCTTCAATATCACAACAAGACTTTACAGATCTTCTCTGACTACCAAAGCAAACTGGCTTCAGCAGAGGCAGAAGTTTACTGCGCGACCATCCCGGAGTAAGATATGGTCTACTTTACCCAGCGAGACTCATTGTTACCCATGAAAAATGACTTTTATTGCTATTTTTCAAATGGCTTTTTATAAATAGGCTTGATAGGATATCTTTAGTATGAGTAACAGTCTTAGTAAGTTAGGTTACTCTGACAGGGAAGTTATATTGTTGTATTTTGTTATTTTTCCTTTCCACAAGTTTTTTAGTGTTAGCCAAAGGTGTTCTTTTTATTCTTATGCTTTTGTTCGTGAGCATACAGAGTCAATTCAGCCTGATATGCAAATTCCTTTACATGCAATCTTATCATATCAATCTTATCCACATAGACAATTGGACTATTACTTTCTGATTCTGTGCCAATTTATTTTTGAATATGTGACACGTTAGACACACAGAATGTGAAAAAAGGACTGACATTTGCAAGAACAAACAGGGCTGTAATAATACAGTAAAAAGAGGCAAAATTATGCATTTCTCATTATCATTACATTCTTACATTGCAAGAGACACATTTAAAAAATAATTGTCATAATAGACTGAGAGCAAAGTGGGTAAGAGATGGATACCACTCATCTTTCTCTGCCAAGGCTAGAGGAGCAGCTTTATTAATAAAGAAAGGTTTACCTTTTAGTCAGAACTCAACGATATTTGATAAAGATGGTCGTTACGTGATCGACTTTTCAGTTATTTTTAAAAAAAATCATGTCTTAAAAGCATGAATACTATAGATCTATGGCGCTTTACAAATCCATCAGGTAGACGGTATTCTTTTTTTTTCACCAGTACATAACTCATATAGTAGAATTGATTACTTTCTTCTGGATGCTAAATTAGTACCTTTAACAACAGAAATAAAATACCACATTGCATCAATCTCAGACCACAGCCCTCTTACATTTAATTTGTTTCTGGAGGGTATGGATCCACCTTGTAGATTCTGGAGATTGAATCCTCAGTTACTGACAGAAATTGAGTTCTGTGAATACATAAAATCCAAATTATACTTTGAAATAAATGGCACCCCTGATGTTACCTCATGAATCCTCTGGGAGGATTTTAAGGCGTACTTACGAGGGTGTGTTATTTCATATGAAATGGCAAAGAAGAAAAAAAATAATGCTCAAAGTAAGAAGCTAGAAGAACAGATTCTGCAGCTTGATCGGGAAAATGCATTAAACCCTACCCCAGATTTACACAGCAGAATTACCAATTTGACGTATCAACTTCAATCCTCTCAAAGAAGATCACTTCGGCCTTCCTGTTTGCCAAACAAAAGCATTTTGAGTTTGGAGATAAACTGCACAAATCATTAGCATATCAACTTAAAAAAGCAGAGGCAGACCGGGCAATCCATAAAATCAAAGATGACAGGGACAATATATTGAATAAGCCAAGTGACATTAATAAAAGATTTCTACAGTTTGTGTAAAGTGTAATGAATGCATTTTTAGATGATTGCAATCTCCCAAAAATAACAGAAGATCTCGATAGTCTTAACTCGAATATTCATCCTATTGAAATACAAAAAGCCGTTAGTTCCCTTAAAATCAGCAAATCTCAGGGCCCTGACGGTCTACCGGTTGAACTTTATAAAAAATGTAGTACTAAACTCACACCATTCCAAATTTACTTCAGAACACTATCACAACACAGTCAGCGTGCATCCCTGTAGTGGATCAAACAAAAACAAAAAAAGGCAAAGACAAGGTATAAAAATATATGTTTAAATTTAATAAAGTCAAATAAAAATGTAATTTAACAAAGGCTCAAATTAAGTAAATCATTAACAAAAAGTCAGGCCCAACTGGGGAAACTTAAATCCAACTAAACAGAACAAAAACTAACCCCTAGACACAGAAAAGGTGCGTTTAAATAGACGAGGGCGACTAAACTGAACACAAGAGAGGGGGAAATTACATGAAATAATTAACTAAAGCTATAAACTTAAAGTAACAAAAAGGCAAATACTTATAATACAGAAAACAAACAATAATAAAGTAACGTCAAACAAACTAACTCAGCAAAATTAACTAAATAGTGCTCCCACCCTTTGTTTGGCATCGTAATAATTCAGACTTACTGTATATTAACTAAAATGTGTGCACCCAAAATTAGAAAATATAAGTCTAAATAAAGGATTAAATTCAACTATGTGCTATAATTAACTTAATGAAAATGTAAATGTAATGAAATACTAACACCATGGAGTGGGGGCAGACGTATCCACCACAATCCCGCAAATTAAACTACTGCACGAATTAAACTACTGCAGAAAGCTCAAAAACAAAAATCAGTTTTGCATGATCGCAGACAGCGGCCCCAGACCACAGGTAAAACTCAATGGATGAACGCTTCTTTAACGCACTTCCACTGTTCTGAAATTCATTTAATTATATGAGCTCACAAAACTGAATCTGGCAGTGTTACAGCCTGAAAAAAAACATCTGTGCGGAGGTGCGTAGTAAGTCAGGTAACGTTTGAATAAAATTGTACTTCTAGTATAGAGTGTAGTTCTCAGATACTGTATTTTTTATTACATGTACATGAATTTAAAGCGTAACAGTAATCTTAAGCCTGGCACATAGCGTACTACTATTTTTTTTAGACTTTACCGATTTTAAATGTGCGACAAAAAGCTCAGACCACAGACACGAGCAGAATCACATGAGATTTTGAAAGCATGATGTTATAAATGAGTCTTTTAGTTGAATTGTTGTTCCGTATGTCTGCTGAAAGTCACAGTCAGCCCTCTGCGTGGGCCTAAACTCTGAGTTTAACTTAAACAGACGTGAGTGAGCTGTGCACTCTCCAGTTACTCCGGAGTCTGACAAGGACTCCGATGTCCCTCTCCTGTTACATTCTTAAAATACATCTGCTGAACTCCTACATTCATATAGCCCAGTTTTACTCTCATTAGCATAAAGGTGTATATGTGTGTCGTCTCTTGTGACTGGTTTGTGTGAAGCTTCTGTAAAGTGGAGCATCCTGATCAGAAAACTTCTAATCAAGCGTCGGGTATGCTGTCATTTCTTAACAATTATGTTTTTATTTAACATCTACAACCATTTTCCGATATCAGATTTGATTCCTGACTTGGGAAAATTACCCTCTGTTGTGTAGTAAACTTTTGGTAACTCCTCCCACTTTGAGCAAGTGTATAAGTTGCAAAAGTTTGACGTTGACAATATGAAATGATTTGAACATTTGAGTTTCTTGCACCGCTGCTTCAGATATGATTTCGATTTCCTAATTATTTTGGTCTAATTTGCAAATTTCGCATCTTTCTCGCATTATTTTGTATTTTGTCCTTTAATTAACTTCAAATTCTAAGTCAGATGTAAATTTGATCAGCCACTACTTCACTTGAACATCGTGAAGTAGCGCTGTTTTTGTGTACAGCTTTGTCTTTTGTTCCCACCTCTCCTTCTGTGCCACTTTTATATTAATCCATCAACCTTTTTGATATTCAACTAGTTCTGAGGTTTTTCAATTGCAAATGGTCAGTTCTTGTCTTTGTGCCCCAGTAATGAGTAGTTGCACCACAATAATTTTCTATTTTATAATACTTTCAGTCCATGAGGTAGTCCATTTAACAGCCCCAGCCAACTGTCTATCATTCTAACACACAATTAAACTCCCACTGTGATAAGACTACGGCTCCAATAAATCTTTATAATTTCGCAAATGAAACATGAAACTTCTGATTTCTCCTGTTGAGTTTTGCCTGAAATATTTGTTCCAGTTGATTAGAGCAAATAATGAGGAGTCTGTTCTATTTTATGAGCGAGCGGTGTTCATTTAGCCAGAGATTATGTCACCGACGAGAAAAATGACCTAAAAGGGACCTATTTTTTAAAAATTATTATCATTATTATAAGTCCAGATAAGTGAGTTATACAAAAGAGCCGTTTGGGGCACTGTGTACTCACCCAGAGACAAGCCAATAAGCAGAGCCACGAAGTTCCATCTAGTAAATGATGAAACGCAATGAAGTACAAGTAGTAAAAAAAAAGTACAGTACGCAAGTAGAATTTTTAGGTATCAGCATCATAATTTACTTATAGGTGCATTGTGTAACTCGCCAAATGCTTTTCTCTGTGGAGATGTTATTGCTTTGTCTGAAATATGTCACAATATGGTATTAAACATTTCTGTCTTTATGGAGACCAAACCAGACCAAGTTACAGGTCAGATCGGTGGAGAGGCGACCCCGCTCACAGTCAGAACGCCTGTTTTTCTAGGCATTTTTCAGCTATAAAACCACCTGTAATTGAATAAATGTAAAGTAGAGCTGTTTACTGTGGAACATTTCAGGCAGAGCAATGACATCTCCTTAGAAACAAGCAGGTAGTGAACATTTAAGTACATTTTACAGTGGATACTTTTTACTTTTACTTCACTACGTTTGAGAGCAGGTATCTGTACTTTCTACCTCATTTTTTAACTGACCTGAAAAGTAAGAAGTACTTTTCAGATGATTTTAGGGGTTATTTTACCCTGTTTGTAGAAACATTCTAAATATTTTAATTCAAGCTGAAGCTTTGAGCAAACAAAAACAAATGAAGAAACTGATTAGTTATCCAAATAATTTCCCTTG
This sequence comes from Taenioides sp. WSHXM2023, assembly GCA_029959045.1. Taxonomy (NCBI): domain Eukaryota; kingdom Metazoa; phylum Chordata; class Actinopteri; order Gobiiformes; family Gobiidae; genus Taenioides; species Taenioides sp. WSHXM2023. Next base: position 24,976,112 of record CM057097.1, on the reverse strand, counting down.
TGGATCAATAAAGTTTGTCTAAGTCTAAGTCTAAGAATATATATATTATTTTTAAACAACACTTGTGTGAAATACTTTTAAATTTTTACCTTTTACTCTTAAAGTACATTACTGAACAGGTATTTTAATACTTTTACTTAAGTAGATTTTCTCATGTGATGCTTTTACTTTTACTTGAGTAACTTTTTACCTTTGTAAAAGGCAGCGTTAGCAACAGGTTTGATTGACAGTGTTGCAAACCGCCCGCACCGCTGGTTTAGTAGGGCCGTGTACCTTCTACAGCCTTGAGCCTGACTGGTTCTTTAGTTTCAAGCTTGGATTTCTGAATCTGGTCCCTGTTTGCAGATTAGCCTCTGTAACTGCTAGCCTCATTGAGCCTCATTTGGTTGCAACTGAACGCCAACGTCACACTCACTTCACTTCTATTGTACAGTCTGTGGTGTGCATTTTGTCCATCTGTGAAGCAAGATGATTATAAGATGAGACCGGAGCTAAACATCATGGGTCACAGGTCTCACAAAGATTAAACTTAGAACTGTTCCATGACCAGAGACGAGCTGTGACTGAAATCAAGTGTGTCCAGTATTTTAGTCTCAGAGTGAGCCCTCCTCTCGCTGTGTCTACGTCCAATCTCTGTCTTCCATGTAACCCACGGTAAACACAAGTGCGCCCTCCTCAAGCAGCAGACAAACTCAGTCTCCTCATCTCTTTCATTTACATTTCACATACATTTTACACACAATAGACACATTTTTGTCTATTGTATTGTGCGTGTTTTGGGACAAACTGTACCCAGAAGAAACCCACCCATAACACAGTGAGAACATGCAAACTCCACACAGCCCGGTTTAGTTTGGGGATTCAAACCAGCAACCATCGCCCCTAAACAAAAAAAAACACGCAGTGGAGCCGAGGCTTAACTGGTACCGGGTCATTTTTTAGTTGTAGCTCGGGGTTCTGAAGGCCATTAGTGGCTCGCCCTGAAGCAAGTTAGCAAATGTGAATGCAACCTATAAAACACACACATTCACTCCCACTCCGCCGCTCTCTCGCTCCACTGCTCTTTCTCTCTCTATCCCCCTCTCTCTTTGCCCACATCTCAACTACCCAGTGATTGATTCAGGCTATTTACTTCCCCATATTCTCACCAGCTCTCCTCTCTCTCATCTTGTACTTGTTATAGACCTGGCCATTGATCCAATAGTCGCAGTGGTTTTCTCACACCCGTGGATCTCAGCAGCTAATCCCTCTTTCTCTCTCTTTCTCTCTTCTCCATAGAGCTGCTACTGAAAGCTCACACAGTACCTCTGCACCACTCTCTTCCATCTGTGTCGCGCTGTTAGTTTAGCCCCCACATTTACTGGAGCAATAGTGCAATAATGCCAACTGTAGCCTTCACCAGTTTAAAGATTCATGATTTGAAATTGGCTGTTAGCGAAAATTCTTTTACACCAATCATCCGGCGCCAAATTAAATCCGATATACTCTTCTAAGTTTTTATTTCGGCTAAAACTCTGCAATTTACCAAGAACACGTTTGAGATAGAAACAACAGTATTGTCATAGAAAATATGATTCACAGTGTCTGAGCAGAAGCACATGAATTTATGCATGAGATTCAAAGTGTGTTTTCAAATGAAGAGGAGGCGTGAGAGAACAAGGTACATTCTAACTCTTACCTGCACGAGAAGATTGGAAAATAGTGTAAAATTGTTTAATGTCATAGCCTCTGCTGTGAATAAAATTAGGAATGAAAGGAAAAAAATATTTGAATAAAATGGTTTATAATTTGAGACGTATAGAGCAGAGTTAAGAGTAGAAATTAACTAAATACACTGATTTAGGGGACCTTTTTATGTGAACAAACATGTTTTAGCTTGAAATATTTTAATAATAACAAGAATGCGCGAGTCTTATATTGATACTTTGTCGCTGCTCTGTCTGAGGCTTTGTTGGACTTAAATCTGAGCTTTATTTTAACACAATCTGACCAGAAAGAACTGATTTAGCTGTGACTACAACAGGTGAGCAGATTTGTGCTGTTAAACAGGTCCATTTCATTAGCCACTTACGTTTTTGTTGTAAATCAAACGCCTAAACAGGACCATGAACGCTCGTATTGATCACAGGCTCCTGCACCATCTGCCCCTCCAACCAACACACATGAACTCCACTTTCATACTCAGAAATATGAGTGAAATGCCTTGCCTAAGGACACAACGACCCACTGTGGCACCTGGAATCCCCAGCAGTCCCCCATAAAAGTATTAACAACAACATCAGGCTTGGACAATGAGATTTTAACCAGGCTATTTGTAGTTTTATGCATCTTGGTTATGAGGAGGTTGAATATACAAGTTTAGTAAGTGTTTACTGGAAACCAACTCTAATAGTTCAATAATAATAGTTTTTAAGTTACTGTTTGTCCACATGGAATGCCACACAGTATGGAATTAAACAGATCTCGAAGTTTATTCAATTACACGTGTTTTTATTGACAAAAAATTCATTTTTATTGTAAATGGGGCCTCTCCACAGACCTGACCTGTAACATTGCCTAGACATTGACATCACCTGCTTGCCTCCATGGAGACTGATAAATTTAGGTTTACCTTCTTGCCTTCAGAGGTATACGTTTAATGCTGTCCTGTGGAACATTCTAGCCAAAGCAATACTATCGCCATGGAGACGAGCAGGTGGCAGACCCTCCATCTGAAAAGTTACATAGTGCAGCTTTAGACTAATGTTATGTTCAATAGATGAAGTCAGTCACGTCATCCACATTGATGCAGGGGGTTTATCTGCAGATGCTCCTCACTCAGAGTTACATATACTGTACGTCTCCCACTGAGAAGCTCTGTGGCTCATATTTTACTCCGATCTCTCTTTTAACGGCAGGTGGATCTGTTTTTAAGGCGGGCGCTTGGATAAATCGTGTTGTGGCTGCATCCGTCAGAGTAAACCTGAGATTTTGTGCGTCTACAGGGCTGATAGAGGCACTTTGTCAGAGGGAGGGGCTGCTCCGTCTGCAGTCTGTGTTTATATCATCCAGGCTGGGGAAGTCTAATGAAATGATCCATCACTAAAGCACTGGGCACATGTGCACTGTAAACTCTCGTGCATCTTAGTTAAAACACAGACCAGCCAGACTAAACTCAATCAAAAATAGCCTCGCTGGTCAAATGAGATGTAGCTCACTATTAAAGGTCCTATATTACACAAAACTGACTCTTGTGAGCTTTAAGCCATGTCAGAATGTTGTTACCGCCTTAAAAACATACGTGGAGCAGTGTTGTGTTTTCGTTCACACGTTTGAGTAAGCTTTTATTGTTAGTCTGTCTACATCTCCAAAACTCAAGATGCTCTGTTCCACCTTGTGATGTCATGAAGTGGTAGATTTCAAGTGAACGGCTACATTTTACCTTTAATTCAGTAAAGATTGGCAATTCCAGGGCTGAAATGATCCAAATGATTCTAGTGAAGGTGTGTGGAGTTTAAAAACACAGTGAAGCACTTCCTGTATTACCACATGACATCACAAGGTGGAACAAAGTGTTTTCAGAAGAACTCAGTCTAAATAAACAGGATTTGTGTGTATGAACCAAAACACAACTCCAGGTATGTTTGTGATAACATAGATCAAAAAATAGTGTAATATCGGCCCTTTAAAGATTCTCAACCTGATTTTTACGGTTTAAAAATCTGAAAAACAGAACTATTTTTAAATGGTTTGCAGTGGTCCAAAGGGATTCTGCTTATATATATGGAAAACATTCATACTGCATTTAATCCCCAATTTACACCAAAACAGTAACAGCGCAAAAGCATAAAAGCAGGAATAACTTTTCATTTTAACTGTTTAATAAGTTTAATGTTTAGTAATTAGATTAAGTGACGCTCAATTTAAGTTGGAGTTCTATGTTTTGTCTCCAGGCTTTTTAGCAGGCGGAAGACAATAAATAAGCACGTGGTTTCAAAATAAACGCCTGATGCTCTTTGAAAATAAGTCCTTCTAAAACCATTACAGTCGCGTACACACCGTGCGTCACACCCAGGAGCTCGGGGAATGACTCATGATGGACTACAGAAAGTTCATGGTCGTGGGAGACAAATATAACACACTTTATAAAGGTCAAACATCAACTTTACAAGGATATACTAGGAAAGAAAAAGGACATTTTGCCTAATTAATGCAAACTCCACAGCCTGGGCTTGTTCTCGCTAAAACATCGTCCCTCTTGTTAAAGCTGCACTATGTAACTTTTTGGTTGGTGGTCTGTAACCTGCTTGTTTCTATGGATATGTCATTAGTTTGCCTGGAATGTTCCACAGTATGACATTAAACAGCTCTGCCTTACATTTATTCAATTACAGGTGGTTTTATAGCTCAAAAACACCTAGAAAAACAGGCATTGTGACTGTGAGCGGCGTCGCCTCTCCACAGATCTGACCTTTAACTTGATCTGGTTTGATCTCCATGAAACATTCCAGACAAAGCAATAACATCTCAATGAAGAAAAGCATTTGACGGATCCTCCACCTGAAAAGTTACACAATGCACCTTTAACTTTTGTACAGTTTTAAAAGGTAATTCTTCTGATCACGAATGAATATGTGAGCAGAATAAAACAGCTTTGCTTATGTTGTGTATCTCTGCTGCTTCAGATGTAAAATCCAAGTTATATTTTATACGAGTAATTTATTCATCGGTTTTATTGCTTTAGTCACAAACATCATTATTTAGTATTCAGACCTGGCTCTGTGCTTTCCACTCTCTGAATACTGGATGTAAAGTGTTGCTTTCACTTATTAATGGGAGTAATTGCTGCATAATATTATAAAGCTGCATGAGGTTCTGCTCATTTACATAAAGGATTCAAACTATAACATCTACACTTTAATTAACGTGGAAACCACTTGAAATAAACCACTGAAAGGATTTGTGGACAATTTCATCTGACAAAATGAAACAAAATGCTAAATAGAAGCACAGAAGTTAGAGAAGTTTCCATAAATATTGCCAAAAGAAACTGTGAATGGTGAACGTTAGCAGAGTGGTTAGCCCTGACAGTGTAAAAGGGAAAGCAAAAGAAAGTATAACTAGAATGATAATTTTAAAATGTTTTACAATCATTTCAAATATGATTTTAATTGGAGAACCACTACAACTTAATTATAGTTAAAAGGCCCATTTTATGCTATTTTTTAAATCTATGTTATAATGTCGTTTCCTCATTAAAAACATACCAGGAGTTGTGTTGTTTTTAAACTCCGTACACCTTGGAAAATTTCAGCCCTGGAATTGCCACTCTCTGTTGAACTAAAAGTAAAAGTAGCTGTTAACATGAAAACTACCACTTCATGACATCACAAGGTGGAACAGAGCATTTTAAACTTTGGAAACATAGACAGACTAACAAAGGGTTACTCAAACTCCAGGTTTGTTTTTGATGAGGTAACAAGATTATAACAGTGGCTCAGTGGTTAGAGCAGTGCTGTTGTTGTGTCGTTAGGCAAGACACTTCACCCACATTATCTAGTATGAAAGTGGGGGCTGATGACTAGATAAACCTTCTTTGAAATTACAATATGATCTGACATATACAGCAGAAATATTACCAAAATACAAAAATACAGGTTTGATTTAGATTTTATTTGACAAGACGATGATCTGTAAAACATGAACAGCTGTTTTCCCCAAAGCATACATTATAATACACAGTTTGACCCATGTGATAAAGTGAAATGGAAACCACCCACAGAAAAGACTGACATCTGCGCTGAGGTGAGCAGAATTCCCATAATGCATCAGTGTATGTGTAGATGTCAAAGCAGAGGAGTTGGAGAGTGTCTGCTTTCATCGTGCACCGAGCGCCAGAGAAGAAACAAGAAACGATTTAGAAATAACTCAAAGAAAGGCACGTCTGTGGTAGAGGAGCGTTCAATGTAAGTAACACATAAGGGTCTATAGTGTTTGGATGGGACAGTGAATCACTATTATAACTTCTATAGTTCAACTTTGGTGGACTTTCACTGTGGATATTTCTCATACCATAACTGATACTGAGATAACTGCTCCTAATTCCAAAATAACTAAAACAACATGAATGTGGTTTTTAAATTTCATGTTTTTTTTTACAAGATTGGGTCAAAATCTAAAGTTAAATTAAAGTTGATTTAAACTCATTCCAATCTAGTTGCCACTTCCCATTGTTGCAGATCTTATAGTTCAGGAGTGTCTACACTTTTGTTGCAGGCCACATATTGAAACATCTGTGAAACAACAGAGTGATGTCAGCACTGGGAGTCTTTGAAACAGATGCATTTAACACAGCTTTGACAGAGCCATATTCTTTTAATAATACTTGAACAGTGATTTTAGACCTGTATCATAATGCAATGTGATGTTTTTGAAGTTGTAGTCGTAGAAATACAAACATTTGCAGTTAAAAGTACTGACCATATGGGCCAATTCAGCAGCAGGCCTGAGGGACAAAAATAGGTCTGAGGGTCACATTTGGCCCCCGGACCATAGTTTGGACACCCCTGTTATAGATCCTTGGCAATCATGTTAGCAGGGGTCGCCTCTCCACAGATCTGAATTGTAACTTGAACCCTTTAACTTTAGTCAGCTGCTCGTCTTCATGGAGATGGATAAATGCCATATGGTGGAACATTCACAGTATCTCAAAAAAGTTACCTAATGAAACTTTAACTGCCCCACAGCCCTATGTCGTATTTTCTCCCATTAGTTTTTTTGTTGACTTAAAGACTGTGGAAGCTGCTGACTCACGGCTCTCGGAGCTGCAGTCTCCAGTGATCTTCAGTATAATTCTCCTCGTTCACTCTCACACGCTCAGCTCCACCTCTGGGCAAACACGCCACATTATTTATTCATTCATTTTGGGGATTAACAGAGAGCCAATAGGCACAGCATCACCTGCGTTTAGCTGCTGTGGCTCTTCAGCTTATACAGGCAGCTCACTTTGCACCAGGTATTAATATTATTTTATTATAAGGGTAAGTCAGATAGTGTGTTAATATGAAAACTCTTCATAATCAATGATCAAATAAAATAGATATGTGTCTATGACAGGTTAAGATCATTACATTTAAGATTTTACTAAAGATTTGACACCTTTTTCCTCTACAGTTTGGCCATTTTTTAGATTTAAAATTTTACTCCCTGGTGGGAAACGATGACATCATGCTCGTTAATTCCAACTGTTATATGGATATACAGTATAGATACTTTATTGATGCCGAAGGAAATTCAAAGATATGTTACATAGCAACCATGGCACAGAGGAGCAAAACTCCTAAAATGATAAGAAAACATATTTATTTTGTTGAATATTATTATGTTTAAAGTAACATAAGCAAAAATGTGTTTCTCACCTGTAAACTTTCAACATATTTTTCAACTTTTCTCCACAAAGTGCTTTTTGATTGGTGTAAAACTATCATTTATTTTTTACACCAGGTATAATCCCACCAATTAAGTCAAAATTAAAGAATCATCAGAACCCGTCATATGCACTTTAATCTAGTCAAGATAATGTAATTTTATCATTTGGGATTTTTGGGTCGAGATAAAACAATGTCTTATCTGCATATGTGGATAATTTTCTAATTTATTTTAAACTTTTAAAGGTGCACTATGTAACATTACGGTTAGGGGTCCACCACCTGCTTGTTTCTATGGATATGTCATTGCTCTGCCTGGAATGTTCCACAGTATGACATTAAACAGCTCTATCTTACATTTATTCAATTACAGGTGGTTTTATTGCTCAAAAATACCTATAAAAACAGGCATTCTGACTGTGAGCGGGGTCGCCTCTGCACAGATCTGAGCTGTAACTGGTTTGGTCTCCATGAAGATAGAAAGGTTTAATGCCATACTGTGAAACATTCCAGACAAAGCAACAACATTTCCATGGAGAAAAGCATTTGACAGACCCTCCACCAGAAAACTTACACAATGCACCTTTAACTTGGCTCAAGGCTCAGTTCAAATTGCGCACAACTTAATACAAGAAAATCATTGAAAATAATACGACAAATTCATATGCGTAAAAAATAGAGAATTTTCCCTCCCAGATCATCAAAAAGACACATAATATCTCTTCACCAAACAGTTAAAATATTGAATATGATTGTCGTAACAAAATAAAAACAAATGTCTTCTCTTATGTATCTGCAACTGCTTTGTAAATCCTTGTTATTTTCGCATTTCCAGCCCAAACTGGATTTTCATTTTCAAAATTATGGTGAGAAATGCTGAGGTTCCACCCAATTTTCCCAAACAAAATTGTAAAACGTGCTGACAGTGAACGATGTTTTGAAAATGAGCAATAAAAAATAACACATTTCTTTTTTGACATTCAGAAACGCTTTTTACAAATGCATTTTGAGTAAATTTTACAAGCTACCAGTCATGCCATGCAGATTATTATGAACATTAGTGAAAACATCGTTGCTCCATTTCCTCAAATAAAACAGATTTTCAATAGTGACAAAAGTCTAATATCGTATAGTACATTTTGTTTTTCTTATCCCTCATTTTGACACTTAACAAAAGTCCATCTTCTGTACACAGCCACTGACACCAACACCAAAAGTGCACGTTTCACCCACAATATTAGACTCATTGTTTTTATACACAATATGTACATGTATTTATTTAGCATTTGGTTGTTTTGCACTCAGAGACCAGGGATCCAGTCAGGCATAGTATTCTAAATCAGCTCAAATGCAAAATGTAAGATTCTGTGTCAAATTAATTGGTTTAAAACGATCAAGCAAAACAATACGACCACAAAGTGAATAAATAATAATTATCATGGTTCCTGGTTTTTAGTAACTACACTTTAATTAGCCTTAATGAAGCGTGAACAAAACATTTAAAGGTACGGTATAACTTTAAAACCAGACTTTGGATCATTCTCCATATGTTTTATGCCATATAACGTGGAAGATTATTTGCATTTCAAATCCAAACTAACTCTGTATTTTTTGTCCAGATTGATATAAGTTTGGGCCCCTCCAAACATGGCCAAATGTGATCGCCCGATCCAATTTGTTTTTTCAGTGATGCATGTGAAACGAAGGAGCTCATTGGTCACATATCATTTCCAAATAATAAAATTTACCTCAGATTAACAGAGGCGCGTTGCTTCATTTATTCTGCAGAAATCCACCAATCTTTTCAGCTTCCTGTGATATTTTTTTCCTGTTTTTCTGATATGGTCGGACCATGTGTCTCCCTGATTGGCTAATCCACCTGTCAATCACACTCATTTGAAAACAGGGAGATTCACCTGTGACCAGATTCGCATATTCATAAAGTATTGAAGAAGTGTGTATTCTGGTTCCCAGGCAAGAAGATTATAGCTGAAGGAACAACATTTCCATGGAAACAAGCAGGTCAAATAAGAGTCAAGTATATGGAGAGGCAATCCTGCTCAGAGTACGTTTTTCAGTGCAATAAACACAACCAAAACACAAAAATGCTTTTATTTTAGTTTGTCTTTTGGCTAAAAAGTTACCTACTGCGGCTCTATACGACTTTGTTTACATTCCATTAAGGTTATTGTAGTTATTATAAAGTGTTACCAAAAGATTCCTTGAAATTTAATGGTCTTAAAATATTGTGTGTAGAATCCCTCAGTCGTCTTAAAATATTCTTTCATTTGGTTCAATTGTGTAAAAAACATGCTAATTCTGTAGTTTAGACCTCTACAACCATGTTCTGTGTGATTCTTATACACACAGCGCAGGAGCTTGTTGCATATAACACAGTGGTCATATTGTTTTGGCTGATCTGCACACATCTGTATTGACTCTAATGGCAGTAATTTTCAAGTATTCATGGATCATTTACCACATACATTCTTAATAAGACTGTTCAACATAAGCGTGACTGTAGATGTCTGTTTATTTCTGTTGTTTTTGGTTGCTTGGTTTGACAAATGCATTTTCAAAACGTGAACAAAATGCAATTTAAAGGCTGCACAATAGTCAAATCGTATCGTTTGCATAAGTAAAAAATGCTTATTACGTCGATATGTTACTGGGGAATCTGAAAATTGGTATCCCACGCTGTATGAGCAAATCAAAACGGCTTAACCCTCTTGACATTACTTAATTGGAAACAGGAAATATAAAAACATGATAAAAATGTTTGAACACGTTGGCAGTGAAAAAATTTGATACAACTGCAACTCACTTGATATCAGTGGTACAAAAAACAATTCCATTAGTCTGATCAACCAATCAAATAAATGAAATGAAATCAACCAAACCCATTTTGCAAGTGGAAGTGGGTCCTTGAATCTCTCTCAATTTATCTGTGAGTGTCTCGGTCTATTTCAGCAACTAAGGCTTTGGTGGGCTGTATAAAGAAGTGGGCTCCAGTCAAATGAAGCTCACCGAGGCTAGGAGTAAGAGGGGTGGACAAAACGGCGAAAAAACCCCAGGATCATATAGAGCGGGTTAATACTAACATTTAACGCCCAAAATGACGTGACTCGCTGCAGCAGTTACACAGAGAGTCAATTGGAAACAGTCGATGGAGCCGGAAGCGCCCCCATGAACACTTCCTGGAATGTGGAGGCTTTTGTCCTTTTATATATACAGTCTATAAAAAAAACAAAAACAAAAAAACAATACAACTCATTTCAAAGTATGTATTTCCAGATTTTAGCTTATTTTGATGATATAAGATACACGGCATTCGAGAAATCCTTCAATGCAGATGGGAGCAAAGGTTCATCCATCTCCAGATCTTGAGCTAGTCTTGGTCAGGATTATTTTAACTACTACTACCTTGAGCTTACACTGTGCGATTTTCAGGTTGATTTTGGCACTAATTTCACACAAAAATGTTTAAATCAGACTGAATTTTAGTTCCTCTGTGCATCTATGTCGTGTACAGGGTGCTACGAGCTGTGATTACCTGCTCAGAGATCAGATAACAGACATGTTTGATCATTTTTGTGAGTTGTAAGGTCCGAGCAATGCTGTAGCCAGATGAGAACAGCATGTGGAGGTAAAATACAGCTGCGGGCGTTGTAAACATAGCGCTGATGGCTGGAGCGAGGAGGAGGTGACTTCTGACTCGTATTCTGAACAAATTATCACACACACGAGAGCCAGAAAGAGCCTGTTTGCAATGAATGGGAAAACAAATGGGCGATATTGTTTTTACTATTTCTTTATAGGCCCAATATGCGTACAGCAAATTCTCTATTCGTAAAACATCAGAATTTTATATTAAAGGTGCAACTTTTCTGGTGGAGGGTCCGCTATGTACTTGTCTCCATGGAGGTGTTATCGCTTTGCCTGGAATGTTCCATGGTATGACTTTAAACATATTAAACAAGCATTTATTACATTATTTTATTACAGGTGTTTCTACTGTATTTCTCAAAAATACAATAATTCCTTCTGAGAATAGGGGCGACTCTCCACAGCTCTGAACTGTAACCTCCATGTCTCCCTTGTGATAGATAGGTTTAATCTATACTGTGGAACATTCTAGACAAAGCAATGACATTTCCATGGAGACAAGCAGGTGCCAAAACCTCCACCAAGAGGGGGTATTTTGTTAAATCAACATTTTGGTTCTTTTTACAATGTTATAATGTTCCCTCATTAAAAACACGCCTAAAGAGGTTCACCTGCAGTCTTTAAGAGTATAGCTTTGAGTGTTAATTGGATCTTATCTGCTGGCCCAATAATTAAACTAAAACCCTAAACATTTGTATCTGATTAAACTGCGAGTGTTGTCAGAAAAAGACACTGCGCTCGCCTTCGTTAGCATTAATGAGCTAACTGCGCCGCTAGCTCTCTGACACAGGCTTTGATGACATAATAAAGTGCAATTTGCTAGACCACTAGACGGTACAAAAAAACACTGTTATTGTAAGAAGTATAATGATAAAATACATTCTTTTCTTTAGAGATTAATTGAATCTTTCATTGGGGCCACGGGAGCGATGATGATTTTAGTGTTAGCTTTTCAAACGCAGTGGTCCGGAGAGGGAGTTTGAACATTTCTACAAAGGTGTGATTTTATTTGTGGATTCAAAGGAACACAGCATTTCAACCAGACTTAAAGGTGCCCTATGTAACTTCTAAGGTGGAGGGTCTTCGTGGAGATGTTATTTCTTTCCCTGGAATGTTCCACAGTAGGACATTAAACGTATCACCCTTGCATTTGTTCAATTACAGTTGTTTTATAGCTCAAAAACATGAATTCTTATCATGTGCAGGCTTGCTTTTCCATAGATCTGATCATTAACCTGTCTCCATTGTGATTACTAAGATTATTCCCATGTAGAATAACTAAGTCAAAACAGTAATATCACCATGGAGACAAGCAGGTTACACAGTGCACCTTTAAAGATAAAAACTCATATCTCTATCCATTGGTGAGGAATAATGAAGTTAAAACCTGCAGAGTTTGTGTAATTGTATTAAATCTCCAATGCAAAAATACTACAGGAAAAATACTAAAGGTGATTCAAAGTAATAGCTTATTTATTACCCTGTAGCAGAGTGGTTAGCTGTAAGCAAGAAGGTGAGTTGTGCATGTCTGCCATTTTACTTTTTGAACTATCTTAGCAGTGAAAACACAAGCATAAAGTAGTATAATTCTATTGTTAAACCTGGAAGTAAAAGACATAAACGGGGAGAGGACTGACTAAATTTTGGTGGTCCGTCCTTGTTTTTCACAGTACGAAAAAAACTTCATAATTTATCATTAGAATATTAACAATAGATTAATGACTGATGTAAATATAGAAAAATTCCTCCATATTGCGTTTTGAAAATTGGGCAATGGACATAGACTGTATATTTAAATGGACATTGCAAATCCGCAAGCCGTCGTGTTCCATCGACTGTTCGCTTTTTACTGAAAAACCGTCACCCTCTCTCTGTAACTGTTGCTGTCAGGCTCATTTTTGGTCATATTTTGGTCTTAGAATTTTCATATTAAGCCGCTATGCACGATCCTGGTGTTTTACTTTCATTATTTTGTCCGTAAATCATGTTATGAACATTAATGACAGACAAATCAGATGCCTTCTTTCCCTGAGGCCACTCCCTGTCAAACCACTGCTGTGCTTAGCAATGCTGTCAGTCAAACCTGTTGTCAGCGCTAGAGGAAAGGGGCATTACCTTCAACAGCCTTGCTCTGGATTGGTTCTTTGATTGCTATGATATTCGCAGGCGCCCCTATAACTGCAGCCTCAATAAGCTTCATTTGACTGGAGCTGAACGCTGTGGGTGGCATTAGTTTGCTTCTTTATACAGTCTCTGGTAATAGAGCTTTAATGTATTTGGAAGGACAATCTCTGTTTTGTTTTTTTTCAAAGAATAGACAACAAAAATTAGAAATACAAAACCATATCTGAGAGGTGCAATAATTTTTTGGATTATGGACGTACAGTGGGAAAATATTTACTCAGGTATAACACTGTCAAATATATAACTCAAGCAGAAGTAAAGGGATTATAGTATGGGGTCTGAAAAGTAAAATTGAACCTTTACTTTGTTACTCCAAACTGCCCTGAGTGAATGGCCGTCAAAGGTGTAATAACTATAATTGACTATTGTCCAGGATTTGAAGCCCACAGTTGCTGAAATAGACTTTTACATTTCCACAAATCATCTTCGCATTTTGTCATTTTAAAAGCAAGCCTCATCATACGGCATACGACCTCAGAGACCGCCTGTCAAAACAGCTATTTTTAATGGAATATATCACAATGTACTTTGGTCACTGGTCCATTTCAACACCACTCAGACGCCACTGTCACTGTATAGATAATATGCAAATTTACTCCAAGAAAATGAAACGAATGACAGCTGAAAATGTTACCAAATGCCACAGGGACTTGGGGTTAAGTTGGCCTGACCCCAAACTCACCCCTGGAATAGAAATGCATGACTTCAATGTGCCGTTGTACACATTATTCTTCTATATCCAGAGATTTGGAGCAACAAAAACAATATTTATCAGACAGAAGCTGCGCCCACAGACAGGCCCTGCTCCAGACGTGCTCGGGCTGAATAAACAGAGAAACTGCACCCAGGTGGCCAAAGGAGGCATCAGTCTGTGTATGTATTTTAATATTGAGCTGTTCTTTTCTACTAGAAGGGAGCTACACCCAAATATCAGTGCATGTAAACCTCAGTGTGGAGTTCATGGGAAAATTTTACATAATGCTGAGTTTCAGATGACATCGCAATATTATATCGGGCAATTTAATCCAGGGAAGCTAAAATAAAGACTGTTGAAAAGCTGATATTTCATTCTATAATCTGAAAACTACCAATGCCAGAAACAAGTGTAATATGTTTGTAATTGTAGACATTAAACAGACCTATAGCGCTTGTATCTGCAATATAGTTATAATCTATGACACCCGTGGATCATTGTGTTATAATTTGGACATTTTAAATCGCAATATTAATCTGAAAATAAACTGTGGTGCCCAATGTGAGCTGACGTCGCAGTAAACGTTATCACAACAAAGAGCTGTGCAGCTGTTGGCACCTCTGATGGATAGCTGCGCAACACGGGAGGTGAGATGCAAATTTAATAAAAAAAATAAAAATAAAATAAAAGTACCAAAATGACAGTGTGATGCAGCCAAATCCTACGCGCATCTCAATTAAGAAAATAAAATTGGAGAATGGAACAGTATGCGTGTTCTGGTGACAGTGAAAATGGGGGTTGATCGCAAAATGGCGTCTTGAAAACAAGCGATTAAAGATTGACTCTGATGTTCAAATTGTGGAAATAAGTAAATTTCTTGGTCTGAGCTTGTCTAATGATCTGAGCTGGAGCAAAAACACTACTAACATTGTTAAGAAGGCTTGGCAGTGCCTCTTCCTTTTGGGAAAACTAACAGAATTCACAAGTAACTCAAAGATCATGCTGAATTTTTATCTCTGCACCATTGAAAGCCTTCAGGGCGGTCCGAACCCGCCAAAAAAACTCAACTGTGACCTGCCACTCCTCAAGGCTCTTTACAAATGTAGACTCTTAAACCCTTCAGATCATACGGGGACCCCTGTGGCCGTCCTGGCAGAGACATGATCCATCTTCTCCCCTCTGGAAGAAGATATCTCTACATTAAAGCTAAGACTTGTCGCCATGGAAACAGCTTCCTCACACAAGCCTGAACAACTTTGATGTAGCACCTTAATATTTTAGCTATTAAATGTTTGTATCTTGTTTATTTCACAGTGCCTGTAATGATTGTCTATTGTTTGTAGTTGTTCTTAACGTCTCATAGTGCGTTTGAGTTTCTTGCATGTTTTCCAATATGTTTTTTATGTTTATGTCTCATTCCACTCCTAAAGATATACAGCCTATAATTTTAAACCCTTGCAGGACCTTCTTGCTGTGAGGCAGGAGAGCTAACCACTTAGACCACATGTGTCAAACTCAAGGCCTGGGGGCCAGATGTGGCCCGCCATGTCATTTTATGTGGCCCGCGAGAGCTTAAAAGTTTTGAGTGTCTAAATTTTAGACACTCAAAACTTTTAGAGCAACAAGCAAATATATGTTTTCTATGCAACTGTAACTGTCACTTGAATAAGTTATAATAAATAATGAGTTATTTAACATTAAGGAGTAGTTACATTTATTTTACATTACATTCGATTACATTTAGTTACATTTATAAGTTACATCTGGCCCTTTAAGGACAGCCATTATGCTGATGTGGCCCTCGGTGAAAATGAGTTTGACACCCCTGACTTAGACGCTGTTTTTATGTTGCTGGTGCTGCTTTATGATGGTATTTGATAGAGATTTAAAATTGGCATTTAAAGTTTTATTATTTTCAAAAATATACTTAAATAATCAGGGACTAAGCAAGTAAAACAGTGTATATGACAAGCCTGAATGCAATGAACTTAAACTGGAGCAGTAAGTGACATATTATAAAAAATAAATAATCAAAAAAAAATCATCAAATCAATTCTGAAATCCATGCATCTTCTATATACTTTGTTATAGACAGTGAATATAGCTGAGAAGGACCATTGACCAAAAATACACCGTGAAATTATAAATTCATAACAAAACGTGAAAAATTTACCAATATCACCTGCACCAAAAATGACCCAAATTCCCCAAACACCGTGAATAAAATTTAAAATCTGTTATTATATAGTGTCCTTTTTGCTTTTCATGCAACTTGAAGTACTGTGGACCCTCTCCCTTTACTGTAGTCGTAGTAGTAGTAGTAGTAGAAGTACTTATAGCGGTAGTAGTTGCAGTAGTAGTAGTAGTAGTTTTGCGTTCCTGGTTTCTGTCTTCTGTCACTTTACACGTACATGGCCGGAGATACGAAGCTTTCCCCGCGGGCGATGTTCACGGTTCCTGCGTCGTGATTGGTCGGATCATAGTCGTTTCCGTGGAGACCGTCGTTCATGTTGTCGTATTTGGCGCCACCGTTCAAGGCCCCGCCGTTGCCGTCATCATCCAGATTCTAAGATAGATGGTAGAAAGATGGACAAATAGATTAAGACCATGTTAGGCCCTTATGTAGTTTAAGTTTCAAATTTTTTCCACAATTTTCTAAACACAAAACTAAAAGCTGAAAAAGGTACAGATGAATTTTTTTTTATCTTATTTTACTGTCTGATTACAACTTGAACCATGTATGGAAAGAAAATACACATGAAAGGGCCTATATTACACTGTTTTCTGAACTATGTTATACTGTCGTTTCCTCATCAAAAACATACCTGGAGTTGTGTTTTGTTTCATTAACGTGTGAATGAAACAAAACACACAACCCTGCATATTTAGGCTGAGTTCTTCTCAACCTGAAAACACACCGTTTCACCTTGTGATGTCATGTGGTAATACAGGAAGTGCTCCAGTGTGTTTGAAAACTCCATACACCTTCACTAGAATCATTTGGATGGTTTCAGCCCTGACGTTTCCAGTCTCTACTGAACTAAAGATAAAAGGAAGTTGCTAACTTGAAAACTCCTGCTTCCTGACCTCACAAAGTGGAACAGAGAATTTTATTTAAAATCCGTTTCTGAACCTTTATAAACTGATTTAAAGTTATTAAAGCAGAATCTTGTGTTTTAAATGTGCTTTTTGGGCAATTGTGTTATGGATATTAGTTGGCACGTAGCTGGTTAGCCTCTGCGATGCCTTTGAATGCTTAATATTTGAATTTTTTGAAAAATCTATGGAAAAAAAATAATGGAAATTTTATGTCCAAAACTGAAGCAGGTGGTCACTGTTGAGCTCCATTGTTGCCATAGTGTTTTGATAATGTTGTACTGACAAATAAGTTAAAAAATAATTTACAGAAAACGTTAGAACACTATTTAAAAGAAAATATTGGTAAATACGGGTAAAACATGTCTTTTGAATTTTAAATGTTAAGAGTGAAATCACAGAAGTCTTAAAATGTAATTATAAACTCTACCCAAAACATGACGCCTCAATGGAGATTTGATGTGGATAAAGCAAAGATGTTTTTATTTGTGATAATTACCGTGACAGGCTCTGTGCCTGAAGTCTCGTAGTACACGTCTCCAGGACTGAGAGGAAAAGTCTCTGTGGCCGAGGGAGGTTCTGAGGGCTTATTCAACTGAAAAATACACAGAACACAATATTAACACATTATTCACACATTTGCTATGGATTTATTTTAAGGGCAACTGGAGGATTTATGATATTTTCAAGGTTTGTTATGCTGGAAGACGGGGGGAAAATCTATCCAAGTCCAGCTCCGAGGGGTCAGGAGAAAAGCCTGGAATTAAACCTCTGTTACACTATTTTCTGATCTGTTCTAATGTTTCCTTGTATTTAAACGCCATACACCTTTACTAGAATCATTTAGATGATTTCAGCACTGGAAATGCCAATCTCTACTGAACTAACATTAAAAGGAGCTGTTAACTTGAAAACTACAGCGTCACAGAGCATTTTGAACATTGGAGATGTTGTCATTAATAAAAGATTACTCAAACATGTGTGACTGAAACAAAACACAACTCCAGGTCTGTTTTTGATGAGGAAACATTATAACATGACTTAAAGCTCACAAGAATCCATTGTGTGTAATATAGGAACTTTAAGTTGGGTAAAGTCGTGATTAGGAGCAACTAGCCTAAATTGTGCATGCTTTAAAGATGCACTGTGTAACTTTTTTGATGGAGGGTCCGTCAAATGTTATTGCTCTGGAGAGCAGCATCAGTGACAGACTGATTCACCCTCACTGTGTTAAGGAGAGATTTCGCAGGTCTTTCCTTCCTGCTGCTGTCAGACTGTATAATGAACAATGCTAGTCATGTGTCATCTCCATAGCAACCATGTGTCATCTCCATAGTAACAATAACAATGTGCAATATTATTTAAAGTCACTTTACCTGCTACTTATTTATTTAACCAGCACTGTCCATCACTGCACTGTACACAATCATCTGAGTCACTTTATTGTAGTAATATTATATATTACTATACTGGAGTCACTTTAACTGCTGTTTGTGGCCATACCAGCTTGTCAAAGCCTGATCCCGTCAGATCTCAGAAGCTAAGTAAGGCCGGGCCTGGTTAGTACTTGGATGGGAGACCACTGGGAAAATCAGGTGCCACAGTGGGGCGCCAGTCAAAAAAGCTGTCGTTGTGTTCTTAGGCAAGGCACTTCACCCACATTGCCTAGTATGAAAGTGGTGTGTGCGTGAGTGATGGTGGTGGTCGGAGGGGCCGATGGCGCAGATTGGCAGCCTCGCTTCCGTCAGTCTGCCCCAGGGCAGCTGTGGCTACAGTAGTAGCTTACCATCACCAAATGTGGAATGAATGAATAATGCCCTGTAAAGCGTCTTTGAGTGTCCTGAAAAGTGCTATATAAAACTGATGCATTATTATTATTATTATTATTATTGTTTGTTCACTGCTCAGAATCAAGACACTTATTGTGCAACGTTCCTGTGCCTTTGAGCTTTACAGTGTTGTGTTTTTTTAGTTGATTGTAAATACTTATTATTATCTATCTTGATTTTGATGCATGCTCTTATTTTCCTACTGTCTCTGAAACTTGCGTTGTGACACTGCAATTTCCCCATTGTGAGACAAATAAAGGATTATCTTATCTCTTATCTTATTCTGGAATGCCTCACAGTATGGCACTAAACCTTTCCATCTTCATTGAGACCAAATAATGTATTTTTATAGATATTGTTTAGTTATAACACCACCTGTAATTAAATAAATGTAAGGTAGAGCTGTTTAATGTCACACTGTGGAACATTCCAGGCAGAGCAAAGTCATATCCATAGAAACAAGGGGGACAGGGGAAACCTGAGCACCCAAACGCGTCCCATCCAGACACAAGCAAACTTGATAGACCATAGTGCATGTGAGATCTGGGACTCAAACTTACAATGTAAAACTTGCGTAACGTGTTAAAAATGCATATTACTTCCATATTCTGAAGAAGATCAAAGTTTAGGCATAACTTTACTCTGGATGCCCTTTCTTACGCACACAGATACATTCTTAAGGCCTTATTGACTTGCAAACGAGTCTGTCACAATGAGCGGGCCCCGGTGGTAAATGGCACTCAAATGTCATTGATCGCTATGCAAATGAGTCAGCACAAAGAAGACATAACAATGACTTAAAAAATACACACAAAAATGCTTCTAAATGTGTGTTCTGAATCCTCTAACCAGCTTTTCTTATATTCTTAGTAGCTTAAAGGTGCTTTGTGTAACTTTTCTGGTGCAGGGTCTGTCAAATGCTTCTCTCCGTGGAGATGTTATTGCTTTGTCTGGAATGTTTCACAGTGTGGCATTAAACCTTTCTATCTTCATGGAGACCAAACCAGACCAAGTAACGGGTCAGATCTGTAGAGAGGCGACCCCGCTCACTGTCAGAAGGCCTGTTTTTCTAGGTATTTTTTATTTTTTAAAACCACTGGTAATTGAGTAAATGTAAAGTAGAGCTGTTTAATGTCATACTGTGGAACATTCCAAGCAGAACAATGACATATCTATAGAACAAGCAGGTGACGGACCCCTAAACAAAAAGTTACATAGTGCACCTTTAGTATGCGTGTGAGTATTTTACTTTTATGGGGTATTAACTGCTGCCTTCAGTGAAATTTCCAGTAGTTGGTGACAAGACTGCCCTGTTTAGTTTAGTTTCACTTTAATGTTCTCTTTCACATTAACTTCAAATCATCACTTCTAATACCACTTGTACACTTATTATTTTTAGTTTTGAATTTTATGTGTACAATTCCTTACCCACCTGACCAGTACTTCTGAACTTCTGTGTTCCACTGTATAGCACTAAACCTATATCTATATAAAGACACAGGGACAGCACTATACTGTGTATCAGGCTAGGTTATGGGTCAGATCTGTAGAGAGATGATCCTGCTTAGAGTAACAATGCTTGCTTTTCAAGGTTTTTTTTGTGGGAAATAAAGACACTTATAGTTGAGTGGATTCAAGATAGAATAGCAGTTTTTGTTTTGGTTTGTTTTTAGTTTTGTAGTACTTTTTATTATCCTTGTTGGGAAATTGTCCTCTGCATTTCACCCATCCTTTAAGGAGCAGTGGGCAGTACATGGGGCGCCCAGAGACCCATCTCTGTGATCTTGTTGCTAGGCTCGGTCAGGACCACCTTAGCTGGAGGATTCTACCTATGGTGCATGTTTTGGGTTGATGGGGGAAACTGGAGTGCCTGGAGGAAATCCACCCAGACACAGGGAGAACATGCAAAGTCCACACAGAAAGGCCCGGGCTTATGTCACAAAGCCGCAAGACGTTTGGAAACATGTGGATGATGACTTCCTTTGGGCTCTGTTGCTGAGAGTTAAGTAGTAAATGGCCCGGTTTTCTTCATCTAGATGTCACTGTATTCTTTCTTTTTTCCTTTTATAAACTGCCTATTAATTTGTGTATTATAATTTGTAACTTAATAATAATAATAATAATAATAATAATAATAATAATAATAAAAAGATGTAATTGTAGCGTTCCATTGTTCGGCAGATCAACAGTTACATCCAGCTGCCTGTACGTGACATCAGTGCGATTAGCGTCACATCCTCTTTAGCAGGTTGTGAAGACGCTGCTGCTGAATTCACGGTTTTATCAAATGCCCAGTGTCGGGAACTACATCGGAAGTCGTCATCCGCATGTTTCCAAACGTCTTCCTGTAAGCGTGACATCTCCATGGAGACAAGCAGGTGGCGGACCCTCCAGAAAAGTTACACAGTACATCTTTAGTTTGACATTGCTTGATATTTACTTAGTTTCAAAACACAAGAATTGCAACCTCAATAGTAAAGAATGCTGTTAAAATGCCATAGAGCTAAAGATACATTTTCGCGCAATTTTCCACAACAATCTTCGCAATGGCTCCCTTTATGAGCTCACCTTACTTTACCTTGCTCCTATAATGCACGGCTAGACTTCCTACCAAACATTTCCTCAGGTTGTGATGAAATTTCATATTTAAGACAAAATTGCTTCCTCCAGCTATAAAACTTTGCGGACCTCTTTTATGAACAACAAGCTACAAATCCAAGACACTCGGAAAATGCTTAACTTTTAAACAAACTCCTGCCTCTGGGCTTGCTGTACTTCTTATTAAAATGCAAACTGGCTGCTATTACAAAAATGCATATTCAGAAGATAATTTTGGAAGTAACAAAAGGGAAAATTGTGAAGCTTGAGTTATAAAATATTTCTAGTAATTGACGTGAGAGTCAAGGTCTTTAGAATGAAGCTCGTTGTTGTTGCTAATGTAAATTACGAATTAACAGCGGTTTTATTATTTAAGTAAAAGTTCAGATACTGGAGAAAAAAAAAAAAAACCTCAAGTAAAAGTAAAAGTATCACATGAAAAAAATCTACTTAAAGCTGCATTGTGTAACTTTTCTGGTGGAGCGTCTGTCATGCTTTTCACCATGGAGATGTTATTGCTTTGTCTGGAATGTTCCACAGTATGGCATTAAACCTTTCTATCTTCACAGAGACCAAACCGGACCAAGTTACAGGTCAGATCTCTGGAAAGGCGACCACGCTCACAGTTGTTTTTTCCAGGTATTTCTGAGCTGTAAAACCACCTGTAATTTAATAAATACAAGATAGAGCTGTTTAATTTCATACTGTGGAACATTCCAGGCAGAGCAATGACGTATCCATAGAAACAAGAAGGTGACAGACCCCCAACCAAAAAGTTACATAGTGCACCTTTAAGTAAAATTAAAATACCTGTTTGAAAATGTACTTAAAAAGGAAAAAGTAAAAGTATTTTGCGCAGATTTTGAGATCTAATAAGGCTTCAAATTTTGTGATTTCGATACAGACTTGCGCTGAATTTTGTTCAGCAGAAACAATAGAATCAGTTGGTTTTTTTTTCTAGCTGTTTTTATTTGTATATTTTGTTTTTTTGGTTGCAAATTATAAATCCTGAGCCTTTTCAGCAAGTCTCACTTTTCAGTACAGTTAAAAAAATGTAGTAGAAAGTACAGATACTTTACTTCACTCAAATGTAGTGAAGTAAAAATAAAAAAGTACCCAGTTTAAAAACACACAAGTTAAGTACAGATACCTAATTTTTTACTTAAGTACTTTACTACTTTTACATTACTATTTTCCACCACAGTAAATAAACATGATAAAATATTTGCTTTAGGAATGAAATAAACACAGACCATTTTTGTACTTAGAAACTGACGGCCAAGGATTCTCATGGATTTCATAATTACTGCAATAAATGACATGTCTTAAAAATGGTGTATTTTCATTAAAATGTCGGACTTGGCATCCTAATTTTCCCTGTGACGTCTGAAACCCTGTAAGGGACAAAACAAATTAAAAAAGCGCAAGTACCTTAAATAAAAGAGACACCTTTTTGACAAAGTAATTTTAATTTGGGTCTGTCGGAGAGCTGTGTATCAGAAGCTTTGAGCCAAGGTGGATTCAAGTCAAGAGTAAAGTTAATTTAAAGGTGCACTATGTAACTTTTTGGTTGGGGGTCCGTCACCTGCTTGTTTCTATGGAGATGTCATTGCTCTGCCTGGAATGTTCCACAGTATGACATTAAACAGCTCTGCCTTACATTTATTCAGTTACAGGTGGTTTTATAGCTCAAAAATACCAAGAAAAACAGACATTCTGACTGTGAGCGGGGTCGTCTCTGCACAGATCTGACCTGTAACTTGGTCTGGTTTGGTCTCCATGGAGATAGAAAGGTTTAATGCCATACTGTGAAACATTCCAGACAAAGCAATAACATCTCCATGGAGAAAAGAATTAGATGGACCCTCCACCAGAAAAGTTAAACAATGCACCATTAAATCATTTATAACTGCAGAGGATCACAGACTATAATATATTATAATAACAAAAAGCAAAAATATAAATGGGAATAATATATTCAAAATAAGAAACAAAAATAGTGAGAGACTGGGGTCAAATAAGGCATAAGTTAAAATTAAAATATAGAAAAACACAAAATATATATTGGATTTTCTCTAAACTTTAGTTGCTAAGTATTATTCCCGAATGAAAGCAACAGAGGAGCCTCCTCCACAGACCTCTCCTCCACCCATGAGTCCTTATACTTTTTCATTGGTTTATTCCTTATAATTATTGCCTTAGTGCTGTCTTAGTTCACTTTTAAATATTATTAAAGATGATAAAGCTTATTTCAGGGTTTTTTTTTTTTTTTTTTGGCAATTATCTTAGCACTTCAAAGTTTGTTCATTTAATCCCCAAAGTTCCCATCTCTAAAAGTTTCCTATTAACTTTGTGTTGTCTCTGCTCTACTCTGTTTACATAGAGACATTTTTAGTTTAACTGTCAACATGTAGGTGTACAAATAACATTATGTAGTTTGTCCACGTGTCTTGCCATAGGCCCTGTGTCTGGTTAAGATTTGGCACAGATCTGTATGGCGGATAAGGTTAGGAAAAAGGATTGGGCTTGTCTTTGGTGTGAAACAATGTCAACTTTGTAACGTCATGTAAAAACCAGGTCTAGGAAACAGTGGACTTTGGTCTTTTGGCATGACCGCAGTGTGTTTACTTTTAGGGACCCTGGTAGAATAATATGACTTGGAAGAATCCAAGATGGCGTCGTGCTGTTTTCAGTGGCCTGTGCTCAGTGGTGTGAATTCTTAAAAGTTTTTCGTATCGCTGAATCCTGACCTAGCGCCGCCCAACGTCATAAAAGTGCAGTTCTGACCAATCAGAGTGCTAGCAGCTAAAGGTTAAATTTTCCAAAGCTTTTAGGCTTTTTGATGATTTAAAGGGCAGTTTGGCATTCCCTAAAAATGCTGTGTGTTCTATGGGACTAGTCGAACTTGCACAGGGACAGGGGGAGTTTCTTATCCAGTTCTTATGATAGGGGCATGTTAGGGACCTGCGGATGGGGGTTAAGGCAAGTCAGGCTGGGTCGTCTGTGTGGAGGTCTGCAGCCAGATCCCTCTTGATGGAAGGGTTTGGATTTGGATTTACAAATAAGAAAACAACTGGACCTGGCATAAGCAATGCATATGACTCATAAATATTATTGTTTAAAGGACTCTTGTGAGCTATAAGCCATGTTATAATGTTTCCTCATCAAAAACATACCTGGAGTTGTGTTTTTGAGTAATCTTTTATCTACATTGTCTACATCTCCAAAGCTCAAAAAAGTGGTAGTTTTCATGTTAACAGCTCCTTTTACATTTAGTTCTGTAGAAATGGGCAATTCCAGGGCTGAAATTATCCAAATGATTCTAATGAAGGTATGTGGAGTTTAAAAACAGTGGAGCACTTCCTGTATCACCACATGACATCACAAGGTGGAACAGAGCGTTTTCTGTTTGAGAGCGAGAACTCAAGCCTAAATATGCAGGATTTGTGTGTTAAACGTGTGAATGAAACAAAACACAAATCCAGGTGTGTTTGTGATGAGGAAACATCATTAGAACATATCAGAAAATAACGTAATATGAGCTCTTTAAATGAGATTCGAAACCTTTTACAATTTTTGCAGGCTTCATAAGAGATTCTACTCATGGATTTCAGCTTCCTGTTAAAATATATTGTTTTAAATTGTTAATTACTATGGCGATAGTCCAAATTTGCCATCATTCTGCAAACCTATGATTAAAGAACAACTTGCGCTGTCCTTGAAACCATCTTAACCTATACCCTTAAATATTTTAATCTTCAGTAATCTACATAATAGTTTTTCAATAACAAGCACGAGATGATTAAATGACTGTATAAAATAACTTCGGGGGAGGAGAAGAAGAAATCACAGGCTAATTATTTCGAAACATCTTTACTCGTCTAATCAATAGCCATTAGCCTCATTACGAGTGTCCGCTAGCACTGTCCATCTCTGTCTGTGTGTGAGAACGTAATCAAGGGGACAATAAAGATCGATTAAAAAGCCCCATCCACCACTCACCATCTCCGTGGAGCTTCCCGTCTTGACGGGGGGAGGCGGCTTGTGCTTCGGAGGCCCGCTGTGATTGGACGAAAAGGACAAAGGGGGACATTATTGACGTCAGCAGTGTCACGACATTAGAGTTTGCTTTGTGCGAAATGGTCGGAGCATTTAGAGAAAAGACGTCATACTGAGACTTCGCAGTGACATCACAATGGGGGTGTTCTACGTGAATGCCTATGGTGAAATGTTCATGAGTTACCATGGTGACACAGCGCCTATATTGGAAAACACTGTCAAAAAGTAAAAAAAAAAACAACAAAAACTTGAAAACTCAAGAAAAAATTACAAAATTGATTCAAAGGTGCACTATGTAACTTTTTTATTGTCCGTCACCTGCTTGTTTCTATAGATATGTCATTGCCCTGCCTGAAATGTTCCACAGTATGACATTAAACAGTTTTACGTTACATTTATTCAATCACAGGTGGTTTTATAGCTCAAAATTATCTAGAAAAACAGGCATTCTGACTATGAGCGGGGTTGCCTCTCCACAGATCTGACCTGTAACTTAGTCTGGTTTGGTCTCCATGATGATAGAAAGGTTTAATGCCATACTGTGAAACATTCCAGACAAAGAAAATTCTTTTCTACATGGAGAAAAGAATTTGCCAGACCCTCCACCAGAAAAGTTACACAATGCACCTTTAACATATTTTCATGAGTTTATGATCAATATGAGTGTTCATTATCCTGTTTAGGTGTTTGATTTTTAACAAAAATGCTGAGAGTGAACTGAAATTCTGTTGGCTAATGCTAACTAGCTTGTGACTGTAATGTTATGTGTGAGAGACTTGTTTAACAACACAAATCAGCTCACTTGTTGTAGTTACAGATAAATCAGTTCTTTCTGCTCAGATTGTGTTGTAATGAAGCTCAGATTAAAGTCTAACAAAGCCTCAGACATAGCAGTGCCTTTGGTTAGCATCACACCCCCAGTGAATGTTGTAATAAAGTCATTTTTATATAGCATTTTTCAACCTTCAGGGCCTTCAAAGCTCTTTATATCAAGGAACCGCTCACCCATTCATGTACCAGGTGAGGTGAGGTGGGTTAAGTGTCTTGCACAAGGGCACAGAGACAGTAATCGTCTGCGGCAGCTAAGATCAAACTGCCAACCTGTGGGTCAGTGGATCTAACAGCTCTTTTTATGTTTATGTCGGGAGTGGGATTTAAACCAACAACCTTCAGATCAGTGGGCAGGCGTGGTACCAACTAAGCTACTGTCAGACGATTTAGAAGACGACGAAGAAGACGAAGAAGAAGAAGAAGGAGAAGAAGAAGAAGAAGAAGAAGAAGAAGAAGACGAAGAAGACGAAGAAGAAGACGAAGAAGAAGAAGAAGAAGAGCCATTATACAGTTAAAACTTACAGATTCTTGGTGTAAACTTTAGGCTAATCTAGACAGTAGTTTAATTGTCAGACATGTTTGCCCACTAACTGGAAGGTTGCTGGTTTGAAAACCCTTTCCATAATGCATACTGTTATTGTGTTTTCTAGACAGAACAGGGACCAAGTTGTGAAGTACTCAAATTACTTTTTAACTAAGCAAAAAAGTAATGTATGGTTAAAATTGCCTAGTACTTTTTGAGGCACCTGCTTGTCTCCATAGAGATTATGTTGTTGATGATGACGTTCCATAGTAAGACTTTAAAGTGATTTCCAAGCAGTTGTCCTATGAGAGTTAATGGTTCAATTCTTGCTCTGACCATTGCATATATGTAATTGTTGTGTCCTTGAGCAAGACATTCACCCACTTCCCTATGTATGAATGCTCTCAGATGTTGTTTCCATTAATTCTAAAACGAAATAACCTATTTACAGACCTCTACAGTGATGTAAAACCATAAACATATCAACACAGGAAGTATTAGATCCTTACTCGTCGTCATGGCGTTTGCGTATGTAGTAGACGACTCCCACTATGCACCCGATGAAGGCCAGACTTCCCAGGATTCCTCCGATCACAGCTCCAGTGGAGGGGACGTCAGGGTTCTGCCTCTTCTCCTCTGCAAAGACACACATCAAAAAGGACTTTAGTATTTGTCACAGATCAGAGGCTGTAGAGCAGCGGAGCAGGGACATTTCTCTATATCATATTTATGTTTGACTCAGCAAGATTAATAACGCAGAGCAGACAAATGTGGTGAACAAACAGCTTTTTATGACAATAGAAGCAAAAGAGACGCTCGGAGGGAGTATGTAAATGCAAAAGGAATCCAATGACAACTCAGCTTATTTGTGGGTTATCAGACACAAACAAGTCTAAATGGCTGTCTGAAATATGAGTAGAGTGCAGCCGTCTCTGGACCAGCACTGCATGGAATACAGAACACAAACTTCTTCAATGCTTTACAAAGGTCTGAGTCAGGTCTCTGGTGAGTTCCCTTGAGTTCATATGAGCGTGATTGACATGCAGATTAGCCAAACAGGGACATGCACGGTCTGTATCAAAACAAATATGGTTGCTTATACGAGGAAAAAAAAAGGAAAACATATCACAGGGGACGTAAAAACATGGCGAATTTCTGAAGAGTCAAAAAGCAAAGCACTTAACTGTTCAAACTAAACTATCTGAGGTGAAAGTTTGATTTTTTTGTAAGTGATGGCGAACCAATGAACTCCTTGGTTTCACTGTGTCACTGAAATAAACAAATCTGATTGGACGATTGGGTTTGATCCTGACTCTACCAGGGAAATAACATCCTGGGAACACAGCTCCTATAGGATCATTCAGGTACAAACTGCCCCAACACAGTCAAGGGAGACAATTTTCTAGGAATGGGACTTTCTGCTCCTTTGTGGGATCTGAATCTTTTTGATCTATTCATTTCAAAGAGCTGTTCAAACGACCGGCTTTATAATATTTCATCTACAAATCTCGATAATACCAGAAGTGCTTAAAGACTGCTCCAGAATATTAATATTTCTGAATTATTGCTACACACTCTAATCTGCTGTTGAATGTTTATTTTCCAGAATTTGCCCCATTCAAAAAAACTTGTTTAATTTAGTTTTTAGTTGGTTAGCTGGCTCTTGGAGATCAAAAAGTCTGCCAATACAAAGATAACTATTTTATTTCTTATTTTTATTTATTTATTTAATTGGGACAGACATGATACAACATGAATGTAAATGTAAGTTTTGACTACCCCATTATGAGATTCATGTATTGTATCTAATTTAAAAAGTCCATTATTCTCCTTTAGTAAAAATCCTCTTGCTCAGTCCGTCCCATGTTAAATAACCGTACTGATACGAAAATCTTCAATACGTTCTCCAGTGTTCTTTCCTGAATGGTCTGTGGAAATTGAAAGCATCTCACGGTTTATTTTAGCGCATCTAGCTTCAGCGCTACATTAGTCTGCAGCACGCGGTGACCCTGACATTAAATTAAGCTTGTTTATTACCACCGGGGGCAGCATGGCACCAAAAATGACTATAAAAGCCCCTCATTACAGCATTGCCATTGTACAAAAGGAAGAAAAAATAATGAAAAATGCATTTAAAGTGTCATAAACGCATACACTATAATTTTTGCACGGAGTTAACAATAAAATTCTCTATACACAGTTGAAGCATAAAGTCCACAGGATTTTAGGACATTTTCAAGTTTTTCTAATTATGACTTGGTTTGGTGGGATAAATGTGGTAAATATAATGAGTCTTACATTAGTTTGTGGAAAAAAAGTTGAAAAGAAAAGTACAAAAACGCAGGAAGTAGTGCTGAGTTTTAAAAATGGCTCCCTCTACCAATTAATCATTTACACCAAAAATTCCATCCAAAATTCAGCGACAATTTATGCACAAGAATTTTTCTGGAAGTTTAAACCTACTGTTAAAGGTGCACTGTGTAACTTTTTTGGTAGAGGGTCCGCCGTCGACTTGTTGCTATGCTGATGTTATTGCTTTGCCTTGAATGTTTCGCAGTATGGCATTAGACTTATGCATCTTGCATTTATACAATTACAGGTGTGTTTGTGCTCAAAAATACATTGAAAACATACATTCTTACTGTTAGTGGGGTTGCGTCTCCCCAGATCTAACCTGTAACCTGGTAGCATCATCTGCTTGTCGCCATGGATACAGACAAGTTTAATGCCATACTGTGGAACTTTTAAGATAAAGCAATAACATCTCCATGGAGACAAATGGGTTGCAGACCCTTATGCAGTATACCTTTAATTATCGTTTATTTTTATTAGTCAAATCATAACTATTTAGACAAATCTGAACCCTTTTTGACCTTTTATGGTTGCTAAGTAACAGTTATGGAGGTTGCTCTACACATGTCATATCTAATGCCTGTGGGGACTCCCTGAATACTAGTTTTTGCATTTTGTCCGGGGTTAGCGGCTTAGCGTTCCATGTCAATCAAAGCTAACTGCTGCGTGCTGTATTTTCCATGGAGAGAGAGAGTTCATTTCATAATCAGCAGATGTAATTAGAGCAAATATTAAGGTTCAGAGACTTTCCTAAACCCAGTCCTGATCCTGACCCTTACCTTAACATGATAGTAACAAAATGTAAGACAAAAATCAACATCTGCAAGCGTAACCACTAACACCCTGTGCCACCCTGATGCATCAAAGGAAAATAAAAGAAAAGCTGGATGTGGTTTTGTTTTAATTTTAGGTTGAATTTAAAGGTGCATTGTGTAACTTTTGTGGGGGAGCGCCTGTTACCTGCTTGTGTCCATGAAGATGTTATTGCTTTGCCTGCAATGTTCCAAAGTATGGCATTAAACTTATCCATCTCCACAGAGACAAGCAGGAGACACCACCAGACCAATTTACAGGTAAGATCTATGAAGAGGTAACCCCACTTTTATTTGAGCAATAAAAACACACATAATTGAATAAATGCATCAAGTTTATATACAAGTTTAATACCATACTGTGGAACATTACAGGCAAAGCAAAAGAATCGCCATGGAGACCCCAACCCGAAAAGTTACGTGCCTTTAAGCTTTGTTTTGTCAAAAAAGTCGATCGTTTTAATACTTGGCAGTTCAGGTGAATAGTAAACACGGTTCCATGTCATTGGTCCGACAGCCCAATAGTCCGACAGCCCAATAGTCCGAAAATGGACCATCGAGTAGAGATCCCATCAGTCCGACATTCCATTAGTCCAACCACACAGTAGAGATGCGTAGATGACTTGTGACGCGCTGAGGATAAACCGTTTGTAAATTCGGAGTGTGGGTGGAATTCTCGTTCATTTAGAGAGCCACACCGGGGCGGGGAGCCACAAACACTAGAACAAGAAAATCTACGCCGTGCCATTAGCGAACCAGGACTAAACCAGGACTAAACCAGGACTGAACCAAATCTAAACCAGGACTAAACCATGACTGGACCAGGCCTAAACCAGGACTTAACCAGGTCTAAACCAGAACTAAATCAGTGTCATTAGCGTGTCTCTCCGCAGCCGCTGAGATGATCACCAGGACTACACCAGGACTACACCAGGACTGGACCAGGACTGGACCAGGACTGAACCAGGACTGAACCAGGTCTAAACCAGGACTGAACCAGGACTGAACCAGGATTAAACCAGGTCTAAACCAGGACTAAACCAAGACTGGACCAGGACTAAACCAGGACTAAACCAGGTCTAAACCAGGACTAAACCAGTGTCATTATTTATGTAATAAATACACTAAAGCCACTCTCTCAACCTGGTCTGCCATCGTTCCGAGAAAAGACGGGGGAAATGGCACTTGTTTCCAGGGCAACAGACGTCCTGGACGTGTGTCTGAACGCAGCACATTGTCAACTTGCCCTGGCCATGGTCCTGAATCAGCGGAGATTTTATATTTGCTCCTAAAGAAGTAGTCTGCTACAAAGTAAAACAATCCGTTTATTTCACAATCCCAACGCTGAACTCACGAGTCCAATTCAACTGTAATTCATGAAAATGAAATTAGCCTACATTAAATTAAGCAAATGAAGTTTTTAGTTAAACTGGTAAGCCTACAACATTTACCATTTGGACTAATTTAGTCACACAAAATGCATAAAACCCATCAGCGGAAGTGATACTACTATTTATACTCCACTAAAGACACGCTAATGACACTGGGTTTGTCCTGGTTCAGTCCTGGTCCAGTCCTGGTCCAGTCCTGGCCCAGTCCTAGTGTAGTCCTGGTACAGTCCTAGTGAGTCCGATGAGTCTCTTTTTTTTTCAGACTAATGGAATGTCGGACTAATGGGATCTCTACTCGGACCGATGGGCGGACCTCAGTAAACACTGGGTTGCCATGGTTGCAAAAGGAACTTAAAAACTTCCCCAAAAGCAAAGAGAAAAGAAATGAAGAAAAACAATACTTATTTTCTAAAAAAATTCAAAAATATCAAGTAAAATCTTAAAGATAATGATGTTAAGTATGTTTTCGTGGCAGTCTAAACTGTCGTATGCAGTGTAGTGCTGGTGATGCTGGTGGGACGTGGAGCCCTCACAGACTTTGAAGCACAGATGATAAAAGGATAATTGCGTGTGATTGCTCTCCATAGTCGCACAGGTCTGACTCAAACAGCCCAGTGTGTTTACAGCCAAATCAAAAGACAAATGGCGTGCTTTGAAAACATATAAAAGGTGTAAGAGATATTTTGATAGATTAAGAATACGTTTGTTGCTTTTAATAGTAGCCTTTATAATGTAATAATAATTTTATCTTTGGTGTCAAATACAAAATGGTTATAGGAGATATACAGTGGAGGGACAGTGAATATATGTGTTGTGGAAGTATTTGGGTCAGAATGAAATAGAGTTCTTGAGTCAAACAATTGTCTTTGTGTTGTTTATTCTCTTGCAAGAAAAAGAGCAAGTAGTGCAGAGAGTTTATCAGGAAGAAGAGAAAGCGAGAGACAGAGGATGGGGCAGTACCACACTGGGTTTTATACAGGCAGTACACAGGTCACCATGACATAAACATGACATACGCAAGTCATCAGGACATAAACATGACATATGTACACAGGTCATCAGGACATAAATAATGAGGGGAGGACTGGACAGTGAGGGGATGCACCTGAGAGAGGAAAGAAAGTTTCTGACTAAAAAAGTACTGACTGAAACTGGGGACAGATAATTATAACAGTAAATATGTTTAAGGACATGTTCAAATGTATTTTGCTACTACATATGGACAGAGGAGAGATGCAGAGGTGACAGAGACAGTGAATATAATCCTCAAATATTCAAAACATTACTATCAAAAACCTTGTAGTGAAGTAAGTATAATTTTCCTATACTGTTTTTTAATATTGTACCTGTAACTCAAGTTCAAACATTTCACTCAAGTCAAACAAAACACATGCATTGACTAGTCTGACCAGCAGGTGGCGGTGTGATCCCAGTACCGAGCAGGTGCATTTAGGAAACACCAAATGGGAGTGGTTTTTGGAGCACATTGCGCTCATCTGCTGCTGCTTTCACTGGATACAACTTATAATAGGTCTTTCTGAAATATAATAACAGAAACTCAAGCCCACTTCAGTTCATTAGGCATATGGGCTGCTGACCATAGAGGTTCAAATTAAATACATTTTGTAGACTGAAAAATACAACAAAAATACTGGTGTGTGTACTGTGTTCTTGCATGGTATGGTATAGTATGGTTTTATTTGTACAAAGGCAGTGCACAACAATACAAGGTCCTATATAACACAAAATTGATTCTTGTGAGCTTTAAGCCATGTTAGAATGGTGTTACCTCCTCAACAATACATCTCTACATCTACAATACCATTCTAAAGACAACACACAGCCATACACACAACCACACACACTCCTCTTTTCTAATCTCATATCGTTCTAAAAACACATAAAACTGATTTGAAGCGGCTAAGAATTCAAAGGCTGAATCTGTTTAACTGTCGAAATGTTGAAACAAATCAATACTAGCAAGTATTAGACCAGGTTGTCTGCGGGCCGTAGTTGTGATATCGCTCTGAAGGGGGAGTGCCTTAATGCAGGGAGCAAAGGAAGAGCATCAAAAATGAAAGTGAAACCTATACAACATGTTAATACATTGTTTACGGCGAATATAGCATCTATGTTATGTGTTAGAAATTAAATACCCGCTCTTTAAAGTATTTGGACACTGTATTAGTAAATTAATTCAGTCAAATTAAGTTCAATTGTAGCAGATTTTTGTATATTTTTATCTCAATTTATACGTGAACCAAGCCATTTGAATTCCTTTAGATTCAAACTCTCTCATATTGCCAGACAATCTCTCTTTTTTCAGAAACAGTAAAAATGAGCCCATATAGAAGTAGGTGGATACAGAGAGGCAATCTACACAGTAAAGTATAGAGCTGTAGCTTTTGCCCTGGAGGTCTCTGCGTAAAGACCCTCTCAATAAACAGTGACTCTGAGCACTGCATGAAAATGTAAGAGAGAGGGAGGGAGAGGAGGAGAGAGGGAGAGAGGGAGAGAGGGAGGAGGGGGAGAGAGAGGGAGGGAGAGGAGGAGAGAGGGAGAGAGGGAGGAGGGGGAGAGAGAGGGAGGGAGAGGAGGAGAGAGGGAGAGAGGGAGGAGGGGGAGAGAGAGGGAGGGAGAGGAGGAGAGAGGGAGAGAGGGAGGAGGGGGAGAGAGAGGGAGGGAGAGGAGGAGAGAGGGAGGAGGGGGAGAGAGAGGGAGGGAGAGGAGGAGAGAGGGAGAGAGGGAGGAGGGGGAGAGAGAGGGCGGGAGAGGAGAGGAGGAAAGAGGAACAGAGTGAGGAGGGAGAGAGAGGGGAGGAGAGGGAGGGCAAGGAGAGAGTGAGAGGGAGAGAGAAAGAGAGAGAGAGGAGAACAGAGTGAGGAGGGGGAGAGAGCGAGGGAGAGGAGAAGAGAGAAGAGTGTGAGGAGGAGAGGGGGCAAGAAGAGATTGAGAAGGGAGAGAGAGAGAGAGAGAGAGGACGCAGGGAGACGGCGGGCAAAAAGAGAGAAGAGAGTGAGGGGAGAGAGAGAGAAAGAGAGAAATTGGTTATAGAGTGGAGATGAGGGTGAGAAACAGAGCAGGAGATAGGAAAGAGGAGAAGAGGGGACGTAGACAGACTTGGAAAAAGAGAGGGGTGGAGAGAATGAAGAGAAAGAAAGAGAGAGGGATGGAGAGATTGAAAAGAAAGAACAAGAGAGGTGAGACAGAGAATAACAAGGGATAGATGAGGATAAAGACAGGGTAGAGGAGAGGGGGCAGAGAACGAGTGAGAGAACATTAAAGAAAAAGGGAGGGGTCGGGGATAGGGGAGAAGAGAGGAGGGGTTAGGAGACAGAGCAGGAGAGAAAGAAAGGAGAGAGAGGAGAGAGAATGGGAATCATGGGATAGGAGAGGTGGCAGGGAGAAAGAGAGCGGAGGTGAAAGAGGATAGAGAAAGAGTACAGGGAGCCAGTTAGTGAGAAAGACGAGAGGAGAGAGTACACAGAGATGAGAAGAAGTGTATTTTTAAGCACCTGCAGTATACTGTATGTTTAAATACAGTGAAAATGAGAGAACCCCCTGGACTTACTCATAAATACATTAATATTTCCACCAACAGCACTGCCCACTGAACACTGCTCTGGAGCCAACCACACCAAAACTTTACTTTCACTTAACTTTTGAGTGGGTGAACTTTTCTGGTGACGAGTTAGCTGATTTTTCTAGAAGGTTCCACAGTATGGCGTTAAACTGATCTACCTCCATGGAGACGGGCAGGTGAGGCTACAGGGCCAAGTATTTTTGCAGAACACCTGAAAGTGAATAATCTAAATGGAGACAAGCAGGTAGCAAACCAAACAACAGAAAAGTTACAGATTGCAGCTTTAATTGAGCGGGTCCTAAATTGACAGCTGACAATCTGATTCTGTGATACCAAGAGAGGAATAAAAAAGAGCACAGGAGTTAAAGAAAACATATTGTGCTTTTATCTGATAATTATAATCTATGATACCTGTGGATCATTATCAGTCATTATCATCATATAATCATTATGTTATAATTTTAAATGTAGAATATTCATCTTAATAATGGATAGCCCAATGGAAGCTACTACAGCAAAGAGCTGCGTGACCTCCAATGGATAGCTGCAGATCAGAACACAAATCACTCCAAATACAACTTTGGGTGAGTAAATCATGAGAGGAAACAAATATAGCATGGTTAAAAGCTCTGAAAAGTCGGGGTCCGCTTTACAGGGCAAGCTATCATTGAAACTATAGGTAACACTGATCATACACATTTCTGCAATAAATTCAAATGTGTAAATTCAAGGTTTAAAATTGATTCTGATTAAGAGGTAAACTCATTTACCTACAACCTTGACAGATCCTTTCCACTTTACATTACACAACTGCAAAAACAATGAAGGGTCATCTGTATTCAGCAGCACACGCACAATTAAGTGAAACTAATCACGTACGCGGCACTATCAGAAAACATTAGTGTATCCCGATTATAGATTAAACCATAACCATGTATTAACACGTGTCACAATGCATAGCCAAAGCTGTCAGAACCATGCCTATAGCTGGGATTATATTTGTAAAACAATGACATCTCTAATCTATCATTTAAAAACAAGCGCTCCCAAAGACGGCTTCACATAAAGGCCAGTAAATGCCACACGGTTCATTTCCATAAAAATGAAGTTTAAGAGGGACGTACCCGGACAAATGTCAAACACACCCAGAGCTGTTATCATCACCAAACGCTAGAGTTACCATGACCGTACACGACTTTATGTCACTGTTAGAGGTGCATTACGCAACTTTTCTGGTGTCTGCTACGTGCTGGTCTCCATGGAGATGTTATTGCTTTGCCTGGAATGGTCCATGGTATGACTTTAAACATATCCATGTAGTATTTATTCATTATGTGTGTTTCTATTGCTCAAAAATACAATCATTTCTTCTGTGAACTGTAATGTGCCATAGTGCTGTAACGTGCTCGTCTCCCTGGTGATAGATAGGTTTAATCTATACTGTGGAACATTCTAGACAAAGCAATGACATTTCCATGGAGACAAACAGGTGACAATCTACTAGAAATGTTACGCAGTGCACCTTAAACGTTTTTGTATTCTGAAAAATGCAAGATTCGATTTCGTTTTGACTTTGTTACAGTAATTGTTGGACATTTTCGCAGTGTGGTTAGAGCTTCTAGGTACAAAAAGATAAATTTTCAAGTAGTAAAATAAAGAATTGAAATGACTTTGTGAGCTCTGTAGTTTTTGAGGAATTAAGATCAAGGAAAGTCTATTACATCAAGATCTTTCATAAAGTAAGGTGAAATTCTTTGATACAGTTCGGTGTGAAGTTGTTAAAATGTGGTAAAAGTTTCATTTGGCTCTATCTAACCCAGTCCGTTACATCGTGCTGGGAGTGTTCTACATGTATCTGTGCGGTGGAATGTTCAGCAGTTACCATGGTGCCTCAATGCAAACGTAAGCAAGCAAGGTCAGTGCAAAATTCACATACTAACGAATATAAGAAAATGTACTGGTTGCCGTATAATTCACAAAATGGCGCACGAGACCTACAAAACACACAATTTACTTTATATTTTGGCTCAGTCCCAGAAACATATTGAATAAAATGTGTCTAAAAGTGCAGAGAAGTAGTGAAAGCAAGGATTTACAAAAGATAATTGGAATTTGGAGCACGGAAGGAAGTACATGTACTCGGAAAATTACAGGATTTTAGAAATGCTAAATTTGACAGGAATTGGGTTTTCAGCTCAGTGTTCTGGCAAAAATACTACCATTCAAAACTCAGGTAGTAGAGAAAAAATTGACGCTACTGCAGTAGGATTTGGTTATTTCTGACAGACAGGTGAAGTTAAGTGAAACAAAAGTATAAGTATTTGTGGTAGCAGTAAGTGTAAGTAGTCGGGGTTGTAGTATTCGTCGTAGTAGTTTTAGTAGTAGTAGGATTGTAGTAGGATTGGTATAGTGCCTCTAGCATAATCAGGCATTTGAAGGAAAAATAGTAGTTCTTGCTATAGTTGTGTAGTAGTAGTAGTAGTAGCTGTAATAGTGTAGTAGTAGTAGTAGTAGTAGTAGCAGTAGTAGTAGCAGTGGTAGTAGTAGTAAAAGTAGTAGTAGCAGTAGTAGTAGTAGCAGTAGGATTGTAGTAGGATTGGTATAGTGCCTCTAGCATAATCAGGCATTTGAAGGAAAAATAGTAGTTCTTGCTATAGTTGTGTAGTAGTAGTAGTAGTAGCTGTAATAGTGTAGTAATAGTAGTAGTAGTAGTAGTAGTAGTAGTAGCAGTAGTAGTAGCAGTGGTAGTAGTAGTAAAAGTAGTAGTAGCAGTAGTAGAAGTAGTAGCAGTGGTAGTGGTAGTATTACAGTTGTAGAAGCAGTAGAAACCCCTTTTATTTAACACATTTTTGACTATGTCCAAATCATATTTTTAGTTCAGTTCTTGATTCATTACAATCTGAAGTAACAGTCATTTTCTCGAGTACAGATTTTTACTTCTTCTACTTTGAACAGACCAAACCCTACAGACACTCGTGATCTTAATAGAGTCATTTTAAACATCAGTAGAATTAGAAATTATGAGATACCTGCAATAATATTATCAGTAAAAGTAGTAGGCTATGTTAATATATAAATGTTAATTTCTACAGAATTATTGCTCAACATGAAATAAAAACTGTAGTGATCCCGACACTCTGCTCTTTATGACTGAAGTCCACATGTTTTTAATCAGATGGAAGAAGATCAAATCGAAAATCAAGATCGATCAATATGGGCTGAAGAAATGATGATTCTACTTTTCCCATATCACCCAGCCCGAGGTGAAAAGCAACAACAGTATTTCGACCAAACCTCTACTGCCTGCATCACTTTACCTAAGGCCCCATATATTTTACACTACAACTGCCTCTGTCCCATATTAACCCCCATCTATTACCCACCCTCTCCCCCCTGTACGCCTCACTGTGGGCTCCGGGGGATCTCTGTAATATTTATGTGAATTATCAAACATTCATACAGTTAAAGCAATAGCGGGTCCCTATTGCTTTTAAAGGGAGTGGGCAGATCTAAGCACTACTGTGTCTGTGCTACTGTCAATCTGCACTGGAAAAGATAAGAGAAGAAAAGAGTTTAAATGACTTCAGTTAAGATGATCAATTTTACATTGATTCATTTTGTCTATAATATTTATTTATTTATGTATTTATCTATTATTATTATTATTATTATTATTATTATTATTATTATTATTATTATTCAATACTAGTAATTTTGACTTTTTTTAAATATATATTTTCATTTCATTGTAAATTAACACAGTATGAATGAATGAATGAATGAATAATGGCCTTCATTTGTCCATTTCTTCACGTGTACATGTTCATACAAAGAAATCAAAATTGGACCTGTCTAGTACAAGTCATTTTAGGCAGTGTGGTAATGTGTGTTTAAATGCATAAATATATCCCAGGTTCAGGTGTTTCGGATGTTTTTGTATAAATCTAAGTCTGTATGTACATATGTCTGTGTCTGTATGTACGTATGAATGAATGCATGCATGTATGTACGTACGTATGTACGTACGTATGTATGTACGTATGTAAGTATGTATCTACCTACCTGTCTGTCTATTGATCTGCTTATTTATTTATTCTTTCATTCCAGGTCAGACCCAGTGAGCTCTACATTTAAACACCCCGTTACAGCCATTACCTTGTAGTTTGGATTCATTCAATTACTTTAGTTTTTCGTTTTTTGTTTTTTTTTACAGTGCCCTCTTCCTCCTCTGTTCTATGTGTAAAAAGCCTTCACAAATGCGCCTGTGTAACGCCATTATCTCAGTGACAGTCAGGTGGGAGAGGCTGGCTCTGCATCACGCACGCTTAAAACCAAATTGAAACAACAATCTTTTTCTGAAGCGCTCCATTAGGCCCTGTTATATCCAGCTCCACCAAAACACATTATGCCCAAGGA
This sequence comes from Taenioides sp. WSHXM2023, assembly GCA_029959045.1. Taxonomy (NCBI): domain Eukaryota; kingdom Metazoa; phylum Chordata; class Actinopteri; order Gobiiformes; family Gobiidae; genus Taenioides; species Taenioides sp. WSHXM2023. Next base: position 24,936,672 of record CM057097.1, on the reverse strand, counting down.
CTGCACTTAACCATCTCTCAAATACGTGGATGACAACACAGAGGGAAGTGAAAAATGCGAGCTAGCGGGGTTTGAAAGGGTGCTTTTTGGGTACATCTGGACCATTTTGATAGTGGGTGCCAGTTGTGGGTGCCAGTGTAAAATAAAAATAGATGATTCGATATCATGAAATGTTAAGTTGAGAAAAGGTTCAGTGTTCTGTTTTCAGTTTTAAAGGGGTGATTGGATAATTTGCAGCGGATGTCATCAACGTTCTCTGGGGGTTTGAAGCTAACTGTAGGCTCTGCTGTGTCTGAAGCTCCGTTATTCAAATTAGACTTTAATCTGAGTTTTGTTTTAACCCAGTATGACCATTAAAGGTGCACTATGTAATGCTTTGGTTGGAGGTCCGTCACAGGTGAGCTGGTTGACTTTTAAACAAGCCCTTCTCGCAGTCACAAACTAGGAAACAGTTTTTCAGTTCGTTTTCACCTTTTTGTTGAAAATCACACACCTAAACAGGACCATGAACGCTCGTATTGTTCACAGGCTCCTGAAATTGTGTTGTTTAAATCCCTTTTGTATTTTTTCTTCAGTTTTCACACTATTTTAAAACGTATCTGCAGTGTTTGCTAATGTGTGCAGTTGTGTCACCATGGTAACTTCTGAATATTCCGCTATAGTCATACATGCAGTTCACCCCCAACGTGATTTCACTGCATAGTATCAATATGGATCTTGTCTAGTGAGGTGTTCCGTCACATGCTTGTTGTCGCTATATCTTATTCCTGTGCCTGAAATGTTCCACAGTCTGGCATTAAACATATCATTGGTTTATTTAAGTGCAGATAGTTTACTGCAAAAAAACACAATTTTTTGATATGTTAGAAAGTTGTTTCCTCATCAGAAACACAAAGTTTTGTTTTCTTCACACATGTTTAAACACACAATCCGTGAATATTCATGTTGCTGTTTAGGGGTTTGATTTTCAACAAAAGGTGAGAGTAACAAAAAAACTGTTAAAAGCTAATTATACTTTTACACGTAAGAAACTTGTTTAACAGTAAAAACCTTGCAGTTCCAATTAAACCAGCTCCTTCAGGCCAGATTATGTTGCAATAACACTCACCTTAAAGTCTAACAAAGCCTCAGACAGAGCAGTGCCTACAGTTGGTGTCCCACTCCCAGGGAATGCTGATGACATCAGCTGCAAAGCATGAATACCACGTCTTTAAAGAGAAATTTTTATTGCAATTCCAGTGATTCTTTTCAGCCATTCTGTACCCAAGAGTCTTCACTATATTGACTCTTCTGTGATTAGTTTCTATTCATTAGCCATCTGTATGCCAGCTCATTCTTCTTCATTGGACAGTGATCGGGGAAACAGTGCACTTGGTTTTCGAAGCTGAAATAGTGGGATTGCTTCTGTGAGGTTGTGTGGTAAATTTGTCTCCCTGAACGCTTTTGTCTCGTACAGTTCACAGGTTAAAAATAGCTCTTCGAGTTTAGGGCTGTGTGAGACAAAAGGAGGAAGTGAAGGAGGTAAGGAAGGGGCTAGGGAAGGAGGTAATAGCGGAGGCATACTGACAAAAACTGAGAATTTTAATATAGTTTTTACTCTCTTGATAATGATTTTCAGGGTGGTGTTATTGCAATGCATATGAAACATTATTAAACTATTTTCTGATCTATGTTATAATGCTGTTTCCTCAAAACAAACATATCTAGAGCTGTCTTTTGTTTCATTGACACATGTTTAATGCACAAATCCTGCATATTTAGTCTCTCAGGTTCTTCTCTTAAACAGAAAACACTGTGTTCCACCTTGTGATGTCATTGGGGTAATACAGGAAGTGCTCCACTGTGTTTTTAAATGCCATATACATTAGATTGGAATTACCACTCTCCATTAAACAAAACATAAAAGGTAGCTGTTAACTTGAAAACTACCTCTACATGACATCACAAGGTGGAACAGAGCATTTTGAGCTGTGCAGTTGTAGACAGACTAATACATAAAGGGTTACTCAAGTGTGTGAATGAGACAAAACTCAAATCCATGTAAATTTCTGATGAGGTAACAACATAATAACATGGCATAAACCTAAAATATTAAATGTAATCTAAATGTTAACTTTGCAGAAATATCACTTTAATCCCTTATTTTAAGTTTCTCTTCATGTTCTCATGATCAGATCTTGTTGCTGCAAAGATGGTAAACTCCCTATTCTAATTTAGCTTTACAGCAGCTATCTTGATATTATCTTGTATAAAATATATCGGCTACCTTTAGTATAGGAAATGAAGGAGGCAGGAGAGGAGACAAGAAGGTAGGAGGTAGGACATAGAAGGTAGACTAGAGTAGGAGGTAGGAGTCAAAGGCAGAGTAGAAAGTAATGGATAGTAGGTAGGACACAGAAAATAGGAAGTGAGGGGAGGAGGTAGGACTTAGAGGATAGGAGACAAGTGTAGATATGAGATATAAGAGATGTGGGGAGGAGGTAGGACACAGGAAAGAAGGGCAGAGCAAAGTAGTATAGGACAGAGGAGATAGGAGGCAGACAAGGTTAGGATGTAGGACACAGGAGATAGGAGATGAGGGAGAAGGTCGTGCATCCGACACAGGAGATAGGAGGTAGGAGACGAGGGAGGAGGTAGTGCACAGGACATAGGAGGTAGGAGACAAAGGAGGAGGTAATGCATAAAACAGAAGATAGGAGATAGGAAACAAGGGAGGAGGTAGTGGACAGGACATAAGAGATGAGTGAGGAGGTAATGCATAGGACAAAGGAGACGAGTGAGGAGGTAATGCATAGGACAAAGGAGACGAGTGAGGAGGTAATGCATAGGACAAAGGAGACGAGTGAGGAGGTAATGCATAGGACAAAGGAGACGAGTGAGGAGGTAATGCATAGGACAAAGGAGACGAGTGAGGAGGTAATGCATAGGACAAAGGCGATAGGAGACGAGGGCAGATGTAGTGAATAGGACATAGGAGATAGGAGGTAGAAGACGAGTTAACGGTGATAGGGTTGCCAGATCTGCAGGAAAAGCAGCACGAGGAGATTTAAAGGTCTGAGTGCTCCCCGGGGAAGACATGACTGACACCAGATCAAATGTGTGTCTCTCTCTCCATCTTCTTCCTCCTCCTTTACCCCAAATGTGAAAGTCAGAGAGGGCAGGAGGGGCTGTCAATCAATACAGAAAGGAAATATTAAGATGACAGTTTCAAATGAACAATGAGAGGAAAAGATGGCAGTTTTCAACCAAAATAGATCAAATTATGGACAGAGTTAGATATTATATGTTTGTAACTGTTATAAGTGATCCATATTCAATGTCTCTCCTCTGTACCTCACTGCAAAAAGTTAAATCCAGGTAAGTTAAAATGACTTAAATTACAAACATTTTACTCTATTTGATAAGAAAAAAAATTGTGCCAATGGAATATGATTTATTTTCTTAATTCAAGCAACATACTTTTTTTCTTTTTTTTCATTTTAAGTTGAAACAGTTCTTGTTTTTTTCAATGTGACAATGTATTTTCTTAATTTAAGTACAAAAAGTCTTGTTCCACTGGTAGATTATTTTACTTGTCAATTTTATTTGAAATTCACTCAAGAAGATTTTCTAAACCCAAGTAAATTTAACTTTTTGCTGTGTTTTGCAGCCCTCCTCTGTACCATTTATTCTTTGCCTATACCAAACAAATTACTGTTTACTCCTATTGACCCCAGTGACTTCATCGTGCCCTCACAAAAACCTCTCACACCTCTGAATCAAAAAGGCCGTCCCCTCCTCTCTCCACTGAAAAGCAAACGCACACACGCACACACACGCAAAGAAATACATTCAATCACATAGGAATCCATAAACACACACAGTGGCCACCCGCGAATGAAAAGACCAGTAGAAGTGCGAGAGGAGCAAAATTACTGCAATCACGCCGCAATTATGATAAATAAAAAAGAATTATTATAATCTCCCAGGCTAAAAGCTTCGTTTATTTCTTTCATGGAACCACTTGAGAGCTGAGCCTGAACAAAAAGGTGCAGGGGAGGAGGAGGAGGGATGCACAAAGTAGTTACAGCAGTGAAAAGAACTGCTCAGAAAATGCACTGGTTTGGGTAATGTCCCTCTTGCACAGAACAGCAGTTTTATAAGGCAACAATAATACAACCAGATAAGATATACTTTTACTCTACTGTCTTCCTAGAAAGAGGAAATGAGGTTCAAGTTCCGTCCAGCTGAATTATGTTTTAAAGTGGACCTGTTTTAAGCATGTTATAGCAGTTGTCCCTCGCGATTTACTCTCTCAAAGTTGTATAAGAAATCTTTAATACTCCCATTTACCCCACCACTGGTACACGACCACTGCTCTATACTTACTTCATTCTCCTATTTAATTTTCTTAATCAGTGATATGCATAGGATTCGGCAGCATTGTGTAGTCATTTTGTTACAAATGAAAAAAAAATCTGCTGCTCGTTAGCGTGATTTGTAGATATCCATTAGAAATGCAGACAGCTGCACAGCTCTTTGTTGTGAGCACATTTACAAAGACTTCAGCTCCCGCTGGGCACCACAGTTTTCTAACATTGAAGTCATGTGTCATTCTTTTATTAATTTGTTTTAGATTCATATTGTGATTTAAAATGTCCAAATTCTAACATAATGATCCACTGGTGTCATAAATTACAACTATATAGCAGACACAAGCACAATAGGTCTTCTTTGAAGCCTTAATATGGAACTTTTTTGCCCTTAAGGAATCCATGCAATTGTCTTTCCACCTCCAGAAAGGGATCACTTAATCAAACAGTTAAATTGCAAAAACAGATATGTTTTGAAAAACTGTTAGTGTTTTTTCTTTTTGTTACTATCGTCCCTGACATTATCAAAGAAAATAATGTCAGTCTTTAAAATGACATTTATTCGTTTTTGCAAATGAACTCAATATAAACAAGGCAGTGTCTTAGTGGTTAGAGTGGTTATTTCGCTTTGTGCTGTCTGTATCTAATTAGAAAGTGGTTTTCTGGTTATCAGGAAGTACATGTTGCTAGCATGCTAGTTGTTTTCAGCAAAACTCCCCTCTGGTTTGTTAAAGTTGTGAAAAATACTCATCATGGTGAATAATTAGGATGCTCAGAATGCATAAGGTAAGTGAGGAATAACTTTGGACCACTGCAAACTGTTTAAAATGAACAAGTTCTGTAAAAATCCGGTACAGCACCTTTAACTTGACAAGTTCACACAGACACTAACCCCATACAACAGTGAGCTGTAATAAAGCCATCCGCACACAGCCCCAGTCTGGTGAATTTTAAGCCCAGTCCGGGGGAGCGTCCTGAGGTCACTCGCTCCTGAAATAGGCCCTTATTAAGATGGAAGCTCAGGGCCAAGTTTCACAGATAAACAAGCACCAGGAGGGAGGGAGAGTACAGAGCAAGACAATACACACTCATGTACCAACCCCCCATAGAAACTGAACATGTATATTTAAAACAGCACAGTGCCTTCAGTCACTATTATATCATTAGAGATTAAAGAGGGGGTATTAAACTTCTATGGGGTATTAACTGCTAACCCATAACATATTTAGATCACCCTGTTACCTTTTATTATTTTGAAAATGCTCTATTTGCTGAAAACGGCGCCTTAACATCACTTTGTTTTTGATGCTCTTATAAATGATGCTCACTTATAAATTTAGTTTATTTATGAGACAGACAGTGCACGATATACATTAACCTTAACAGGAGAGATGCATTGTGCCAGATTGTAGCGCCAGAGCTCATTTCCACCTGTAGTCCCTGGTGTATGTTTTTTAGGTTTGTGTTTTCCATGCTAAGTCACTCCCCCTTCAGAGCGCTATCACAACACAATCAGCTGATGAAACTACTGCACATCAAGTTGCTATCTACAGTTTTAGTATCACGTTTTTGTATATTTATGGCTCGTGGGCAGAGCATTGGACAGAATCTCACAGGTATCCATAAGGAGGGTTTGAATAGGACATGGGAGAGATCACTAAATTATTTAAACATGCATGGATGACATCTAAAACCTCTTCAGGGATGTTTCTGATGAGGGAACAATGTTATAATATGGTAGAAAGCTAAAAAATATGCAGATATTTTTTGCATAATACCCCCTTTGTCAAAAAACTCTGGTGAGATCTCTGTTTTGTGACTTTTTGACCCCCAAATTCCAACTATTGCATTTTTCCAGCTGTGGGTGCTTGAGGTTTTATACTATTCGAAACAACCACCAACCACATAAGGAGACAGATACAGACTGATTTCTTAAAATATACAATTCTCCTGATGTTGGAAAGTGGTATCTTACACCAAACATAAGAGAGAAAGCGATGTCATATTGTAACACAAGATCATACATCTGCCATTCAATTCAATTCATTTTCAAAAAGCCCAAAATAACAACAGCAGTCGCCTCTCAATTACTTCTTGACTAGTCTTGAAAATTGAGCACTCTTACAGTAAGCGGGCGTCACTTCTTCACTTATAACTTTCCTGCCTATTGGCCTGGTGGTGTTGCGTTCTTGTTTCGATGGATAGAAAGAAGTTTAATGCCATACTGTGAAACATTCAGAGCAGAAAAATATCATTTCAACATTTCATTTTAAATTAATATCACGCTGTCCCTAAAAAGCACCGAGATCTATTTGTCAGTTTCGCAGATACATCCGGAGATTTGACAGACTTTTACATTTGTCAAGGTTACCAATAAACGCAGAGGGCACAGTGTGTACAATGTGACTGTCCATCACAGAGACAGCTGAACAGACAGGGGGCGCTGCTCTGACCTGTCACTGTGTGTCAAGAACAAAAGAGACAAGTCCAAATGTGGAGCGCAAATCAGAGGAAAGATGGAGACGGGAACTGCAAGAACAACCAGACTGTCAAAGATCCAGAGACACACACACAGACACACACACGCACGCACGCACGCACGCACACACGGGAGGAGGAGGAGGTCTGGCAGCAGTGACAGGTACGGGTCAACAGGTCAAAATCATAGAGGAGGGTTATACAGGAGGAGAAGACATTTTGCGGTATTTTTATCGATTGGAGAGAATCATAGAAGAAAAAAATATATAGTTTTGCAGAAAAAAAGAAAAAAAGTCCTCAAAATGGCGTTCATAATAAGAAAACCTGATGAAAAACAAAGGTGGATAAATACACAAATGCATCGCCATCTTCATCTTTATTAAGACGTTGTTGCTGTATATGCGTGGAATAAGTCACCATCAGGCCAAGAATGTATTTTTTGTATTTCTATTTTGTATTTTTATTTTGTTTAAAGTCGCAGAATTCTAAGATATCATTTTATAGTTTGCCGTCACTGTGTTTGGACATTTCTTTCAAAAACTGTGAATTTGTGAGTCTGTGAGTTTTTTTTTTTACAGTCCCCATTCTAGAACGTGAACCTGCTGATACTTCACAGTGGCATCACACTGGGGGTGTTCTACATGTATGTGTACTGTGGAATGTTCAGCAGTTACCATGGTGACACAATGCACCTATCAGCAAACAATGCCAAAAATGATTTTAATATAGTCTGAAAACTCAGATCAAGTCTAACAAAGCCTCAGACAGAGCTTGCCTACAGTTAGCATCACACCCTCAGAGAATATATTGATGACTTCAGCTGCAAAGTATAAATTCAATACACGCAAAAAAACACAAAATTTAATACCATACTGTGGAACATAATACACACAAAGCAATAATGGAGCAGTTGGCCGATCGCCCACCAGAAAAAAATTACACTTTCAGTATAAACCAGCTCTTTCTGGTCAGATTGTGTTCAAATAAAAACTCAGATTAAAACCTAACAAAGCCTCAGACAGAGCATGCCTACAGTTAGCATCACACCCCCAGGAAACGTTGACGACATCAGCTGCAAAGTTTCAACTGAACACACGCAATAAAGATAAATTTAATGCCATACTGTGGGACATTACAGGCAAAGCCCCATCAAAATTCACACGTTTACTATCTCTGTTTATAGTATAGTATAGTATAGTATAGTATAGTACTTACATATTTACTTTGCTTGCTTTGAGTAGGTCTAATAGCCCCGTCTTATCAGTTCATTCACCGCATGCCAAACGCTTTACATTTGAGCGTCTTTATGCACATCACAATCATGTTTTGAAGCCAGTTTCACCGCTGTCATGTTTATTATCATTGCTCACTAATTATTACCATCACAGACACACTTTAATTTGAGATCTGACACGTCTCGCCCCCGAAAGAGAGGTGCAACAAAAACAATCATTGGATATGACATTTTAATACTCAGCTTTGGTCTGCTGAAATTATGCTCTGTCAGAGTTCAAAAAGAACATTTTATTTTTTTCTGCAAATTTGAGACAAAATTGAGTTGGAGGTGTTGATTTGTTACTGTTTTTCTAGCATTTGTACAGTGGAGCAGAGTTGTGAATAAGAGAAAATTGGAGATTGGTGTCTCAATAAATAATAATTTTACAGTCAAAAGTAACAAGAATGGATTAGGAAAATAAGGTGGAATAGAGGAGGGAGTAAGTAAGTATTTTTTTTTATTTATATAGCGCTTTTCACAAACATATGTCACAAAGACGCTTTACAGTTCATTATTCATTCACTCCAGACCCGGTGGTGGTGAGCTCCTATTGTAGCCACAGCTGCCCTGGGGCAGATTGATGGAAGCAAGGCTGCCAATCTGCGCCATCGGCCCCTCCGACCACCACCATCACTCACGCACACACCACTTTCATACTAGGCAATGTGGGTGAAGTGCCTTGCCTAAGGACACAGCGACAGTTTTTGTGACTGGTGCCCCACTGTGGCATCTGATGTTCCCAGCGTCTCCCGTCCAAGTACTAACCAGGCCTGGCCCTGCTGAGCTTTTGAGATCTGACGGGCTCAGGCTTTGACAATCTGGTGTGGTCATATACCGACGGGAGAGTGAATATATGGTACAGAGGAGGGACAGTGGATGTAGAGGGATTTTCAGACTACGTCACTTGGCGCTCTTCTGTGCATGTCTCCTGCAGAAAGAGCCGCTGTCCTGTCTGGGATCATGTCAGTGTCTCGTAGGATTTCAGCAGATTTCAGGCTCTCCCTGAAATCTGCTGAATTTCAGGGACAGCCTGAAATCTCTAGGTGTATCTGTCAGGTATGAGTGAATGTTTGGCTACTGAAGTTTGTGAATCCGCTGTGCTGTGTTGCCAAACAAATAATCCGTATGGTACAGAGGAGTGAGAGTTAAAAAAAACAAAAAACAAAAAACAAATGCCCACTGTCTAAACTTGACAATTCAAGTTCAAAATACTTTAATTTACTTGTCAAATGTTCCCCTTTTATCTTTATAGCCTGCTAATGGTCCACTTGAAACAGACTTGTAGAGAATTAAAATAAAAGAATGGTGATACAGTACGTCTTTGTAATGTCATTGGAGTGGAGATGATGACGACGAGACACTGGGCTGATGAATGGAGGGAGAGAGTCAGATTGAGTTTTAAACAGACAGTGAAATAAAAGAAGTTCTGAAGAGCAGATTATTCAGATCGAGCCACAATGGGAAATCATCAAATCATTAAGAAGTCACTAAGAGAACAACACGGCGTGAAATGAAGGAAACTGAGTGTTTTTTTATACTGCACAAGTTTGAAAAGCTCACGTCTCATCCAAATCAGAGTTTATTGTTTAAAGTTTTGACGTCACGGTAAAGGATGTAAATGTATTCATAACTCAGTAACTGAATATTTGAGGTATGTGCATTTCTCATTTCTCTTTCCTCGCTTCCTTCTCCTTGATTCCTCTCCTCAATCCTCAGGTTTTCAGCTGTCAATCTAATGTGTCATATTAAGTGGCATCCCAAAGAAAACCACGGAATGAAGGAGGAACCATGAGGGAGGCTTCAGGAGCAGACATCAGAGAAAAGAATCAAACTTTTTCGGTCTCCGTGTGTCTCCTCTGTGGGTGGGACTTCCTCATTCATTTCCTGCAGAATCGTGGAGAGGAATCAAGAAGAAGGAAGCGAGGAAAGAGAAATGCGACGCAGCTAAGGACAAAATTAGTGGATGTATTATGCAAAATTGATTTTTATTTACATTTAGACACTCAAAGTTGTATTTGGAGAGATTGGTGCCTGTTTGAGTAATCTTTAATCGTTTATTTTCACGCCATTTTGACGTTCAGCTCCGGTTTTTCCACCACTGGCACACGCCCACTGCTCTGTACTTACTTCATTCTCCAATTTTATTTTCTTAATCAATGATACATGTAGGATTTGGCAGCGATGAGTAGTCATTTTGGTACAAATGAAAAAAAAAAAAAATCCGCTGCTCACTATCCACGGGAGGAGCCAGCAACTGCACAGCTTTTTGTTGACGTTTACGGCAACGTCAGCTCCCACTGGGCACCACAGTTTTCTAATACAGAAGTTAGCAGACTTATTTTTTTATTACATTGTTTTAGATGAATATTGTGATTAAAAATGTCCAAATTCCAGCATAATGATCCTACGGGTGTCATAGATTATAACTGTGTAGCAGACACAAGCACAATAACACTTCTTTAACTAAAACAGGGTGTTATTAGGGTGTGTTCGCTTCTCTCTTCAGACAGATATTTAAACTTATTTTTATACTACATTTTTTCCTATATTTGAGGCAAATTTGTATTGCCCTAGTACAGCTATATTGTACAAGTAGCTCTTGAGGTCAAAACAAGTCCACTGTGAACAGGCTATATGTAATTATAACACGTTTTATTGTCTGCTGATCTGCTAGTTGTTGATGGTAAAACTCTGACAGTTGTGAAAAGCAATTATAAACTCATCATGGTGAATAATTAAGATTTTCAGAATGCATAAGGTAAATGAGAAATGAGAAATGACTTTGGACCACTGCAAACAACTGATTGAAATGAATGAGCTTTTCAAATCCCTGCCAGAAGTGAAAAAGCTGCTTTGATGTGTGACTAAGCATACTCTGTTAAAATATTTTGTCCAGTTCACAAAATTCAATTTTCTTCTGCTATGTACACCAAGGTTAAAGTACAATATATTGGCCTTGGATATTTCTGCAGCATTTGTCCATCAGTTCCATACAGGTCAAATGAGAACCACAGTGCAGCTTTCATGGCTCTTTTCCAAATAAAAATAAGTTAGGAAGTGCTTGGATGATTATTTTTTAGTTGAAATGTTTTATTGCATTTGTTTATCACCATGGGGACAAGCAAGCAACACCACAAGGACAATGTTCTAGTCAGATCAGTGAGGAAAACATACGTATTCAAGGTTTAGCAATAAAAACACCAGCAATTCCACCACATTTCCAGGCAAAGCAGTAACATTTCCATGGAGACAAGCAGTGACATTATGCTGGGGGTGTTTTACATGTATCTCTGTGATGGAATGTTCAGCAGTTACCATGGAGACACAATGCATACATTAGCCAAAATTGCCAAAAAAAAGTTTGAAGATCGTCTGAAAACTCAAGAAAAAATACGAAATGGATTTAAACCACACATTTTCAGGAGTCTGGGATCAATATGAGCGTCCATGGTCTTGTTTAGGTGTTTGATTTTCAACAAAACGTGAGAGTGACTAACTGAGAAACTGCACAAATCAGCTCACCTGTTGTAGTTCCAGTCAGTTCTTTATGGTCAGATTGTGTTAAAATAAAGCTCAGATATACAAGTCTAACAAAGCTTCAGACAGAGCAGTGCCACCAGTTAGCTTTTTTCAGTACTGACACATGTTCAAATGAGTATCTACTTTCTAATTAGGTTGGTATAATTTTTTTTTACAATTAGGTAGTACACATCCTCGCCTGCTTCATTTGTACCGGATGTTTGAGATTTCTCAGAAGCAGAAATCTGAGGCGTTTGACCTTTTTGAATAAATCATTTTCCTCTCGTGCGACAGACATCTTCAGAAACACTCGTCGTTTTTTATCTTTAACAGGAGATGCTCTTTCTTTCATATCCTGACAGCTCCGCCCCCTTCGCCATCTATGCCCCCATCTCCATTCCTCTCTCCCTCTCGCCCCATCCGTCTGCAGCCACTTAACAGATTAAAGAGCACACAGACATTTGCAACAAGCTCTTTGTCAAATAACACAGCGGAGAGAGAGAAAGAGGTGAAGGGGTGGAGGGGGGGAAGAGAGGGAGAGAGGAAGGGGGGGGTAGCAAAAGAAAAAAAGAGGCAGAGGACAGAGGGAGAAAGAGAGACAGAAGGAGAGAGAGAAGGAGAGAGGGAAAGATGATAGTTTAATAGAAAGGAGAGAGGGAGAGAGTGAGAGGATGGGGATGCAGAGAGAGAAAGAAGAGGGGAGAGAGGAGCAAAGTGGGAGTGGGAAAGAAGATAGATATAAACAGAATGAGAGATGAGAGAGAGAAAGAAAGAAAGAGTATTAAGTGGGGATATAATAACACTGAGTAGCGAGAGAAGGGGAAAGAGAGGGGTGAAGAAGGTGAAAAGGAAAGATAGATAGATAGATAGAGAGAGAGAGAGAGACAGGGAGAGAGGTAGCAAAAGAAAAAGAAAGAAGGTGAGAGGAGAGGGATGCAGAAAGAGAAAGAAGAGGGGAGAGAGGGAAAGATGATAAATGGATGGATATAGATAGATAGATAGGGAGAGGGAGGGAGAGAGAGAGAGAAGAGAGAGAGAGAAGAGAAAGAAAGAGAGAAAAGAGAGATAGTATGAGGAGGGGATGTAATAACACTGACCAGAGAGAGTGACTGAGAGGGAGAGGAGAGTAGAGGGGAGGAAGAGGGGATGCGGCATTGCTCCCTAAATGATCCAAAGCAAATGAGTTTATGTGAGAGAGAAAGAAAGAGAAGGAGGGGAGAAGGAGAGAGAGAGAGACCCCTGGAGCACTCAGGATTAAACTAGGTCACAAAAAAAAAGCAGAATAAAGCTGCTGAAGAAATAACGACAAGGACAGAAGTAGAAAAGATTATTAGGAGCCAGAGGAGGAAGGAGGAGGTCAGAGCAAACTCACAGGATTTAACACTTCGCACAATGGAGTTTAAACTTAAGTCAAACAAACCAACAAAGAATTTAAAGGTTCACAATGGAACTTTTCTGAAGGTGGCTCTGTCAACTGTTGTTATGCTTTGCCTAGTATGTTCCATAGTATTGCAAGTGGTTTATCTTGCATTTATTCATTACAAGTTTTTGAAAGAAGAATAAAAGAAAGAAAAACTAAAAGAAAAAAAGAAACATCTCCGTGACGATAGAAAAGTTTAAAGTAAGTATGACAGGTTCTGATGTTTCTCTAATTTCTACTCAGTTTGGTGGGATAATACCTGTTGTAAATATAAATTATAGTTTTACACAAATCAAGAAGCAATTTGCGAAGGAAAATTGGAAAATATGTTGAAAATTACAGGAAGTAGAGCGTTCCATTTAAGAGAGTCCCATCATCACACTAGAGGGAGAACTCTGTCCAAATGTGCGGCACAATTTACACCTAAGAAACACATTTTTCTGATACTTTAAACATGATGTCAACAAAATAAAGGTGTTTTCTTCGTCAAACCATAATCTCTGTGTACATTAGAGGAATTCTTGCCCAGCCCTAGTGTGATGTCATGATTTCCAACCAGGAAGTAAAATTTTAAACCTAAAAAACTGCCAAACTGAGAAATTTTTTAAAAACATTTTTAGTAAAATCTTAAAAATAATGATCTTAAGTGTGTTTTTGTGAAATGAGTAGTCCACCCTGTCAGGCACTTTAATGCTACACTGTGAAACATTGCAAATAAAGCCAAAGGAGTCTGACTGCAGAACTCCATACCTCCACCAGGATGCACCTAAACTGCCATGTCCCTCACTGTTTTTCATCAGTTTATTTTTTAAAGTTAATTACACTTTCTCTCAGTTGCCTTAGTTCATTATGTGTTAAAGGTCATTAAAGGTGTTGAAGCTTGTTTCAGATTGTTCAGAGCGAAACACTTCAAAGACATTTAATCACCAACAGATTTCATTTCTAGTTTGAGTCTTTGTGTTGTCTCTGCTCTACTCTGCTCGCATAGTTAATTGGCGTTTTAAAACATGTTAGATGAAGTTTGTCACTGAATGTGTTGCCGTAGGCCCTGTGTCTGATTGGGATCAGAGACAAATCTGTAATGGTTAAGGTTAGGAAACGGGTTTGGGTTCATCTTTAGTGTAAAAAAACATAAACTTCAGTAACGTTACATTGGAAACGGCGAGCAGGAAACAATGGACACTGGTGGTCTTTTGGCATGGCTGCTGTTTGTTTACACTTTTCGAATGTTTCCTCATCAAAAACAGACCTGGAGTTGTGTTTTGTTTCATTCACACATGTTTGAGTAATCCTTTATTATTAGTCTGTCTACATCTCTAAAGCTTAAAATGCTCTGTTCCCCCTTGTGATGTCATGAAGCAGTAGTTTTCAAGTTAACAGCTACTTTTAACTTTAGTTCAGTAGAGTTTGGCAAGTCCAGGGCTAAAATTATCCAAATTATTTCCTGTATTATCACATGACATCACAAGGTGGAACAGAGTATTTTCCGTTTGAGAGAAGAACTCAACCTAAATATGAAGGATTTGTGTGAATGCAATAAAAAAACAACTCCAGGTATGTTTGTGATGAGGAAACAACATTATAGATCTGAAAAATGTGTAATGTTGTAATATTTAAATGTGTAACTTTTCTGGTGAAATCCTCTGCTTTTCTCCATCAAGATATTGTCTGGAATGTTCCACAGTATGGCATTACACTTATTTATCTCTAAGGAGGCAGCAGGTTACACCACAGGGTGAAGTTACATCTCAGATCTATGGAGAGGCGAGCCCACTCACATTAAGAATTCAAGTTTTTATAGGTCAATAACAACCCATGTTATTGAGTAAATGCAAGATGGATGCGTTCAGTGCCATACTGGGACATTCCAGACAAAACAATAATCTCCATGGAGACAAGCAGGTAGCGGACCCATGGATCTATTAAAATAACTGGATAGGGTATTGCTGTCTTAGAGCTGTTGGCATAGTGGCCACTCACTGAAACTTCAGCAAAAAAATCCCTCCTGCCCAGAAAGGATTTTCCCATAGAGCACAATGTAATCACAAACTGCCGTGTTCGGCTGACAGGGCACCTAAGCACCTAAAGCTTTTAAAAATGTCGGATTTTGTGGAGATTTTTTTTTTACCTATTTTTAGGTCATTAACTTTTTCTCAGCTCAAAGTCCTTCAGCTGTCTTAAAAACAGCTTTTTAACTGTTAGCTCCGACTCCGCTCTGCTCCGCTCTAGTTTCTCTCGCTCTGATTGGTCAGAGGCCAATCTGGAGACATGTGCCACTGAGCTCGGCCCATTGACTTGAATGAGCGGCCATGTTTAGACTTGGGCGGACCCTCCACCAGAAAATTCACACAGTGCAGTAAGATAACTTCACCTGAATTTCTAAAAAAATAAAGTCTTGTACAAAAATAACAAAATTAAGTGAAAATGAGTTTTAACTCCCCACTAAGACTGTAATAAGTGTTAACATTTGAGAACTGTCAGATTTCATTCTTTCTTCTCCTTATTATAAATTCACACTTGGGTGTTATGCTTATTTTATGTGGAAAATTTTAAATTCTGTCATTCTGTCTTCATTTTGGCTGAGTCTGTCTCGCCCTCAGCGGCTGCAGCTCTGAGGGCCGTTCGCTCACACATTTTATGAAACTTCTCAAATCATTTCGAATTTTTTTTGCTTTTTGTCCCTGGGATATTTTGTTTATTCCCGCGGGAGTCCTCTCACAGCTCAGGAGCAGCAGCAGTTCTTATGAGATTATGAATCCAACGATGTTCAAATGTGGAGAAAGACGAGTGGAGCTCTAGGAAGTTTAGGAGAAATAAAAAAATAAAAAAACAAAAAAACACCAAAACCTTTTTTTTTTTTTTTTAAATGATTAACTGTGTAAATGGGTCTAAAATAGAAGTGTATACCTATCCCTGGCCTTATTTTACCATTTTAGTGCATATTTGTTAAAAATCTGACTTTTGGATCAAAAGTTGAGTCTGTACCGGTCTCTTTAGAATCAACTATGGCCACTACATTTGAATTTCTGGGTTGGACAAACGGCAGCCAATGAGTCAGATAATTATTACGTGACAAGCACAGTCGCTCACGGTCAGCTCACGGTCTATGGGGGGTACGTGAGGGGCCCGTCTTAGCCCCGCCATCACCCCACCTGCGCTCCCCAACCCGCCGAGTACGGCCCATTTTGTTAGATTTTTCTAATTTTGACTGTGGGCGGAGTTAACTCTAGCACAGGCGTTTAGCAGCTCTTTAAATTCTGAGGTTGTGGACTACCTGGTGGTTTTAACAACAAAGAGAATTTGCAACTAAAGGCATGTTTTTAGAAACTTTTATGTATTTAACATAAATAATAAGACTTTTCAATGTGCTGCCTCATAAGGCTAGGACAGTTGAATGCACATTAGACTGAGAGATGGAGAGATAAATAGATTTATTCATCCAGAGATAAACTGCAGTGCTACTTTGAAATATGATACAATAGATACAAATTGGCATAATTGAAAAAATGGTTAATTACTATATTTAGCTGAGCTTGTTAATGAACCTTGAACTACAACTACAACTACAACTACTACTACTAATACCACTACTACTACCGCTACTACAACCACTACTACTACTCTAGTACTAGAAGGCATAGTAGGTCTACTATTAAGCTTACTCCTACTATGAGGATGAGTTTGCTAAGTTATCATTTTAACATCAAAGCTTCTCACTAAATATACTTTACATACTTCACTTACATACTTAGCATTACTCTATAATGCTAGTGCTGTTATAGACCAGGAGGAGCTCTCTGCTAGTTTAATTTGTAGTAGCTCCTATAGCCTTCCTAATTTGTTTAAATGTTTTACCTTTAGCCAGAACATTCTTCCTTTGCAAATGTTTGTCCAAGTCGGATAATAAGAACAAATCTACATCTGTACAATTGACCCGAATGTTGCAGTTTTGCCAACTCTCCATTGATCCTGTGCTCTTTAGCCCCGGCACTGAAAAGAAATCCAACTACAGAGTCAATTTAGCGTTCAGTGTGAGACAGCTTCAGCAGTACAGTCCAGGCTGAGCTGTCAAGGTGTTACCTGAATTGAAATAGCAAAAAGCGAATGGTAGGTTTTGAATCACTTAGGCAGGGTGCGCTCAATTTCCTGTTGGGGATTGCCTGGACGAGTGGATAGCTATAACAAGCGCTCCTTGGCTTATTTCAGACTTTTTGGGGGGGGTAGTGAAGTGTCATTTTCCCCCCGCCTGGAGCCAAGGGAGTTATTTTAAAATTCGACCGGCTTTGAACTGGTTTCACCAACATATACACTGTAAAAAAATAGGCATAATCTTATACTTGTATTGATTTTGATTCATTTCAGCAATGGATTTAGGCAAGCTTAACATGTTTTATAAGTTCATCTGAGTCCCCAGTCCCTGTGCTCTTTGCTCTAAGTCTCTCCCCCTTTAGAGCGCTATTACAAGACAATCAGCCGCTAATGAAACTACTGCACATCGCGTCAGGTTTGTCAGGTTGTTGTGTATTGTTTTGTATCATGTTTTTGAACATTTATGGAAAATGTTCATGTATGACCATGGACGATGTAAGCTTATGGGAGGATCATCCACCTAACCATGAAGACGTGGATTCTACCTGGACGACTGAGGGATTCTACACATAACCATGAAGAGGGTTAGAATATGGCCTGGGAGAGATTGCTAGATTACTCAAACTTGCATGGATCCAAATCAACTTTATTTATCTAGCTTTCCAAAGTGCTACACAGAGATCATAAAATGAAGACAACAAAAGATAAATTGCAAGCAAACAAAAGCAAAACCATAAAAATCATAAAATAGTAACAAACAAGCAAAATAAATAAATTAAAATAAAAGACACAGAGGACCAGAGAAAAATAAATGAGGATCTTAAGACTAGAGTTAAAATGGATAACATCTAAATCTTCTTCAGACATGTTTTTGATGAGGAAACTGCATTATAAAATGGTAGAAAGCTCCAAAAACTCACATAAAACTTCCTCTTTAACATTTTGGGGAAAAAACACACAACATATTTTAAAAAAAAATTAAAAGTCCTATAAACTTTCAGAGATTCAGCAAAAAAGCAATTGTAACTGTCCTTTTTACAGTGAACACTCCCTGAGGCATAAATCAGCAGGTCTGAGACTGAAAAGAGAAAAAGAACCAAAAACACTCTCCATAAGTCAGGTATTTGGGGGGGTTTGGACACCTGGGCGCCACGGTTACGGTTACCAAAGCAACAGGGCACATGTAATGATGTGAGGGAGACGAAGGGGTCATCTGAGGTCACAGGCGTTCACTAGGGAGGGTCAGGGATCAAACAGCCAGACCGCGTCGTACAGAGGGGAAGGGAAATAAGCAGTGAATGTGGTGAATGTGAGAAGAAAATAGAAAAATACAAATGTGCGCGTTCAGAAAATGTGATCTTCTGGGCTTAGAGGTGCTGTAACCGATTTGAAATGTCGCACAAATGTTGAAAAACAGAGATAGTTCATTAAAAACAGTGATCCTTTTTTCCTAATGCATCCTAATTATTCACCATGATGAGTTTAAAAGTGCTTTTCACAACTTTCAGACGCAAGAGCGGAGTTTCGCCTTTAACTGTATATGCTAAAAACGACTAGCATGCTAACAGTGCACTTCCTAGGCATTAAAGATGTTTTATAATGTACTGGGGAACTTACTTTATTATTATTATACATGGAAAATCAAGTACAAGTTACCCTAATGTGGTAAAAATAACAAAACATACTGTATATTTGTGTGTCCATTTTCTTGACGTTATGTTGCCAATTCTTTACATCCATAAATCTCCATATTTTCATTTGTACTCTAAGCCAGTAATCACCTTGTATATACACAATATTCAAGGGTGACAGCTGTTTAAATCATGTTAGGGGTGTTCTACATGCATCTCTATGGTGGAATATTAAGCAGTTAACATGGTGACATGATGCACACTGTCAAAAAAGTTTTAAGATTGTCCGAGAGCTCAAGAAAAAAACACAAAATGGATTTAAACTGCACATTTTCAGGAGCATGTGATCAATATTCACGGTCCTTTTTAACAAAAACATGAGAGTAACTAGCCTCAGACAGAGCAGTGCCTACAGCTAGCATCACACCCCCAGGGAATGTTGATGACATCAGCTGCAAAGTATCAGTAAGTGCTATTTTGAGGACTTCTGGCTATTCGAATACTGTAGAATTGTTTTGAATTGCTGTGGAAATGGATCTAATTTCACCTCACTCTGAAATCTACAGCTAGCAACAGCCTGCAGTCCTAGATTCTAAACACGAAGCAGTTTTGTGATGACGATGATGTGTACACCAAACACTTTCCAATGAAAAACAGTTAATTTGTGAAAAATATCCCAACTTCTCAAACTTTATTTGAGAGAAAATGGGCAAATTAGAGGCATAAAATTAATGGACATCTTCACATCGCACCATTTAAATATTAACATGCAAAACAGAACATGATTAAAAAGTCAAATTTTCTTTTGTTTTCAGACATTCACATTATTCTTTAGCTTTCTGTGTAATCTGGTAATGTAATCATTTCATTACAGCTGCAGATGCCGTGGACTGTGCTGCTAAATGAAGCTATAAACAAACTCTTAGCTCTTTATTGGACTCTAAACCCAAACATTAGCACTTATTACAGCCAGACTTTTACGGTTTAAAGGTGCACCCTGTAACATTTTGGTTGGGGCGTCACCTGCTTGTTTCTATGGATTTGTCATTGCTCTGCCTAGAATGTTCCACAGTATGACATTAAACAGCTCTACTTTACATTTACTCAATTACCGGTGGTTTTATAACTCAAAAATACATAGAAAAAACAGGCATTCTGACTGTGAGCGGGGTCGCCTCTCCATAGATCTCACCTGTAACTTGGTCTGGTTTGGTCTCCATGAAGATAGAAAGGTTTAATGTGAAACATAAAACACGTTAATAATTTCTTTTAGGCAAATATTTTTGTGCATTGTTTCATTCACACATGTTAAAGTTCTTCTCTCACACAGAAAACACTCTGTTTCATCTTGTGATGTCATGAGCTAAAACAGGAAGTGCTCCACTCCATACGCCTAGAATCATTTAATTTTGTTTACATAAAAACTCCTGCTTCATGACATCACAAGGTGGAACAGAGCATTTTGAGTTTTGGAGATGTAGACAGACTAATAATAAAGGATTACTCAAACATGTGTGAATGAAACAAAACACAACTGCAGGTCTGTTTCTAAGGCGATAACAACATTATAAATTGACTTAAAGCTCATCATAGTTCATTTTGTGTAATATAGAACCTAAATAGCAGCTAGTCACAGCCAGGGTTGAGATCAGGATTTCATTTTTTTCTTTTTTTTTTTTCACAAAATCTCCAGCCCCATTTTGGACCTCTTTCTTAGTGGTTTGAGTCTGAGCTGTAAAAGCACTGTCCCTCCTCCTTGCTCATCTCAAACACTGATCCTGTTGGACACACTTCCACTGTGTCACTGTCATTTCTTGTCCCAAAGACGACCCCCCACTCCTCCTCTCTCCATTTCTTCTCTCCTCTGTCTAAAATGTGCTCTCCCTCTTACACCACTCGACAGTATTTTGGGCCTTGTGGGTTGCCTTATGCTTCTTGCCATGGTCCATCATTCAACCAGCAGCCAGAGGGTCACACACACACACGCACACACACACAACCGCTTGACCCCCCACCCACCCCCATGTCCCCTCTACTGTCCTTGGCAGCCCATCGGTCAGCTGTCCCCTACCAACCACCGCCAAACGCACAAACTCCATCGAAAACTACAGCTGTGTGATATGAGGAAAATGTTTTATGTACAATACTGTGAGACAGAACTTTAAAGCTGGGGTATTTTTGTTTTATTTCACCAAGTTATTCTAGTCTAATAATACACCTTTTTCCATATACTAGTAGTAATTATAAAAGCAACCTACTGGGGCCATATTACACTATTTTCCATCCATGTTATAATGTTGTTTCCCCATCACAAACACACCTGGAGTTGTGTTTTGTTTCATTCTCACATGTTTAACACACAAACCCTGAATATTTAGGCTGAGTTCTTTTCTCAAACTGAAAACACACTTCTGTTTGAGAGAAGAACTAAATATGCAGGATTTGTGTGTTCTGAACTGAGAACTGAAAAATCTGTTTGTGCCATGGGAATAAGTGAAATTGAAAACTGAAATTGGGAATTTTAATATGTATTTTATATGATATTTAATTGAAACAATATCTTGACTGTGTATTTTATAGAGAGGAAAAGTTACTGTAGTAAAGTTTGACTGTTGCATTACTTCAGCTCATAATGTGATCATAACTTTAGATATATTTGACTAGATTGTGTAGGTCTATACTTCAAAAGCACACACAATAAGGTGAACGGACAGAGAGAGCCAAAAATAGATCACAATATCAATATCAGAGAGAAAAAAAAAAAAGGAGAGAGAGAGACAGACAGACTGAGAAAGAGAGAGATGCAGAGAAGAGAGAGAAAGACGGTGAGAGACAGAGAGAGGGTGACAGAGAGAGAGAAAGAGATAGACCAAGAGAGGTGGACAGAGAGAGGAGAGGGCGAGACAGAGAAAGAGAAATAGAGAAGCGGGAGTGACAGATTGACACAAACAGAGAGAGGGAGACGGGGGTGACACAGAGAGGCAGAGAAAGAGAGGGAGAGACAGACAAGGAGCGAGAGATTGACACAAAGAGAGAGGGGGAAATTGACACAGAGAAAGTGAGAGAGACTGACAGAAATAGAAAGATAGAGAGAGAGAGATTGACACAGGGAGGGAGATAGATAGAGAGCGAGAGACAGAAGAAAGAGAGAGGAAGAAGGAAGAAAGAGACAGAAGAGACAGAAGGAAGAAAGAAAGAAAGAAAGGAGAGAGAGAGAGAGAGAAATTGACACAGAAAGGGAGAGAGAGGACAAGAGCAGCTCTGGGCTCTATCAATAGAAAACTTTGGCTGTCCTTCACCTCCGCTGTTCTGCCTCTGCTTCATAATTAACTTTCACAGAAGCATGGAGTGGGATGGGAATATAATGCATTTCAATGTACAGTATGGACTATATTATATAAATGTGAGTTTGCTATAGGCGCACTAACCCTCTCAAAGACATCCCATAGACATCCCCATAGATAATCCAGACTCCACATTGTAATAAACAGACCAAAGATTGAAAACACAACACATAAAAAACAAAACAATGTTATCTCAATACAGTGTTGGCAAAGACCTTAAAGGTTTATTATTTATTATTTATATTATTTCAGTTTTTTTATTATTACTAACTCTAAATGGAAGAGCTTGCCCCATGGAGATGTTACTGCTTCGCTGGGAATGTTCCAAAGTGTGGCATTAAAGAAGACCTAAGCCTTGTTTCCATAGGACCAGTATGAACGGCAAGGATCCTGAGTGTTTTAAAGCGGCTCATGCGGGGTGGAGCTAGTCATGCCTCAACGCAGTCATTGGATGACCAGCAGCACACCAATAGCGACGCACACGTGGCAATACGAAAATAGTGTGAATCATGTAATTGTTATTTCACAAAGGCGTTTACAGTTTACAGTGTCTCGAAGTCAAAGTGTTGTGCCTAACAATAAATCCACATCCAGTCAAAGTCTGTTGCCAGACTGATAACTGATGATCCAAACTCCGCCAACATCCTCCTCCTAGGGTAAAAGCGTAATTTCCAAATGTAGTGTATATATGCAATGTGGATAAAGATGCAGCCAAACAAGTCCGCGTAAAGTTATTCATAGACCGCCACCTTCATTCAAGTCACTGTGTAGTAAAAGAGTAAAGTTACTTATCAAAACAAGAGCATGTGCTCCGCGACGATGCCTTTGCGTATACGGAGAAAACAAAGGTGAAACTTAAGAGCGTCTGTGCATGTGAGGATCAGCGGTGCGCTCTGGTTCATTTGCGTATTTGAGTTATATTTGAACATCAGTGCTGATGCAGTTATGTGCATGATGTAGTTTAGCACCATCTTTTGACAGCTGTCCAGTGGCTCGTGGCGCAGGTCTATGTCACGCCATTGGGTTTGTCTTATAGACCTGTGTAATGTCCAAAGCGTCCTGGGCCCACTGTAATGGAAACGCTCCTGTGCCAAGGTGGCCCCAAGCGAACTGTGCCAGTGGAAATGGGGATCTACTGTGCTTGTGTCAGCTATATAATTATAATTTATGACACCCCTGCATCATTATGTTATAGACTGGACAATTTAAATCTCAATTTTCATCTAAAATCACTTAATCAAAGAAATCCACTGACTTTCGAGTTAGAAAATGGTGGTGCAAAATAGCGTCTTGTAAATAAGCGACTACAGATTGCTCAAACATGCACGAATAACTCCAAATATGACTTTGGGCGAGTAAATAGTGAGGGGAAAAAACTAAAACTATAACATATAACAAGCTCTTAAAAGTCGATTGTGCAGAATGGGTCCACTGTAAACTTATCTATTTTGCATTTATTCAAATATGTCCATGGAAACAGACAAGTTTAAAGGCGTATTGTGGAACAAAATAGGCACATTCACTGAGACAAACAGGAGGCAGTCACTCCATCAGAAAAACTACAAAAATAATCCACTTTTAGAGTAGCAGCAAATCCAGTACTGGCTTACCACCACGACTGAAGCTGCCACAGACTATGAAAATACATTATACCTTTTATAAACCAGTTCCTCTATACTAAACTCTGTGTATTTGATGTGGTGCGACACATGTGGGATAAGCCTGTTTGTCAGTGTCAGCGTACATAAACCGTCTCCTCTCTCTTCTCACACCTCAAACTTTAAACTCTTTATAACCGGATTTGGTGTAAACATGGCTCCTACTCTGTATTCTGCGTATTACTGTGGCTGTTGGCTGTGATATTAGTGACAGTGATGTAAGAGCTACCATAAGAAAGTATACGGTATTTGTGGTTTGAATTTACAGAACTGTCCCGATAGTAATACCATTTCTATTATATATTTTTATCTCTCTTTTATTTTCAATTTGAGTATAGAGCTCCTGGAGTTGTCTTTACGCAGTCCTGGTCTATAACTCCAAACCGAATACTGAGAGTGGAGGGATGAAGAATTCCCATAGAAACTAACTGCATCAGCTGTAAATGAACAAACTTTATGGGAGTTTCAGAGACTGTGGATTATAGTTGTGTACTGCGATGTACACGTTATCGAGGGTAGAAGAAAGCGTGAGGCTTTTACTGGATTTACAAAGCTCCACATTGACGGGAGAAGTGAAAATGTGCAGCTAAAGAGGCTAGCAGCTAATCAAACTGGACATTAATTAAGCTATGAATGTATTTTTACATTGATATTGGGTTTTTATTTAAATAATTCAGCCGTTGTCTCGTAACAATTCAGTTAATTAAGTTTGTGTATTGTCTATTAGCATTATAGTGTATTCATTAGGCAGAAAAAGAGAGTTTGAAGAGAAATTATCCCAAAAGCTTTTTACTAAACACTGTCCATTTGCTTAACGTTAATTGACTGCTTAGAAAAGTCAAATCACAAACTAAAAGGTAAACCAACATTTTTCGAGCGTTTATTCTATTTACGTGTTTTAAATGTCTACATCTCCAAACCTCAAAATACCACCTTGTGATCTCATGTAGTGGAAGTTTTAATGTTAACATCTACTGTTTACCTTTTATTCAGTAGAGATTGGCAATTCCAGGGCTGAAATTATCCAAATGATTCTGGTGAAGGTTTATGGAGTTTAAAAACACAGTGGAGCACTTCCTGTATTGCCACATTTCAAGGTGGAACAGGGTGTTTTCAGTGTGAGAGAAAAACACAGCCTAAATATGCAGGGTTTGTGTGTTAAATGTGTGAATGAAACAAAACACAACTACAGGTATGTTTATGATGAGGAAATAACATTATAACAGATCAGAAAATAAGCGTAATATAGGCCCTTTAATACATTTTAGGAGTCTTATCCTTGGTATCGAACTCAAGTTTAAAATTTTAGCATCGTGACACCTACTATTGTACGCATTATAGCATATCGCAAGTATTCCTTCCTCTTCCTGATATATTTCTAGAGAATTACCAAAGCTGTATTGCAGTACATTTTCTTCAGGTGTGGTGTACTCCCCTCTCTTTCTTTGTTCTTGTCTTAGAGTGATCCCTGTGGCCCCAAACAGCCAGAGCTCCACTTTTTAACCTACTACAAAATCCTCCACTGACCCTATACCCCTGTGTCTCCCTCTGCACTCTGCTATCCTCCGCTAGCACTTTTATTTCAGACATTTTCTCATTCTGTACAATAGCAGCCTGCCCATCCATCACTCCCTCTCCCCGTGCTAACCGTGCCTGATTTGAAGTCTCTTTTCTGGGGAGGCCTGACCCTGCTGCCTCCCCGGATGCCCTCTGCTCTGGTTCTCCTCCGCCTGTCTATCTTTTCACTCGTCATTACAGTGTATTTGTTTGTTCCTTTTTCCGTAGAATTCATCTGTTTTTTTGTTTTACTTTGTTTTTTACTTTTCACAGGAACATGAATTATCAGAGGTGCTAACAATGATGTACAAGCAAAGACTGTATATATAAATGGACACAGCTAACCCGCTAGCCACCATGTCCCAAATAGGATGTGAGCATGGGGGCGCTTCCGGCTCCATCGACTCTTGCGCCAACTGACATTACATTGAAAAATCATCACCCCTCTGTAACTGCTGCTGTGAGCCTCGTCATTTTGGTCTCAAAACGCTCGTATTAACCCGCTCTACATGATCCTGGTGGGTTTTTTCCTGCTGTTTTGTCCGTCAACACTGGGTGGCGAGTGACGTCACACTCGATTAGTCCTTTTTCATACAGTCTATGGGTATTACGCAAAATCGCTAAAATAAATGTAACGGTTTGGTAGGAGTCACCAACTGTTCTTGAATTTGACAATGTCATAATCTCAGATGGTTGGCAAGGTCCTGTGATTTACTGTTTTTAAAATAAATATCCAAAATAGAAATCCATCATTATTTGTTGGGGATTGGGTCCACACATATATTAATCTCATCACTTTCAACTGGCAAAAACAAACATGTCTTTAGAATTGGATAACGGCACCACTTTCTGAGGCTATTCGTAAATAAAAAACAAACAAAACAAAACACTTTTATTTATTTATATTGACAAAGAAGACATTGGACTTTGTGCCAGTTTTTGTTTCATGTGGATAGGCCCAGTTATTACAGAAATACGAACAATAAACCAGGTCAACAAATCTACAATCTGATATTTAAACAGCTTTCATCTTGCGACCCCCATTGGTTTAGAAAAGTGTAAAAATTCCCAAATATTTTCTTATGGGTGATGCCACTCTCCCTTAATCCATTTCTTTATACAGTCTTTGTGCACAAGGGAACGTGTGTAGAAATGTATTCGCAGAAGAATAAAAAGAATAGAACAAAACTTTTAAAACTTAAAATTACCAAGAAAGAAGAAAAGATACCATAATTAAATAATGACATAATGTATTTTCATAAACGTAAAAGAATTATACTGAGGCTGGTAGAATGTTTTATTCCTGTGTCAGTTAAAGGTGCATTGCGCGACATTTCTGATGGAGGGTCTGCTACCTGCTTGTCTCCATGGAGATGCTATTGCTTTCCCTGGAATGTTCCATGGTAAGACTTTAAACATTTCCATCAAGCATTTATTCATAATGGGAGTTTCTGTTGCTTAAAAATAGAAACATTCCTTCTGTGAACAGGGGCGACTCTCCACAGATCTGACCTGTAATGTAGCGTAGTGCTCCCCTGTGATAGATTTAATCTGTACAGTGGAACATTCTAGACAAAGCAATAACATTTACAAGGAGACAAGCAGGTAGTGGAAACTCCACCAGAAAAGTTGCGCAGTGCACCTCAATAATGGTAAAAAAAAAAAAAAAACAGAAAATGGAAAGAAAAAAGACAAATTCCATTCCTGAGACAATCCTTTTCATTTTTGCTCTGATTTCTGATTCAACAACAGTTTTTTTTTCTCAACTTTGCGTCATTCTAAATAAATATTTTGAGACAGAGATGCTTTTGTACTGCCAATTTCGAAGTTTAACCTTGTCGACAATGAGAAGAAAAGTTGCTTTGACTCTGACAATCGGAGACTCAGATCTGGGATACTCAATCTTAGCTTTATTTTAAGTCGACCTTTGGATAGAGTGACTTTGTTGATCACGTTTCATTTCATTGACCGTTACCTCAAATCACCTCTTCTAAGTTGCATAAGGTTACTTTGCAGTGACGTCACGCTGGGGGTGGCCTACATACATCTCTATTAGCGGGATGTTCAGCAGATTAAAGTCTAATTTGAGTAACAAACAGAGCAGGGCTTTCAGTTAGCTTCATACCCCCAGGGAATGTCGATGACATCAGCTGCAAAGTACCAGTAAAGTGATATACGCCCTCACTAAGCTGAACATGCAGTAGATTTATATATATTTCTGACAAGCATTGTGATGTTTTAATAATAGGATTCTGTTCAAAGTTGACATTTTCTCCCGTTCACAAGAATCAACAAAAAGAGAGAACTATGAACTGACAAAATAATACCAAAAACACATTCCCGAACATGTTTGTACAGATAAAGTACAAGGTTAGGAGTTGTTATGCAGACGTTTCAATTCAACAAGGGGCTATATAAGGTACATACCGGTATTATAGCTTCAGATTCTTTGTTCAAAGTAACTATTAACTGAACATACCCTG
Source organism: Taenioides sp. WSHXM2023 (assembly GCA_029959045.1). Classification (NCBI taxonomy): domain Eukaryota; kingdom Metazoa; phylum Chordata; class Actinopteri; order Gobiiformes; family Gobiidae; genus Taenioides; species Taenioides sp. WSHXM2023. Next base: position 24,908,865 of record CM057097.1, on the reverse strand, counting down.
AACTAAAGTTGAAATAGGCAGTTTTTCATGGGAGATTTATTGTACAGCATAAAAGCATTTGAAGAAGCACTACTGCCATCCATTAAAGCATAACATGAATGCAAAGTTTTGAGAGAAAGTTGTTCCTAATGCATGCTGTTCAAAGCCTGGTTTGCAAACTAAGTGCCTAAAAAAAAGAAAAGAAAAAGAGTAGAAGGGAGAGTACACAATGTCTGAGGTATGATAACACAGCCAATTTTAAATAATTAGCCAGATTTGCTCATTGCATTTTTGGAGGATCTACAGTTCAATAAGTTTAGGATTAATTAAAGGTTCATTATGTAACTTTTCTGGTGGACTGCTGGAAATCCTGCTTGTCTTGATGTAGATGTTATTGCTATGCCTGGAACAGAATGGTATTAAACTGATCTAATGCCGTGGATACAAAGAAGTGATGCCATTAGGGCAAGTTACAGGTCAGATCTGTGGGTAGGCAATCCCATTCAGCTTAAAGGTGCACTGTGTAACTTTTCTGGTGGAGGGTCCATCAAATGCTTTTCTCCCTAGAGATGTTATTGCTTTGCCTGGAATGTTTCACAGTATGGCATTAAACCTTTCCATCTTCATGGAAACCAAACCTGACCAAGTTACAGGTTAGATCTGTGGAGAGGCAACCCCTTTCACAGTCAGAATGCCTGTAACTGAATAAATGTAAGTGTGGGGAAGCTGGCCAATGTGGTCTTAAGCAGGAGGCAGACTCAGAAAATGTTCCATTTGACCAAAAGGTTTATACAAAATTCACTGTGGTATCGTGGCAACAAAAATAATAAATAACTGTGCTCAAAATTAGGCAAAACCAACAGAAATGAATGAAACTAAGAAAACCCACGTGTACCCAGCTACAGCCCCAAAGAGGCTGAGCTGAACTGGTCTAAGTCCCCTAGATTCAAGCGCTTAACATAAACTATAAACACTGAAACATTGAAATCAAATATGCAAAACCAAACAAACAAAAAGGAACTGAAACCAATTCTCCCCTCCACATGGTCTGGCCCCAAACCTCCCCCCAGAGACTTTAAATATGTCCTTCTCAGGACACGCCCGCTCTTTTGTCTCCAGACCATGTGGAGTAACAGGTAGGTAGGTAAGTAGGTCTAAAATGTATAACTAAATTGAATAGATTTAACCAAATAAAATAACTTGAGTTTGTTGTGTTTAATTTAAAAGAACTAAAGAAAGACAAAATAAAACAAACCCCGGAAAGTTATATTTAGTTGTTTAGTCGATTATGGAGAAATTAGCAAATGTGAAATCAAATTAAGGTGAGTATACAGGGACAAACTAAGTGAAAAGTTACCAGCCTCTTTAAACAACCCCTTTCCAAAATACAGTATATTTTTGTTGTGCTGAGACACCAGTGGATATAGTCTAAAATCTGAGCTGAAGTTGTGTTAGTAAGAATGTATTATTTATGGTTTAACTGGCTCTAAAAACTCAACTGATCTAAACTAACCCTGCTCCAAACTACCGGCTATGGGGCAAATGCCTGGTTCATCTCAGACAGAGGGACCAAGGAGCCAAAAGAGGGGTCAAACGGGAGCAGTGAGCCAGGAACTGCTCAAGGACAGACTATAGGGGAATAAATCTTGAAAAGCAGAGGAAAGAGAACAGAGATTCACATATAGAATTATTTAAGAGCTCAGCTTTAAGAGCAGAAGGGCCATGAGTGTGGAGCTGTCTGCAGGCTTTCAACTAAAGTGCAATGGTTGGAATGATAAGAGAACCTTTATGTGTCCAACAATGGGGAACTTTCAGTGTTGGAACAGTAAAATACAAGGACAGCAGGGTAGTATAAGGATGCAAGATGACGCGCATGCTGTGGTAGACGTTAGACTCAACACTGTTATTTCACTAACTACAGAATGTCTGGGATGCACTAACATTATCATTGCTCATAGAGAATTTAAGTGACAAGCCTTCTGTCTAATGGTGGTTTGGCTATCTGCATTTCCCTGCTGTTGTCTCTGGTGCAGATGAATCTATAACGGTCTCGGAATGTATAGGGTTTTATAATGTGATTGATTTCTAATGTGCTCAGTGATGCATGGTCTTATAAAAAGTATGGTATTGTAGAAAGTATAGTATTCTAAACTATACGATTTTCTGGAATGTCTTCGTGGCCCGGGGAATGATATTTTGTGGCCCTCTACTTGTCAAAGTTTAGTGTCAGTGTGGAGAGAACAGCAGATTTGCGCACCTTACATCCCAAACTCAACTTTCAGCAGTTGTGAAGCTATGAGTCCAGGTGGATCTGTTTATGTGTGTACATGTGTGCATAAACGGCACTGAAGAACCAAAACAACTCACACTTGTTAGTACATGTGCTTCTGCTTGCAGCCTGCACCATTTCACCCTCTCTGGGCATAATTGGCTGGTAACGCGAAGCCCATGCTCAGTCCAGCAAAAATCCATCTACCTCGTGAGCATAATGAATGGAGCGCACTGCGGGACAGGCACAGAGATACATACGATGTGCTTTTGTGCACCACACGCTCGCTCCCTGTATCGGCTCAGAGCTGCAACAGTTTAGTTTGATCTGGATATTTACAGGGAGTGGCAGACACAAGTAGCGAGCGAGAGACACAAGGAGCGAGGAGGAGACACGAGGATCGAACAGAAGACACGAGGATCGGGAGACACAATCGAGCTGGAGACACAAGGAGCGAGCAGGAGACACGAGGATCGGGAGACATGATCGAGCTGGAGACACAAGGAGCAGGAGACAATGAGGAGGGAGCAGGAGACACAAGGAGGGAGCGGGAGACACAGGGAGCAAATGAGCAAGCTTGTATGATTTTTCTAGAATCCATGATGCTCTAGAATGTTTGATTGACTAGAAGGTATGATTAATATTATATAGTGCTCTCAAATTGATGGTTCTTGTGGTTTTGGTTCCGTACATTCTAAAACACCACACATTTTAAGACTCATATACACACTCATATATTCTAATAAGATAGTAGTATATAGCAGTAGTAATATAAAGATATATCTAAACTAATGTATATTTTTTGTATATAAACTCAACTGTACGCCAAGCATTTTATCTGAAGTACACCAGCAGAGACATAAACTAGCTCCCTCTACAACAAATCCCTGTCAGTCACTTCTGTTATTACAAAATACATACAAAATATTCCATATTCCACATTTCCACCAGTCCGTGCAATTTGGCTAAATACTCCATGCACAAAACTGTTGTCATCAATCAATGTTTCTCTTGGACTGAAGGACCAGAATACATTTGAGTCCTGCTGCGCCACTTTTATTTTCCTCAATCAATCTCTTTGGCTTCATGGCTGGATAAATTTTCTGTGAATTTGGGCACATTCAAAAACAAGAGCGCCCGGTGTTGCGTTGATAGAAAAGTCAGCATTCATTTAGTATTCAACTATAGATCTGAGAAGCAGCATTGAAAGCCACATTGAAAGAGCATAAGAAAATAGCAGGCAGGGGAAATTGATTTGAATGAATTGTGTGTTCTCGAAGCGAAGGAGGCGCACTCACGGAGACAACGACAAATGCGCTGATGCAGATCAAAATCAATACCGGCTGCAAAAGGAAGATCTATTAAGAGCTGGATGTCTTCTGATCACAAAGTATCATCTGAAGAGGGAAACAGGGAGACAGTGCGTCAGTTTTTTCCGCGTTATTTTGGATCTGTAAAAACTATGAGTTATGTCAAGTGTTTGAGTTACACTTATTGGAGGAGTATTTACAACGTTTCGAAGCCTGTGGAGTTTGGCCTCGTTTACCTACAGCAGATGGCAGGTAGTAGCGATAAAGATGCTGTCATTTCAGGATGCTGTCTGAGTGAATTACAGTTTGGTCAATGTTATTTGGTAAACTGGATACTTAAAGGTGCATTGCGCAGCTTTTCTGTTGGTTCGTCACTCGCTTGTCTCCATGGAGATGTTATTGCTTTGTCTGGAATGTTCCATGGCAATTAAACACATCTGTCTACCATGTATTCATTACGGGGGTTTCTATTGCTCAAAAATACAATAATTCTCTCTGTGAATAGGGTTGCCTCTCCACAGATCTGACCTGTAATGTAGCCTATAGCTGCCTCCTTTGAGATAGATAATTAATCTCTACAGTGGAACATTCATGCAATAACATCTCCATGAAGACAGAGTTTTGTTTTGTTTCATTTGCACATGTTTGAGTAATCCTGGTTTATTCGTCTTTCTAGTGTCTGAAGCTCTGTTCCACCTTGTGATGTCATGAAGCTGTAGTTTTCAAGTGAACAGCTCCTTTTACCATTAGATCAGTAGAGATCGGGAATTCCAGGGGTAAAATTACTCAAATGATTCTACTGAAGGTGTGTGGAGTTCAAAAACACAGTGGCACGTGACATCACAAGGCTCAAGAACTTAAAAATAAAGGGAATATGTGTTAAACAAAACACAACTCCAGGTATGTTTTTGATGAGGAAACTACATTATAACATAGATCAGAATATAGTGTAATGTAAGACCTTTAAGACCTATCGAAACTACCCCATGACATGTTTTTTCCTTTCCCTTTTGTATGCATTCAGGATAAGTACGATAAACAGTGTCAGCAGTTTGTTTTTAGCATTAAGCTAATGCTGCCATAGCACAATTGCAGTGATCGGCGATTAGACACCCACACGATATTTCTCATGAAAGAGCTATTAACTCTTATTCAGGACAATCTTCATGCTGTTTAATCCTGTGCTTCTGGGTCATATCTCTATCACTGTTTATTTTGTACTTTCTCCTTTTTAATCAGAGGGGAACAAATACAGTAATTTAGATTGGAGTATGGTCTGTGACAAAATTAGTATTATTTTCTCAACTAGAATTACCTGAGGAGTGAGGTGAGTACGAAGTGTGTTCTGCAATCAAGTTTGTTCAAGACTGAAAAATCCAGGTATTCTCAACGTTTGCACAAGAATCCGCATAAAGAACTAGATTTAGTTTTCTAGAACCAAGTATTTTCTGGAATCGATGGGTGGTTTTCAGACTCTAAAATGATGATGTGACAGCTTTATCTTTTGTTTACATTGTACTTTACCATGAGATATCTAAAGGGTAAATTCACAAATGTGGAACCTTATATTAGTGTCTAGGCCCAAGACCCACTCCATGTCAACACCAGTCTGCCTTATTTGATACCAGCCTCTTGCCATTTTATTGCTACTTATTTAGAATTTATTATTACCATTTTCATATATTTTTACTCTTTGTTATTGTAATATAATGTGATATGTGAGAGACTTGTCCAAGTAATTTCCCTTGTGGATCAATAAAGTTTGTCTAAGTCTATGCCTATGTCGAAACCCAGAAATACAACCAAGTAAAATGTGGAAACAAGAGTGTTGTAGAACCAGGTGTTTTCTAGAATCAAGCAAGTCTTTGGGCACAGTCACACTGGACCTTTTGCACCGATTTGAATGGGGCGTACCCAAATAATCAAGTGTGTACTTTAATGAATTGGGCACTTAGGACTTAATACAAAAGAAAGGTTTAGCTAGAAGATTCATACCTGTGTTGCCAAATTAAGTATTGATTAATTTATTCTATGCATTTTCACACAATTTAACACACCATGAAGCCCGCAGAGTGAAAATCGTCTTTAAAACAGTAACGTTACAGAGGCTAGTTATTCTAATCACCTCCCTGGAGGAAATTACCACTACACACCACTACACACACACACAAAGATACAAACAAACATGTTAACACGCAACACATAGCCTGTACAAGTATTCCAATCAGGATCCAAACTCGACCCCGGATCCACAGCTAATCAAGAAGTTTCTATGAAGGAATCTCTAATGAACGCCGCCAGGAAAAAAACCCACAGCGTTGAAAAAGAATAACAAAAAACTAAGTAAAATATCAAGAACGTGCTTAATGAACTTTGGTGTAATTGAGACAAACATTGCGCCATTTTCCCGACTGATGGCCGTATAATTATGGTAGTCTCGGAGATGGCTGGGTTTGGTCACGCTACATTTGAGCTGCATAGGAAATGATTGCATGTGTTTGCTAATTATAGCCGAAAACAGAGTGAAATAAAAAGCTTTGCGGGGAATCAGGCAATACATTTTGGAGCTGAAAACACAATGGAGAAAAGGGTTTAGACAAGGATAGACTGCTCAGTGATCATTTGTAGCATATGGCTAATGCTTATGACGCGTAATTTAGGGTTAGACAGACGGGGGTTAGTTATTAATGATCAGAGTTAAACTAAAACTAGAGACAAAAACTCTTCTTATAAAGCAGAAAATAAGGACTAATATTTTAAAGGTGTACTGCCTAACTTTTCTATAATGGAGCATGGTCTTCTTGTCTCCATGCAGATGTTATTGTTACGCCTAGAAAGTTCCACAGTATGGCTTTTAAAGGCCCTGTGAGCTTTAGGCCATGTTATAATGTTGTTACCTTATCAAAAACAAACCTGGAGTTGTGTTTTGTTTCATTCACACGTTTGAGTAATCCTTTATTAATAGTTAATCTACATCTCCAAAGCTCAGAATGATCTGTTCCACTTTGTGAGTTTAAAAACACAGTGGAGCACTTCCTGTAATACCACATGACCAATAAGTGTTTTTTATTTATTTTAAATATGCAGGGTTTGTGTGTTAAACATGTGTGAATGAAACAAAACACAACTCCAGGTTTGTTTTTGATGAGGAAACAACATTATAACATACATCAGAAAATAACGTAATATGGACCCTTTAGAACTGATCTATTGCTGCACTGACCTTTGCAAAATGTATCCATTTGTTCGTAAAGACTCGACATAAAAATATCTGGACGCATCAGGGGATCGTAGATGAATGAATTACACTTAGACATTAATATCCAGAGTCGTCTCATTTAAAATATGCTTTATTGATTTCTCTCTCCCCAATTTGCATTCATTAGTGGGTTTTTATTTTACAATCGTCTATAATTATAGCCTGTTGTGACACTGACGGCGCACTTTTTTAAATTAATCAAAACAAACTGACTTAATTGTCGACAAGGTAGTAATTAATTTCACGTATAAACCATTGTTACACAACAGAGCTCCAGGGATCGAACTGAGAAATTAAAAGTGTACTATATAAATTCACAACTTGCTTTTTACCTATGTAAATGCTATATCTGGAATGTTCCACAGTATGGCATTAATCCGATCTTGCATTATTCAATTACAGGCATATACGTGAAATAAAGGTTCAATATTAGACTCAATTAACTCTAAATTGAGTTTTAAGTCGTGTTATAATGTCATTACCTCCTTAAAAACATACATGGAGTTGTGTTTTGTGTTTGAGTAATTCTGCATTATTAGTCTATCCACGTCTCCAAAGCTCAAAATGCGGTGTTCCACCTTGTGATGTCATGAGTTTTCAAGTTAACAGTTACCTTTTACCTTTTGTTAAGTAGAGATTGGCAATTCCAGGCCTGAAATTATCCAAATGATTCTAGCGAAGGTGTATGGAGTTTAAAAAACACAGTGGAGCACTTCCTGTATTACCACATGACATCACAAGGTGGAACAGAGTGTTTTCAGTTTGGGAGAAGAACTCTAAAATAACTACTGCTGCTATTACTGCTACTACTACTACAACTACTGTGCTCAATTTGGCACCAATTTATGAAAATATTAGAACAAGTATGACCATTTTTACATTTGAAACATTATACTAAATTTCTAAACAAATAAGTCAATAATATGCAATTTTACTTTCCCCATGTTTATTTATTTATTTGTCTTGATTCTCTTTTGTCTGTGTGTGTCTCAAAGTGCTGCTCTGAAGGTTTCTCAAAAAAGTCTCAAAGCAAGAGTGTTTTATTAAAAAAGGGAGCGGCTGGTGCTGCAGACACACTGTACACACAATCTAGTCATGTTGTTCAAAAGCAAAGTGAAACTACAAAAGTTCATTTGGAGTTCAAGCATAACAACATTCTTCTGATCATCCTCTGCACCATCTAACTTCACATCCTCTTTCCCTATAAATCTCCTCTTTGGTCTTCCTCTAGGCCTCCAGTTTCTTACCATAGCTTTTTTATACCCATATATTCACTGTCCTTCCTCTGTACCATGTTTTCACTGGTCTTCCTCTGTACACGCTCAAACCATCTTATAACATTTTTGCATAATGTGAGAGCAATTACTCAGATCTACATTAATAAGAAAAATATAAGCCAGTTCAATATAGAAGGACCCTGGGCCCGCAAAAATAATTAAGCTAACGCAATTATGCATTACTTTTCAGTATAGCTTTGCAGAGTCCTTTTAAAATAGTTTCTTTGTGGCAAAACACACTAAGATTTAAGTAAATAAAACATGAGTACATATTTACATAAAATTTAACTAATGAATATAAACTGTGTACTTTAAATTTTTAATTAGAACTAAATATACAGTGAATAAGACCTCTTAGGCCTTTTGTCCTGTGTCCTCATACAATGTTAATATTGTTTATGGAAGAACCATCTGTGAGAAAACTTGAGCCCACTGACTGTAGGTAGAGCTCAGCTATTTCTAAAAGGTGTTATTTAAATGTTTTACCAAAGCATTTAATAAATTAGCAACACATCTTAGAGGTCACCGCCGTTTGGAACATTTAATTACAAGTGAAAATGTTATTTTTTCATTAAAATGTATCTGCAAATGAGTCAGTTCATTTTGTATAGCCTAATATCACAACAGCAGCCGGCCCACGAGCTTCACAGACTCAAGATTTAACCAACAGAAAGTTAGAAAATCAAAATCAAAGCGTTGTACATCATGGAACCACTCACCCATTCACACAAGTATTCGTACACCGCAGACACTAGGGGCGAGGTGGGTTAAGTGTCTTGCCCAAGGACACAACAACAGCATTCATTTGTGGGAGCTAGAACCACAAAGCCAACCTGTGGGTCAGAGGACAAACGCTCTGCCAACTGCGCGACTGTCACTCTTTATAACTTATTTTCCATATAGTTTTACATTATTAAAAGGACACATTGTGCATTTCTGAGCTTTTAACCCCAGAAAACACCTTTTCAATTTTCCCCAGATTGTTACATCACAGGTAGAGATCTGGAGGTTTGAATTCCTTTCAAGTGAATAAATAATTGACTTTAACTGAGCATTTGTGACATCAAATTGTATTCATAGCAACTGCGTGCTAGATTGTTTTTTTTTCTTCAGGAGATGTCATGCTAACACCAAATCCAAGTAGGGGGAGCACAACTGAAAATAAGACTTATTTATTTATTTATTTTAAGTTAAACACACTTAAAGGGAAACAGCAGTACAAGTATTGCTCAAAATGTCTTTATTAAAATCCAATGGGGGCAAGAGCCATTTTACCCTATTAATTACATTGTACTTTACCATAGAGTATCCAAAATTGTACTTTGCCATAGAATATCCAAAAGGTAAATGCACGAATATGATGCTTTCTGTTAGTGTCTAGACCCATTAACTTCTTGTATTAAAACAATAAACGTAATTTTAACAATATTCCCCCATACGTATTAAAGATTATTGGCCTATAGAATGGTGTGATCTGAAACACAGCAATATAAAGAGCAGTATGATGTGTCCAAGCTCACATCCAGAGTCCCCTGTCTCTCTGTACAACTCCCAGACTACTTACATTCTGTGTGTGTGAGCTACTGCCAATAATATAACTCCTGTGTAATGTTAATGAGACTTAATGGCACTGTTATAATTGGCCTACTGTAGCATGAAGGAGCCATCGTCACTGAAATCCACACCACGCACGCACGCACGCACAACTTGAGCAGAAACAAGGACCACACACTCACACACGTCTGTATCTTACCATCACTGTGGGAACCGTTGATTTACCATTGACCATTGATCTCTCTCCTGTCTCTGCTCATTTCTATACTATCAAACACACATAACACGACTGCACAGCTCAGAGAATGTGATCTGTAGTTTAAGAGATTAAAAAATGAAAAAAAGTTATGTTAATATGTTGTTTTCGGTGGATATATCAATATATCAAAACAATAAAAGTTGGCATAGTGATCTAAATATGTTTTGTGTTAGCAGTTAACTGTATTTTATAGTATAAGACCAGATTGTTATTCTTGCTCCTGAACACCCAAGATTTTGTCAGACGGAACTGTATGGATGATGACTACTATGATTTTGTGTTGAAAATGACATTCAGTTGTGATAAAAAGACAGTTTTTAATCATTGTGGTATTATTTTTTCTCATTGTCTGTCCTGGAACAAAACCCTGTGAATATAAAACAGAGGCTGCAGCAGGTGTGGAGTTCTGGAGCTGTGAATATAGAGACTGGAGCTGGCACATAGAACACAGCCTCAGGGACCGACAGGAACCTCTCAACTACTGCACATACACACTATACATGTCTCTACTCCTGTAACGTGTTTAAACATCCAAAATATTCTTCTCTCATTACAAAATATATCACTTCTCTTACCTCATATAGATAAGAGTTTAATGCTTCGGTTCCACACTGTTTTTCATAAACACAATAGTCCGTATTGACACTAAAACAGGCTGAAGTACTATACATCCCTCAGCGTCACTATGCATGTTTTTGTTCGTTTGGGCTCTGCTCTGTGATTGCCCGCCTCTGTGATTGCCTTGCCTCCACCTGCCTGTTTAACCTTACAGCAGGAGTATTTCAAGTTAGATTCTCATGAGTTTCTGAACTCACAAATATCGGGAGACTCCATCTTGCTGTGTAAGGTTAGTCTTTGGCTGCCTGGCAATCAGCCTTTAGAATCAAGAAACTCCAAACTTCACAGCATATATGTGTTTTTGATAAAGCGAGAAAAGCCAGGTGTTTGTAAGCAGAAACACTTGGCTATAATCAAGGCAGTCTTTTGTGACGTCACATAGTACTTGAAAATGCAATATCCACTGGAGGCAGCACACACTTGGTTTTTGATTGTTTTGAGTATGTGTGATGTATTTTCTCTCATAATATGTTCCACTTATGACCAGTAAGACTTTTTTTCTGTCCTGGTTTTGCACTGGTGTGATCGTAATAGAATTGCTGATGTGTCGTCTCACTTCTCCCCGGCCCCTGACCTGAGCAGAGCGTGTGAGCAGGAGACAGGTGCTCAGGATAAAGCAGCATACATTACACCATTTGACCCACTCCTTTTATTATGCTAATCACCCAGTGTCTGATTAGCATGGACGCTATACTTTCTCCTCTGTGTCCTTCTCGTCGCATCAAATATTCAAACTATTATCTAGAGCTCCTGCCTTCCATATGAATGTAACAGCTTTTTCACTTCAAACCAATCAGATCCTTTTCTATACACAGACGGGTTCATTAAAGAGGGGATATTTCACTTCTATGGGGTATTACCTGTTAACACATAACGTATTTAGATCATCATGTTACCTTTTATTGAAAATGTTATCATCAAAAACATGTCTCCCCTCCCTTTGCTCCCCGTGCTCAATCATTTCCCCTTCAGAGCGCTATCACAACACAATCAGCGCGCATCCCGCTAATGAAACTACTGCACATCACACCAGGTTTGTCAAGTATCTGTGCACAGTTTTGTATCATGTTTTTGTATATTTATGGAGAATTGTCATGTGGGAGCACGGGTGATGTAGGCTTGTGGGTGAAGCATTGGACAAAATCTTACAGGAGGAATTAAATAGGGCCTTGGAGAGATTGCATGTTTAAATATAAAAAAAAAGAAAATGTGTTCCTCATCTTCCACAGTGGTTGGTCTCTCTCACCCTCATCCAGCTCGGGTCCTCTACCAGAGGCCTGGGAGCTTGAGAGTTCTGCGCAGTATCTTTGCTAATGTTTTTACTGGGATCTGATGCGACCACCTTCCAGACCTTCTCCAGCTCTTCCTTGAGCCCCTGGTATTTCTCTAGTTTCTCGTGTTTCTTTTTCCTGATATTACCATCACTTGGTATTGCAATGTCCACCACCATGGCTTTTCTTTAAATAATAATATTTTTGTTTTATTCAGACTATGAAATTAAAGGAAAGTCACAATACAGCCAATGTGAAGTAATAATCAAGTGATAAGCAAATATAATTGAAATAATATAGTAAACATAAGGGCTGTAAAGTATTGGTGAATATAATGAATGAATGAATGAATGAATAAAAATGAATGAATGAATGAATGAATGCCTTTATTTGTCAATTCCTTCACATGTACAAGACATACAAAGCAATCGAAATTGGATAACTGGATATTTCTATGATTTATGACTGTCCAGTTGCTAAAACTGAACTTTTTAGACCTGGTTTAGTTTTGGTTTAGTCTTAGGTTTTGTCCTGTCCCTTACTCCTGATGAGTGCCTGTAATTCTATGTTTGGCCTGATATCAGATTACATTTAAAGGTCCTACGTTACGCAAAATTGACTCTGGTGAGCTTTAAGCCATGTTATAATGTTGTTACCTCCTCAAAAACCAACCTGGAGTTGTGTTTTTCTTCATTCACACATGTTTGAGTTACCCTTTATTATTAGTCTGTCTACATCTCCAAAGCTCAAAATTCCACCTTGAGATGTCATTTAGTGTAGTTTTTACCTTTAGTTCAGTAGAGATTGACAATTCCAGGGCTAAAATCATCCAAATGACTCTAGTGAAGGTGTATTGGGTTTAAAAACACAGTGGAGCACTTCCCGTATTACCACATGACATCATACGGTGGAACAGTGTGTGTTTTTTAGGTCTGAGAGAAGAACTCAGCCTGAATATGCAGAGTTTGTGTATTAAACATGTGTGAATGAAACAAAACAAAACTCCACATATGTTTGTGATGAGGAAACATTATAGCAGCTCAGAAAATAGCGCAATAGGGCCCCTTTAAGCAGCCACCTCTCAGTTAGAGACATGTTTATAATGAACCTTGCATTATATGACCAGTAAAAGTCAAGCTGCATTAAACTCAAGCATGTGGGTACAATATGCGGGGGTATTAAATGACGTTATAAAATCAGTGAGTTATTGCTGAATGAGAGTTTCACAGCCTGGAGAGGAGACTGTAAAGAGTCATAACAGTGTAGAAACAATGAGGCTTTGAATTAAGTACTTTGTATGGGCCATGCTTGAAAATGATTTGATTTGAGAGGGCATCTGTAACGCTTTTATGCTTTTTTTTTTTTAATCAATGCTAAAGCAATGAGCAGTATAGAGCCAGTAAATCCTTGGCTTTGTGATACTTTCAAAAACACATTTGTTAAAGTGTGTGACGGGTTAGGCTACTTCCTGGCTGGACATGAGGAGTAGATTGGACAAGAGGTGATTCCATAACTATTACTTATAGCAACAGTATACAGGGGCCAAAGCTTTTCTAATTTACACAATTATAACTTTACAAATACAAATACATTGGAACACCGTTATTAAAATGAAGCTTTCAATTTTCATGAATATACAACAATTTTCTATTCCAACATTTCCCCTCCCAAATTGCCACTTGGCTGGTGTAAAACTATGATGATTTGTCTGCATTCAACACAAATATTCAAGTCCTATATTATGGAAAATTGACTTTTGTGAGCTTTAAGGTATGTTATAATGTTGTTATCGCATCAAAAACATACCCGGAGTTGTTTCATTCACACATGTTTGAGTAACTCTTTATTATTAGTCTGTCTACATCTCCAAAGCTCAGTAGTTTTCAAGTTAACAGCGACCTTTTACCGTAACTACGATTTTGGTGGCCAGATTTTCAAAATCAAAAACTGTGACACCCTCAGTTTGGGGTGTTTGGTAAATTGTGAAATGAGTGCGTAATTAAGGAAAATTATTATGCACTCGGCCCATTCATGACTAACATGTGAGTCAGTACAGTCACATTTTCGTTGTGTTTTGGTCATTTTTAAGCATTATTTTCTGTATTTTATCTAAACAAATTAGAATTTATGCCTCTTTGCTGTTGGCAGGTAACAAATTGGTCAAAATTAGGGTATCTGGGATATTTTTTTGTAAAAAACTGGTACAAATCAATGGTTTTGGATAAATCTGCTGGGACAGGGACATCTGTTCACCCCAAGTACAATAGAGACTGGCAATTCCAAGGCTGAAATTATCCAAATAATTCTAATGAAGGTGTATGGATTTTAAAAGCACAGTGGAGCACTGTACCCCACAATATCCTGTATTAACTTTTCTGTTTGAGAGAAGAACTCAGATTAAATATGCTTTGTGATTGAAACTAAACACAACTCCAGGTAAGTTTGTGACGAGGAAACAACATCGTAACACAGATTTTAAAAAATAGCGTAATATGGGCCCTTTAAGACGTGCACTATTCCCCATGACCCTCCTACACCCTTACCTAATCACAAAGAAGCACGTCCACTCATTACAGTGAAAAACATAGCATTCATATTGACATTTTACACGCCTCTGACCAAAAGTTAACATTAGTACTTCATAATAACTGGCCCTGTGCGCTAATATGTAGGCGTCTAATCACTACAGTTGTTCCCATTATAAATCATTGTCAGATCGGCTACGGTATCTTTCTATAATTACAGTCTTCAGGATAGACCCCTGTAGAGAAAACTAGACCTTTGTGTATTTATTCAGTGTTTAATGCAACTGGCCTGTGCTCTGTGTGACCACTCAGGCTGCCAATGCATTCACTCATGGCTTTTAAATGGCACATGTGCTATATAATTTGGCTAATGACGTATTGATGCTAAAGGGCCACACTTAAGGCGCTGAATGCCATAATAAGGCCCAGTTAAAGTGGCTGTAGTGCTTATTTGATTGTTGGAGAAAATGCACTTAAGATTTGGCCAAAAGCTTCAATTACAACGTTTTAATCTTAGTAACTTTAAATATACTTAAATAGACTTGAAAGTAGCGCGTATTGGGCTAGCCAGAGCATACTGAAAACTTGTTGTGTGCGGAGTGAAATGATAAAAAAGTAGAGGTGGAATGGTATGTAGTGAGGAATCCTTACTACTCCTCTGTGTTTTTGAAGTCCATACACCTTCATGTCAACCCAAAAGCATGTCCTGTTAACAGCTACAGCACACAGGTCCATGTGATTTTTTTAATTCAAATAAGTCAGAGTTGGACATATGATTTTGTGTAAAACATAAAATTACCACAAATATGACTTCAAGATTATTTTTGAGACTACATATTGAAATCTAATGTAACATGACCAGATTTTTTCAAAATAAAAAACTGGGACAGCCCCCGTTTGTGGTGGCTGGTAATAATAAAATTGTGAATCGAGTGAGTAATTAAGGAAAACTGTTCTGCACTTGGCACATTCACAACTAACGTGTCAGTATAGTCACATTTACTATGCATCATTTTTAAGCAACTTTTCTGTATTTGACCTAAACAAATGACAATGTATGCCTCTCTTTATTGTTGGCAGGTATCAAATTGGTTAAAAACAGGGACACCAGGGACATTTCTTATATAAAACTGGGACAAATCAATGGTTTTGGATAAATCCACTGGGACAGGGGACACAGGGCTCAAAACTGGGACTGTCCTGGGTAAATAGGCACGTCTGGTCACCATAATCTAATGAACTGTACCTGAAAGACACTGAGGTAGCACTTTACCTTACAGCATGCTAATAAGATAGCAACAAGATGGTGATAATATGATAACAAATTGCAATAACATAGCAGTGATGTATAACCACAATTGTTTGTAAAATGTAGTTAGGATTAATTTATTACATCTCCATAGAAGCTACAATAAAAGGCCCTGTGCACGACTTTTTCTGTGTATTTTATCAAAATGAGTCTTGCCCCAGTTCAGATATATCGTATACTCAGCTCTTGAGGTCAAAGTTCACTGTCTAACATCTGCATCTAATTATAAAGTGTTTTATTGTCCATTAAGCAAGAAGCGTGTGTTGGCATGCTAGTTGTTGTTAGCTTTACAGTCTGCTCTTGTCTCTGAAAATTGTGAAAAGTGCTTATAAACTCATTGTGGTGAATAATTAAGATGCTAAGGCAACTGCATAAGGCAAGTGAGGAATAACTTATAACACTGCAAACAGATTCAAAAGAACTAATTCTGTTTTTCATGTTTTTAAGACAGTAAAAATCAGGCACATAATGAAATGTTGTTTTAACTTTTCCCATCTTTTCTTTGTAAAGCAATGTTTATGTTAAAAATACATAAGTTCACTCAAGGTTAAATCCTAACAGCTTTCTCCAGTGGCCTTAAAGAATGGGTCAAATGCAGGATAAAAATAAGAACAATATTTGATTTCACCTTAAAATTTGGTCTAAAACCTCCAGTGCTGTGTCTGCTTATACCAAACACAGCCATGTTCTGGTGTCAGCAGTTTAAGTAAATGTGAAATGGATTTGCTTTTGAAAACATAATACAGAGACCACACAGAGAAAAGGACTATTCACAAACAAGATACGAGGAGGAGAGAGGGAGCGAGAGAGAGAGGGAGCGAGAGAGAGATGGAGGGCAGGGAGACAGAAGGAGAGAAAGGAGTAGGTAGAGAAAAGAGGGGAGAGTGAAAAAGAGAGGAGAGAGAGCGAGGGAGAGATGGTCGGCGCCTTTTCAAACATAAAATGTCCTTAGGTGGCGCAAGTTCAACCTGAGTCACAAATAGAGCAGGAGACAGTGAGACAAATGTATTCCTGGAAATTCAGAGAGAGACGAGGAGAGACGAGGAGAAACAGAAGATGGATAGAGGACGAAGAGAGGGAGAGAGACAGAGAGAGAGACAAGAAAGAAGAGGAAAGAGGGTAGGGGTGGAGGGGAAGAGGGAGAGAGAGGAAATACAGAAGGTGGACAGAGCGAAGAAGAGAAAGAGGGAGAGACAGAAGAAAGAAGAAGAGAGACGGAAGGTGGTGAAACAGTAGGTGAATAGAGGAAGAAGAGAAAAAGAAGAAAGAAGAAGAGAGAGAGAATGAGGTAGGAGAGAGAGAGGCAGGAAATACAGAAGGTGGACAGAGCAAAAAAGAAAGAGGGAGAGAGAGCGACAGAAGAGAGAGGAGGAGAGAGGGAAGGAGGTGGAAGGGAGAGGGGAGAGAGAGACAAGAGGAGAAACAGAAGGTGGATAGAGGGAAGAAGAGAGAGAGGAAGAAACAGAAGAAAGAAGAAGAGAGACGGAAGGTGGTGAAACAGTTGGTGAATAGAGGAAGAAGAGAAAAAGAAGAAGAGAGAGAATGACGCAGGAGAGAGAAAGACAGGAAATACAGAAGGTGGACAGAGCGAAAAAGAAAGAGGGAGAGAGGAGGAGAGAGGGAAGGAAGTGAAAGGGAGAGAGGAGAGAGAGACAAGAGGAGAAACAGAAGGTTGACAGAGGGAAGAAGAGAGAGAGGGAGAGAGAGAAGGTGACTACAAACAGTCTGACTAGTAAGAAAGTTCCACAGTATGGCATTAACTTTATCTATCTCCATGACAACAAGCAGGTGGCACAACCAGGCCAGTGTTACAGGTCAGATCTGGGGAGAGGCAACCCCGCTCACAGTAAGAATGCATGTTTTCAAGGCATTTTTAAGCAATACAAACAATAAATGACCTCTAGATATAGATACGTTTAATGCCATATTCTGTAACATTCTTTAAAGGTGCATTGTGTAATTTTTGGTAGATGGTCCGTCAAACGCTTTTCTCCATGGAGATGTTATTGCTTCGTGTGGAATGTTTCACAGTATGGCATTAAACCTTTTTATCTTCATGGAGACCAAGTGGCTATAAAACCACTTGTAATTGAATAAATGTAAGGTAGAATTGTCTAATGCCGTACTGTGGAACATTCCAGGCAGAGAAACCACATCTCCATAGCTGCATACTGCACCTTTAGTCAATAATATCTCCATGGTAGTAGGTGGCAGACGCTACATAAAAGTTACACAGTGCACTTTTAAAATAATTCATTTGAAAAACAAAACCTAAAAACTTAAATTTACCGACTAAAATTTGGGACACAGCACCACAATGAAAATAAAGCTAACACCATGTTCTTGAATTTTAATTGGACATTTTCAATCCAAAATTAGTGTCGCAAAATGGAGTTGTTCCCACTGGACTAAACTAGATTACATTTCTTAGTCATTAAAATTCTGAAAACACAACTGCAAATCCAAAAAGTATTCCACAAACAAAGACAAATGAGTGACGTCCAATATCCAATGGAATGCAAGCGTATGTGGTGAAGAGGAGGAGATGGAGAGGCTGAGGAGGTTGGTGGTTCTACTGCTGGAGGAGGATTATAGGATTGTGCCATATAGAAAATTGAGAATTCACTCAAAAGAATCTTGTATTAGTTTAGTAAATGTTAAAGCTACATTTTGAACCGTGAAAGGAGGACATATCTCACTAGTTCAGTATTCACAGATAAAGTAAAGTTTGTAAAGTAGACCTATTATGCAGAATTGATTTTTCAGAGCTTTTAACCATGTTTATAGGTGTATCCTTTTCTTATTTACCCTCTCAACGTTGTGATTCGTGCATGTTTGAGTAATCTTTCATTTCCTGTTTTCGACGCCATATTGCCGATCAACTCCTGTCTAATGTGAAAGTCTATTACGTCATTTTAGATGAATATTAGATATGGGACAAGATCTCGTGAGACAAAATTGGCACAGGATTGTGCACACATGTGGAAAATGATCTCATGAGATTTTTTTCCTGTATATTTTTACATTTGCCTTGGATAAAAAAGGGATTAACTTTGCTAAAATTCCAAAAAGCAGTACAACAATGACAGCAATACCGTACAATTAAAATAAAAATGTGAACTGAATGGCACAACTTATTTATTAAAAATTATATAAATCTTGTCTCTTTCTCGTGGTCCGAATCTTGTAACATGGCTTATCTCACAGAAATTTTGTCTCGTCCCATGAATATCGATTTAAATTGTGCAAATTTAGAGATTTTTTCTTGACTGATGACTATACTGATTCTTTAGAAACCATAGCAACCGATGTATGTAAAATCCCTCAGTCGTCCAGGTAGAATCCATGGCAAAAATCCATGACAAATTAAATTTTCTCCTTTTTTGCCATAGCAACCGATGGCCAATAAGCTCTGCTGATATTTTTGGACCGATATGTAGGGCCAATTTAGATTATTTTCTCCAAATTATACATTTAAATTTACTACAAACTCCCCCATAGCCCCTTTTTAACATAAACCTTTAAGAGAGAGATGCTAAAAAGTCCAAATACCGGTTTATCTTTATGCAAATTACAGCAAAATGATTAGTTATAAGATTATAGACACCCCATCTTAACTACTGGACATGTTTAAAAGTCTTCATTTCCAATCTAATCGCAACCCCCAACACGTCAGAAAAAGTTTATATTTTTTCCAAGTCTGCTCAGCTTTAGATTCAAGACCAAAATTTAAAAAGAACAAAAAAACTGCGGGGATTACATTCAAGACAAAGAAACACAGATGTGAAAATAACCTAGATTTCCTTCTCCTCCCTCTCCTCCACTCAGAGACAGATGGAACTCATGGCCCACTTGTGTCATTCTCACCCCAGCCCGGCAACACCGCCACTGGGCTCGGCATTTTCTGACTGCCCCTTGCCTCCTGGATCACCCCTGGAGCACCCATCACATCCATGACACCTTAATCCACCTCGAAATCTGCACCCAAGGGAGACCGCTGATCCTTGGGTGTACCACACTTGAAGTTACCCCACGCACACACGGCTCCATCTGTCATGTACAGTTTCAAAGCAGGTTTCTTGTTTTTCCTGCAGGTGAGTTGTTTTGATTTGCGAGCTAAGGCGTCTCTTCTGAATTGTGCTAACGGAGCCAAGTTGTCGGCGTTAAATCAGGACAATAAGATTTAAAACACAAAGATGAAACAAAGCTGTGTCTGGTGTGGCGAGCTCTGGGGGGGCTGGCTGTTGAGTCATGGTTTACAAAAGCAGGAGATAAATAGTTAAAGAAGTCCTATTGTGGTTGTGTCTGCTATATTGTTCTAATCTATGGCACCAGTGGATCATTATGTTATTATTTGCACATTTTAAATCATAATATCCATGTAAAACAACTTAATAAAAGAAACTGCGGTGCCCGGTGGGAGCTGACGTCGCCGTAAACAGGAAGTTGTCAGCACCTCCGATGGATAGCTGCAGATCTTTTTTTTTTTTTTTTTTTGGCTCAAAATGCCTACGTGCTTAATTCAACAATTAAGAAAATAAAGAAGTAAGTACAAAGCTGGTGGAGGTGAAAGTGGGAATAGGTCGGTAAAAAGCATCATGAAAATAAGTGATTAAAGATTACTCAGACATACAGAAGAACTAGGTCAGATTTAGTAGCTGGCAACTCTCACTTATTAACAAAACTTTTCTAGTGGAGGGTTTGCTACCTGCTTGTTGCTGCTGAAATGTTGTTCCTTTACCTAGAATGTTCTACAATATAGCAGTAAACTTATAATTATGACCACAAGTTCAAATAACAAGTCAGATCTGTGGAGAGGTGAACCTGCTTACAGTAAGAATGCATGTTTTTCAAGCTGTTTTTGAGCAGTGAAATAATTAAATGTCATGCTGTGGAGTGTTAACGGCGACGTAAGCTAGCATTAAACTTATCTATCTCCATGGAGACAGGTGTCGCCACCAGGCCAAGTTGTAGGTGAGATCTGTGAAGAGGCAAGCCTACTCACATAAGAATCCATGTATTTTTGAGCAGTACAATCGATGAATTAATAAGCAAAAACAAGCGAGCGAATGGCCGCACCTCCCACCAGAAAGTAGTCTACAAAGTATTCATTCTGTACTAATTTAACTGCATGTGTTAGGCTGAATATAATGGTGTTTATTATTATTGACAGTGATCTTTTGTTCAATCATGCTAACAGCAGGACAGTGAACAGCCTCGTGCCCGTCTCTCCATCAGCTCCATGTGGTCCTGCTTTTCTCTTTCATTTCTAATCAAACCTGGCACTCATTTGGCTCGTCATTCTCATATGTGACTTTTACTGTGAGTGTCACTTTTCCCACTCTGATCCTGACGTTTGAATGCGCCGCAGCACTGCCACAGTGAGGGCAGATGGTTGTGTGACGCGAGCTGCATATTAGCTGTTAAATTGCGACATTTGCATGAATTATTTGACTGAAAATTGTTTCTTTAAAGACACAATCTGCTTGGTTATAAGTCTTCTTGGCAGTTGGAACAAATACAGAAGCAACTGGGGAACATTTTGTTTTATGAAATATAGGATTCAAATCAGTAAATCAACACAAGCAAAGTACAGAGAGCCATAACTTCTGCACTGCTCAGGAAATATATGGGATTATATGTGGTTCATTCTGTTTCTCTGTCTGTTATTTTTGGTTTAGTTTTCTTAACGAGGGCGTATTAGGCTAAATCGACTTTTTGGAGCTTTCCAACATGTTTTAATGTTGTCTAAAGAGGTTTTAGATGTCATCCATGCATATTTGAGTAATCTTGCAATCTCTCCCGGGGCCTATTCAAACTCTCCTTACGGTTTGCAGTACGATCCTGTACAATGTTCAGCCCATAATTTTCCATAAATTTACAAAAACAGGAAAAGAACAATACACTGCAACTTGACAAACCTGATGCGATGTGCAGTAGTTTCCAGTGGCGGACCGTGGCCTGGGGACCTGGGCCAACTGTCCATATTTACAGACAAAACTCTGGGTAGACAAAAGGACCATATATCCATGTCTGAGCCCGTGCGCTCACCTGCGCAGGTGCGCTGGAGGCGGCGCAGAGGCAGGGCTGAGCCAACACGGTTTAATGTATGGATAAGTATTTAGTGCTTTCGTTCACTACACTGCCTATTTTACTGCTTAAAAACACAAAATACCCATCACAACGCATCAGCTGATTGATACAATCGCACGAGCGCACACGCCCAGTCAGAACGCGCACGCACATCACCGTCATCAACGGAACACAACTATAATGGACACGTTTTAAACTTACGTTGGGCTATAATCCAAATTACACATAGACCGTATAATAACACCAGCACCTCACTCACCGCTGCTGTCTTCATCAGACGAGGACTTTATCACATGCACATGTCGCCGTCCGGTGTGTCATCCAAACATGAATCCAGCAGTTCATTCCCTCTGTGCTCCGGCGGCCCGAGTGGCAGGAAATACTTTGCCCATTACAACTCAAGTAACAAACATAAACTGAAAAATAATCCCATTATTTGTCCAAAAAGAAAGTCCAAATGAAAGCATGTTCTATCTTTTTCTTTCAAACTCCGTCAAAAAACAGACTAAGCTAGCGCTAGTCATTGAGGCAAACAAACTCTATAGCGCCAACTGGTGGATTCTCCAAGTCATGACAGGACAGCGCATGCGCAGAGCACCTGGCTTAGTCCCGCCCCCAGGCCAGCTGCGTCTCCCTGTCAATCAACTGCAAAGGGACAATCTGATTGGTCAGTTTTAACGCTAGGGCTAGTGGCTCACAGACAGAAGGCCTAAGGAAAGAAAAGACATTTCTGAACATGTAACCCCCAAAATAACACCAAATCCGATAGGATACTCATATATATGTTATGTTTGAGAGAATTTTAGATCAAAATATTAAAAATACAAAATTGTGATTGAATTGATGTAATAAAAGCATTAGTTTACATTTTTTTGCTTTTTGTCTCCGCTGGCCCTGTGCACACACACTGGTAGATTCATTAACGTGATGCACACATGGTAACATAATGATCTAAATATGTGTTAGCAGTTAATCCCCCCTCTTTAATGCCACAGTTCACAGTTATAGTCACACCTGCAGCTACACTAATGCTAAACAAAAAAAAATTACTAAGTGAATATTTTACAGAGGAGGGAGAGATAAAGGTGCACTTTTCTGGTAGAGGGCCCACCAGTTGCTTATTTCCATGGAGATGTTATTCCGCTGCCTTCAGTGTTCCAAAGTATGGCATTAAACTTAATTAAATCTCCATAGAAACAAACAGGAGACATCACCAGGCCAATTCGCAGGTAAGATCTGTGAAGACACAATCCCACTCACAGTTAGAATGTGTGTTTATGAAGGGATTTCTGAGCAATAAAAACACTCTTAATTGAATGAATGCATCTTATATAAGTTTAATATCATATTGTGGTACAGGCAGAGCAATAGCAGCTCCACTTGAAAACGTACGCAGTGCACCTTTGATATGTTTTTTTATATGGTGAAGTCAGTTACTATGAGATGATTCTAAGAAAGAAGACACAAAATGTATAGATCTTACAACTCAAACTGTAATGACGAGGTAAGAACACAGCACAAAGGCACATACAGTGTAGTCATTTATCCAGCCTGTTACTGTGAACACTTTCTGTCCCAGCTCTGTCAAAGGCCAAGGACTCTACAAGTAACAGTTTTTAGATAGAAAAAAGAACATGATTTTTAAAGACGCTATACCCGTATAGAGTTAGAGTGTGAAGTTGGTTATGAAGCAGAGACTATTTAAACAAAAACTATTTCAATGGACAAATTTGTTAGAAAATCTTATTGGGTCCATATTACTTTATTATTTTCTGATCTATGTTATAATCTTCATCAAAATGTATAAATAAACATGTGTGAATGAAACAAAACACAACTCTGGGTATGTTTTTGATGAGGTAACACCATCGTAACATGGCTTAAAACTCACAAGAGTCAGTTTTGCGTAATACAGGACCTTTAAAATGTGAAAAATGAAGACGTTTTTGTCCAATTATAACCATTTCTGATGATTTTTATGTTCTACTGGAAAAAATATTGGCATAAATGTTAGCCCCACAATATTTTTCCAATGTGTCAAGTTTTATAACTTCTTTTACCACAATTTTTTAGGCGAGAATGTAGTTTTTATTTTCATTCTTTGCACTAAACAAGCAATCAAACCGACATTTCTGCACTGGAAATTCAAAGCTGTAGCAGATTTTTTGTTATAAAAATGTACAATTATTTCCATTCCCATTTGATGTCTGTAATTAATTCAAAATATAATATAATATTTCATTGCTGCTGTGACCTCCATTTTAGAATTATGAACATTTTTCTGACTGTGCCATATTTTTAAAACGTAAATGAAATTAAAAATGAAACTTTAAAATGTGAAAAACAGACACAGTTTGAAAGGGTTTGTGGTCCAAAGTTATTCCTTTCTTACATTATGTTACATTACATTCTGAAGATCCTAATTATTTAATGCTTTTCACAGCTTTCAAAGATCACAGTGAAGGTAAACTAACATCAACTAGCACGCTAACACACACTTCCTGATTATCGGACCATAAACCGCTTTTTAATTAGATGCTGACGTGACATATTTTGACCACAAGAGCTGCTTACAATATATCTGTACTGGGGTTAGACACATTTTTTCTCAAATTCATAGGGAAAAATACAGGTACAGGGTCTTTAAAGGTGCACTGTGCAACTGTCACCTGCTTGTTTCTATGGAGATGTCATTGCTTTGCCTGAAATGTTCCACAGTATGACATTAAACAGCTCTACTTTACATTTATTCAATTACAGGTGGTTGTACGGCTCAAAAATACCTAGAAAAACAGACATTCTGACTGTGAGCGGGGTTGCCTTTTCACAGATCTGACCTGCAACTTGGTCTGGTTTGGTCTCCATGAAGATAGAAAAGTTTAATGCCATAGTGTGAAACATTCCAGACAAAGAAAAGCATTTGACCGACCGTTCACCAGAAAAGTTACACAATGCAGCTTTAAGGGGTATATTCAGTTAATTTTAAAGATTAGTTCAAAGTGTCAAATACACAAAAACAACAGTGTGAGGCTGCAGTACCGCCAATGGCCAGCGGGGAGATGAAGGAGGTGAAAAATCCAAAATTAGAAATTGTTAGTCTGAACGAGCCACTGACAATAACTTAACAGGTAGGTACTTCAGCTGATGTATTTTTATGGAGGTAATCTGTCCCAGCGGCGCCCTCTCTCTGTCTGGCTGTAATAAAACAACTGAATAGCGTCATAGTGTTATAGCATAAGCTGCAGCACAGTGGACACAAAACTAACAGGTCGATAAATCAGAAAAAGACTAAAATAAATGTGAAAAATGAGCAAATATCTCACAAAAATAAATTGATAGAAAGTGCGATTATTTGAGGAACAATAATATCATATATCTTTGTACTCTTCAAGCAAACATGTGGTTTTCCCATAGACTGTGTAAAGAAGTGGAGTGCGACGTCACCCACAGCGTTCGGCTCCAGTCAAATGAAGCTCACAAGGCTAGCAGTTAGCCAGGCCCATATTAGGGATAGGAATTTATTTACAGACAAAACAGTGAAATAAAAACAGTAGGATCATGTAGAGCGGGTTAATATGAACATTTTAAAACCAAAATGACGAGGCTCACAGCAGCAGTTACAGAGAGAGGGGTGACAGTTGTTCAATGTAAAGTCAAATAGAGCCAGAATCAATGGAGCCAGTAGCACGCCCATGCTCACTTCCTATTTCTTAGCTTTGTCTTTGTAACTCAAGTTAGACTTCATAAAGAATTAGCCAGAACTACAACAGGTAACCTAATTTGTACAGTTGTATAATCTCTGCTCAACATTCCTCCATAGACATACATGAACCGCCTCCCACCCCCTTCAGCATGATGTCACCGCATTTACATCTTTGCCCAACCTCACTCGCTTTGAAAATGTAGAATATTCAAAAATAAGCACGGGTACTGCTATTTATAATGAAGTAAGAGTAGGCAATTTAAAAGTCCCGTTTATATCAGAAAATCCCTGTTTCAACCCCGAGACCCAGAGCAAACCAAGAGTTACGAGCCGGGTCTGTGGACAGTGAGGCGAAGACAGTCTGGAGTCTTATGTGAACTAGTCCGTTTGGCAGAGCTTCTGTCCACAGTGGAGCCGGATCTGAGTGGGTTTGAATACAAGGCCCTAACCCTTCGTCCTCCTCCTCCTCCTCTGCTCTCCTGCGCTCTCTCATCTTTTCATCTCTTTTTTTTTTTAGCTCAGTTTATCACCTCAGATACGAGCGTTCTTTGTATTTACCCACCAGCTCTTGGAAGTGGTACAGACTTGTCCTTAAAGAGTCTATTGTATCTGCTGTTATGGTTTCAAATATCAAGTCAGCCATGTTGTGCTTATTTGAATGGAGAGAAACTAAAAACATTTACTAACACTACATTTACTCTTTATATGTGATTATGTGCGACTTCTAAAAATGTGTTTGAAATCAGCCAAAAATCACTTTATTACTATATTTAAAGAGGGGGTATTTTAATTCTATGGGGTATTAAACGCTAACACATAACATATTTAGATCACCATGTTAGCGTTTATTGTTTTGAAAATGCTAAATTTACTGAAAACAACGTATTAACATGTTTTTTTAAGTATCACTTTAATTTTTGATGCTCTGAGTCTCCCCTCCATTTGCTCTCCATTCAGTCACTCCCCCTTCAGAGCGCTATCACAGCACAATCAACTCGCGTTCTGTTAATGAAACTACTGCACATCACATCAGGTTTGTCAATTGGCTGTGTTCAGGTTTGAATAGAGTCTGGGAGAGATAGTTAAAATACAAAAAGAACATGCGTGGATGAAATCTGAAATCTCTTCAGAGTGATGAAAAATGGGCACTGTTGCTATGGCAATTAGTAGCTCAAAAATAAATATATCATTCGAATTGTGAAAATCCTCAAAATGGAGCCAGGCAGGAGTTTAATTTCAGAATTTCAATGTACATTTTTACATATAATTTGGACATATTTTAATGGAATATTTAACAAATATTTATGAATTGATTGTGCTAATAAAATGTGTCCTAAAAAATACAGAAATAAAGAAATTTAACTTTTAACTTAAAGATGCATTGTGTAACTTTACTAATAGAAGGTCCCTTTTTTTTTTTTTTTTCTTCCCAAGTGAGATGTTATTGCTTTGCTTGGAATGATCCACAGTTTGGTATTAAACCTTTCAGTCTTCATGGAGACCAAACCAGACCAAGTTACAGGTCAGATCTGTGGAGAGGCGACCCCGCTCGTAGTCAGAATGCCTGTTTTTCTAGGTATTTTTGAGCTATAAAACCACCTGTGATTGAATAAATGTAAGATAGAGATGTTTAATGTCTTATTGTGGAACATTCCAGGCAGAGCAATGACATCTCCATAGAAACAAGTAGGTTACGGACCCCCAACCAAAACCTTTAACTCAAAAGAATGTACCTGGAACTGACCCGTTTACTGTTTAAAATACCACAGATCATCTCATTAAACTTCAGCGTGTACTTCTCAGAGTAGATGTGATATGTGTAATGCAGCCAGACCTGGTGAGGAGGTGCCACTGACCCAGACACAGTATTTTTATCCACTTTTGTGCTTGAGCGGACAGATTTGGGTGAACTTATGACACCCATGAGGTCCTTTGGGTGCTGTGTCCTCTTCACCTCCATCTGGCCCTGTCTCCGTCTGAAATGGCCATCTGCCTCCGCTCTGCTCCAAGATACGTCACTGCCCGCTCTTGTTTGTACAGATCTTAATGCGCATATGATAAGTCGGACTCCTCATTCAGTTAACATAATTATATTTGAGAATTTGCTTAAAGTCTTGCCATGCTTTCTCTCGATTGACAATTTTCATGAAGCTTATAATTTTAGTTCCTGTTTGGACACGGGGAGCAGATGTGATATGCTTAGAGGTAATTCCATAACCGTTACCTAGCAACCATGATGCAACCATGATGCAAACAAGGACCAAAGCTTGTCTAATTGACACAACAGTTATGATTAGACTAATAAAAATAAACAAGATCACCTTCATTTTGTGAGATGGCACAGTCCCCATTTAGCTAAGTCTGTTGAACTGCAGTAACAAGCAGAAACTGTAAACAAGTTAGTTTCAGAGTAGTTTCAGTGTCGTTAGCTCCTCCCTTCAGGCAGATATAAGGCAGTGTCCACCAGCGTCTGACCAGACCTGAAGAAGCAGGTTGGATGAGCTGCGAAATGTATTTGATCAAAAAACTTTTGTCCAGCTGACAAAATTGAATTTCTCAATTTTCAGTCCTTCCTGGACGACTGAGGGATTTTACAAACATGGAGATAAAATTAGTTGACCAGCCAGAACCTACAACAAAACTTTACAAAGGACTCATATCCTGTCTCCCTGATTCCAGAGGGCGTGATTGACAGGTGGATTAACCAATCAGAGAGATCCTTGCTCTGTTTGCGTCAAAAACAAACATGACTGCATAGAAAAGGAGAAAAAACAACATAAATGACTGAATTTTTGCAGAATCTCTTATCTCAGGTAAAATAAGACAGATTTTGTTCTGCATGAAATGAGAAGAGGAGTCGTCTTCTGTGTTTGAGAGACACATAATACAAATTAGCGGCTGTGGTTGGACCATCACAAGTTCTAGCTCTATGGTCAGCCAAGTAGCCTCTATTTTTCAGCTTTTACTTTTCAACTTTTCTCCACAAACTGACACTTGGCTGATGTAAAACTATGATAAATCATTACCACATGTACTATCTCACCAAACCAAGTAACAATTAGAAAAACATGAAAACCAGTCACTTTAAAGGTGCATTGTGTAACTTTCCTAGTGGAGAGTCTGTCACTTGCTTGTTTCCATGGATATGTCATTGCTCTGCCTGGAATGTTCCACAGTACGACATTAAACAGCTCTACTTTACATTTATTCAATTAGACGGGGATTTACAGTTCAAAAATACCTAGAAAAACAGGCATTCTGACTGTGAGCGGGGTCGCCTCTCCACAGATCTGACCTGCAACTTGGTCTGGTTTGGTCTCCATGAAGATAGAAAGGTTTAATGCCATACTGTGAAACATTCCAGACAAAGCAATAACATCTCCACTGAAAAAAAGCATTCGACGGACCCTCCGCCAGAAAAGTTACACAATGCAGCTTTAAATATAATGTCCTTTGTGACTCCAGTGCGGTCACATATAGACATGTCAGGATTGCACTGGCCTCGTTCTGTCACAGTCTTCTGACACTGTCTATGTAGAATATGTACATTGATTAAAATGCAAAGTCAAGGAGAAGGTCAAACAAACAGGGGCCTAATTGAAAACCTCCTCAGATACTTAAAGTCAATACAATGTTACAGAGGAAACGTGGCAATTAAAGAGGCTGTACCTGCTTTCTTCTGTTCTGAACACTTTGAAAAACAGAACTAGCTCATTTTAAACAGTTTTCAGTGGTCCTTAAAGCTTAAAGAGGGGGTATTTTACTTGTATGGGGTATAAACTGCTAATATTTAGATCGCCATGTTAGATTTAATTGTTTTAAAAATTATATTCACCAAAAATTGACATGTTTTATGACTTTCACTTTTATTTTTGTCTCCCCTCTCTTTGCTCCACATGTTAAGTCACTCCCCCTTCAGAGCGGTATCACAACACAACATACGTCCTGCTAATGAAACCCCTGCATCAGGTTTGTGACGTTGTTGTGTAAAGTTTTGTATCATGTTTTTGTATATTTAAAAAGCATATTTTTACCATGTTAAAAATCCATCTTTAACTTTCTTTATGCATTCCTAGCATCCTAATCACTACAATTAAACAAATTATAAGCAATTTTTATGACTTTCAGAGGCTAGAGATGAGTTTTGTTGTCACAGTTAGATTTTTAATTTTTACACAAATAAGATTGCAAATTTTCCAATATGCTTACACCGGAGGCATCATAATTACAGACTAAGAACTGTTCAGAACTGTAGAACTTTTTATCATTTCAAACCTCACCTCTATCCCATGGATTATTTATTCATTCATTATTCATTCACACCATGGAGTTTAGATAAAAGACAAAGTACGCACAGCTGTAATTAGAGACAGAGTTGATTTAAAAGTGCAATCATGGCTGCTGTGACGTACCTGTGAGGACTGTGAATCAATAAGCACCTGAATAAATATGATGTGGAGAGAGAGAGGGTGGTCTATAAACAGGAAGGGTCTGAGCACACATGATAGAGCTGATCCTATGCACAGGATTACAGCAGCGTTATGAGCTGTACCTGTCTGCAGTGAGTGGGAAGATGGAATAAATACAAATGAAGCAGAGATGGAGATAGGCCAGGAGGGACTAGTACTGTGTAGTCATAATTACTATAGTGACTTAGTTTAAGGCCTACCATGTTATAACGTTGTTCCATCATCAAAAACATGCCTGAAGAGGTTTTAGACGTCTCCCATGCAGGTTTGTATATTTTGGGCCAATCACCCAATATGGAATATTTAGTTTGTGAAAAACGTGCAGAAGATAAATGATTTGTGTATTTGTGGACAGAGAAAATGTTTGTGCTTTTCTCTCTGCTGAATGTAACAAAAGTTTGATTTTTCATCTTGTTTTGCTGTTGTGACGCTTTGACCAATCAGATTCAAATAGTCGTCAGGACGCTCTGTGTTTTCCGATCGCATTCAGAAAAGAGCCGTTCCAGATTGATCATGTGTAGATGTGTAGAGTGCTGCAAATATCAATCAGGCGTAAACCTAATTAATTCAAACCCTCTTTACAGCTATAAAATTCTGTGCGATGCTCAGCCCACAAGCCTACGTCCTCTATGTCCCTTCAGTGATATTACCAATCACAGTGTGTAGCTTCACACATTGACAAAGTGATTTACAAAGAAGACTCATCCAGGTTTAATCTAGAAAAAGAGACATTTACTGCCTCCTTGCTTGTCCATTTGATCCTGCTTGAGTTCAGCGTAGATTTGGTCTGGTCCTGTTCCAGTCCTGGTTTAGTCCAGGTCTGGGTTAAATCTCACTTTAGTCCCAGTTTAAATGTGGTGTCCCAAGTGTGAATGCAGCCAATGAGAACACCACTGCTCAGCAAATCACTCAGCCCCAACTCCTCTTCCTCTCCTCTATCTCTCCTCTCCCTCTTTCCCTCTAATCTGTCTCTCTCCTCTCTCTCTCTTCCATCTCTCTCCTTCGTCCCCTCTCTTCTGCCCTCTCTTTCTCATGCTCCCTCTCCACCCCCTCACTACCCCCACTAACTCTCTCTCTGCCATCTTTCGTTCCTCTCACTCCCTCTCTTTCACTCCCCTTTGCCCCCCTACTCTCTCATCTACCCCCTCTCTCCTCTCCCTCTCTTTCTTCTGCCCTTCCTTTCTCCTCTTTCCCTCTCTCACACCCCCTCTCCACCCCTTTCTCTCTGCTTCTCTTCTCTTTCAGCCCCTACTCTCTCTCTCCACTCGTTCATCCACCCCCTCTCCTCTCTCACTCCCCTCTCCCATCTACCCCCCTCTCTCCTCTCCTCTCCTCCCTCTCTCCTCTCCCCATGAAGCAGTACAATCACATTACAGTCTGTACACTACCTCGTCTGACAGCGTGAACCGCCCATAGCGAATTATGAACGCAAAACCACCCACATCAACATAAAACGCTTCAATAAAAAATAAAACAAGGCTTCTTTCACTCCGCTGCTCCGCTGTAACATCCAGCCTCCTGCGCGTTAGATCACAATCGCACAAACTAAACTACAACACAGACATTTTCAAATAGGCCTGTAATAATCTGTGTGTCAGTACAGCGGGGTACCCAGACCTGAAGAGAGAGAGATGAGATCGAGGTGGACACGGGCAAATACGTAAATGCATTTAAGGAGAGCGGAGGGCAGAGGGGGAGGAAAAACACAAGTACACAGTTATGGAAAGAATACTTTGTAAAAAATGTATTTTGTCACAGAATACAAAAAGCAATATCTAAGTTCTGTAATGGAAATCTTTACATAATTATTCACGTAATCAATTATATAGGTTGTGTATAAGTTAGCTTTGTGATTTACAATGAAATGGGGTTGTTAATCAGTTTTGGACTTAGTCATCTTGTGAAGGGGCCTCTTAGGGTCCTCTTGCTGCCATATAATGTATGTATCATCCATCTATATCTCTGTGGTATTTTTCCACTGGATTCAACTTGTTTTTCACTTGTTATTCTACTGCAAATGACCCAGCCTTGTGCTGACCTGTCCTTGTAGAGGTGTTTATTTTATTTTTTTTTATTATCCTTTATTATCCCTGTAGGGAAATTATCCTTCTGTATTTCACCCATCCTTTCGGGAGCCTTGGGCAGCCAATGAAGGCGCCCGGGGACCCATCTCCGTGATCTTATTGCTAGGTTTGGTCAGGACCTCAGCTGGAGGATTTTTTACCTATGGAGCGTGTTTTTGGGTTGATAGAGGAAACCGGAGTGCTGGGAGGAAACCCACCCAGACACGGGAAGAACATGCAAACTCCACACAGAAACACCCGGATATAAAAACTTTGTATGCTTTGTTATGATCACCAGATTAGGGATAAAACTTTCTTACTTCATGTAATTTTAACTTTTTTAGGTTTTGCAGTATACTGAATACCTGCATTAGAATGTATTTTGTAATGTATTCTGATACTTGGTCCAATCAGACTACTGTATACTGTATACTTAGAATACATGTACATTGAGTTGCATTTACATTATAATTAAAGAAAGAGAAATCGCACATGCACATGTTATAAGAGTGATCCTTTCTGCTTTTCTCATTGATTTTGTACAGGTTGAAGCCAAAATTGTGTGATCCAGTAAGTGCATTCTGAGTTCCACCAAATGAAAAAGTAAATGTCCCGGAATATGATTCTCAGTACATGTATTTTGTTACTTCCCAACACTATAATGTTACAATATAAAATTTGGCTTCTAAAATGGTCACAGTTACAATTTCTTAGTTCTTAAAAATTTTGTTTGACCTCAATAGTCACAAATATTGATCTACCAAATAGTCCTGGCATCCCCATCCATAAACAGACAAATAAAGTAAAATGTCACGGCTAATAGAAGAACACCGCGGTCATTGTAATCACATCGACCTTTGGTACAAGAGGCTAAGCTAATAAAGAAACAGGCATGTGCTAATATCAGAGATGGATGTGACAATATGAGGCTTTAACAAGAGGGAATTAACTCATATTTCAGGGTCAGACTAAAACAGGAAACAAAGACAGACAAATTATATCATCAGTTTCATTTTGTGAGAAGAAATCAATGTTACGAGACTCATAATGGTCTCGTTAATATTTTTGTTTTTCTAAAATTCTCAAATAGGGTAGTCAAACAATTATTAGTGAAGGATTTAGCTGACTACATTATTTATATACATTTATACTGTATATATTTATGCCTGGGACTATATATATTATCCCAGGCAGCTTTAAAGTCGCATTATGTAACTTTTCAGGTGGAAAGTCCAACATTTCTACTACCACTACCTACTACCGACCTACCACTACTTGTTTCCATGGAGATATGATTTCCTTGCTTGGTTTATCCCACAGTACAGCTTTAAACATATCTTTATGAAGACAAGCATGAGAAACCACCAGGCCAAGTTACCGGTCGGATCTGTGGAGAGGTGCTCACAGTAAGAATGCACATATCTATTGCTATATATAATTTCTAGCTAACTAATGCTAGTTAATGTGTGACTGTAATGTTATTTGAGAGGGACAAATCAGCTCGCATGTTGTAGCTCCAACTCAGTCAGTCTTTCTGGTCAGATTGTGTTCAAATAAAGCTCATATTACAGTTTAACTTGAGTAATGGAGCTTCAGAGAGAGCCATGCCTCCAGTTAGCACCACACCACCAGGGAATGGTGATGAAATCAGCTGCAAAGTATCAATAACATGAAGCTGGAATCACGAATAGCTCAAAAATACCCTGAAAAACACGTGTTCTTACAGTGAGCGAGGTCGTCTTTTCACACATTTGACCTTGGAACGACTAAGAAATCTGTGTCTCGCTGCACCTTTTCACTTGAAACATTTGACCCAGATTTTGAAACGTGAACAAAAACAATAAAAGGTAACATGGCGATCTAAATTTGTTATGTGTTAGCAGTTAATACCCCAAAGAAGAAAAATACCCCCTCTTTAATGCCATACAGCAGAATCCTCCAAGATCTGTAACGAAATTCTTCTTAACTGAGTCCAAGCAAGCCGCCAATGAAAAATGCTAAATTATAACAATGAGCAGAAATAAGTCCATTTAAATTCCGTTCACAAAGACAAAAATTTAAATAAACAACTTGTGAGAAGCGTTTTAAATGTCTCTTTTCCTCCTGCCTCGTAATCCAAACATATTACAGCCCTGGAAACTCATTACGAATGAAACCACGTCTGATTAAGAACTTGGAGTGTGAATTAGAATGCGAATCGGCCTCTGCTAAAACCTCAGATTGTGTTGAGGGTCAAAGGTCAAGTGCTCTCCTCTGTAAAGTTTAAATGTAATCGGCATTCGTTTTTCATGTGGCTTTTCCTGCACCGTTGAATTCAAATGTACATCTTTATTAAAAACACAGAAGGGAAGCTCATTTCAAAACACATTTGTCAAGGTTCTTGCCGTAGTTTAGACACTGTGGAAGATGATTTTTTTCATCAGATTTAGAATTTGAAATGCGTTGAATTTCTCACTTTGAATTTTTTAACTCTGTAAAAACATTTGAATTATTTTTATTCTGAATGACAGTTGATGAAATTTTCAGTGTACGTTTTCAAAATGTTTAAAATTCAATATTAAAAAAAAAATTCAGCACAAATATTCTTCAAAATAATACCTCAAATTCAACAGTCGAAATTCAGAGTGTAAAATTCAGAGTGTAAAATTCAGAGTGTAAAATTCAGAGTGTAAAATTCGCAGTGAAAAGAATTTGCAGCAAAGATCCAAGATGCCAAGGCAGAAGCAATCGATCCAAAGTGATCTGATCTAACTTAGTAACAAGCAGGAAATGGTGCAGTGAAGCGATCTGATTGGTCAGAATTAGCCTCATCTCTTTTATTTCTCAAGTGTAAACCCCGCCCACAGATGAGAACCATTAGGAAACAGCCTCTGTCCTCCTCACTCACACATGATCGATTGCTTCTGCCTTGGCATCTTGGATCTTTGCTGCAAATTCTTTTCACTGCAAATTTTACACTCTGAATTTCGACTGTTGAATTTGAGGTATTATTTTGAAGAATATTTGTGCTGAATATTTAAAAGGTGACATTTTTATTCTGAATTTGAAATATACTGAAACACTTAAAAATTCAGCAATTAAAATTCAGGATAAAAATAATTCAAACATCTTTTTTCACAGTTAAAAAATTAAAATCTAATGGAACAAATTATCTTCCATAGACTCTCCTTAGAGACACTATGCACATTTTTAAAGGTGCACTGTGTAACTTTTCTGGTGGTCTGCTTGTGTACATGGAGATATTACTGTTTTGCCTTGAAATAAACTTGGTAATCACAGTGGAGACAGGCTAATGATCAGATCTGTGGAGAAGCAAGCCTGCACGTGGTAAGAATTCATGTGTTTTAAGGTATTTTTGAGCTATAAAACACCTGTAATTGAACACATGAAAGAGAGATACGTTTAATGCCCTACTGTGGAACATTCCAGCCAAAGATATAACATCTCCATGAAGACAAGCGAGTAGAGGAGTAGAGGACCCCCCCACCTTAGAAGTTACACAGTGCGTCTTTAAGCTTAAGTTAAGGTTATGGTATAGGCCTTTATCGTCTCCCCTCTGCATTTGACCTCTTTTTTTTTTTTCGGGATCAGTAATTTTGTTCACGTTTCAAAATTTGGGTCAACTGTTTCAAGTGAAAAGGTGCAGTGAGTCACAGATTTCTTAGTTATTATCAGACACCTTCTTGTGTTCAGTGAGGTGCTTTTGCTTTGCCTGGATGTTTCTATCTCCATGGAAACAAGCAGGTGACTCCAAGGTCAAATGTGTGAAAAGAGGACCCCGCTCACTGTAAGAATACGTGTTTTTCAGAGTATTTTTGAGCTATTTGTGATTCCAACTTCGTGTTATTGATACTTTGCAGCTGATGTCATCACCATTCTCTGGCGGTGTGATGCTAACTGGAGGCATGGCTCTTTCTGAAGCTCCATTACTCAAGTTAGACTGTAATATGAGCTTTATTTTAACACAATCTGACCAGAAAGACCCTCTCAAATAACATTACTTAAGTTAACTAGCATTAACCAACAGTCATTCTCACCTTTTTGTTGAAAATCAAACAGTTAAACAGGACCATGAACGCTCAATCTGATCACAGGCTCCTGAAAATGTGATGCATAAATCCATTTTCTTAAGTTTTTAGATGGTAATGGCTGAACATTCTGCCGTAGACATACAAGAAAAACACCCACAACAAAATATCAACATACAACATTTTGATATGTATAATGTACTATGTATAATGTTTTGTTTTAAATTTATTATCACATTCTGAAACTCATGGATTAAAAAAAATACTGTAAATGAATACATTCAAAGTTTAATGCAATACTGTGGAACAAAGCAATAACATCTCTTTGGAGACACACACACAAAAAAAACTCATTGGAAAACATGGCGTAACCTCCATTAGAAAGGTTTCATAGTGGATCTTTAAATGGTTTTGAGTCCGTGGCTGATTCAATTCTGTTTTCCACTTAACCAGTCTTATCTGTCTTTTTTCCAATTAAACCTCCACGCAGGTCTACTTTATGTTGTCCTGATGGTACTTGACCAAGGTTACAGACAGATGATGATTTTAAATGCGCGTTTTATTGCTCCGTCATCAGCGTTAACCCGGGGCCGGTCTGGAGAGGGCCGCGTTCACTGGTGACCTGCTCAGATCATCATAATTGGAGCTGGTTGAGTTTGTGTGAGTGCTTTTAAATGAAGGGGAAATGCCATTGGAGGATTCTCATTCATTAAACCTTGGATCTCCATAAACAGATTATGGCTGGTGTGAAGGTGAGAAGAGACATCTGCTGGTGGTGTGTTCATGTGTTTTCAAAATTATAGCAAAGGTTTGAGCAATACAGTTTACAAGGCAGAGCAGTCCTAGCAAAAAGAAAATATTTACTGAAAAATTGCTATGGAAAATTACAATAATATGCAAATCTAATGGAGTGCTTTCTCATTTGTCCTGGTTTGGAAGTGGTTTGAGCTTTGTCTTGGTCATGTTCTGGTTTATGCCGCATTCATGTGCTGTGGAAATTATGGGAAATACAATTTGCAGAGTGGGAAACTGCACCAGAATGGCCACTCATGTATTTTCCTAGTGGAGAACAGGGAAATAGTTTTGATTTGCTGAGATGAAAACAACTTTTGACCTTTGCTTTGACCATGGTGGACAGCAGTGAATGAAGAAATATTTTTTTTTACACTTGTTAGTTGGTTGTTTATAATACTTGCATAATTATGTTGCATTTACAAGTTTAATGTATGTCTATTCCCACTTAATTACATAAAAAACTGTGAATATTAATAGCAGACAAATCAGACCTTCTTCTTTCCCCGAGGTCACTCCTGCTGGCGTTAGCAACACCTTCAACAGCCTTGCTCCGGATTGGCTCTTTTTGACCTTTGGAAATCTGCAGCTTTATTTATTACTGATTCTCTTGTGAAAAATGCAGAGGTTTCAAATGAAAATAGAAATCTGGTTTAAATGAATCCAGTGTAGAGCTGGGGTACATACAGAGAACAGTCTGTGTAGGCTGAACAAACAGAGATGTATGCATACATTTACATATGACATATTGTTCCATATGTTTTTACATCACAGTATCTGTAACAGCAATCTGTATATGCTTCCTTATCTGATGTACATGAGAAATGTCGGAAAAGATGGAAAAACAAAAACACGAGCAGAGCTGAAGATGGAGAGATTCAAGAGGAAAATGAAGACTAGGATTAAGTCTCTATGAAAGACAGTGATTTTTCCAGATTAAAATGGTTTGAAGGGAGAGCAAAAATGGGTCAAATGGGCTGACTAGCTGAGGTTAGAGTTGGAGGTCTTGGGGTGACAGTGGCGCAGTGGGTTGAGCATTTGCCCGTTAACTGGAGGATCAGAGGTTCAAAACTCGCCCAAGTACATATTGCCATTGCATCCTTGGGCAAGACACATTTATGTAGATGTGTTTGTCTGATCTTATGGTCAGGAAACAGTGTAAATTCAGACTGGCTGTTTGCTTTTATTCATTCTTTTGATTTTCTAATTATGGTACAGTATGTGTAGCTCAACTGAGAGCTCAGGGATTAAGATACCACTTTATTTGCCTATGTATAAAACTACTACTAGTATACTTTTAATTCCAAGAAATATCAGAGTTTTAGAAGGAAAATAAATCCACAAGAAAACAGTTAAGTTCAGAAAAAGTTAAAAGCCCAGGAGTGCCTAAAGTTTTTTTCCTCGGCGAGCCAAAATGAATGCACATTAGCGGGTCAAGGATCAAACCTAATGACAGTTTACACATAAAAATGTGCTTTTGCAAAGAAATGTATGATTACATTGACTTTAAATGTTATGAAATAGACTGGAATTACCTCTATCCCATTTTCTCTTTTCAACACAAAAGGGAATCAAAGTAGATTCTTTTTAAAATCTCAGTGGCCAAATTAGACCCCCTGGAGGGCCACTTTGGGGTTACGGGCCCCACTTTGGGCTCCCCTGTTCTTTTCTTTTTTTAAGTCTACGAGAAAAAATTAACCCAGAAGCCCCTGCCCCAGTGTTTAGCCTCATCTGTTGTAACTCAATACTCCACCACCATCACCCCGTTCTACAGAGCCTGTGTTTCCAGTTTAGCCAGTTTACCTCCCCTCCACACTGCTGTGTGTGTGTGTGTGCGTGTGTGTGTGTTTGCATGGGTGTGTTTGTGTGTGTGTTTGTGTGTCTACATGTGTGTGTACAGATCCATACTCAGATGATTTCCCCACAGTCCTCTGATTGGATTTGTTTTATTCTAATGAACTGAGGCCTTGATTTAAATGGAAAGAGCCACAGCCGAGGAGAGTCGTCAGTGAGTTTGAGTTTCAGGGCCGCAGACGTTCACAGACCTGTTTATTCAAATGGTGATTACCATAGTCATATTTCTGTGGTGAAGAGAAAATAAAAATAAAAAAAATAAAATAAAATAAAATAAAACTATAAAAAAAAGTGTGTAAAAGCTTAGAAAATATGATTAAAAACTGTATCTAATATGTGATTATATAGTTTCCAGTCTTTTGTTTACTTGCTTTGATTCTATTACATTTCATACACTAAACTATCAGCATCTCCAAAACATTTTAAAACATTTAA
The DNA here is from genome assembly GCA_029959045.1 of Taenioides sp. WSHXM2023. Classification (NCBI taxonomy): domain Eukaryota; kingdom Metazoa; phylum Chordata; class Actinopteri; order Gobiiformes; family Gobiidae; genus Taenioides; species Taenioides sp. WSHXM2023. Next base: position 24,869,798 of record CM057097.1, on the reverse strand, counting down.
AAACACTTCTTATTATTTCTTAAGTTTAATGTCATAGTGTGGAACTTTCCAGCTAAAGCAATTATATTTTCAAGACAATCAGTTAGCAAACCCTCCATCCGAAAAGTTACATAGTGCACTTTAATAGAATGATTCATAATAGTAGGTCTGTCACGATAATTACACATTACTATTTGGAGGGGGGTCAATATTTTTCGTGGCTGCTTTTTTAGTATGAGTGGGAAACTTTTAGATATTTTTCTGTACTACGAAAACATTAAGGGGTGAATAAACAACTTCTATGACTCATTGTAGATACAAACAAATTATTCTTTTGAACAATATTATACTTTTTGGATAGTTTTTTGGAGGATAATCCTTTTTGTGTCAGTGGTAAAAATTTGTTTCAGTATTATCTTTTATCATCTGGATTTTCTTCAGTAATATATCTGACTTGTTATTTGTACATAATAGTTAACAGACCCACACCTCTTTCACTTTTGCCTTGTATTTAAAGGTTCATTATGTAACTTTTCTGGTGGAGGGTCCGTCAAATTTGTCTGGAATGTTTCACAGTAAGGTATTAAACTGTTAACTCTTCATGGAGACCAAACCAGACCAAGTTACAGGTCAGATCTGTGGAGAGGCGACGCCGCGCACAGTCAGAACGCTTGTTTTTCTAGGGATTTTTGAGCTGTAAATCCACCTGTAACTGAATAAATGTAAGATAGAGCTGTTTAATGTCATACTGTGGGACATTCCAGGCAGAGCAATGACATCGCCATAGAAACAAGCAGGTGATGGACCAACCAGAAAGTTACACAATGCACCTTTAATGTACCCCACTAAATGGCCATGCTGATGTCCTTACAGTGACAGTAAAGGTCACATAGAAGTAATATAGTGACGTCCTAGTGGTTGCAGTGGGAACAGCACAGATCTACAGGTGGGTAATTGCCCCGGTACAGACCAGACTCCCATTAGCCCAGTGTCAGGAAGAAAAGTGTCTCTTCTGCAGCTCTGATAGAGATCTACGACCAAACAGGAAATGAGAGTGGAGACATGGGAAGTCCAGGAAACACACGGAGAAATGGACAAATGGAACCAAGAAGGCAGGTTATTGGGAATGTTGGAGGACAGAGTCAAACTGTATATCCTTGGTCTTCAGAATGATGAAAAAACAAGGACTGCTGCCATAGATATTTAGCAAAGTTGCCATGTTTTTCAGCTCCCTGTGATATTTTTTTTCTTTTATTTATTTTATTTTTTGATACAGATGGACCATGTGTGTCCCCAGTTGGCTAATCCACCTGTCAACCACGTCCATTAGTGAAAAGCGTTTATAAACTCGTCACTGTGAATAATTAGGATGCTCAGAATGCATAAGGTAAGTGAGGAATAACTTTGGACCACTGCAAACGGTTTAAAATGAACATGAACAGGAAATTTAGGAAGTCTTTAGCATCAAAGTATCAAAAATTAAGATATCAAAACTTCAATTTTTTTTCCATACGGACGGACCACGTGTGTTCCCGATTGGCTAATCCACCTGACACTCACGCCCATTTAAAAACCGTGAAATTCACCAATGATCAGACAAAACTCACATCTTCGTAAAGTATTGGAGAAGTATGTATTCTGGATCCCAGTTTAATAGATATTCACAACTGAAAACAAAATATTGTATCTTTTGAATGTCACATGGAAACAGGAAATTGAATCTTGAAAACACAATGTCATGGTTTTATAACAGAAGCTTTTAAATCAGAATATAGCAGCTGTTTGGGTCTGCGGTTTACATTCTTTTATTTTACACTCCTCCTTATGTAAAGGCTTTAACACCCTTTGTTTAGTTACGGTTTAGTCCCATTTTAAAGGTTTTTCTCTTGGTTCTTTCTAGATATAGTTCTGGTTTAAACTCTTAAACTCTGTCTTTTACCTGGTTTAGTCTATATTACTTTGAAAACTAAATATTTTTTCATTGTGTTTGTGGATCACAGTCCTGCCCACCGATAAAAAAATATGTATATAATGCTATGGTACAGTTTGGGCACATTGTTTTAAACTGAACCTTCATATAACATATTAAAGCTGCATTGTGCAACTTTTCACCTGCTTGTCTCCATGGAGAGGTTATTTCTTTGTCTAGAACGTTCCACGGTAAAGATTACACCTATCCACCTCAAGGGAGACAACTATAGTCGACTTTACAGGTCAGATTCACAGACAGAGTTATTGTATTATTCAGAAATAGAAACGCCCGTAATGAATAAATGCTAGACAGATGCGTTTAATGTCATACCATGGAATATTCCAGGCAAAGCAATAACATCTCCATGGAGACAAGCAGAAAAGATGCGCAATGCACCTTTAAGTAATCTCTGTATCTGATTGCAAAAGTAACACTAATGCAAAACCCATAGAAAAGCATGGTAATTTTTGCAATCCATAAATGTAGATCCAATTACAAAATAACAATGGCACGTTTAAAACTTTTAATATTCAAAACACATGGAGAATACATTAGCGTTTCTACTTAAGACTGAAGAGACCCTTTCTTTAAATGTACACGCTCCATCAGGTGAGCCACTGGGATACCTCTGACCATATATTCTGCCTGTGTTTCTGCTTATCCTGCCTTGATTATATTACTGTAGTACTCAGACAGGGCTACTCTTAAGTACATAATTTCCTTACAGACTTAACCACATTAAGAGCATGGCAAAGTGAACCTCCAGCAGAGCCTTACCTCGCCTATGGCCAGAATATTTGGGGATAACGTTTCAGTGCTGTTATCCACATAGAAAAAAGAAAAAAAAACATGTAATAAATAAAAATGCATTAGCTGAAATACAATACCTGGTCAGTTTACGTAGACTTAAAGTAACGTAACACTAAAGTTATATGGGATAGACTACGTTCTGTTTACTTTACATTGACTGCATGAAATTGTACTGGGGGACACTAAATTGCGTTATGGTATTTCCTGGAGGCATATGGACGTACGCACAACCTCACCAAGAGTTAAAGGCCCTGTACTTGACTTTTTTACATGCATTTGAGTAAAATTTGTTTTATCCCAGTACAGATATATGGTATAAGCAGCTCCTGAGGTTAAAAGAAGTGGTGGATGAAGTACTCTGTTTTGTTACTTAAGTAAAAGTACAGATACAGGGACAAAAGACTACTTAAGTAAAAGTATCACTGAAAAAATCTACTTAAAGCTGCAATATGTTACTTTGGTTGGGGGTGTTACTATGGATATGTCTTTACTCTGCCCAGAATGTTCCACAGTGTGACATTAAACAGCTCTACTTTACATTTATTCAATTACAGGTGGCTTTAGAGCTTAAAAATACATAGAAAAACAGGTATTTGGACTGTGAACGGAGCCGCCTCTCCACAGATCTGACCTGTAACTCTGTCTGGTTTAGTTTCCATAAAGATAGAAAGGTTTAATGCCATACTGTGGAACATTCAAGACAAAGCAATAACATCTCCATGGAGAAAACCATTTGACGGACCCTCCACCAGAAAAGTTGCACAATGCAGCTTTAAGTAAAACTACCTAAGTAAAAGTACCTACAAATGTACTTAAAGAGTAAAAAGTAAAAGTACTTACCAGAGATCTTTGGAACAGAGTAAAACACAATCAAATGTCGTGATTTTAATAAAGAACTGAGCAGATTTTAAATGATTCAGCTGATTTCTTAATTTTTCAAGCTGTTTTTGTGTTTTTGTGTATTTGGTTTGCTCAAAGTTGCAACGTTAAATTCAATTAAATGTTCTAAAAATGAGTCTCAGTCATTTCAGGAGGTCTCAAACCATAAAGAAAAGCACTTTTTACTTTTCAGTCCAGATCTAAAATGTAGTGGAGTAGTAAGTACAGATACCTGCTCTCAAATGTAGTGAAGTAAAAGTAAAAAGTATCCACTGTAAAATGAACTTAAGTAAAGAACAAATACCTAAAAATTGTACTTAAGTATTGCTCTTTTACTTTTGTACGTTACCTTCCACCACTATAGAATTATGTATCTATTAAGCGTTTTATTGTCTAGTAATCAGGAAGTGCCCTGTTAGCATGCTCTGGTTTCTAAAAGTTGTAAAAGCCCTTATAAATTCATCATTGTGAATAATTAGGATTCTCAGAATGCTTTGAACAACTGCAAACTGCTTTAAATGAACTTTCACATTTGGAGAATGTTTGGGGAGACAAATCTTTAGAATCAAGATGTCAAAAAGTCATGATTTTTTATATTTTAAAAGTCCTATGTTACACAAAAATTGATTCTTGTGAGCATTAAGCCATGTTACAATGCAGTTACCTTTCCTGTTTGTTGTTTTGTTTCATTCACACATGTTTGAGTAAGCTTTTATTATTAGTCTGTCTACATCCCGAAAGCTAAAAATGCTCAGTTCCACCTTGTGATGTCATGCAGAGGTAGTTTTCAAGTTAACTAAAGCTACTTTTTAGCTTTAGTTCAGTAGAGATCGGCAATTCCAGGTCTGAAATCATCCAAATGACATCACAAGGTGTTTTCTGTAAATGATGACCAATGAGCTCCTTTGTTTCACATGTGTTACTGAACAGTGCGTCAGAGGTGAGGACCAGACCGTTATCCATCTGTATAAAAATACCAAGAACTCAATCTGAATTTGCCAGACTACAGTTCTGCAGTTTTGAACAGAAAGTCAATGGTCCCATTTCTATTATTAAGTGTACAAATCAATACAACGGTGAACAAAATCTAAAACGATGACTTCTGCTTATGTTTCAGTTCATTACCTAAATAAAATGATAATATTGTCCATTGAATGCAAAAGCACGTGGATTCTATCTTCCAACATTTATCTTTTGACATAACAATCACTTAGGATCTCCATTTTATCCACCGCGCACTCAAATAGAGTTGATGAGAACCTATATTCTGCCGACTGAAGCTTTCCCAGAATCCTTCACTGCATTATTGAATATAGTACATTGGATACACTCGTCTGACACACGCACAGACATGCTTTCAATATGAGGCATCAGCTTGTGGACAGACTGCTCGCTAATGTATGTGGTCTGAAATGCAAAACCAGATCTCTTAGAAAAATCTCTATATAGAACCAAGCAGTGAGCTGGTTCCACTTTACTCCCTCGCCATGGAAATGCAAAGGTTACACTGATACACTGTAAAGTACAATTATCTACAGAAGCAAGAATATTATTTAAAGGTTCACCATGTTTGTAGGTTTTCCGGTAGAAAGTTGACCGCCTGCTTGTAATGGAATGTTATGGCATATCTATCTCCATGGAAAGAAGAAGCAAATGACACCACCAGACCAAGTTACAGGTCAGATCTGTGAAGAAGCGAGTCAGCTAACATTAAAAGTCCTATATTAACACAAAAGCTGACTCTTGTGAGCTATAAGCAATGTTAGAATGTTGTGAGCTCATCAAAAACAGACCTGGAGATGTGTTTTGTTTCATTCACACATGTTTGAGTAATCCTTTCTCCAAAGCTCAAAATGCTCTCTTCCACCTTGTGATGTCACGAACTGGTAGTTTTCAAGTTAACAGCTACATTTTACCTTCTGTTCAATAGAAATTGGCGATTCCAGGGCTGAAATTATCCAAATGACTCTAGAGAAGGTGTGTGGAGTTTGAAAACACACTGGAGCATATCTTCCTGTATTACCACGTGACATCACAAGGTGGAACATTTGAGAAAAGAACTGTGTCCATGCAACAAAACACAAGTCCAGGTATGTTTGTGATGAGGAAACATCATAACATATATCAGAAAATAGTGTAATATGGGTCCTTTAAGTATACAGGATTTTCAAGGTAATTTTGAGCCATAAGTTATGTTTAATGTCAAACTGTGGAGCATTCCAGACAAACCAATTTCCTTGGAGAAAAGTTACATAATGCACCTGTAAAATAAGTAAAAATAACAACAGAAACAACTTAAAATATAGCTAAACAAGCCCAAACTATGACTCGTTCTTAATCCACATGATTTCACTGTTTTTTGCCTTGTTTTTATCGTGTACTATCTTCCTATAGAAAAGCATAAGTCCACTCCTATTCTCTTTGATGGAACCTGCACTCTTGAGCATAACAACCCCTACTCCACGGTTCTCCGACCATTACCCATAAGGCTTTGCAGTAGGACCGCGGGGGTAACCATGGCCGCCCACTCTCTTCCTCGCACTTCGCCCCGCATCTGTCAAAACCAGGTAGGATCTTGGGCATGCTTTGTCGTGGGTTTTGAAACTCAAATGGAAATGCAGTTTTTCATTGGAGTTAGTCATGACAGTCAGGTGGACAGGACCGAGGGCGACAGACGCAGAGGGGAGAAGGGTCATCTATGAATTTATCAAAAACTACGGAGGAAAAATAACAAGCGTATTTGTCAGTAGTGTGTGGCATTCGTTGAATTTTCTGTACATCACTCACTCAGGTGCTCTAAGCTTCACAAATATTTTTACATTTTGGCAAGCAGGATGTGGACAGGAAGTCAAGGCTACAAGAGACAAATCAGCGACTGTGGTCATTATTTTATTTGATGTTTAGTGCAAAAATACTAGCACGGAGTTGTTAACTTCAAGGTGGATTTGCTGCTTAAAGAGGGTATGCAAAATTAACTTTCTTCCGTGTTATAATGTTACTTCATCAAAAACATGCCTGAAGAGGTTTTAAATAGCAATCTCTCCTGGGCCCTGTTCAAACCCTCCTTACGGTTAGCTCTACGATTCTGTGCAATGTTCAGCCCGCAAGCCTACGTCAACCGTACTCCCACATGACAATTCTCGATAAATATCCGAAACAATACACTACAACTTCACAAACCTGATATGATGGCCTATAGTTTCATTAGTGAAATGCAAAGTGATTGTATTGTGATAGTGCTCTGAAGGGGAAGTGACTTAGAAAATGAAATCAATAAAACATGTCATTAAGTTGTTTTCTGCGAATATAGCATTTTCAAAACAATAAAAGGTAAAATGGTGATCTAAATATGTTATGTGTTAGCGGTTAATACCCCATAGAAGTGTAATACCGACTCTTTAATGAAGAATTTGAGAGCTAAAATAATGAGAATGAGTCTGAGTTATAAATTTACTTCTTAAATATGCATTCAAATAGCCTAATGCCCCAATAGCTAGAAAAATGACGGACTTTTTAAAATAAATGTATTCTTAACGCCGTGATCATAAGGCAAACTATTAAATGGGGACTGAGAAATGTTGTAGTTAGTGGAAGATTTGGTGTTTTTCAATGACAGTTGAACTCCAATCTGGATTTACACTGTAGAAAATGTACTGTTGATTTTGTGTAATGTAACATGAAATCTCCCAGCTGTGCCCGAGTCACTGAACTCGGCTGGTGCGTTCACTGGCCCTTGTTTATTTGACTTACATCTCCACCTTGTTTAACCTGTGCCTCCTCCGCACCTGCTCCTGTTTGTTTGTACTTTCTGATGCATTCATGTGTCTCTACCCCAAAGCAGTCACCTGTCCACTGTCCACCCTTCCCTCCTCTTCTCTCGCTTGCTCTGCCTCCACCTCTCCCCCTGTCTCCCCTCTTTCTCCCTCTTTCCCCCTCTTCTCCATTCTCACCCCATGTCCTCGAACGCCTTTTCCTCCCTCTCTCTCTCTCCTCTTACTTTCTTTATTTACTCTACTGTCCTGTCTCTCTCTCCACCTCTGCCCCTGCTCCCCCCTTCTCCGCACTCACCCCATCTTTTTGAAGGGCTTTTCGCCTCTCTCTCTCTCTGTCCCTATCCTCTTACTTCCTATATTTATTCTACTGCCCTCTCTCTCTCTCTCCTCACCTCATCCTTTCCCTGTCTCAACCTGTCCCTCTTTCTCCTTCACTCTTCTTTTTTCCCCCCTCTCACCTATTCCTCCTACTCCTATGCCTCTTTTCCTCACTTTCTCTCTCTTCACCTCTTTCTGTCCCTTTCTAACTCTCTCTGTTCCTCTCTACCTTCTATCTACCTCTCTTCTTTCCTTCCTTCCCTTCCTTTTCCTTCCCCTCTCCTTCCCTCTCTGTCTTTCTGCTGTGGTTGGTTTCACACTAAGAGGATCAGACTCGCGCTGACAGAACAATCCCACATGTGGACAGCTCTGGATCCTTCTGGATGCTCTTGGATTCATGTGATGGAGCGTTGCAGTGACGGGAGACAGACGGAGACAGTCCCAAACATGAAGGACAGGCCCAACATGGAGGACAGCCCCAACATGGAGGACAGACCCAACACGGAGGACAGCCCCAACATGGAGGACAGCCCCAACATGGAGGACAGCCCCAACATGGAGGACAGCCCCAACATGGAGGACAGACCCAACATGGAAGACAGCCCCAACATGGAGGACAGCCCCAACATGGAGGACAGCCCCAACATGGAGGACAGACCCAACACGGAGGACAGGCCCAACACGGAGGACAGCCCCAACATGGAGGACAGACCCAACATGGAGGACAGACCCAACATGGAGAACAGGCCCAACATGGAGGACATCTCAAACATGAAGGACAGGCCCAACATGGAGAACAGGCCCAACATGGAGGACAGCCCCAACATGGAGAACAGGCCCAACATGGAGGACAGGCCCAACACGGAAGACAGGCCCAACATGGAGGACAGCCCCAACATGGAGGACAGGCCCAACACGGAGGACAGACCCAACATGGAGGACAGGCCCAACATGGAGGACAGCCCCAACATGGAGAACAGGCCCAACATGGAGGACAGACCCAACATGGAGGACCAACTATCAACTATAACATAACATTGTAGTGTTTAGTAATAGAAAAAAACAAAAAAACAAACTTGTTTTATTGCTTTATTCCACACATGGTCCCAGAATGGAACAAACTTTTGTAGGGTATTAACTACTAACACATAATTACCATGTTACCTTTTATTGTTTAAAACATGTTATATTCGCCACAAACAACATATTAAATGTGTAATTAGTTTCAGTTTTGTTTTTGATGGTCTGAATCCCTTCCCTTTGCTCTTCTTACTAAGCCACTCCCCCCTTCAGAGCATTAAACTACTGCTCATCACATCAGGTTTGTGAAGTTGTAGAGTACAGTTTTGTATCATGTTTCTGTATATTTATGAAGAATTGTCGTGCGGGAGCATGGGTGACGCAGGCTTGTGGGCTGAGCATTGCAAGGAGGGTTAGAAAAGGGCCCGGGAGAGATCGCTAAATGACCCAAACATGCATAAATAATACACAAAACCTTGAGCAAACTTTTGTGTGAAGCAAAACAATGTGAGATTGTGGTTGATCAGTTTAGTATAAAACAGTTCTTCTAAACCAGAGTGACGCGTGTTGTCAACACAAGTAATAGAAAAAACTTTTCAAATAGCATAATATTAGCAATGTTAATGTGACCTGTATTAATGATTACAATTAGAGACAATTACAGGAGCTCTTAAGGCTAATAAACTGTTACCAGGTCAACAGGATGGTTTTAAATGGTTCATCGTGTGTTAAACCAAAACAGTATTTTACATTTTTGATTATAATGTCTTTGAATGAATCTGCATGCATTAAATGAGATGGTTTTGTTACTCTTACCACAACAACAGTTTTCCATAATAAGGTCTAACCACAAACTGTATAAAGAAGTTGACTAAGGGAGTGTGAAGTCACTCATAGCATCCAACTCCAGTCAAATGAAGCTCACCAAGGCCAGCAGTTACAGGTTACAGGTCCATAACAGGAATTTATTTACGTACAAAATACCGGAATAAAAACATCAGGATCATGTACTAACATTTAAAAAAAACAAATGATGGGGCTCATAGCAGCAGTTACAGAGGGACGGCAATTTTTCAACGTAACCTCAATTGGAACCTGAGTCAGTGGAGCCGAATGCGCGCCTATGCTCACTTCCTATTTGGAATGCGGCGGCTAGAGGGTTTGCTATGTCCGTTTATTTATAGAGTCTACGGGTCTAACTGCAAACAAGGTAGAAAGCAGATGAAGTGTCTTATCTAAGGACACAAAATAAAATGAAAAAAACTGCCACTTCAAAGTTGATTTATTTTGCTTATTTGAACAGTACGATGGAACGACGATACTGTGACTGAATTAAATTACGCAAAAAGCCACGTTACAATGTTATCTCCTCAAAAACATACATGGAGTTGTGTTTTGTTTCAGTCACACGAGTAACCCTTTATTATTAATGAGAGTGTCTGCTGTTTGAGGAAGAACTCAGCCTAAATATGCAGGATTTGTGCGTTAAACATGTGTAAGTGAAACAAAACAAGGAAACAACATTATAACATAGATCAGAAAATAGAGTAATATGGGCCCTTTAAGCCTAGAAACATAAGAATAAGAGAGAAGTCGATATAGTTACTTTAATGGATGATAATTGCGTCGTGCTGTAAATGATGATGACTCTTTAATAACTTGATAAAAGTCTGCAGTTGTTGCTACATTTAAAGCAGAGCCACACAGAGACAGCATCTGGAGCTGTGGCACTGGGGGACCTCGCGCACAGTCAGGATCAGTGTCATATTGTGAATAAAACAACAATTAAACTCTCACACTGTTGTAGAACCAGAGCAGGTGCAAGCTCATTATATTGTGTTTGCAAACTTTGTCAAAGGAAACAATTATTTGATTATGTATAAACCAAGCAACTATTATGTGGGTATAAGGCATTTAAAGCTCCTATATTATGTAAAATTGATTCTTGTGTGAGTTTTAAGCCATGTTAGAATGCTGTTACCTCATCAAAAACAAACCTGGAGTTGTATTTTTTTTTTCATTCACAAATGTTTGCGTAATCCTGCATTGTTAGTCTGTCTACATCTCCACCTTGTGATGTCATGAAGCTGTAGTTTTCAAGTTAACAGCTCCTTTTACCTTTTGTTCAGTACAGAGTTGCAATTCTAGAGCTAAAACTATCCAAATGATTCTAGTGAAAGCGTGTGGAGTTTAGAAACACAGTGGAGCACTACCTGGATTGCCATGTGACATCACAAGGTGGAACGGAGTGTTTTCAGTTTGAGAGAAGAAGAATGAAACAAAACAGAACAAAACTCCAGGTATGTTTGTGATGAGGAAACAACATTATAACAGAGATCAGAAAATAACATAATATGGACCCTTTAATGCTTGAGCTACCATCTCTGTGTTGTTTCTGTTGAGAATGTTCCAGTGTATGGCATTAAACGTCTCTACTGTGCATTTATTACATTACACATGACCACCTCTTTGTGAATTAGATTAGATTAGATTAGATAGACTTTATTAATCTTTTTCAGGAAATTATTTAGTTAAGAAAAAAAAAACAGGAATAACTTTAAACATTAAAGAGTCTCTGAAGCTAAGCAGGGTGTGGCCTGGTTAGTACTTGGATGGGAAACCGGGGGAATACGAATACGAGGTGCAGCAGTGGCTCTGTTGATACTCTATTGTTGATCTAATGATGCGAACTGGAAGCACTGCTCTGTCTGAAGCTTTGTTATTCAAGTTGGAACGTTATGTTACTCTGTTATAAGTTGGACTTTAATCTGAGTTTCATTTCAGCACCATCTGACCGTAAAGAACTGACTTAGCTGGAATTACAAAAGGTGAGATGATTTGTGCTGTTAAAGATGTCTCTCTCAATTTTTTTTTCCAGTTTTCTCACGTTTTCAGTTAAAATCAAACACCTAAATGGGACCATGAACACTTGTATTGATCACAGGCTCCTGAAAATGTGTTGTTTAAATCTATTTTGTAATTTTTGTTTCATACCATTAAAAATTGTATTTGGCAGTGTTTGCTAATGCGTGCGGTGCTGTGTCACCATGGTAACTGCTGAACATTCTGCCATAGGAATACATGAAGTACACCGCCAGCGTGATGTCACCTCAAAGTATCAACTGGAAAATGACACTGTGTCCTTGGGCAAGGCATTTATGTGAATGAGTGAGGGATGGGTGGTGGTCAAAGGGGCTAATGGTGCAGTAGTAGTAGTAGTAGTAGTAGTAATAGTATTTGTAGTAGTAGTACCACTGTGTATGGAGTGAATGAACAACTGCACTGTGAAACCTGTTGGGTGTTAAACGGCGCGAAATAAATCAATTTTTATTGCTTTAAAAACTTGGTGTTGCCTGTTTGTCTCCATGGGGATAGATACAGTTAATGCCATACTGTGGAGCATTTCAGTTATACAGTGTAATTTTAATTTGAATGAGCAGAAAAAGAAAATCTATTGAATCCGCAAACTATTACCTATTTTAATAAAACCTCTGTTTTATAATTCAGTGCAATTACTTTTCTTCACAGTTCAAAAGCGTCGGTCCATGAGGTGTTTTGCTACTTAACCATCCAGATCACAGATACATGAAGCAATCAGGGCCCAGCACAGAGGGAGAAGAGGTGATATAATGAAAGATGGAGCCGTCTCATTCATATGTTTAAACCAGGCAGGTGCTGATCCTCTGGTGTGGAAATTCCCCAATAACACCCAGCAGATCTTAATGTGACTCAGTGCATTTCTGGTTATATGGGAGTAAAATGGGCGAGTATATAAGAGTTAAGGTTAATATTAGGCAAGTAGAAATATGGTGATGGTTGGAATTGGTCTCACTATAAGTCAATGTAATGTCCCATAAACATGTGAGATAATGAAATATATCTGAGAGTGTGTTTGAATCCAAAACAAAAACATTAGTCGCTAGTCATGTCCAGTAAAACATGTTAAAGGAAAATATATCAGAAATATTTTACTATTTCTATGGAAAAGCTGTTCTGCCAATGGACTTCTCTGTGACAACGATACAGAACAACATTATTACTAAACTAAATCAAACGATCCAAGTTGGTTATTTCACTTAAGCACTATAGTTTTAGAGCTAAATTAGCTAAATGCTGTAAATGTACATGTTTTATGTTTCCCGTTTTCAATACTGGAATAAAACAACACATTAAAATAATAATTTAAAGACTGGGCAGCAAAATCACTATCTAGGGCTAGATTTTGCCTAAAAGCACAGTGAAAACACTTCTAACCTAGATAAATGATATTGTGTGTCATCATAAATGTCATCACAACAAGCAGCAGGGAAGTTGTCAGCACCTCAGATGGATAATTGCAGGGAGTGGTGGATTGTTTTTCATCGGTACCAAAATGACTACGCGATACTGCCGAATCCTGTATCACAGATTAAGAAAATAAAAATGGACAACAAAGTAAGTATAGAACAGATCTGCAAAATGGCGTCTTGAGAATAAGCTAACATTGCTCAAACATGCACGAATCACCTGAAATACAACCTCGAGAGGGTAAATGAGAAGGAGACTACAGTACAACTAAAGTATAACATAGTAAAATGCTCTGAAAAGTCCATTTTGCATAACAGATCCGCTTTAATGCATCAACTTCAAAAGCCACGTGTCAATCAAAACGGTCTGAATTCTCATAGTGATTAGAGCGATAACAGATGAAAATAAAACATAAAACACAAACAGAGATATTCTATTTGCATATGTTTTGCAAGTCATGCCAGGTTTGTTTTTTGTTGTTCAATGCTGGAGAATTTAAAAGCTTAAAATTCACAAATTAACAGATACAGACACGTTATGTTTTGAAAAGAGGTGTAGTTAAAAGCAGGTTTTGTGTTATTTATTTATTGTGTAATTGATCTCTGTGTAAGTAAATGTGTGTTTTTGCCTGACACACTAATGTAATGTGTCCTAAAGCTCCCCTCCTCCTCTTCTTCTTCTTCCTCCTCTTCCTCCTCTCACTCATTAAGAGGACAGAGAGGGCAAATGAGAATGGGCCTACAGCTGACAGTAATGGAGAGACAGGGGGAGAGAGAGAGAAAGAGAACAGAAACAGATGAGCAGAGAGGTAGAGAGAGAGAGAGGCAGGAGAGAGAAGAGAAACCAGAGGAAGAGAAGGAGGGAGAGAGACAGCAATGTAGAGAGAGAGAGAAGAAGGCAAAGCGAGAGAGAACAGAAACCAGTGAACACGGAGTTAGAGAGAGAGAGATCCAGAGACAAGAGCCAGAGTTAAGAAAGGGAAAAAGAAAAGGAAGGAGTGAAATAATAAAAGAGAGGAGAGGAGGGAGGGAGACAAATAAATGGAGAGAGCGCAAGAGAAGAAAAGAGAGAAAAACAAGAGGTACAGAAGAGATGGAGTGGAAGAGGGAGGGGAAGGAGAGAGAGAGGGGGAGAGGAAGAGAGAGACAGCGGTGAAGAGCAAGAGAGTGAGGAAGGCAAAGAGAAAACAGAAACCAATGAACACAGAGAGAGAGAGAGTGAGTGAGAGGGAGAGAGATGAGCCAGAGAGAAGAGATGCAGCAAAAGAAAAAGAGAAGAGAGATAACGAGGGAGGGAAGGAGAGAGAGAGGAAGAGAGAGACAGGGATTTAAACCAAGAGAGAGAAGAAACAGACAGAGAAAGACAGTGAGAGAGAGAGGGAGAACAAAAAACATTGATCACATAGTTAGAGAGAGAGAGAGAGGAAGGCAAGAGTCAGAGAGAAGAGACAAATGAGAATGGGCCTACAGCTGACAGTAATGGAAAGACAGGGGGAGAGAGAGAAAGAGAACAGAAACAGATGGGCAGAGAGGTAGAGAGAGAGAGGCAGGAGAGGGAAGAGAAACCAGAGGGAGAGAAGGAGGGAGAGACAGCGGTGAAGAGCAAGAGAGTGAGGAAGACAAAGAGAAAACAGAAACTAATGAACACAGAGAGAGTGAGAGGGAGAGAGATGAACCAGAGAGAAGAGAAGAAGCAAAAGAAAGAGAAAAGATAGATAAAGGGGAAGGGGAGAAGAGAGTGAAGAAGAGAGACAGGGATTTAGACCAAGAGAGAGAAGAAGCAGCCAGACAAAGACAGTGAGAGAGAGAGGGAGAACAAAAAACAATGAACACATAGTTAGAGAGAGAGAGGAAGGCAAGAGTCAGAGAGAAGAGAGGGAGCGAAAGAAAGAGAGGAGAGAGAAAGACACAGAAAAAGACAATCCCCTCTTATTGGACCAACAGGGGCAGAGCTTAGAACACATTTTTCAGCCTCACACTAAAGTCTTAACTCTTATCGACTGGTGAACACAGCTCAGACTAACTAGGTGTGATCGTGAAAAAGAGAGAAGAAAAAGAAGAAGTAGTAGAAGAAAAAGAAGAGGCCCTGATTAAAAAGAAGCTCTCTTAAACCGGTACACACCTGGAGAGATAGATGCTCCGACTTGCGGTTTAATTAAGTATTGACGCGCGACATAGAAAAACATAGGAACACAAAGCCTGGGTCAAACAGAACAATAAGAAAGTCATTAGCAGCTGACCCCAGTGAAAACGAACGAGGATTTACTG
The DNA here is from genome assembly GCA_029959045.1 of Taenioides sp. WSHXM2023. Taxonomy (NCBI): domain Eukaryota; kingdom Metazoa; phylum Chordata; class Actinopteri; order Gobiiformes; family Gobiidae; genus Taenioides; species Taenioides sp. WSHXM2023. The sequence goes on along the minus strand of CM057097.1, from coordinate 24,854,493 downwards.
TGTTTAAGTACAAATAACAAAAGTGGAGCTGGACTGACTCGTGTACGGTCAATAGTAGCTTTGTTACAACATATTCTATAGCACTACAAGGTTTGTGGTTCAAGACCTCGGACCGCTAATGTTTACTGCTGTTGTGTCCAAGGGCAAGGCGCTTCACCGCTCCTGCCGTTTTGAATATAACGTGTGATGGAAAAGGAGAGAAGCGACTGGTGGTGTCTGAGAGGCTGTGGGTGGAGAGTGACAACATGAGGAAGAAGAAGAAGAAGAAGAATAAGAAGAAGAAGAAGAAGAAGAAGAAGAAGAAGAAGAAGTGAAATAATAACAAAAAGGAGTGAAGGGAGGCGGGAGAATAAGAGAGAGAAACAGGAAAGAGGGAGAGAGAGAAAGAGAAACGGAGACATGAAGAAAGAGAAAAGAAAAGAGAAAAAAGACAGACAATAGAGGGAAGAGAAACAAGAAAGGAGAGACAGAGTGAGAAGGGGGGATGAAGATGAAGAAAATATACTAAAAAGGGGGTATTTAACATGTATGTGGTATTTACTGCTAACACATAACATATTTAGATCACTGTGTAACATCTGATTGTTTTGAAAATGCTATATTTGCTATATTAGTTTAACATTCGTTTTTGATGCTCTGAGTCTTCCCTCCCTTTGCTCTCCGTGTTAAATCACTCCCCCTTCAGAGCGCTATCACAACACAATCAGCATCAGCATCTCGCTAATGAAACTACTGCATCACATCAGGTTTGTCATGTTGCTGTGTACAGTTTTTCTCACCACAAACACCTGGAGTTGTGTTTTGTTTCTTTCACACATGTTTCGCAAACACACCCTGCAAATTTAGGCTGTGTTCTTCTCTCAAACTGAAAACACTTTCCACCTTGTGATGTCATTTGATAATCCAGGAAGTGCTCCACACACCTTCACAAGAATTATTTGGATCATTTCAGCCCTGGAATTGCCAATCGCTACTAAACGTAAGATAAAAGGTCACTGCTAACTTGAAAATTATCGCTTCATGACATCACAAGGTGGAACAGAGCATTTTGAGCTTTGGAGATGTAAACAGCCTGATAATAAAGGGTTTCTCAAACATGTGAATGAAACAAAACACAACTCCAGGTATGTTTTTGATGCAGTAATGGCATTATAACACGGCTTAAAGCTCACAACAGTCAATTTTACGTAATATAGGACCTTTAAATAAAAAAGTTTCACCCAGTTATAAATGAGTCTTGCCCCTAGGGTCAAATGGCCCATAATAGCCTTATATTCCTGAGTGATGAGTGAAGACAAAGCAGAGCATTCAGCAGTTCTTTCCGTGGAAGCACAGAGGAGAGAAAAGATGCTGATTTGACTGGAGAGACAGACACTTTTAATCAGACATTTTGTGCTCTCTTCATTCTTCATCAACGCACAATTCACAGTCTGACCTTCACTCATTTCACAGTCTTGAATTATCTTGATTTATTTTGTCCTAACCACATGCACCAAGTTTCAAATCAAATTTTAGCCATGTTATAATGTTGTTTCCTCATCAAAAACAAACCTGGAGTTGTGTTTTTCTTTATTCACACTTGTTTGAGTATTCTCCAAAGCTCAAAATGCTCTGTTCCACTTTGTGATGTCATGTAGTGGTAGTTTTCAAGTTAGTAGTTACCTTCTACCTTTGTTTAGTAGAGATATACAGTGGAGCACTTCCTGTACCACCACATGACATCACAAGGTGGAATGGAGTGTTTTCTGTTTGAGTCAGCCTTAAAGATGCAGGATTTGTGTGTTAAAAATGTGTGAATGAAACAAAACACAACTCCAGGTCTGTTTGTGATGAGGAAACAACACTAAAACAGATCAGAAAATAGTTTGACATGGGCCTGTATTAGTTTTCAGTCGTTTTTCATTGTGAAGATAAAAAGATTGGGTAATATTTATTAAATGGGCATCTTGTTTAGACCAGGACTAAACTGGGACTAGACTAGGACGAAACTGGGACTAAACAAGGACTAGACCAACACTAGATCAGGACTATACCACGAGGAGTACATTAGGACTAGACCAGGAGTATACCAGGACTAGACCAGGACTAGAACAAGAATAGACCAGAACCACACCAGGACTGGGACTAGACTAGGACTAGACCAGGACTAAACTGGGTCTAGACCAGGACTAGACCAGGACTAGCCCAGCACTAGATCAGGACTACACCAGGAATACATCAGGAGTAGACCAGGACTAGATCAGACCAGGACTAGACCAAGACTAGACCAGAATTAAACTGGGACAAGACCAGGAATAGAACTAGACTAGACCAGGACCACACCAGGAAAAAATTGGGACTAGACCAGGACTAAACTGGGTCTAGAGCAGGACTAGACCAGGACTAGCGCAGCACTAGACCAGGACTATACCAGGAGGAGTACATCAGGACTAGACCAGGAGTAGACCTGGATTAAACCAGGACTAGACCAGAATTAAACTGTGACAAGACCAGGAATAGAACAAGACTAGACCAGGACTAGACCAGGAATAAACTGGGACTAGACCAGGACTAGATCAGGACTATGCCAGGAGTACATCAGGACTATACCAGGACTACTTAACCAGGACTAGACCAAGACAACTGTGAATGCAGCCAAGTTTTCCACAATACCACATACAGACCTAAGTACATGTACTACTACCTCAAAGGCCCTTTTCAAATACAGTTATTTTCAGTGTTTACATAAGACTACAATCATGTCACTAGATTCCAAGTTGCTCGATTTCTGAATAAAAAGCAACAAACTAGACTCTGTTTTACACCTCCACAGCTCTGCACATCTGAACATTCCCTCCATCCGTCATCCTTGTAGATCACAGCTCTCTCCCATTCCTGTTTCACATGACCAGTCAAGAACATGAAAGCACCAGGAGTACGAAAAAAATAAAAACACGCCTCAAAATCTGTTCCTTCAAAATCTCTCATTCGATACAATCACACGATGCACCATTTTCCAGTTTTTCCATTATCTGTGGCTTTCATCTACCATCTACACTCCTCCTCCTCTCCTCTTCTTCTTCTTCTTCTTCTTCCTCAGATGACTTCCTGTATGTCTTCTTTCTCATTTCCTTCTGGGTTTTCTGGGTGGAGGCAAAGGAGCCGGTGGAGTCAGTGGAGCAGTGGATTGAGCACTGCGCGATCTGCGAGATGCACGAGCCGCACTAACTCATGTCACAGTTGTTTTGTGTCGCCAGGAACTATTCTTAGAAACAGAAATATCCTTTTTACCTCTGGAGATTCAGAGCTACTGGTTCTGGGAGTGAATTTTTCCAAGTAAAAATACATTAATCAACTTCACTTTGTGGGTTAAAAATTGTATATTTACAAAAATCCATAGGGAAATTATTTTTATTTTGAGCTTGACTCCATGATTCAGAGGCTGTGGGCACTGTTAAACGCCACGCTGTTGAAAATTAGTAACTAGACAAATTATTTTCTATATTTCTGTAGGTTTCCCAACACTCGCCGGCTCAAAAAACAGATTACATCATTAGTAGGGGTGGGACGAGACACAGTTTTCACAAGGCGAGACACACCCCGAGATTAGGCCCACGAGAACGAGAAAAGACAAGATTTTGACATAATTTGTAATAAATAAGTAGTGCCAGTAATCCAGTTCACAATTTTGGCTTCACTATTTTTATTTATTTTATGTAATATTTTGTGGTCATTGTAGTACTGCTTTTTGGAACTACAGCTTCTCAAATTGAATAACTCACCAGCTCTTAACTCTTTTTTTGTCCAAGTCAAAGGTAAATTCAGGGGGGGGGGGAAATCTCATGAGTTTGTGTACAATCTTGTCTAAAAAGCTCTCAATCCAAACCAAACGTGATTGTCGGCGCCTGTGATACATTTTTTCTTTTATTTTTCCAATATGGCCGGACCATGATGCATGTCTCTGATTGGCTGATCCACCTGTCAATCATGTTCATTTGAAAACGGGCAGATTCACCAGACTCAGACTCACATCAAGTTTGTATTCTAGGTCGCAGGCAATGTAAAAAAAAAGGAAAAAAACAAAACAAAACAAAACATTGTTTTAAAATTCTATTGAATAAAGTTGTTTGAGTCTGATAGCACTTTGAATAAAAAGCTTTGGAAGTAAACGCTGGAAGTCAAAAGAAAAATGGTTTTCAAATCCAAAAATCACCAAAAAGCTCTATTTGATGCAAGCTTGAAACTAAACTGTGCATTTTCCACACAGAATCCATAACATTACCATATGGTCAAAATTGAGCAGCCTGTACAAAATAGTATCTAGTTTTAATTCTATAGTTTTAATAGACATTTTTATCTGAATATAACATTTCTGACAATCCTTTTATTATTGTTTTAATATCCACCATTTTAGCAGAAGGGAATTTTCCTTTGTGGCCCAGATCACTTGTTTGGCTTTTTGGTGCTATTCTTAGAAACGATAGTGCCCCCTCTGCCCGCCACCTCTGCCCGCCACCCCTACTCGCCACCCCTGCCCGCCCGTCTGCATCCGTAAAAAAAAAAAAAAAAAAAAAATCTGTGAACCAAACGCCTGTAAATTGCAGTGTGGACGTGTGACCCAGTCTGCGGCCGTCTCCTCATCAGTCTTCACTCGGCTCCTGTCACACAAGTTCATTAAGAGATCTTCAATTAAAGCCGAGCTCCACAGGCCGTAACCATGACGACGGGAGGTGGAGTGGTGGACCGCAGACACAGAGGAGAGAGCTGAGAGGGCTAAAGAGCTGTGAGACCAAAGATGAAGATGTGTGAGTAGGTGTGTGTGTGTGTGTGTGTGTGTGTGTGTGTGTGTGTGTGTGTGTGTGTGTGTGTGTGTGTGGGTTTGTCTATTGAAAAAAATCAGCTGGGGTTTTGATACATAGAGAAAAATATATACTTTTTTAGACTTTTCTGTTCACCTAGAATTGAATAAATGCAAGATATACTAGTATGCTTTTAATGTTATACTGGGGAACATATAGGCGAAGCAATAACATCGCCATGGAGACAAGCAGGTGTCAGACCCTCCACTAGAAATGTTCTACAGTGCACCTTCAGCCAAAAGTTATGGTTCCTCTTTATTTCCAGGGTTATTTAAATTGTAGATTCTTATCAAAGGCATCAAAACTGTGAAAGAACTCATATGGAACGTAGTAAACAAAAAATTAAGCGAAAATAACTTAAATTTTAGATTTTTAAAAATATCCACCATTTGCTTTGATCACTGCTTTGCACTTTTGGTAGTATTCCCGGCCCGGATAAGCGCAAGAAAATGGATTGATGGATGGATGACCTTGACAAACACAGCTGTGAAGGGAAAACCATTTCATGTGAATTTGTGAAGATCACTGAGAAAAGGCCAAGGGTTTGCAACGCTGTCCGCAAAGCCAAGGGTGGATACTTTGAGGATTTGAATATAAAAAATATATATACACAAAAATACTGGAGTTATTTCACTTTTTTCCACTTTTTCTTTGCATAACTCCATATATCTTGCATCTTATATTCAGTGTCTTCTCTATGTATATAAAATGCAGTGAAAATTAAAATGCACAGTTCCATGAAAAGTCAAAGACAGCAAACTAAAAAAAAGTACATTTGAATGGTCCCATTTTCTAAAACGTTTTCCAAATCCAACATTTAAGATTTAACTTTGGGCATTGATTTTTCATGAGTAAAGTTTAAAGCAGTGGAGGACGAGAGAACACAGACGTGACTTCGACTTTCCAGGCCCAAAATGCCACTCCGGGAACACTCTGCTCCTGCTCTGTTTGACATGGGACACAGTGCACTTTGCTCCTCCTCTCCTTCTCTCTTTCGCTCTTTCTCTCTTTCTCTCATTCCTTCTCTTCCCATTCATTTCTCGCCTCGCTCTCTTTCCCTTTCATACTCTCTCAACCAATCTCTCCTTCTTCTCTGGCTCCCCTTCTCTTTCTACCTCTCCGACCCTCTCTCCATCCATCTGTGTCTCACCCTCTGCCCTCGCTCTCCATCTTCTCTCGTCCTTCCCTCCCTCTCTCTGTCTCTCTATTTATCTGTCCTTTTATCTATTTATCTCTCCTCTTTTATCTCCCTCTTCTTCTCTATTACTTGACATTTATTTATTAACTCCTTTGCCTCTCTATCTCTCTGCCCCTCCACTTCTATCTCCCTCTCTTCCCCATTTCTTTTTCCCTTTCTCCCTTCCTTCCTTCTCTGTCCCGCAACTCTTTCCCTTACCTCTCTCTCTTTCTCTCTAACCCATCCTTCTCTCACCCCTCATCTTTTCTCTCCCTCTCTCTTTGTCTCTATCTCTTTCCTCTTCTCTCTCCCTCTCCCTCCCTCTCTATCCCGTACCCTCTACTTGTCTCTCCCCTCTCTGCCCCCTCTGTTTCTTTTTCCCTTTTTCCCTTTCTCCCTTTCTTCCTTCTCTGTCCCTCTTCTCTTTCCCTTACCTCTCTCTCTCTCTACCCCACCCTTCTCTCTCCCCTCATCTTTTCTCTCCCTCTCTCTTTGTCTCTATCTCTCTCCTCTTCTCTGCCTTCTCAATCCCTCTCTCCCCACACTCTTCCTCTTCTCCCTCCCTCTCCCTCCCTCTCTATCCCTCACCCTCTACTTCTCTCTCCTTATGGCTCTCTCCCCTCCTCTTCTCTCTCTCTCTCCCCTCTGTTTCTTTTTCCCTTTCTCCCTTACTTCCATCTCTGTTCCTCTACTCTTTCCCTTACCTCTCTCTCTCTCTACCCCACCCTTCTCTCACCCCTCATCTTTTCTCTCCCTCTCTCTTTGTCTCTATCTCTCTCCTCTCCCCCCCTTCTCTCTCCCTCTCTCCCCACGCTCTTCCTCTCTACTCTCTCCTTATGGCTCTCTTTCTCCACCCATCCCTCTTCTCTCTCCCTTCTCTCCCTCTCTCTCTATCCTGGCAAAACAGAACCAAACAAAAGCAGAAATGACTCTTGTAAAACGAGAAAAAGAGAACGCAGCGGGAGGAGAAATAAAACATCTTGAAACTTATTGTTTTACGGCCCCTCCCCTCCTCTCCATTTGCAGATGCCGGGGCTTTAAATGGACGTGGTGTGATTTAGAGCGCGATAAAAGATGAAAAATGTCATTATCTCCATTAACATGACATAACATCGACAGTGTGTGCTTCATCAGTGTGAGAGGGCCAGACACAGAGGAGACAGAGAGACCAGCACTTAGGAACAGACTCAAATCAAATGTTTTAACTAATTTAGCGTTTCACATTTTAGCACACACGCAAAAGGAAATGTCTAATCTAGTGAATACAACTTTTAGGTCAGAATATGAGATTAATATTGTCCATTTAAAAGCTGATTTATAAAAGTATTACACCAATAAGGGTTATTATTGAATGGATGTAATGTGGATTTATAGGACGAGGTTGGACCTTTTTTGTTTTTTGTTTTGTTTTTTTTGGCTGGGTTTCAAATGACATCACAACATTTTATAGGTTTTCTGGCAACTTTTACCTGCTTGTTTCCATGGAGATGTTGTTATTGCTTTCACTGGAATGTTCCATATACATATACGACATACACATCCAGCATTTACTCACTACAGGTGTTTCTATTGCTCAAAAATACAATGATTCCTTCTGAGAATAGGTGCAACTCTCCACAGATCTGAATTGTAATGTAGAGCAGGGCTGTCACTTGCTTGTCTAACTCGTGATAGACAGGTTTAATCTATACTGTGGAACATTCTAGACAAACCAATAACATTTCCACGGCGATAAGCAGGCAGCAGACCTTAATATATTGTGCTCGTGTCCGCTGACGTCCACTTTAGAAAACTGTGGTGCCCGATGTGAGCTGACGTCGCCGTAAACGTCATCACAACAAAGAGCCGTGCAGCTGTTGGCGCCTCCGATGGAGCTGCACATCAAGCTACCGAGTAGTGGATTTTTCTTTTTAAAATTTGCACAGAAATGACTACAAAACTCTGCCAAAAATCACCGTTTAAGAAAATAATACTGGAGAATGAAGTAAGTAGAGAGCAGAGGCTGTGATCTGCAAAATGGCATCTTGAAAATAAGTGATTAAAGATTACTCAAACATCCGTGACTCACTTTAAACACAACTTAGGTAGAGAGAAACAAGTACAACATGGTAAGAAGCTCTGAAAAGTCAATTTTGCATAATAGGCCCGCTTTAATAAAGATGGAGGGAAGCTAAAATAAATATTGTTAAACATTTGCGTATTTATCTTTTGTATATTTCAAACTACAATATTTTCACATCACATCAAATTCTAAAATCTGAAAACCACCAATAAGTGTCCGTACAGCACCTTAGTGTAGCTTTGTTTACCAATTTATCATTATTCAATTTAGCTAAGGTGAGCAATAATATAATGGTTAAAAAGCATTTAGAATCACCACAGCTCCTACTGTGGCCAAGAAATTTAACCTACAACCTCCCGATTTCACATTTCACTAAGAAACTGCATTAAATCAAGAAAATGTGGTGACCAAATGATACAAGTAGAAAACCATTTAAACTATAATACTGTACACAGGATAAAATCCTCCAGCTAAGGTAGTGCGAACCAAGACTAGCTCAAGATCTGGAAATGGGTCAAATGCAGAGGACACCATAAAGCAGATAGTATATTAATCCAAGATAATCCTTTGTGACTATAGGCCAAATACTGAGAACTTTGAAATGTAAATGTTTGTATTAAAATGGAGAGCGTGTGGATGAGGCCGGGGGGAGAGGAGGACCACATCTGAGCCTCTTTGAAACCGGTTCAGGGCGGATCCAGAGCCAGTTCTGATGGAGAGGCTTCAGTCATCTGTTTTTACATCTGATAATAACACAGGTCACTCCTCTAAAGATCAAAATGTACAACGCTTTATCTCACACAGAGAGAGAGGTATTATATGTATCAGGAGGACAAGATCAAGCAGATCGGGTAAAGAGGGGAGAGGGTAAATCGGGGCTTTTGTTATGAACACACTTTGGTGCACAGAATAATGTCTTATTCATAGCGAGCTTTTTTGAACACTCAAAGGGGCTTTACAAAGCATTATTCCTTCACTCTGTGGTGGTAAGATACTACTGTAGCCACAGCTGCCCTGGGACAGACTGTCTTTTATGTCTTTTATTATTTTTTAACAACTGGTTCGATTGTATTTATTGTTCATAGCCTCTTTTCTTTTTTTATTGTTTTAGTCTTTTATTATTATTTTTATGAGCACCAGAAGAGCTTTTGTTTATTTGTTTTAAATGTTTTTTTTTTCTTCTGTGCAGCACTTTGAAAATGCTACAGTTTATAAAATGTGCTGTTTAAACAAAGTGGATTGGACTGACAGAAGTGAGGCTGCCAATCTGCACCATCGGCCCCTCTGATCACCACCATCACACGCCACATTCACACTAGGCAATGCGGGTGAAGTGTCTTGCCTAAGGACACAACAACAGTTTTTGCCACTGTGGCACCTGATTTTCCCAGTGGTCTCCCATCCGAGTACTAACCCGGCCCAGTCTTGTTTAGCTCCTGAGATCCGACGAGCTCAGGCTTTGACAAGACGGTATGGCCACATATCCATCTATAAATGGAGATAGACACAAATAGGCCAGTTACTTTGGTATTTATTTATATTAATATTATATTATATTATATTATATTATATTATATTATATTATATTATATTTATTTTATTATTTTATATTATATTTATTATATTATATTAATTATATTATATTATATTCTCCAAGCTTACCCTGCACTCCTCTTTCATTCTTCTCTTCTTCTTTTCACACAGCTCACCTTTCATTATATATGTTTAAACAGGAGAAGTGTGACCTCTGAGGGCAGTGTTAGCAAGTGTCCAATTAGCCTTTTTAATCTAACTATCCATCCATCCATCTAGTATCTATAGTAGTCTATCCACCAAGTATGTATCTATCTAATATTTCTCTTTCTAGATATCATCTCTCTATCTCGCTCTATAAATACCCACCTTGCTACCTACCATCTCTTTACCTCCCTTGCTCTATCTCTCATCTTTCCATCCAGTTACTTTGTTGAGTAGTACTATATCCTCCACCAGTTGATCCACTCTTACCCTGCACTCTTCTTTAACCCCTCATCCCCCTTTCACACTATATGTTAAAAACAGGACCAGTGTGATTTTCGATAGCACTTTTAGAGAGCATTCAGTTATCCTTTTTAATCTATCTATCTATCTATCTATCTATCTATCTATCTATCTATCTATCTATCTATCCCTCTCCCTCTCTCTCTATACTTAGCTACCTTGCTACCAACCATATCGCTATCTCTTTCTCTCCTATCTATCTATCTATCTATCTATCTATCTATCTATCTATCTATCTATCTATCTATCTATCTATCTATCTATTCATCCGTCACTCTCTCTCTATACCTACCTTCCAACCCACCTTGCTACTGTCCATTTCTCTCTCCACCTCCCTCCATCTCTCCATCCTTCCCACCTGTTACTACTACACTTCTCCACCACTTGATCCGGTCTTACCCTGCACTCCTCTTTAACCCGTCATCCCCCTTTCACAGCGTATGTTTTAACAGGACCAGTGTGACCTCCAATAGCACTTTTACAGAGCGTTCAATTATCCTTTTTAATTATCCTTGCCGTGTTTGGTGACAGATACTTGACTTTGGTAAACCTCTCGAGCTTCAGCTGTTTTCAGAGCGCTCAGAAAACACGCAGTAATTAACCTCCCTGTGTTTGTATTTAAGCTCAAACTACACGCCGCATTTCCCATGAGCCTCTCTGCTAAATACAAATGAGCCACACCTGAGTGAAGGCAAATGAGAAAGTTTAGGGCTGGTTCGGTTTGAAAAGGAGAGGATTTTGGTACTACTTTCTAATAAGGCTTAATAAAGTAAGAAAAAAGACTTCAAACGTCCATTTTACGCTATGTTCTGATCTATGTTTTAATCTTGTTTCCTCATCACAAACAGACCCGGAGTTGTGTTTTGTTTCATCCACGCAAACGCTGCATAGTTAAGCTGAGTCCTTCTCTAAAAACAGAATGCACTATTTTCCACCATGTGATGTCATGTCATACAGGAAGTGCTCCACTGTGTTTTTAAACTGCACACACCTTTATTAGAACCATTTGGATAAAATCAGGCCTGGAATTACCAATCTCTACCGAACTACGGGTAAAATGGCAGCTGTTAACTTAAAAACTACAGGTTATGACATCACAAGGTGGAACAGAGCATAATAATGGGTTACTCACTAAACTAAACACAACTCCAGGTATGATTTTGAGGAGGTAATAGCATTATAACGAGACTTAAAGCTCACAAAAGTCAGTGTTGTGTAATTTAGGACCTTTAAATCATTACGAATAAATAGTTTATTAATAGTGATTCAGGCTCAGTAGGGATTAGTGTATTAAGTAAGTCTGATTCATTCTTAATGGCTCTACTTGATTTTTTTTTTTTTTTTTTTTGCATGTATTTGAGCAAATTTCATCTTGCCCCAGTGTAGATGCATTGTATAAGCAGCTCTTAAGATCAAATTATGTCTGCTGTGTGCTGTCTCCATCTAATTATAAAGCGTTTTATTGTCCAAGTGCATTAGCATGCTAGTTAATTATTAACTGTTAGCTTTACTGTAACTCCAACTTTGCTCTGGTCTATGTAAGTTGTGAAAAGTGCTTATAAACTCTTTGAGGTGAATAATTATGATTCAGAATACATAAGGTAAGTGAGGAATAACTTTGGACCACTGCAAACAGTTTAAAACAAACTAGTTCTGTTTTCACGTTTTGAAGACAGTAAAAATCAGATGAATTAAGTCTTTCTTCATACTTTCGAAAGCCAATTATAGTTATTATAAAGTGTTACCAGCATAGATACTAAATTAACATGTTTTTTATTTACTTTTTGTATCTTGGGCCAAGGTAAGTCCAGTGTATTGCCAAACGAAACTGAAACAGCCAACCTTTTGCTAATAAGACAGGGCCTGTACCCACTATGGAAGCAAAAGAAGTAATTGTATTTGTGGTAGAAGCACTTTTAAGTACTTTTCTTATAGGCTGCCACACACTACATGATTTTTCAGTCTTAAGTGATTTTTAAACATGCGACAAAAAGCGCACACCACAGACACGAGCAGAATCTTACGAGATTTTAAATCTGCTGCGAGATATGGCTGCGCACCACAGTCTACAGTGAAACCACTCGCTTTGAGACTCTTAAGTGTTCAAAATATCAGAGTGCTGCACTTCTAGTTTAGATGCAAGTCAAAAGTGTGTTGTTATTATTTATGAAATGTGGTGCAATACTTCAGATACATGATTTTTAATGCATAAAAGGCGGCAATAAAGTACACAGGAAGTAGTGTGGATGTAAACAGACACACATGAGGAACTACTCTCGTCTTTTTACTTTTAAAGAACGCTTCAAACTGGATAAACAGCGCTGTTTTGTGGACTGGGTGTCATTATTTGTGTAGGACAAATTCTATGGATAATGTGGATGAGATGCTGCAGTTTAACTTTATAACTTTACGAGTGGTGAGTAATAAAGTCGCCTCATTATTTTCGCTATTTCCTGAGTTGAGTTTGTATCTTGCTCTGTTTTATTGGCTGTTGTCGTAGCGTTGCTGATGTTTGGTGGTTCTGATCTGACAGAGCAGCTCAGAGTCACACTCACATCACACACATGAGAAGCGCAGCGGCTTCAGAATCGCACACAAAGACACAAAGTCGGGTCACGCCTCCATGAACTCGGGGAGAAGCAAATCACAGCCTAAATCGGGCAAATTCTCCTTTAGTGTGTAGCGGCAGCTTTTAGTCTTCAAGCAGTTCCTCCGTTTGCCTTCAGAACTTTTGTGAATAATGTATTTTTAGAGATTTCAACTCAAATTGAACTTGATTGCCCACTCACTCAAAACCCTTCCTGCCATAATCCAGCCACTTATCTTAAACTGTACTTTCGTCTCCAATTTCCTCTTTAGAGCAGGTTAAATCTCTCGTACACAGCCGTTTAATACCCACTGAAATCCAAACAGGGCCCGCTGCCTCGCCTTGTTACAGATAAGCTACACAGTGGGAGAAATGCAAGAGCGTTTTCACTGAACAAAACACATTTCTGAATGTACCCAATGTTCCCCCAATGATATCATCTAATGGCATATCAAACTGTGGAGTTTTGTATTTATGGTATAAAACAGTCAATGGTCTCTGTCTCTCTCTCTAGCTATATCTCTCTCTCTGTGTCTATCCATCTATATCTCTCTGTCTCTCTCTTTCCTTGGCACTCGCTCTCTCTTTCTATCTCTTTGTCTCTCTCTCTTTCTCTGTCTGTCTCTCTCTGTCTCTCTTTTGATCTCTCTCTCTCTCTCCCTCTGTCTTTCCTTGGCACTCTCTCTCTTTCACTGTCTGTCTGTCTCTCTGTCTGTCTCTCACAGTCTGCCTCTATCTCTCTCTTTGTCTCTTTCTCTGTCTGTCTCTTTTGATCTCTATCCCTCTCTTTCTCTTTGTCTCTCTCTCTCTCTGTCTGTCTCTTTGTCTATCTCTGTCTCTCTTTTGATCTCTATCCCTCTCTTTCTCTTTGTCTCTCTCTCTGTCTGTCTCTTTGTCTCTCTCTGTCTCTCTTTTGATCTCTATCTCTTGCTTTCTCTTTGTCTCTCTCTCTCTGTCTCTTTCTCTGTCTGTCTGTCTATCACTCTCTCTCTCCCTGTCTCTCTCTCTCTGTCTATCTTTCCTTGGCACTCTCTCTCTCTCTCTTTGACTGTCTGTCTGTCTCTCATGGTCTGTCTCTGTCTCTATCGCTCTCTTTGTCTTTCTCTTTCTCTTTGTCTCTCTCTCTTTCTTGTCTGTTTCTCTCTCTCTCTTTCTCTGTCTCTCTCTCTCTCTCTCTGTCTTTTTGTCTCTCTCTGTCTGTCTCTCACGGTCTCATGATCTCCCTCTCTCTCTCTGTCTGTCTCTCTTTTGATCTCTCGCTTTTTTGTCTCTCTCTCTTTTGATCTCTATCTCTCTCTTTCTCTTTGTCTCTCTCTCTCTGTCTCTCTCTCTTTTGATCTCTCGCTTTTTCGTTGTCTCTCTCTCTTTTGATCTCTATCTCTCTCTTTCTCTTTGTCTCTCTCTCTGTCTGTCTCTCTTTTGATCTCTCGCTTTCTCTTTGTCTCTCTGTCTTTCTCTGTCTCTTGGTCTCTCTCTGTCTGTCTGTCTCTCTCTGTCTCTTTGTCTCTCTCTCTGTCTGTCTCTCTCTTTCTATTTATCTGTCTATAAATGAATGGCCTCACTTCACAGTCATTTTGAACTATACGTTCCCTGTTCACTTCCACTCTGACTCCCTGTACTCCGGGTGCAAACTTGTCTCCATAATTCCCCAGACGCGCTGAAGCTGTTGCGATCTCGTATTTCTGGCCTCAACCTGGGTTTGTGCATCTGCGTTGGCACCAGAGAGACGAATCACTCGGAAAAAAAGGTCCCATTCAGAACCTTGGAATGAGAAAACACAGAGAGCAGAGAAGAGGAGAAGAGAGGAGTCAACTGTTCAGATGACACAGCAGTCCTACACAAACAAGCGGAATAATGTGAGTTCTGGGGCTTAAAACTTTGCCAATTTAAAGTTGAACCACACAAGCTGTTTTCCGAGGTGGAGGTAAGTGGAAAACAAGCAAAAACATCCAGTGAAACAGTGCACTTTTACTAGTTTTTATGACTCTGATTTCTTAAAGTTGTTGGAATAATTGTGAATCTTAAAGGGCCAGTACTTGTTTTTTTACATGTGTTGGAGAAAAACTGTCTTGCTCCAGTACAGATATATTGTATAAGCAGCTTCTGAGGTCAAAGTAAGTCCACTGTGTTCCGTCTTGTTCTAATTAGAAAACATTTTAAATCAGGAATGCGCGTTAGCATGCTAGTTGTTGTTAGTGTTACCCTGATGGCAAAACTCAGCACTGGTCTCTGTGAGTTTTGAAATGAAGCCTCTAAACCCATCGAAAGGTAAGTGTGGAATAACTTTGGATCACTGCAAACTGTTTAAAATGAACTAGTTCTGTTTTTCACGCTTTTAAGATCAGAGAAATCAGGGCCAATGCCTTTAAGACAAGTGAAAAACACATTTCTGAGATTAAAGATGATTTTTTTTTTTAAAACAAAGTCAAGGTTTTACTAATTTGATATATAAGACTTAAAGTAGTGTTATCACAATATCTCAAACTCAGTATAACTTTTCTAACTTTTCTAGTGAATTGTCCACTTAGTTGTCTCCATGGAGATGTTATTGACTTAAGACTTAGACTTAAACTTTATTGATCCACAAGTGAAATTATTTGGACACAGTAGCTCACTCATCACAATAAAAATAACAAAAGGTAAAAAAAAATAAAATAAAATAAATAAATATATATATATATATATATATATATATATATATATATATATATATATATATATATATATATATATATATATATATATATATATATATATATATATTTTATGGTAATAATAAATTCAAAATAAGTAGCAAAAACTATTGCAACAGACAGGTGTCAAATAAGACATAATTATATAAATAAATGTATATGTACAAGTCAAAATAAAACAGAAAAATAAGTAATAAAGTATAAAATCACAGCTATTTACAAAAGACAGAAAGATATGATGATTGACAGGACATAAGATTATTCGTTACATAAAGTTCAGCTGTTGTACAGTTGTAGGGAGTATTATCTGTTACATAAGGGTGAGCTGTTGTACAGTTGTAGGGAGTATTATAGTATGAATGTAGTCCTGTATCTCTCACTATTTGACAGGAGCTGTAGGAGCTTGTTGGAGAATGAGTTCCTCTGTCCCTCTATAAACCACTGCCCAGAACCACTGTACGACATTAAACTCCTTTAACTCTTTCAACTCTTGACTTCAAACTTCAAATGAACTGTCTGAAATGAATTGTATGTACAGTGAGTGTGCTGGTGTTATGTACTTTTGTGTGATTGTTGCTCCCTGTCCTGTCGATGATTTCACATCAACCTGCTGAGGGACTGAAGATGGAAATTACCCACGTTGGCTATAATCTTTACATATTTACGTTTTAAATTCTCATTAATATGTGCTGTCATTTTATAAATAAACAAATATAGACGCCTATATTTCCATGGAGACCAGCAAGTATAGCGCCGCAAGGACAAGTTACAAATCAGATCTGTGGAAAGGCGACCCTGCTCACAAGAAGAAAAGTTGTAGTTTGAAGGTTTTTTTCAGCAGTTAAACCCTGTATTGAATGCATTATTTACCTCAGTTTATTTAGCAACAGAGGCAACACTTGGCAAAACGTTTTAGAGTATCAGAACTTGTTCAAATTCATATTACGCTTTATGTTATGATGTTGTTTGCTCATCACAATCATACCTGGAGTTGTGTTTTGTTTCATTTATACATGTTTGATACACCAATTCTGCATCTTTAGGCTGAGTTCTTTTCTCAAACCCAACATCAATCTATAAGTAGCATTCAAACATACAGTAACAGACAACACAATCTTGTGAAAGTAAGTTTGAGCAAAAAACAACAACACTGTATATGTAGAGCTGTTCAATCAATCACCATCTTTCTCCTTCACCAGTAGACTTCCCTCTCCCCAGACACTCCCTCCAGCCCCTCTAAACCTCATGTTGTTTCCAGGACAGCTCAAGCCTCGTCCCTCCGGCCTGTACTAGCTCTCTTACATGAGACTTATCCGGGACAGCTCCCAGGAGAGGCGGTCAGTGTCAGTGTCAGGGCTTGTATCACATTAAGGTCGCGACCCCTGCTCCAGATGAAAGGTGAGAGAAACCGGTGATCGATCCACAAATAACCTGTGTAACTTCACCCCAGGGGATTTATATAATAGATATTGGACAGTCTGATTGAAAACTGAAGCCAGACATATGGAGCTCATTAAAGTGCAATGATTCTCTAATTTCTATTTAATTTGTTGGGACAATACCTGTTGTAAATGTAAACTATAGTTTTACACCCAATCAAGAAGCAATTTGTGAAGAAAAGTTGAAAAATGTGTGTGAAATGTGTGAGGAGGTATAGATCTATCTATCTATATCTATATTGATTGCCCTATAGGGAGAATTCTGTCCAAAATATCTGTTACTTTAAAGATTATTTCAACAATATAATGGTGTTTTATTATCATGTTATTTGTCAAATAATAATTTCGGTGTACATTGGAGGAAATTTGGCCCAGTGTACTATGGTTTCTATAGAGGGATTTTCAGACTACATCACTTTGTGCTCTACTGTGCACATCTCCTGCAGAAAGAGCTGCTCTCCTGTCTGGTTTAATGTCAGTGTCTCGTAGGATTTCAGCAGATTTCAGGTTCTCTCGGGGGCGGGGCTAGGTGTATCTATCAAATATGAGTGAATGTTCGGCTACTGAAGTTTGAGCCATTTCTTCTCATCATTTACGCACTCACCTGCATTTAACACATACAGGCCATTAAGACGTATTCCACTCACTAATGGCATCATAATTTATTTTATCACACAGTAATAAACCGTTTTAGAGCGCTGACAACATCGCTAGCTAATGTTGCAACTCAGTGTTTACCGCACAGACAGCGGCGCTTTGATAAACAAATAATCCATCTATTGGTAACAGCTGAGTAATACAGGAAGTGCTCAGCTGTGTTTTTAAATTCCATACACTTTCACGAGAATCATTTGGATCATTTCAGCCCTGGAATAGCCAATTTCTGAGGTGGAACAGCATTTTGAGCTTTGGAGATGTACTAGTAGACAGACTAATAATACAGGATTACTCAAACATGCTTACTCTAACATTCTTAGATCACAAGAGTCAATTTTGCATAATATAGGAGCTTTAAATGACCTCTGAATGATCTCTGTGTTAGCTGTGGTCCTTCACTCTGGTCTGGATAATGTTCTTTCTCTCTCATTAGCCTCACCTGTCTGTGGCTCTGCTCAGGTCAGGCCTCTGTTACTTTAGACTTCACTGACTCAAATTAAAGCAGGTCTGATCCTCCATATTCCTCTATCTGCTCTTCTGCGCTCCTGTGCACACCGCTGACAGTTACTCACATCTCTTGCGCTCTCTTGCTCTTCTTCATCACCCCTTCTTTCCCGCTCTTTACCGTCTATGTTCTGTATAGTTCTGTCTGTCTCCAGTATTCACCTTCTTCTCCTCTCTCCCTTTATTTCTCAATTGCCCTTTCTCTCTATTCATTTTCCCTCTGTCTATCTCTCTTTTACAGTCCTCGCTCTTCTATCGCTTCAGTTCTTACCATCTCTCTCTGCCTGTCGTTATCTTCTCCATGTTCTCCCTCTCCTCCCCTTCTCTCTTTACCCCCCCATTCTCTCGTTCTCACCTCCCTCTTCATTTCTCTTCTTCTCTCTCGCTTGTATCCTTCTCTCTCCCTCCTTTTCTCTATACGTCTTCTGTCTCATTTCTCCTCTCTTTCTTTCCCTCTCTTCTCACTTCCATTTCCTGGTTCATTTTCTCTCTCTCCCTGTCTCTTTCTCCCTTCTCTCACTTTCTGTGTTTATGTAATTTGTACTTCTCTTTCTTCTTTCTCTCCCTCCTCTTCCTCCTTCGCTGTCTCTTTTCCTCTTTCTCTCTCTCTACACTTTCTATTTCATCCCTCCCTCTTTCCTCTCTACCCCCTTCTCTCTCTCTCTCCCCATCCCCACCTTCCCTCTCCTTTCTCTTTCTCCTCTGCTCCTCTTATTTGCTCCTGGCCCTTGGTGATAACTATGACACCTATGGGACTGATGACCCTGTCCTCCACATAACACACGCACATGCATACACACACACACACACACACACACACACGCGCACACACACACACACACATATACAATACACCTCTTTATATGTGGTCCCCCTGCTTTACACCTATGCAGTGATAAGCAATAGGCCCGGGCTAAAATGAGCTAAGATTCCGGGGAGCAGCGCTATCTCCCACCTCCATAGTCCCAAATAATACCCCATAATTCACCTCTCTAAGCTGTTGTGTGTTGCATTTAGGGAGTTCTGCTTGTGTCCAATGTGCCTGGAGTGGATGTGGCGCAGTTAGTGTGAGCGGCTCTGCTAAAGGGTCATATTTAGAGTAAGCAATGTCTGGAAATTAGAAACTAATCCTCGCCTTCTGCGTTTTGCTCCCCCGCTTAGCTGAGAATTGCTGTATGCATTTGACGCAATAAGGCTCCCCATGCAGCTATATATTACGAGTCATATTTAGTAGCAGTTCTCCGGTCGTGTTAGTCCGAGTCGAGGGAAACGGGCGGAAAGTCAAAGAGGAGAAAATAATGTACTAAAGTAGAATGTAATGAAAAATGATTGCAAGACGATAATTGCGGTACTGAAATAAACAGAAAATACTACAATGTAAAGCCAGAGTTATATTGCGTCCCGGGGAAAGATTCTAAACCCTCACTGCGGTCACAAATGGGGATGGTTGTAATAGGCAGGAGGGGCCTCTGGTTTTTAGCTTACAGTTTTACAGATTAGTACTGTATTGATTGATTGATTGACAGTGATTAACGGATAATTCCTTTGCGAATGGAAATGATAGAGAGGTCCATTAGTCTACATACACTGGTGTATGAATGGGTGTAAAGAGCTTTAGGTGCCTTGAAGGTAGAAATAAAAAAATGCATATAGAATAGAAATCGTTGCTATCAAGTTTATTATCAAACAAATGAAGACATAACATTGGATAGCTAGAGTTATGGTGTATTGCTGGAGATGGTACTTTCATCTAAGCTTTGTTAAAACCCAAATACTTCTCTGTGTAGTCGCATGTTCTCCCTTTTCTCTCCCTTTTTCACCAGTATATAAGTATAGGTCCTCCACTGCGACCAGGAATCCACTGGAGATGCTAATGGTTCATCTCAGGGGTAGTTTTCACGGTTAAACAAAAGTATTTGTGTAAAAATGCTCACCACAAAACCAGTGGAAAAGCCTTTTGCACTGGGCACTCGGTTTAATGTGAAAGTTAGTGAACCAGATGAACATTTTAAGGCCTTTACTCCCAGATGTAAACACCAGTCTGGCCCCTGCACCTCTGTGTCAGGGGCTCCAGTCTATAGTTTATATAGTTTTTCATTTGTAGAGTTCCACTGAGTCTTACCACCAATATTTCTGACTTTCAGATACATTCTATTGTATTTAACACAGATGGGCGCAGCTAAAATTTGTTTCTCAAATGCAGATTTATGTTGTAATGTATCAGGTTTGAGGGTCTAGTCACTATAGATATAATGGTAAATTGTTCCTGAAAAGGATGGGTGAGATGTAGAGGATAATTTCCCTGCAGGGATAATAAAGAATAATAATAATAATAATAAAAAAAAAAAACATTTTTACTCAAAGCACTTTACATCAAGTTACCCCTCACCCATTCAGGCACACATTCATACACCAGTGTACAGACACTGGGGCGAGGTGGGTTTAGTGCCTTGCCCAGGGACACGTCGATAGCATTCATCTGTGGGTCAGTGAATGTGACCGCTCTACCAATCATGTGTTTTTTATGTTGAGAGCGGGATTTGAACCACCAACCTTCAGATCAGTGGACACTCTACAAACTGAGCTACTGTCACCCATAATCATAATCATGTTCAACATCGGTACATTTCCTTTTAGACGATTCTTATGAAATGTAGGAATACTGGCTCTGGTCCGCATTCGAAGTGCTGTACATCACGCTAACAAGTCGCTTTTTCTTTTATTTTCATTTGTACCAGATTAAGAAAATAAAATTGTAGCACAAAGTAAATACAGAGCAAGGCTTTAAACAAGGTGTCCATGTAAAAATATTCACTTTCCACCCCACAAAACCACTAGAAAAGCCCTCTGCTCCTCTCTTAATGTCAAAATCAGTGAACTCAATGAACATTTTATGCCTTCTTGGTTTGGACTCCCAGGTGTAAAACTCGTCTTGCCTTTGCACCTCTCTGTGTCACCCGGTCTACACTCTTTGGCTGTGAGCGCTCCAGGCCAACTATTCCCAACACTTGAGTTAACACACACACACACATACACCACCAGAAGCTACCGTCACCAGCAGCCTCCTTCTCAGCACCTGCACCCCTGTCTCACCTGCCACAGTGAACAGGTGAGGAAAGCTCTGACAACCAAACGTTATTCCTCCGGGACAAATGTAGCGGTGCGGGTGAGGGAGCCAGATGGGGACCAGGTGTGTGGAGCTAGTAGCTGCTTTGCTAATGATGCTGGCTCTCCAAGAACAAAACAAGCATGAAAAAGGCCGACAGGAAGCATGTCAGCGGAGAGGTGAAGGATGGGTGAAAGCTAAAGACAGTTTGACCCCATAGGAGATGTGGATATAGTAATTTATTCTATTTAGTCTACTTGAGTAACTTATTGAAAAAAATGTCAACTTTTTAGATGATTTTTTTTATTAAAGGTCCTACATTATGCCAATTGGACTTGTGAGCTGTAAGTCATGTTATAAAACCTCATCAAAAACATCCCTGGAGTTGTGTTTTGTTTCATTCACATGTTTGGGTAATCCTGGTTTATTTGTCAGTCTCCATCTCCAAAGCTCATAATGCTCTGTTCCACCTTGTGATGTCATGTGGTAGTTTTCACGTTTATCTTCAGTAGTTCAGTAGAGATTGGCAGTTTCAGGGCTGAAATTATCCAAATGATTCTAGTGAAGGTGCATGGAGTTTAAAAACACAGTGGAGCACTTCCTGTATTACCACATGACATCACAAGGTGGAATGTTTTCTATCTGAGGGAAGAACTCAGCAGAAATATGTAACATTTGTGTGTTAAACATGTGTGAATGAAACAAAACACAACTCCAGGTGTGTTTTTGATGAGGAAACAATATTATAACAGATCAAAAACAGCACCATATGGGCGCTTTAAATCATAAATCTTTTGCATCCGATCAGTTTTATGAGTCATATTTTCACTATATATATTTTATTTAGAGTTTTACTTACACGGTCAATACTTTTTACTTGTACTTGAGTAGTAATATTCCAAAGTAACAGTACTTCAGTTTGACTCCTCCCCCCTCTGCTGGTGTAGTTCAGACCTGTCAGTTTTTAAATTGACGAGGTTTCACGCCTTCATTGGAGTGTTCTCAGATGATTGACAGCGCACAGGACTGCAGATTTGCTCTTTAATGACAACAGCCAGTGCCAAATGTTGACAAGTGTCTGAGCAGCTGCCGTTTAAACACAGCACAGGATTAATGTCAGATGTAATACTGCTCATTGAAGAGGAGAGGAGCTTGTGTGTGTGAATGCACGGATAAAAGCAGCCTCAGCATCTGCCGTTTTATCAGAGCATTTTGGTTTCAGTGCAAACATCAACATTTGTGATATGTGATGTTGTATTGTGTATATATGGACGATAGTGTGTATGGGCAAATGGAGAGGACGTTTTACTCAAATCAAGTGGTACTCTACCCGCCTTAAACCTAACGTAGTAAAAGCTCCAGGCAATCACTTAATTAATATCACTTTATGTGTCCCCGAGGGGGATTTTAAGCACATTGAACAGTAAAATACAATAACAGAAAGCTCAAACAAAAGTCTCAGTGCAGATGAACATTAGATCCAAAGCCAGGGCAGTTTGAGGGGAGTAGTTTTTATTAAAATTTAATTCAGATCAAGTTTTGTACAGAGAATTGACTTTGGTGGAGGAGTCCACCATCTGTTTGCATCTATATTTTTTTTAGCAATAAAAACACATGTAATTGAATACATAATGAGTTTAAGCAATGACATCTCCATAGAGACAAGTAGGTCACACAGAAAATAGATACAGATAAATTATAAGCAGCTTTTGAGGTCAAAATAAGTCTGCTGCGTGCTGTCTGTATCTAATTATAAATGTTTTTTTTTTTGTTTTTTTTTGTGGTTTTTTTTTCTGGTAATCTGATAAAATGTTAGCATTCTAGTTGTTGTTAGCGTTCCAGTCAAAACTCTTTGGTCTCTGAAAGTCGTTTAAAGTGCTTATAAACTCATCATGGTGAATAATTAGGACGCACAGAATGCATAAGCTAAGAAGAAGAACCTATAACTGGACCACTGCAAACTATTTAAAATGAACTGTTTTTAAGTAAAAATCAGGTACAGCCAATGATGTGCAAATGGATCATTCATGAAATCATTTAACTGAATAAAAATCAAATACAAGAGTGTCCTTAGATCCACTGTATTTGGCAGTCTGCTTTGACCTGAACAGGGGAAGCGTCTGGTGCCAGTCCTGATGCCCTCCCGTCCTAAGTGGGACATCCTGTCAGGATGCACCCTGTCAGCTCTATCCTGCCCCTCCATACATCACTGACAATTACCCATCATCCTCTCTGCTCTGCACCTGTGGAGGGAGTGTAACGTGACAGTTTCTGCTCTAATTGTCTAATGGAAGATGCAGGTCCAAACCTGACGACTGTGATGTTCTGAGAGAAGTAAAAACAGGGTTTAGACTGAGCTCAGGAACAAAGCCGGACACAGGCTCTGACAGAGAGGACGCTCAGGAGTCAATACAGGACAATGTTGGTACGGTTGGTTGATCCGACCCTGCATGGAGCTAGCTATGCTAACCAGCTAGCTCTGTAATGGTACAGACTTTTTAAAACGACGCGAAGTTTCAGAGGAAACACTTTGAGGGAATGTACCATCTCATCATGAACTGAAACAACTGAGTGGAGTAAGAGAGAGGCTTTGGAGAGGCACTCCTGTTGTGTCTGTGATGCTGCAGGACAGAGGGACACAGAGGGGCACTTTTGTCCTGAGGGCTGCTACAATCCTCACTGCCCTGAACCCAGATCTGATGACTCTACCTGTTGACACTTTTGTTTAAGCTTTCTATTATTATTGTAATTTACTGCTCACTGTGCTTAAATTGCCTTTCAGGGACAAATAAAATGATACTGATCGATTCCCTCATCATTAGCTACACAAAGTTGTATTTTGATTGACACGTTTGAGTAATGCTGTTTTGTCCTGCATTAAAGTCATGAAGGTTTCGAAAATTCCTCTTTTCACCTTAAACTGTATTTATCCTGAAAGCAAATAGAAAACTTGTGTTAGTTTAAAAGATGACAGTTTTTATTTGAAGGATTGTAAGTCATACACATTTGCTCATAATGATGTTATTGCTGATGTTCATGGGAATCTAAATAAACAATAAACACATGTACTTATAGAGTAAATTACTATAATGTCCTTTTATAATTACTTACATAAACATAGGGACTACAGGACAAAACAGAAACTGCAATCCTTTCAAATGTTTAAAACCACTAGCCAACCTTATTGATATTTTAAGCACTATATTTGTACAGGATCAACTCTGTAAATAAAAGTCTTCTAAACTCTGAGTTAATCTAATTTGAGGCTCCAGACATGGCCTAATGCTCACCGTTACTATACATTCCACCTCTCAGCTCTTTATTTTATTTATTTTGAATTCACAAAAACGATTTAATTCTCCACTGAGTTCTCCACTGACCCGTGCGCACTTACCCGGGGACGATGGGCGATAAAAAGCTCCGTAATGACCACTGCAGATAACACTTGCTTTTCCAATCTCCTCTGCACCATTTTAATACAGCCAAAACCATACAGACACCCATTACCACAACAATACCCAACTTTGTATCAGTTGTTAAAGCAATCTCGGGAGGAAAATGCAATGTTTTAAGTGGGCCTTTAGTGCAGTAAGAAAAGTTAAGTCCAAAATTGTTTATTTATCCCCTTAAGTCCATTGAATCTTTTATGATTTACAGCGCTCTTAAGGGGTCTACAACATTACATTTGGACTCGTGTCTGACTGAGCACTCAACTCTGGCTTTAATGGAAAATACTGCAAAACTAGATTAAAGTGCTTCAAAATGGCACTTGCTGTATTTAAGTTTGACGTTTAAGTGGAAGAGTTGTTTTCAAGATGACATTTGCGTAACAGATTAAACTGCTCAGCGTCATTAGTGGCCCCCATGATGGAGAATTGATTTAGTTAATAGTCAATTACGTCGATTGCTTCATTAATTTAAATCTACAAGTAATTATATAAGTGAGGAGGTCAAAACAACAGCATGAAGTCATTAGCAAATGACCAAATCCCAACGCTGTGTGATCTGAAAGGGTTCTTCGGGAAGGGCATCTGATGTAAAATGTTTGTTGGATCAATATGGTAATTAAGAACAAACTTGATGCGCCTCTCAAAGTTCCGGAATAGAGCATTATTCAGCTTAACTTTTCCAATGCAGTGGGACTTATGTTGCTAATGGATGCAAATGGTAGAATTTGATCAGTACTGTTTTAGTCCAAGTTTAGTCCAGGTTTAGTCCAGGCTTAGTCCAGGTCTAGTCCAGGTTTAGTCTAGGTCTAGTCCAAGTTTAGTGCAGGTTTAGTCCTTGTTTAGCCCAGGTTTAGTCCTTGTTTAACCCAGGTTTAGTCCAGGTCTAGTCCAGGTCTAGTCCAGGTTTAGTCCAGGTCTAGTCCTTGTTTAGTCCAGGTTTAGTCCAGGTCTAGTCCAGGTTTAGTCCAGGTCTAGTCCAGGTTTAGTCCAGGTTTAGTCCTTGTTTAGCCCAGGTTTAGTCCAGGTCTAGTCCAGGTTTAGTCCAGGTCTAGTCCAAGTTTAGTGCAGGTTTAGTCCTTGTTTAGCCCAGGTTTAGTCCTTGTTTAGCCCAGGTTTAGTCCAGGTCTAGTCCAGGTTTAGTCCAGGGCTAGTCCTTGTTTAGCCCAGGTTTAGTCCAGGTCTAGTCCAGGTTTAGTCCAGGTTTAGTCCTTGTTTAGCCCAGGTCTAGTCCAGGTTTAGTCCTTGTTTAGCCCAGGTTTAGTCCAGGTCTAGTCCAGGTTTAGTCCAGGTTTAGTCCTTGTTTAGCCCAGGTTTTGTCCAGGTCTAGTCCAGGTTTAGTCCAGGTTTAGTCCTTGTTTAGCCCAGGTTTTGTCCAGGTCTAGTCCAGGTTTAGTCCAGGTCTAGTCCAGGTTTAGTGCAGTTCAACTCATTCAAAATACGGCACAAAACCTCAGCTTTTACCATTGTTTGAATTTGAATATTCAATCAGCTTTTTCCAACACACTTGACAACTGAGGATACAATTTTGCATTTCTTTAAAACAATATTCACAAAACTATCAATAATTCAACAAATATTTTTAGTAAACATAATAAACTACACAGGAGACATGTCAATGGTGAAACTAAAGAGCACTTGGCCAAGATTTTAACCCAAACCATCTCTCTGGTCTTTTCTCTGTTGTATTCATTTGAACACATTTTAGCGCATTAGCTTCCATTATGCTAATTATGTTTTTGTGTTGGAGGGCTCACACATAGAAGCTTTTACTTTGGTCACGTCGCCCGGTGCACTTGAAAATCATCTCATTTAAATGCACTTGACATAACAAAGAGGGGAGGAACAAAACGTAATAAAAACGAACTATGGCTGTCATGATTTTGTAATGGTTCATAAATCGTTGTTATAGCTGTATTATAGGTATAGAATAGACACTTTAAATCTGAGGAAAAGGGCAGGTAATGTATATGAGGCCAAAATACTTTAATTGATACTATCTCTAAAGGTCCACTGCATAACTTTTCTGCTTGTTTCCATGGAGATATTGTTGAACGCATGTTTTCTGAAGCTATTGACGAGAAAATAGAGAAAACATTATACATATCAGCTTAAATACATACTGTGGAACATTCCAGGTAAAAGCATCCCAATCAAGGCAAGCAGATGGCAACACTTTCAAAATGCTCTGTTCCACCTTGTGATGTCATGAAGCGGTAGTTTTCAACTTAACATCTACCTTTTACCTTCTGTTGAGTAGAAACTGGCGATTCCAGGGCTGAAATTATCCAAATGATTCTAGTGAAGGTATATGGAGTTTAACAACACAGTGGAGCACTTCCTGTATTACCACATGACATCACAAGGTGGAATAGAGTGTTTTCTGTTTGAGGAAGAACTAAATATGCAGGATTTGTGTGTTAAACGTGTGAATGAAACAAAACACAACTCCAGGTCTGTTTGTGGTGAGGAAACAACATTATAACATAGAACAGAAAAGAGCGTCATTCGGGCCCTTTAAACTATATGAAATATGTTGTTTTATAATATCACAGTGGCGCCCAGGCCTTTCTGTGTGGAGTTTGCACGTTCTCCCCGTGTCTGGGTGGGTTTGCTCCAGCCACTTCGGTTTCCACCATTAAACCTAAAATAACATGCACCAGGGACGACAGGTGGAAATTAGCTCTGGCGCTACAACCACCGGCACAAAGCATCTCTCCTGTTAAGGTTAATGTAGACTGTGCACTGTCCCTGTCTCATAAATAAATAATGAAATATATTACTTGTTTCAAACATCTGAACTTAGCCTATTCACGTTTATACCATTACTTTGACTAAAACAGCCATCTATTAAAGAGCCTTGTTATGTGGTGAAATGCATGATGGGAGTTTGGGAGCAGGTGCAGATGTCCCTGTATATAACGTAATTAGGCCTGGGGCGGTTTGGCTGTTTTAAATCAGGTTAAATGGAGCAATCGGGTGAATATCAGGGTTAGGATCAGGAGGAGGAGAGGCAGGTGAGAGAGAATGAACTGAGGAGGCAAAAACAATGATGGAAAAGACACAAAGCTATAGTTAAAAGGCCCATATTACGCCATATTCTGTTATAGTGTTGTTTCCTCATCACAAACAGACCTGGAGGTGTGTTTTGTTCCATTCACACATGTTTAACACATAAACCCTGCAGATTTAGCCTGAGTTCTTCTCTCAAACAGGAAAAACTCCCCCTTGTGATGCCATGTGTAATACAGGATGTGCTCCACAAGCCTATGTCTCCACAAATTCTCCAATATATAAAAACATGATACAAAACTGTGCACAGAATCTTGACAAACCTGATGTGATGTGCACACTGACTGTGTTGTGGTAGCGCTCTGAAGGGGGAGTGACTTAACGTAGGTATCAAAGAAAGGGGAAATACATGTCAATACACTGTTTTTGGTGAATACAGCATTTTTAAAACAATAAGAGGTAACATGGTGATCTAAATATATTGTGTGTTAGCAGTTAAAACCCCTCTCTTTAATTACTACTTTTGACACGATCCACATTTGTGACGTGACGTGAAGGAGCCGCTCTACAATCTGAAGTGAACTTACCCATTTTACAAAGCTGACGATAATGTAACGCACCAGTCAACTGTGAAGCTTTCAGACGCAGAGTTCGACATGTAAATCTGAGACGGAGAGAGGGAGGCTGGGGGCAGGACTTCACCTGTCCGTCAAACAAGAGCCAGTCTGTACAGTCGTTCATACAGCACCTGCCCCTGACACGAACATTTAAAAGAAAGATCTGCTCTCAGTGTGATCTGTTAAAGTGCACCGGAGACATTAATCTGAGTGTGAGATGGGGCTGAGTGAAGGAGGGAGAGGGGGAGAGAGGGAGAAAGGGAGGGAGAGAGAGACTGAGAGAGTGAGGGAAGGACTGAAGAGACAAAGGTAAGGAGGGAGAGAGAGAAAGAAAGAATAAGAAGAATAAGAGAAAAAGAGACAGAAAGGCAGGGAGAGTGAGGGACATATGCGAGAAAGGAAGGGAGGGAGGAAGAGAGGGAGGGAGGAAGGGAGGGAGAGGAGAGGAGAGAGAGAGAGGTAGCGAGAGACTTGTAGAGAGAGACTGGGAGAGTGAGAGAAAACTGAAGAGACAAAAGTAGGGAGGGAGAGAAAGAAAGAATAAGAGAAAAAGACAGAGAAAGAGAGAGCGAGAGAGAGAGAGAAGGAAAGATGAAGACAGGAGGGAGAGATAGAGAAAGAATAAGAGAAAAAGAGAGAAAGGCAGGGAGAGTGAGGGACATATGAGAGAGGGAGGGAGGGAGGGAGGGAGGGAGGTGAGAGAAAGAATAAGAGAAAAAGAGAGAGACAGGGAGAGTGAGGGACATATGAAAGAAAGGGAGGGGGCAGAATAAGAGAAAAGGAGAGAGGGAGGAAGAAAGGGCGGGAGAGAGAAGAATGGATGGAGACAGGAAAAGAGAGGGAGGATGAGCAGAGAATGAGAGAGAGGGAGGGACTGATCGAGAGAAAGAAGAGAGAGGGAGGAAAAGAGGAAGAGAGAGAAAAGGAGAGAGAGAAGAAGACATGAGAGAGAGGGAGAGGAGAAAAGGAAGAGATGGGGGAGCGAGAGAGAGAGAGAAAGACAGGAAGAGGGGAAGAGAGAGACAGGGGAGGGTGAGAGAAGACATAGGGAGGTAGATAAAGGGGTAAGAGAGGGAGGATGAGAGGCAGAAGGAGAGAGAGAACGAAAAGAGAAGGAAGAAAATAAGAGGAGAGAGATAGAGGATGGAGAGATAGAGAGAGGTGAAAGACAGAGGGAGCTAGATCATTGTGATTGTGTTTGATGTTCTGTTTTTTCATCCGTTTCTTCGGAGTCTTCAGACACCTCAGAATGACTTTTCCACTCAGCACTTGTCAAATCTATTCAAAAGAGATCAGGCCATAGATTCTCCTTTTGTTGAAAACACAAAATACTCTTGAGCTAGTCTGACATAATAATGTGTTCCCCAATTACAAAAAAATAAACACACAACAAATAAATAGAAAAAATGTCAAAGTTAAAAAAAAATGTCAAAGTGAACTGCACATCCTACTTCCTCACACGGGGGCCGATATTACGCTATTTTCTGATCTCTGTTTTAATGTTTTTCCTCATCAGAAACAAATCTGGAGTTGTGTTTTGTTTCATTCACACATGTTTAACACACAAATCCTGCAGATTTAGGCTGAGCTCTTCTCTCAAACAGAAAACACTCTGTTCCACCTTGTGATGTCATGTGGCAATACAGGAAGTGCTCCACTGTGTTTTTAAACTCCAAACACCTTCACTAGAATCATTTGGATAATTTCAGCCCTGGAATTGCCAATCTCTGTTGAACTAAAGATAAAGGGAGCTGAAAAATGTCATAAAAACTACCGCATCATGACATCACAAGGTGGAACAGAGCATTTTGAGCTTTGGAGATGTAAATAGACTAATAATAATGGATTAATCAAATATGTGTTAATGAAACAAAATACAACTCCAGGTATGTTTTTGAGAAAGTAACAACATTATAACATGACTTAAAGCTTCACGAGTCAATTTTGCATAATATAAGACGTTTAAGTATGCAAATTGTTCAGCTTTCACGCAAAGTTTACCAAACACTAACACCAACCAATCGAAATACATTCTTCAAGGTTTCTTCCAGATGCTTTATAATATACAAACAATACATGGTGGACATTTTGTGTTATTATTATTATTCAGCAAAAGTGGTGCCATAACACCAGGAGAAAGGCTAGCTACAAGTCCTTAAAAATAAAACCTTCTCTCCTCTCTCCCTCCTGTTGTTTAGCTGTCCGAGTGAGGGAGGGACAGATGAGGGAAAAGGAGGGAGGGGACAGAGAATAAGAGAGAGAGAGAGAGCCAGAGAGGGAGAAAGAAACAGGGAGCGTGAGAGAGGGACAGATAAGGAAAAGGGAGAGAGAATAAGTTCAAATGAGAAAGACAGGGAGAGAGAAGAGGTAGAAAGGGAGAGAAAGGATGGAGACGGGGAGAGATTGGGGAGGGAGATGAGAGATAAATAGAGAGGCAAGAGAGGGAGGGAGAGACTGACAGATAAAGTATATGTACTATATTCTCTATGAAGTAAAAGTGGTAAAAAGTTAGTTCCAAGTCCTTAAAAATCTGTCTCTCCCTCCTGTTGTTTAGCTGTCCGATCCTGTCACCTCCTCTCCCTCTCAAGGCGCTGACTGGCTGATGATATGGTTTGGCACTCTCTCGCTCATGTTTTCTTGCCCCTCCGGACTATTTTCCCAGAATCCTCGGCGGCGCTGAGGTGTGACTATGACTGTGACGCCTCCCACAGGGCAGCGGGCAGTACAACACTTTTCACTAAGGCCTCAAATTCACTGCAACACTCTGAGAAAGGCTGGGGTTTGTGGAGGGAAAAACTACAAAACAGAACTGGTTTTGATATTAAACAAGAATTAAACGCAGCAAAAGGCCCTGTACTTGTACTTGTACTTGTGAAAAGCACTTATAAACTCATCTGAATCAGTGTTGGGTGTAACTTAGTCATTAATACTTAATCTATTGTAGTGTAGTGTAACAGATTACTTTGAAAATACTTGTAATTAAATTACAGTTACTAACAAAATAGTTTCTAAAAATGACTTAGTTGCCCATAGACGTGACATCTGCTGCCAGGTCACCACCACCAAAGGCAGAGAGAAGCAGCTTGTAGCAGCGTCGTGGAGATGTTACCCATTTGTATAGTCGCTGTGATGCCATTTGAGACAGTAAACAACTTTATATAAATGTCTTTAATATAGCACATATTTGATTCTTTTATACAATATTACAGTAATCACAAAGTAATATAGTAAAATATAGTCCCCTTTATGTGAACTGAACTCAGTCCTCTGTAAGTCGACCAAAAAGTGAACCAACAGAAAAAGAACTCAGTTTGTTTTATGTTCAGATTGTGAGTTTATTACAAAGAGGACCAGGTTCTCTTTCTGGTCCACTTGAGCTTTGATGGGGCCCCAGTCCAGCTCTCAGTCCCCCAATGGACTGAATTCTGGGTACATTGGGAATTCTGGGTAATTGTCACTGGAAACAAAATGTCTGCTGCAGTGCTTGCCCTCCTGTGTTTTTGATGAAATTTGCTCACATTCACCGGGAAAATAGAGCTATTCAGATTACATATGACATATTTGTATTTGTGTTGGCATAGACACGACAACGACCACGGCCAGCCATGTTTACAGCTGAGTGTTCTGGTTACAGTCACGTGACAAATCTACGGCGAGCGAAGGAGGTTACAATACACTGAAAAAGGCGAAGAGAAGACGGTGCGCTTTGTGTTCACAATGCGCAGATTAGTACTGAGACTTTCCTGAGAAACGTCTCAGTACGGTTCATTTTAGAGGGTCTGGGTACGGTTGGAGCGTTCACATATGCATAAAAAATGCTGAGTCATCGGTCTGAGTTCGTTTAAATGGCTGAAGGGAACCAAGTGTGAAAACACCCCAAGTTACTTTCTTAAGGCTGTAACAAAGTAGTGCAATGTATAGCATTTTTAACTAGTAATGAGTAAGTGATTATTTTTCTCAAAGTAACTTCCCCAACACTGCTCATTAAACATAAGATGGGCCCAAGAGAGCAATAATGTGGTGCACTCATATTGTTCTATTGTGAGTTTGGACCAGTGCCTTTACAAAATGTGCTTCTATTTTGGAGCTATACTTTCTTTTGTTGTTTAAAGCATTTATTCTAATATTCATGTAGCCCTGTGCCCATTATCCCTGTTCTCTGTGGAGACAAAAACACTCTTGTTTACCTAAAGTATAGCTGTTAGTGATGCTCTAATGCAGTATCATACACATTTTGCTTTGTATTCATGCCTTCATGGTAGCCTTTACTTCCTCTTATCTGCCCTTAAAAGAAAACTGTTTCACAAACCTGGGATAATACTCCGCTTTTCAGATACATTCACAAAGGTACACGGTGAGAGTACATGAATTTGAATTACACACAGAGAAATCACTATTCAGCTCTCCATTTCAACAACATTATAAGCACCTCGGCCTATACTTCAGTGTACCTTCACTAATGGTGGGTTTCACATTAGAGAATGTAATGGTGTGATATTTTCAGACAGGAGTCAAGAGCCTATTGATTATTTTGTACTTTATGCACAAAATTGTACATCATGAAATATCCAAAAAGTGAATTCACAAATGTTGAATCTGTGAGTGACTAGCCTCAAAACTGACTGGAAAACAACAGTAATCTGCATCTGAATAATATTAACTTTAGCTGCCCGAAATCTGTATTAAATTATACTGGCCTATAGAATGTAGTGATGTCATCTGAATCCCAGCTAATTGGACAATTTATACTGTAAAATTTTAAGGATTTTTAACATTTTTTTTTGCATTTTGGGAATTTGTATAGGTAAATCACATGTATTGAATATGGCAAATTGATCGTTGAAAACATAAATAGAGAGTTAAAGATGCACTGCGGAACATATTTGGTGGAGGGTCCATCTTCTGCTTGTCTACATGGAGATTATTGCATAGCACAGATTGTTCCACAGTATGGCATTACACTTTTCAACCTCCATAGAAACCTTTGGAGAAGCCAATCTGCTCACAGCAAGAATGCATGTTTTTTGCAGGTATTTTTAAAGAAAATAAAACACCAAAGTAAATAAATGAAAGGTTTAATGCCAGGCAGTGAAACAGGGAAAATACCTGGATTTGCTTGTTGATGTACTCTACACCAGAAAAATTACATAATGCAGCTTTAAGTGGAGACATGTAAAATTTTAAAAATGTCTATACTAATACTAGCACTAATGGTTTTGGTAGTGTTGAAGTCAAAACTGCACTAACGGAGACCAAGACCTGTCCAAAACCACAGGGTCCAGAGACCAGGAAAAGACCAAAAGTGTTAAAGGTCAAGACCAAAACCAGACTACGGTCCATCGAGACCAACTGCGCACTGGGAAGCTCTGGTACAAGTTTAAGGCTAACAACAGCGACAGTAATGAAATGTGGTCACAAGTCCAAGACTGAGTCCAAGACCAAGACCAAGACAAGTCCAAATGTGCTGGAGTCCAAGATGAGAGAGTAAAAAAAAACAAAGACCAAGACCGGTCTCAAGTACTGTGACACAAGGTTTCAGAATGACCGTTACCGTAGCAATCACCAATTTAAAACAGAATATCCTTTGAAATATCTTTTGAATTAGTAGTGAAAAATCTTCAAAATGTTGCATTTAAGAGGAACCTGAAACCCAAGACTAAGAGACATTTTATTTTTTATCTGTGAATGACATTGTGAAACAGAAGAACTAAAATAAATGTTAAAAAAAAAAAAGTCGCGCCCACTCAGAATAAGAATGCAGGTTTTTAGGTCAATAAAAGTAGAGTAAAGTATCTTATTGCTTCATGATATCATGAAAAAGCACAACTGGAACAAAAAGGTAAATAATATAAAAATGTATGTCTTTTTTCTGAAACGCAATTAAAAGCTATAATATTCCATTATAATAAAGTGAAACTGTGCTGAGCTTTTTCTTTTTACATTCAACTTTCACTGTCTGGGCATTTAAACATAGCAGATCATCAAGGAGAAAGACTTTTGCATAAACAGTTTGCAGTAAATATTGATTTCTTTAGACAAACTTCCCAACTGCCTGTACCATACAAGCAGCATTTACAATACAAAGGCTTTATGGGAGTTCAGAACAGTCAGGCTGGGTCAGGCTACATGTTATAATAAGAGGCATACACTTGCTCCGTATGACCTCACATAGCAAAAAGTTTTCAGTTTGTACATTTCACAGCAGTTGGACCAAAAATATTTTTAAAAAACTACTCTAAAACCACAGACAGTTTGTGCTTTTGTCCAAGTGTTCATAGGTTTGGAAATGCATTAGAAATAACCAGCGCTTCACAGCACAAAGCAAGACCACAATAAAAGAAGTTTGGAGTGAGGAACAACAGGCGATAGAAAAGAAAAGTGCAGTTTTCATTGTCAAAAAACTACAATGAATATAAAAATAGTGCAAAACAGCTCAAGATACCACACAGATGCACCACAAGTGGACAAACTGTGCTGTCAAACAACTGAATGGTCCTCCATTGTTAATAAGCCAATCTTCAACACAGGCTACGTTTTGTAGAGTACGGGATTCAAAGGGCCCATATTACGCTTTTTTCTGATCTATGTTATGATGTTGTTTCCTCATCAAAAACATTTATCTGGGGCCAGGTCGCGGGGGCAGCAGTCTGAGCAGGGAGGCCCAAACTTCCCTCTCTACACACACTTCACACGTCCAGCTCTTCTGGGGGGATCCCGAGGCGTTCCCATGCCAGCTGAGAGACATAGTCCCTTCAGCGTGTCCTGGGTCTTCCCTGGGGCCTCCTCCTGGTGGGACGTGCCCAGAACACTACTATCTCTAAAGAAGTGCCCAGATACTCTGCTTAGGAAACTCATTTCAGCCACTTGTATCTGCGATCTTGTTCTTTTGGTCATTACCCAAAGCTCATGACCATAGGTGAGGGTAGTAACGTAGACTGATGGTAAATTGAGAGCTTTGCCTTTTGACTCAGAAGAGTCAATTTTGCGCAACATAGGATCTTTAAACCGTAATTAAAAACGAGTCTATCTACTAATTAAAACGTTTCTATGAAAAGTTTTGCTTCTTAAACCTGCACACCTATCACCATACATTAAACAGCTCTATGTATCTCTGTGCACTGGAGCTAAACTCTTTATGTAAATGAGCCCTGATCCTAATGAGGCTTAAGCCACTGCCTTTGAACTGATGTGAGGAGGACACAGAGGTAGATATGGAGAAGGTGCAGAGGAGAGTGTCTGTTTAATTTCACATGAGACCCACTACGCAAAGCCTTGTGTGTTTAAAAGGATATATACAGGACTGCTGCTGGCTCTGGGGCTGTGTGAACCAAAAGAGCCAGAGAGGAATCAAATATATAAGTGTATCGTGTGTATGATGTAATGAGGACAACTGCTGAGAACGAGGGAGTATGCATCTGACAATTAGGGGAAGAAGAACCATGTATTTGAGTTGTAGAAATGTGTTTTTCTAATTAAAGTTTGCATATAGGAACATATATAGAGCAGAGATCTTTATTTAAAACTACTTTATCCATGGCGCAGTCTCATGTTTGACACTTATAGACTTTATATAGTCCAGGTTTAGATCTGGTTGTACTCGGAAAGCCAAATAAAATCTTGGTATTAGTGTGAAAACTAAAGTGAATCATTCAAAATATTGCATTTGATGGTTTGAATGATGGTGTTGCCCAAGGACACAGCAACAGTATGCATATGTGGAAACTGGAATTGCACCGCCAACCTGTGGACCAGTGGATCTGACAGCTCAGGCAATGATGTTTATGTCGAGAGTGGGATTCAAAATGTCAACCTTCGGATTAGTGGATAAACTGAGCTACTAACTCCACAATGTAACTTCTAGTAGGAGGTACGTCACCTGCTTGAGATATATATATATATATATTTTTTTTTTTTATGTTTCAGATGTTCCACAGTATAACATTACAAATATCAGTTTTGCATTTATTTAATTAAAAAAAAAAACTTGATAAACATTCTTTTTTAATTAATGTCTTAATGTCTTGCCTCTCCACAGATCTGACCTGTAACTTGGCCTGATGATGTCACTTAAGTTTAATGTTACGCCAGGTTTTATAATAGAAAAGAATTAATAATAATAATAATAATAATAATAAACAAAAAATAATGTAAAAACACAAATAAAAAATTAAAAAGTATAAGCAACTCAACAAAGACCTCAAACCATATTAAAATAAAGAACACAAGAAATAAACAATAACAATAATGATGATTATTATTACTATATCCTTAATTGCAATCAGCAAATATTCCATTTCCCATTACGCTCCAAAAATGTGTTATTCTCCATGGCAATAAATAAATAATAATGTTTTTAAAGTATTCTAAACATAAATTTGATACTGTTAACACCTTAAAAATAAAAATCTTTCCTAAGAAAATAATAGTGTTCAGAAAAGGTGTGAACTTCCCTCAAAAATGCACGACATGATGTTTTTGTCATTGACTGTACCCAAGATGGAACAGAAACCCAAAACTTGGCAACATAAGGACAAAAATAAAACAGGTGAAACAGCTCTTCCTCTTCTTCCTCACAGAACCTGCAGTACGGGTCGTTTCCTACCTGCCATTTATATAACGTTTTTTTTGTTGCAGTAATTTTATAAAAAAAAGTTAGTTGAAATATTCTCAAATAAGAGTTTATTGTAGTAATATTAATAATTTGAAAGTAACATTTCCATGAGATTGGGGCATTTATTTAATCTTCCCAAAACAAGCAGACTCTGTGAGAGAAAATGAAGCACCAGTTGTATTAATAGTCCAATTGTAAATGATTTTGTTTGTGTTTATATCAGTAAGCCATTTACGGCTTCTCATATGTTGGAGACAAACCAAAGACTTGCTTTTCTTTTCTCTTTTCAATTTAATTTTCCAGCTTTTAGGAATGGCTGAAAGAAACTGATTAAAACCTTAAACGGTCTAAAAATATGTTGTTGTATTTTCTAATAAAATGTTGATAAGTGAGAAGATTCCCAGATATATCCAAAAGATCATTAATGAAAATTAACCTGTCTTTGATACAGTCAACCCACAGCAATGGTTTGCCTCTAATAACAATATTTGAATTCATCCAAAGCCCCTGCATCTGAATACCCTGAATAGTGTCCGGAGAGTACTGGAAATTCAACCAGGCTTTGAGTGCATCTTTAAAGAATAGTGATAAGGCCTTATAATTGATTTTTAAAAATTTTATCCATGTGTATTGCGTTTAATTGAAAAAATTGAAATAAATTGTTGAAATTAGTATAACCTTTGACTACTAAGCCACTGTTTATTTAAGTACAATTTGACCATCCAGGAGGCTTTTAAGGAACAGTTCATTGCTTGTAGGTTTTTTAGATTCCTCCATTTTCAAAAGAATTCCTTCCAAATCCTTCCCAAAAAACTTTAATCTACTTTTATCATTTGAATTTGTCATTTGAATTATGTTTTGTCCATAATTATCCATTACAAACTTGGTGGAATACCTATGACGTCTGTCCGAACCCGGCTGGTGTCATTTCACCCCGTACTGTGTCTTTAAAAAACAGTTGTCATGGTTACAAATTATAGCTTTTAGCCTAGCTTGACAGATGAGCTACAGGTGATTAGCAACAGGGGTTAGCTCTATGAATATCAATGAAGACGCATGACCTCCCTGTCTGGTACCTGCCTCAAAATACCTGATTAAAGCTCTTTAAATTACACCCTTTTTCCATTTAATTTCTCCAATAACTCACCAAGCTTATAAGGTTTTTGTCACGCTTGTTAAAATAGGGGGACTTGGAGTTATTCCTGCTACTTTGCTGAAGCCAACAGAGAAGAGGGGTGAAAATAAAGATTATAAATATATCTGGCAAGGCTTAAACTCAGTGTGACTTAAAAAGATTAGAAATGTGTGCCAAAATACTAGTCATTTCAAAGCGGGCATGGTGGAGAGTTTTGGGTGAGAAATCGAAAGAATGTTTATCTGTGTGAACTACAAATAAGTAAAAATTGGATTCCTCGGAGCATAATGATGTGCATGTTTGTCCAATAAGTTAACCAATTTTACTGAATGTACTTTGGAAGATCATTATCGTATTTATGACTACAAGGAGTACGTATTATGACTTCTACCACAGCTACTACTACTACTACTGCTACTACTACTACTACAACTATTGCTACTACTAATACTATTGATTATGTATGCTTTCTGATTCTGTAAAGCAATTTTCAGTTAGTTTTTGTACAAATTGTGTTTTACAAATCAACTTCACTTGCCTATACTACTGCTACTATTACTACTGCTACTGCTGCTGCTGCTTGATTTTGCACAGCAAGATGGATTCTGACAATATTTGTTCACAAAGTCAGGAGAAGCCATCTTAAGATAACTCCCGCTGTAATGTTCAAATCTGCCTAGCAACAAGCCGACCAATCACAGAGCAGCAGTGAGGTTAGTGCGGAAGCCGAAGGTGAAGCGCCCAAGTGAACCAAAACAAACAGGTTTTGTTTTGTTTGTGAAGAAGTAAGGACTTTTGTGTGTTTTTGGACAGGGGAGATGTCTGTGTGTCTCGCAACTGGATTTTTTTATTATGTCTTAGCAGTTAATACTCCATAGTAGTTAAATACCTCCTCTTAAATACTTACTAATACTTACTAAGCCTAAATCATTCTTAATCAACTATTTGCTCATAATGAATTAATGGTACCACTCTGATTCTGGAAGATACCAGGTAAAGTTAGGGCATCTCCGTGGAGACAATCCTCCACCAAAAAGATTACACAGTGGATCTTTAATTAAATCCAAGTAAAGGGAAGATGTGTGTGTCTGTTTGTCTTTTTGTTTTTCGGCTTTTCACTGTTGTGATGTGATGCTTCAACCAGTCAGATTCAAAGATTAGTCATGACATTTCACCTTTTACCGATCGCTTTCAGTAAGAGCCATCCCAGATTGATAAATGTGTAGAACTCAACTCAGAGTGACACACAAATCAATCTGAAGTGAGCCAGGATAGCTAGTCCTACTATTTTTCACTTTGGCATCATGATAAAAGTATGCTGGACTAAGTAATATACCTCTAAAATATTTGTAAACATTCATTTGAAACGGTATTCAAAAGCTAAATCTCAAATTACATGAGTTAGTATGTATTGTATTAGGGTTATACTGTACTTCTGTTGTAACATGCTATTTCAATCATAAATGTGTATGTGTGTCTCTCTTTTCTCTCTTTCATCCCCCTCTCATACATCCACATCTTCAGTGGCATCATATCCATCTCTAATGTTCCTTAATGGCTCTTTGTATGTATATTCCCGACAGACTTAGAAAATAACGCTGTGATAATGAATGTCCGTCTGCTGCTGATGGATTTGAGTGAGAGAACCACACAGAGGCCACCCACACTATTTCAACACACACGCGTTTAAGAGCAGAAAAGTGTTTACATAATGCGACACCATTAGTCCAGGTTCTGTTCAGTCTTTTTGATACAGATACTGTGCTTGGCTTAATGAGTAATACATATTGAGTGGTTATGATGCAGTAAATACAGTAAATGAACAGCTATATATATGTAATTCTACAAAAAAATTCAAGATTTTCAAATTGTGAATGGGGAAAGTAGGTATTAAAATCTTAGCTTTCACTAACCATTGGCATATCACTAGTGTTCACATGCATTTTTATTTTTTATTTTAAATTTGCCTAGAATTATTATTTTTGAGAAATAAAACAAAACAATTACATCTTTTCATAATGAACAAATTCAGAATGAATTACTACTTAATTAATTAAAGATTAGGAGTTAGGATGTTATTTAAAAAGGGGGTGAGCTTTCTATCATGTTATAATGTTGTTCCCTCCTCAAAAACGAAGACGTTCTAGATGTCATCCATGCTTGTTTCAGTAATTTAGTGATCTCTCCAGGGACCTATTCAAACCCTCCTTACCGTTAGCTGTAAGGTTCTGTCCAATGCTCCACCCACAAGCCTACGTCACCCACGACAATGTGCCATATATATACAAAAACATGATACAAAATTGTACACAACTTGACAAACCTGATGCGATGTGCAGTAGTTTCATTAATGGGATATGTGCGCTCTGAAGGGGGAGTGACTTAATGTGGAGAGAAAAAACAAAAGAGAAACTTGTTGTTCATACTTGTTGTTCATACGTATATCTAAGTATGTTTGAAAAATGTGGAGAAAAAGTGTTTGTGCCCCTTTACACTTTATTCTTTCCACTGCAATGGAGTAAATCTGTTTTTGAATTTGTTCGGTTCGGTTAGCAATGAATAAAAACATTGAAATTTAAAATGTTTTTAACTTTTTATTAAGCATGGTAAATGCATATTTGTGAGAACTTTTTTTTTAATTTAAGTAACATTTTAAAAATTTAGGCAAATGGTTGCCTAACTTTTTTTTTTTTTTTAAGTTTTGTGATCCTACTTTTTTAATTACTGTAAATTAAAAATATGTGCAAGTATCACCTAAAATACTTTTATAAATTAATAATAATAATAATAATAATAAAAAAATACCCTTGATAAAATATTTTAAGGAATGTAAAATTATTATTTTTAATTAAATACTAAATGTAATTAAAGAGTTTGTATGATACTCATTTTTTTATTTACATTAATTAAAAACAATAAGACTATAAACTTAAAAAAAAAGTTAGACAACCATTTACCTCAATTTTTTTAATTACTGCTTAATTGTTCGGGTGTACAGTGTGTGTTAGCAGTTAATACCCCATAGTAGTTGAATACCCGTCTTTAAGTAGTCACTAATACTGAATTATTCTTAAACTATTTGCTCATTATGCACCACTGACTCTGGGAGACACCAGGCAAAGCAAGAACATCTCTGTGGAGACAATCCTCCACCCAAAAGATTACATAGTGGATCTTTAAGTAAATCCAAGTAACACTAAATGTACGGAAGACATCGAGTTGTATCTGAATCAGTAAATTCAGGCACTTTTCCGCGGACATGAGGGACAAGAACGATTTGCACTAAAACCGATGACTCGACCGCTCAATAGAAAAGACTTTCTAATTGCAGATCCCTTGCAGCTAAAATCAATTCCAGCGAACAAAAAAATGGCTACGACATCTGACAAGCCTCAATACCGCCTTTAAAAGTTCTCTCAAAATAACACCAACAAATCTGAGCTGAGCAGCGAAAACCAACAAACGCTAGTACTCATCGAATGTCATCGGAAACAATGGAGGGATTAAAACGGAAGAGTATTGAGATAATGCTCAGAACTGGACATAGTTAATCTGCTAGCTGCCACGTTACAAATAGGAAGTGATCATGGGTGCATTTCCGGATTTTGCATTTCGTTTGCAATTGGCCTTTTTCATGGAGCTGCCTGGCTAGTCCTGGTTCTCTCAAAACTGAAAATCCGCACTTCACTGCCCCATTCATTGTGTATTGGGAATTAGCCGAGTCCTGCTAAAATAAATACATTAAAATACATTTAAATATTAGACAAAAGATAGCAGGTTACAGATACATAATCACAGACAGCGTTTTAAGACTTTTACTACGATGTAAATACTTCACTAGAGGAAGCGTCTTTGTGTATAAAAGTAGGTGTTTGTGTCTAAAAGCTAACGCTAACCTAATCTAAATCTCAAAATAAACCACAAAACAACTTTATGAAAATGCATCTAATGACAAGTCGCCTGTTTTTCTGCGCGGAATAATTCAGATCGTGGCGCTGTTTTAACCTCACTAATTCATTGAAATTTTAATTGGCACGAGCTTTGAGACACAAACACCTACTTTTCTAAATACAGAAGCTTCCTCCAGTGAAGTATTTACATCGTAGTAAAAGTCTTTGATTACGTATCTGTAACCTGCTGTCATCTGTCTAATATTTAAGTATAGATTTATTTTAGCACGACTCGACTAATTCCCAATACATAAAGACTGAAGCAAGAAGTGCAGCTCCGCAGTTTATTCACTTTCCATTGAAAAAACATGAGTGGGGTCACCTCTCCACAGATTTGTTATTTTGTTTGTCATTAGCTTCTCTCAATGATAGCTACGTTTAATGCCATACTGTGGAACATTCCAGGCAAAGCACCTACACCAGACAAACACCACAAAAGTTACATAGTGTATCCATAGACTTTGTGGACATAGCTAACCCGCTAGCCGCCACGCTACAGATAATAGAAAGTGAGCATGGGCGTGCTTCTGGATCTCGCAACTCTGGCTCCAATTCACTTTGTATTGAAAAACTGTCGCCCCTCTCTCTGTAACTGCTGCTGTCCGGTTCCTCATTCTGGTCTTAAAATGTTCGTATTACCCCACTCTACATGATCCTGGTGTTTTTATTTTGCTTTTTTGTCCCTAAATTAATGCCTGTTCCTAATATGGAACTCGGGTCCAAATCGCTCCTATAACCGCTAGCTTCATGAGCTTCATTTGACTGTGCTGCAAAAAACAATATCTAGTTAAGTTCAAATGACTTCCACTAACAAGTGAAATTATCTACCAAGAGAATAAGCGTGTTCTGAATTCAAGGATCATTAGATTTGTTTCTTATTTTACAATGCAAAGAGTTGTTTTTTTTTAGCAAGATGTATTTTCATATTTTAAGTACAGTAAGTCTTGTTTCATTGGTAGATAATTTTACTTATTAAGTGAAATTTACTCGAATCCTGATAAAACTTTCTTAATTCAAGTAATCTTAACTTGTTATTTTTTGCATTGTAGAGCCAATCGGTCTGGCCACGACAACTGACAAGCCCCAATACCGCCTTTAAAAGTTCTTTCAAAATAACACCAACAGATTTGAGCTGAGCAGTGAAAAACAACAAAAGCTAGTACTCATTGGATGTCATCGGAAACAATGGAGGGATTAAAACTGAAGAGTATTGAAATAATGCTCAGAACTGGAGACACGAGCGTAGCATCTGAGCGTGCCCTGTGGTGCTTGTCAAGACTGTATAGGTTTGAGAATTACCCAAACAGCTTTCACATGTCAAGAAGGCATCAAACTCACAGCTGTTTCTCCGCAAATTGTTCAAAAGCAGCCAGCGAGGAAAAGTCGAACATAGCTAGCATGAGGGGGAGATGACAGAGAGAATTTGGCATGTAACAGTGAGGAAAAGAAGAGATTAGAGGATTATAGATCTCCGGATGTTATTAAAGGAGCACTGTAGATAGAATAGGTGAGCCGTATATAGAAAGAAAATCCTGATTGTTGCCTCGATTGTTCATGCATATTTGAAAGTCTGGGTAGGATTTGCTGTGGTTGCCGCAGGGTCGTAACAGAGATGGAGAAGATGTGAGGAGTTTATCAAAGTTCAGATGAAGTGTACAGGTTTAACTTTAAAGAAATGCATGAATTAACTTTAAACTTTATGATTTTTTTCTGAAGGAGGGACAATGTGGACGTGTTAGGTTCGCCTTTATTATCCCCATAGGGAAATTTGTCTTCTGCATTTGACCCGCTGGGGCATCCCCTCACATGGTGCATCCCGGGGACCCATCTCTGTCTTATCTTGTTGCTAGGCTTGGTCAGGACTACCTTAGCTGGAGGATTTGACCCCGATAGTGCATGTTTTGATGGGGGAAACGGGAGTGCCTGGAGGAAACCCACCCAGACACAGGAGACCATGCAAACTCAGAAAAGCCCGGGCGACTCCAGGATCGAACCCACAACCTTCTTGCTGTGAAGCATGAGTGCCAACCGCCTGCCACTCCGCCTACCTGCCCTGCACGCCGATGGGAGACACGTGCTACAAATTAGCGGACATGGTTGGATCGCCTCAAGTGTGACGTTTTTCATTTCTTATGGTCCAGTTCCAGACCCTTCCAGATTTGAACAGAATGTGGAAGGAACTGGCCTGCCAGGCAAGTAAAAATCAGGTACAGCACATTCAAGGCATTTCCACTCCATATTTTTGCTGTATATTTTTGTGTCATGGTGCAGTGTTTTGCAGTGGTCCCTCTCCTTCAGTTCTTATTTGGATCGGCGTCAGTGTTTCTGAATACTCCCCGCTCCCTCAGCTCTCTGCGCTCTATCCCCAAACCCAATCTCACATTGTTTACGGCTGCATCAGTGCCACTCGCCATCAAACTCCATACGATCCAGTGTACAGGCATCTGCACCGGCCAGCTGCTCTGTGATAAAGTCCAATACTGAAAAGATGACTCAGCCCATACACAGGGATTTACCATAGAGAAACAGAGAAAATGACTGATTTAGGTAAGCATTAAGGTGCACTATGTAACTTTTCAGTATGGGGGTCTGTCATCTTTTTGTTTTCTATGGATACGTCGTTGCTCTGTTTGGAATGTTCCACAATATGACAATAAACAGATCTACCTTACATTTATTCAATTACAGGTGGTTTTGTTGCTCAAAAATAGAAAAACAGGCATTCTGACTGTGAGCGGATGCAATGCACCTTTAAATTACTTATAATGTGGACTGTTTCCCATCTTGATTTGAGTAGAGTTAACTTAATGAGCAAAATTATGTATGAACTACTGTATGTAACTTTTATTGGTGGGGCACACGTGATTGTGTTGCCCTGAATGTTCTAGTAGTGTGGTGAAC
This sequence comes from Taenioides sp. WSHXM2023, assembly GCA_029959045.1. NCBI lineage: Eukaryota > Metazoa > Chordata > Actinopteri > Gobiiformes > Gobiidae > Taenioides > Taenioides sp. WSHXM2023. The sequence goes on along the minus strand of CM057097.1, from coordinate 24,809,718 downwards.
TTATCTATCTTACATTTATTCAGTTTCATAACTTAAAATTTTTCCAAAAATTTCATTAAAAAAAAAAAAAGATCAAATTTTAGTACATTTTTAAAATACACTGTTTATATTTTAGTTTTTCTGCATATATATGCTTTCTAATTAGATGCAGACACTACACAGTGGACTTATTTTGACCTCAAGCGCTGCTTATACAATATATCTGTACTGGGGCGAGACATTCTGCTCAGATACACATTGTGTACAGGGCCTAAAAGTATTCTAGTTTGAAGTTCTTTATCACTTTATTAAATATTGTTCAGACTAATTTCTCTAAGTTAATAAATGCTCCCTCAGTGATAAGATCCTTACACTTTTATCCAAACGTCACTCACTCTCACAGTTTACCAATCTGTACCAGTCCATCATTAAAAAAAATAAATAAAAATTTTCACTTAAGTTCTGAGGCCAGTCTTTAGCATATGCTTCATGTTAACTCTCCTCGGGGGCCTATTAATAGCAAAGCGGCGCTAGCTAATCCGGCGCCAAAGAAAACAAATGTGCGACAAAATGCTCTGATTTTTTCTCAAGTCTGTGAATGCCTCGGGGCCTGTCTATCCATCAGCACATCAAACACTGCACAAAGACTGCTATTTTAATCAATAATCATTAGACTTAACAAAGCCCCTGTGTGCCATAGCGTTTCAGCGCCGGCTTTGTTTGTTCTCTGTACATGTAAACATATTTGAGCTGTTGCAACATTTTTAAGACGTCAATGCTCCTTTGGTCTTTTTATAGTAGCGTGTGAACAGATGGACTATGCTGAAACAGACAATAGTGTAAATATGATTACAATGTGACAAGGCCCCAAGTCAAACTTTATTTCTACTCTAAATTGAAGCTAAATATACACTTGTAAACTGTGTAAAGAAGTGGAATAAGTGAGAGTGATGTCAAATTAAGCTCATAGAGGCTAGCGGTTAAAGGGTGAATTCGGAGCCGAGTTCCATATTTGGAATTCCGACCACAAGTACCATAGCAACCAAAATCTGGAATCTGGAAAGGAGCTGTTGAAGGTAAAGCCCCTTCTCAGCTGTCAATCAAACCTGTTGCTAATGCTAGAGGGTGCAACCTTGGGGAAAGAAGCACCTGATTTGTTTCTTATTAATGTTCATATCTTGATTTTTCACAAAATATCAAAATAAAAACCCAGGATCATGTGGAGTGGGTTAATATGAACATTTTAAGACCAAAAAGAAGAATCTGACAGCAGCAGTTTCAGAGAGAGGGGCGACAGTTTGTCAATACAAAGTGAACTGGAGTCGATGGAGCCGGAAGTGCCCCCATGCTCACTTCCTACATGGAACGTGGCGGCTAGCAGGTTAGTCTTTGGATACACTATGTAACTTTTGTGGTGTTTGTCTGGTGTAGATGCTTTGCCTGGAATATCCCACAGTATGGCATTAAACGCATCATTGAGAGACATGATGCTAATGACAACAAACTGTTACAGGTAAGATCTGTGGAAAGGAGACTTCACTCACAGTAGGAATGCATGTTTTTTGAGGCAATAAAAACAACTGCAATTTAGTAAATGCAAGTTGGACAATTTTAATGCCATGCTGTGGAACATTACAAAGCAATAACATCTCCATGGAGACAATCAGGTGGTACTCAGCAATAGAAAAGTTGCATTAGCTGCCATTATCGCAAATATCCATTCAAAGCATTTACATTTGTACATTTTCAGAGCCACTTTCAGTAAATAGCAACAAATTTGTGTAGACCAAGGAACTAAAACTCCAGTAACAATAATCTGAAAAAGACTTATAAAACTTTTGATTTGAAAAACAGGCTTCAAATCATTGCCGTGATTAGGTAGTTAGCCAATGGACTTAAATCCATAGGGGAAAGAGCACGCTGTGTGGACCAAGGGAGGCTCATAGTTTAGTTTAATAATAGAAGATTACATACGTTTATGGTCACTTCATTCGCTGGATTTCCTGCTGTTTTCTTAAGTGCAAAGTGTGAAATCAGCCAACAGCGGCAGGGACTTGGGTTCAGTCTATGTAAGTCCAACTTTCTCAACTTCAAAATAAAACTACTTCAAAATAATATTACACTACAAATACCGAAATATTGCCATGCTAAAATGAGTTGAATTGAAGGTGCATTGTGTAACTTTTCTGGTGGTCAAATGCTTTTCTCCGTGGAGATGTTATTGCTTCATCTGGAATGTTTCACAGTATGGCATTAAACCTTTCTATCTTCTTGGAGACCAAACCAGACCAAGTTACAGGTCAGATCTGTGGAGAGGCGACCCCGCTCACTGTCAGAAAGCGTGTTTTTCTAGGTATTTTTGAGGTGTAAAACCACCTGTAATTGAATAAAAGTAAGGTAGAGCTGTTTAATGTGATACTGTGGAACATTCCAGGCAGAGCAATGACATCTCCATAGAAACAAGCAGGTGATGAACCCCCAGCTAAAAAGTTACACAGTGCACCTTTAAGAACATGTCTTTGCAGTTGAAATAGGAAAATACACCTTCATTGTAATTAGCTCCTCCCTTCAGGCAGATATAAAGCAGTGTCCACCAGCATCTGACCAGAACTGAAGAAGCAGCTTGGATGAGCTGCGAAACGTATTCGACCAAATAAACTCTGTCCAGTTGACAAATTAAATTTCTCCTTTTGCCATGAAACCCAGGACACCTAGTTACGCTGAATATAAAAAAAAAAATAAACTCTTAGTACTTAAAATAAGAAACTAAATCATATCATGAATTAAAAAAAGACTTAATCCAATGTTAGATCATTTTACTTCAAGTGAAATCTACTGAAATCAAGTTACATCTGAATTTGAGTAATTTGAACTTACTCAGATACTACTTTTTGCTGTGTACTCAAGTAAAAATACAAAATAGTTGTCCAAGAAATAATGTAAAAGTGAAAAGTATTTGGGAAAAGTACTATTCAAGTAAGAGTAACTTAAAGCGTAACTGTCCGGACGTTATTGTAATGTGAATCAAAAATATTAAATAATACACAAAATTTGGTATTATTCAAAAGATACACACAAAAGAAACAAGAAGCAACAATTGTACTTTTCTCAAACGGAAAACACTCTGTTCCACCTTGTGATGTCATGTGGTAATACAGGAAGTGCTCCATTGTGTTTTTAAACTCCACACACCTTCACTAGAATCATTTACACGATTTCAGCCCTGGAATTTCCCATTTCTACTGAACTAAAAGTAAAAGGAGCTGTTAACTTGAAAACTACCACTACATGACATCATAAGGTGGAACAGAGGATTTTGAGCTTTGGAGACATAATCAGACTAATAATAAAGAATACCTCAAACATGCATGAATGAAACAAAACACAACTCCAGGTGTGTTTTGAGGAGGTAACATTACAACGTGGCTTAAAGCTCGCAAGAGTCAATTTTGTGTAATATTGTACCTTTATGAAATTTTCTTATCTTCTGTTTTGATATAGTCTCTTGTGTGGTTGTTGCTTAGTTTCCCCTATGTATTGTTGTGTATTGTTCTTTGCATAAATACAAAATTCAACTTTAACAAGAGGAAATGAGTTGGAGATACACTACAAATTGAGTTGCCTGGAGGGAGAGTTTTTATTAATTTTGTTTAAGTTGATACAAGAAAAGTCCCATCGAGTTGCTCTCAATTCAATTCACCATCTACTTGTTTATTAAAATATGTCCTCTTTAAATTTTCTTTCAAAACACTATTTCCGTATAAGAAGCTGTGCGTTTTAAAACACTAGTGTTGTTATTTATTGGAGGAAAATCTTGAAAATCCTCTATATTGTTCAAAGTGGAGTTATTTGCTTCTTCCTCTCACCTTTGAACTCCACACAATGACACTGAACACAAGACTTCTCAGCATAAATGATACGATCTCTCTCTTTCTATCCCTCTTTCTCTCTCTCTCTCTGTCCCTCTTTCTCTCTCTGCCCCTCTTTCTTTCTCTCTCTCCCTCTCTCTGACTGTATTATACGGTTTTGCACATTCTTACACATAATAAATGTATTTTTGAAAGTCAAAGTCTCTCCACCTTGTTCTCTCTCTATCTCCACCTGTCTCTCTCCAACTCTCTCTCTTTACCTCTGTCCTTTCTCTCTCTCCCTCTTCTCTATCCTCTCCCTTCTTCCCTCCACTCCTTCCCACTTAATTCTCTTTATTTCTTCCTCTCTCTCAATCTCTCTCCATCCCACTGTCTTCCTCCCTCACCCTCTCTCTCATTTCATGTCTCACTCTCGCTCTTTCTCTCTCTTTCTTTCTCTCTCCCTCCCTCTTTCTGTTTCTCCTTCTCTCCTGCTCTCAAACACAGTCATTACTGAGCTCTTCGGGTGAAAGCTTCTGGATATATAGTCTAAAGGAGGGCGGGCGGGTGCAGAAATGAAACCTATGCTGAGAAACGGGGAGGAGGAGTAGAGTGGCGGGGCATCTGGCTAAAGTGGAGACAAGTGCGTTTTGATTTGAACCGAAATGCACCAGGTTTAAAGTGTCCTCAAACAGAATTGTGTTTTTGTTGATTCACTTTACATGAAATCAGAGCCACACAGGAAATCACAGACACTAGAGAATACAGATGCATGCACTGTGAATGAAGCCGTTCCAATGAGGTTTTAATGGTAAATACCTCCTTTAAAAGTCCTATATTACGCAAAAATGACTCTTGTGAGCTTTAAGTCGTGTTATAATGTTGTTACCTCCTCAAAAACATAACTGGAGTTGTGTTTTTTCACAACTGTCACAAATGTTTCATGTCATGTAGTAGTAATTTTCAAGTTAACAGCTCCTTTTACCTTTAGTTCAGTAGAGATGGTCAATTCCACAGCTGAAATTATCCACATGATTCTAGTGAAGGTGTATGGAGTTTACAAGCACAATAGAGCACTTCCTGTATTACCACATGACATCACAAGGCGGAACATGTGCGAATGAAACACAAATCCAGTTATGTTTTTGGTGAGGAAACAACATTATAACGTAGATCAGAAAATAGCATAATATGGACTCTTTAACCACACATTCATACATCAGTGTGCGCAGACACTACAGGCAAACGTCTTGCATATGGATCTGATCGCTCAATACCAACAATATGTAGGCCAAGAGTGGGATTTGAACCGTCAACCTTTGGATCCATCAATTTCACTGATTATTATTTTAACTTCTACGATACACTGTACATACAGTAGGTAATAGTTATGATGCTAGACCAGTAACCCATTTGTCTCAAAATATATTCTTATATTCTTAAAGATACAAAAAATATGTTTTTCCTTCACATTCCCATTCTCCCCTTAGGAAAACGTGCTTTAGCTGATTCAAAATTTGATCATGTTATTTCTAACTTTGTGTGCACAAACATAAGCAATATATAAAACCTGTGCATATAAATACTATTGATAACGGTAAGTCCATGAAAGCAACACAATCTAAATAAAACTGACATTGACAGTGACATAATGCTGGGGGTGGTCTACATGTGTCTCTATGGTGGAATGTTCCATAATGCACACATTAATACACACTGTCAAAAAGTAGTCTGAAAACCTAAGCCTGTGATTAATAAAAGTGTTCTTTGTCCTGTTTGGGAGTTTCAACTAAAAAAAGTGAGACTGACTAACAGAAAAGTGTTGGCTAATATTAGCTTGTTACTAATATTTTAATTACTCTTAATTCATTTTAGAGCACAAATCAGCTCACTTATAGTTCCAACTAAGTCAGTTCTTTCTGGTTTGATTGTGCTAAAATAAAGATTAGATTTAAGTCTAACAGAGCTTCAAACAGAGTAGTGCCTACAGCTAGCATCAGTTGCAAAGTATCAACAATATGAATAAAACAAATGTAAAACAATTTTCTAATACTAAAAATGAGATTATTTTGTTTATCGTCTCACAGAATTTGTTTAATCTAACCCTTTTTAAGTTGCATTGCGTAACTTTTCTTGTGGAGGGTCTGTCAAATGCTTGTTTCCATGGAGATGTTATTGCTCTGCCTAAAATGTTGGAATTAAACCGTTATATCTTCATGGAGACCAAACCAGACCAAGTTACAGGTGAGAATGTCTGTTTTTCTAGGTATTTTTGAGCAATAAAACCACCTGTAATTGAACAAATGTAAAGTAGAGCTGTTTAATGTCACACTGTGGAACATTCCAGGTAGAGCAATGACATATCCCTAGAAACAAGCAGGTGACAGACCCTCCACCAGAAAATTTACACAGTGCACCTTTAAGTTGACACAAAATCACCAAAGACAGGTTCAGAGTGCACTGTGAAAATATACAGCTAAATATGTGAGCAGTTTTTTTCTTTTTCCTCAAACCAAACACAGAACAGAATGAGGCTGCAGCAGATCCACATTAGACATAATTAGGAGAGTTTACGCTGTAGGTCTGGGGCTGGTGAGGACGGCCTACTTCCTCTCATCTGTGAATCCACTTTTCTCTCTTTTCAAACTAAACTAAGAAGAGGGAGAATTTTGCTGGTGGTCAGAGAGATCCCAGTGTGTGGCCCCTGTATCTCTGAACATGTCTTCCCTCTGAAATATCTGTCACATCAGCCCAAAGGTAGAAAAACATTTTATCACAAAGAATAATTTAGAGACACTGGGACAGACACAAGCTTTTACTCAAATATTAAAGTCACTAAACACTAAATCCTGTTTGTTGCACTGTAGCTGTAGTTTTGGAGATGTCGTCTAAAAAGCCTTATCCTTAGACTGTATATACAAATGCTAACCCGCTAGTCACCGCGTTTTAAATAGGAAGTGTTAATGGGTGCGCTTCCGGATCCATCGTCTGGCTCCATTTCACTTTCTATTGAAAAACTACCGCCCAACTCTGTAACTGCTGCTGTGAGCCTCGTCATTTTCGTCTCTTTGGTTTGTATTAACCTTCTCTACATGATCCTGGTGTTTTTATTTTGAGATTTGGTCCATAAATCAAGATATGAATATAACCACTAGCCTCTACGAGCTTTTTTATAGACTCTTGCCTATTTGGGCAGGTTACAAATCCATGATCGTCACATAATCCAATGCACTGTTTTCAATATCCTATAAAAATGTAGCCTGGCAAATTCAGGCTGATATCTCCATATTTTTATACAGATGGATATCAGTCTGGTCCCCACAGCCTCCGCCGTGCCTCAAGCCCAGCTAAAACTGATTGTGCAGTCAGATTTTCTTCTTTCAATGACACATTATCATTTACAAATAAAAACACATTTCTCTCACCTCAGATTAACAGAGTTTCGTGCTTCGCTCATTGATTCTGCAGAAGTCTGTGATGTTTCTTTCCTTTTTATTTTATTTCTGGGATACACGTAGTCATTTTTGTGTGCTATATGGTTTATTTATTATCCACTACTCAGCGGGATCTGCAGCTATCCATCAGAGGTGCCGACAGCTGCACAGCTCTTTGTTGTGACGTTTACGGTGACGTCAGCTCACATTAAGCACCACAGTTTTCTAACGCAATAGCTAGTTGACTTGTTTCTTTTATTATGTTGTTTTAGATGAATATTATGACTTAAAATGTGCAAATTATAACAATAATCCAAGGGTGTCCTAGACAACTATACTGTATAGCAGACACAAACACAATAGGTCTTCTTTAATGCCAGTGCTATACAACTTAATTAAATGTTCTGGCTATAACCGATCTGAACCAAAAGCAACAAAACAAGTCTGTAAAAACACTGATGAAATTCTGTAAAAAAAAGTAACTACCAAATTCAATAAAAGACTAAAAGACTAGTCCAATCGCTGCTTTCAGGTGTCCAGGATAAACTATGATTGCTTTCCTGTGTTAAATGTAACGTTCGAGGACTGTGGGAACATATAAAAACACAGATTTACTCAGTCACTCTGTTGCAGGAGCTGTTTCTGCAGAGACAAGCCGTAATTATGGTCTGTGCCGAGTTGATTGAGTAATTACACCGAATCTAAAACACTTTGTGAGAGAAGCAAAACAAATGTATGTGGAGTGTGCTGGTGTAGCTTACAGAGAGAGAGAGAAGAAAAAAACAGGGAGTGAAAGAGAGGGATAGAGAGAGAGAAGGAAAGAAGGTAGGGAGGAGGAAGAGAGAGAGCGAGAGAGAGAGAGCGAGGAGTGAAAGAGAGAGAGACAGAAAACAGAGAGTTGCTTTTAACAATACATTTATTGAGAGATATTAAGAGAGAGAGAGAGGGAAGGAAGAAGGTAGGGAGGAGGAAGAGAGAGCGAGCGAGAGTAGGAAAGAAGGGAGAGAAAGGAAGGGAAGGAGAAGAAAGAGAGAGAAAGGAGGGAGAGAAAGGGAGGGGGAAGAGAGAGAGGGAAAGAGAGAGAAAAAAGGAGAGACAGAGATAGGAAGGAGTAAGAGAGAGAGAGAGAGAAGGAAAGAAGGGAGAGAAAGGTAGGGAGAAGAGAGAAAGGAGGGAGAGAAAGGTAGGGAGGGGGAAGAAAGAGAAGGAAAGCGGGAGCAAGGGGTTGAGAAAGGGAGAGATTGAGGAAGGAAGAGAGAGAAAGAAAAGGAGAGAGAGGAGAGAGGCAGAGGGAGGACTTAGGACAGAAGAGAGAGAGAGGGAGGGAGGGAGGGAGGGAGAGAAAGAGGATAAAACCCATTCTCAATCATCATTATATCTTTATTAGCCAAGGTGAGTGAAGTGTCTTGCTCAAAGTAACTACACTACCAGTCAAGGGTTTAGATGCACCTTCTCATTCAGTGTTTTTTTTTTTTTTCTTTATGATAACTACTTTCTACATTTCACATACATATATGATGCAAGATTTATGGAATTATGTAGCAAAGAAAAAAAGCTGAGTAACTGAATTTCATTTTTTAATATATTTTCTACCCTTTGCTCTTTTCATGATGAAATGACCTGAAATGATTTTGACGTCAGAGGTGGGCCATGTCAGGGTCAAGAACTGCCAAAAGTGCAAACCAGGATCCAAAGGAAAGAGTGACTGTTTTTTATTATTTTTAGTTTTTAGTTTTGAGTTGATATTTTGCTTACTACATTCCACATGGGTCCATTATTAGTTTTGATGCGTTCAGTGAGAATCTACACCTTAAATAAAGAAAAAACATAAATTAAAGTCTGTCCAAACTTTTGACTGGTAGTGTATATATGCAATAGCTGTAGGACCGTCAACCTTACAGTTAGAGGGCAAATGACAAAGCGACTACGCCACTGCAGCTGCCATGCAAGATTTTCCACTTCAACTTGCCCCGTATGTTATTATTAAATTTCTCCTCATTCGCAGATCCCACAGACTTTTTGAAGCGAGCCATTTTGTGTAAAGTTTCTATAGAAAAGTATTGCAGAGTATTACAAATCATCTGTGGGCTATTATGGTGTTCTGAAAGTGTCCAATACACAAACAGACACCGGGAAGCAGGAGGTCACTGACTATTGGAAAAATAATCACAGAGAGCAGCTCAGAACAAGCCTTTGGCGCCACAAAACATTCGGAATGTGTCAAAATTCTCCATTGTATCAGAAATTTGTCAACATTTTTCAAGTTTCAATTTGTCACAGCTTTATAATTCCAGGTTGAAATGATTGTTATCAGGACAGAAACATAAAACATAAGTCATATTATTATTTTTAGCCTTCCTGATTAAGTCTGTAATGCAGTTTAAGACTAGAATGAAAACTTTGGCGTTTAATAGTAGCTACACAGGATATTTTGGTAGTAAAAGAGAGAACCACAATTATGGACTGGGATGAAGCAAACATCATCGGGACAGAGGCCAACAAATATCATCACTGGATTAAAGAGGCAATCGAAATATGGAAACGTGCCCATGGGACTATAAACCAGGACAAGGGGGATTTTTTACTCTCACACACTTGGGATACTGTCCTGAGGAAGTCGGACTGCAGGTGGCGCTGTCGTCCTGCCTCCACCGGTAAGAAAACAGCGCAAAACTGCTCTGAGGAAGATCGCTAGTGAGCAGTCGAAACTGTCAGATACGAAAAACAAACCTTTGGTCTCAAAAAAGATCCTAATAACATATGATATCTTGGTGTTTTATTGTAGTTTTCATATGTATTACGTTATCTGTATATCTGTTTCTTCTGTTTTTGTTGACTTTTATGTGAAGCTGAAGTTGTTTTAAATGTGCTATATAAATAAACTTGAACTGAATAGAATAAAAAACACAAATGTAAAGAAGTAAGGAAGGAACTGCCACCAGTCGCTCATTCTTAGACTGAGAAACTTAATATAGAAAGTATAAATGTTTAAATACATTCTAAATAAGTAGCAAAAATAAGAAGAGACTGCAGTCAAATAAGGCGTAATTATATTCTTGGAGTTTGCAAAAAGCGTGCAGTGATTTTGACTACGGGTACGAAATACATGGGGGAAAAAAATCTGCATATGCATTTTTAACAGATTCAGATTACAGTTAGAAAGTTTGGATTTTAAAATTATTTTCATAATAACATATTAATTTGATAAATTAATAGTAAAACTGCAATAAAAATCTGTTTTAAAAAATCACAAAAATGTAAAAGTTCATTTGAAAGTATGCACCTGTGATAGTATTTTCGTAAAATTGGATATTTGTGCAAAAATAATAATTTGTGAGACAAGAAAATTGAAAGGTATTCTTGGCTCCAACCATCATACTGTCCCAAAAGTGGGTCTCAAAGACGGAAATCAGCCCCGATCTGCAGCGCGTGAAGAAACATCCGAAGCCCTAAGAGACAAGGATCTGATTTTGGGCTAAAGGATAAAACAGAAAATTCAAATGAAATTCAAACATGTTGAAAAGATAACAACAGCGTTCACATCTGAAAAGTGCAGTTCTAAGAAATCACTGACAGATAACAGCCCCGACGCCCAGCCCATGAAGAAGAGAAAGAGGAGGAAGAAAAGGAGAGAGGAGATGGAATCTGTCCCTGCTGTGGCGCTAATGTGTGGTTTTATCCCATGTCCCTGTTGGCTCTGACAATATTACATTACAGTGACATATTATAAATGATATGCCACAAGGGGGTGTATAAAGAACTGAAAGAACCACAGCACAAAGACACTGAGTCTGATTCTTAATTTAATAAGGCAAGACACAGCAGGTAAACGGGAACAAATCTTACATTTAGAGTTATCAATTTGAGACTTCTCCTGTAGTTTACTCACATAAAATGTATATTATGTAATGTTTTAGGGCCAAAATTGACAGTTTTTTGGTACATATGAATCTCAAAAATAGAAGGAGCCAGGTTCAAATTACAGGAGCTAATCTGCAACCACGGACCATATTTGGAAATCCAAGCACGAAATGAAACAGCCAGTGAGGAGCTAGGCTGTTGAAGGTACACGCCCCCTCCCGGTCGGACCGTTGGTTTGGCTACGAGGCTGTCAATCAAACCTGTTGCTAAAGCTGGGGGGAGTGACTTCAGAGAAAACAGGCACAGGACTGTTCGGTTATTTAGAGACAAGATAAAAATGAATAAAAACAGCAGGATCATGCAGAGCGGGTTAATAGTACCAACATTTTAAGACCAAAATGAGAAGCCTGACAGGAGCAGTTACAGAGAGAGGGGCGACGTTTTTTCAATAGAAAGCGAACTGGAACCAGAGTTCATTCCAATACAGTCATACAGGCAAGGTGGGTGAAGTGTCTTGCTTAAGGACACAGTACGGACTTATCGACCTTAAGTCTAATTATCCATGTGTCTATATTAGTCCGTATAGTAAGTGTAACTCTTGTTGTGCGTCCATAGTAACTTTCCTTTACTTCCCTGACTTCTATAACTGTCAGTATTTATGTCTGGGCACACTCCTCTGTCTGGAACTCAGCATTAAATGAGTGGAAGGAAATGTACTCAGAAAGACGTAAAGAAAACAAGAGCAGCAGGACTCCACTTAAGATCTCACAACTGTCTCACCATCTTTTTAATCTGGTTTCCATGGTGATCGCCCTGTCAAACGCTCTACACCTCAGCACCACAACATAAACTTTAAACACGGCGAAACATCTGGGTGTTTTTGAAAAGCGCCGATACGTGCATTTGGACACGAAGTACGAGAGTTTAGCGTGAATGGTTGTCAGTTTAATTACAGTGCAATTTTACAGCTTGGATTTGCGAGAAAGTACTTAAGCTCTGACCTCCAGCCATGCAAAAAAACAAAATATCAAAGCATTGGCATGACAGCAAAAATAAAACATGAAACTTCCTTTTTGCAAGTTACATTCTTAACTTCTGAAAACGACAAAAACGATATATTATTTTTATTTATTTATTTTTAATGAAATAAGGAAGTTGAAACACATGCAACTGCAATTAAAACTGAAGATTAACAATAAAGGTGGTCAAGAATTTATGAAACATACTGACAATTGCAGTCTTTTTGAACCATGTTTTTGATTTTAAAAGGATTTGTCAATAGTGATCCTGATTATTCCTAGTACAGAGGAATGCGTTTCCTTTGCATAAATTTTTAACACCATTTACTTAATTTTTAAAAAATGCAGTGTTTTGGCTTAAGCTTTAAAACTCTTTTAAAGCTGTACATGATTTTTACCGCCTGAAAAACCTGAAAAACAGAAGTAGTTAATTTTAAATGGTTTGCAGTGGTCCAAAGCACTTACCTTTTCATTCTGAACATCCTAATTATTCACCACGATGAGTTCATAAGCTAGACGTGCACAAGATGAATTCTCATGATTTCTGTGAGTTCATAAACTCTGAATCGCATGTGACTGGTGTGACTTTGACCAATCACAGAGCAGCACAATGGTAAGAAGTCAGCGCCGAACAAACCAAAACAAACATGGCAACGACAACAAAGGTACGGCAGCCTATTTTAGTGGAAATACGGACTATTTTGTTTGTGAAAAAACATGCTTGTTCTGCTGTTCTGATGCTTTGACCAATCAACTTTCAGCGAGAGCCATACCGGATTTATGTGCAATTTGCAGAGACCACAGCAGAGACAGTAAGGCAAAAAAACAAAAACTAGTATCAGGAAATGTGTAGTTGTGGCGCTCGCTGGATCACCGCTAAGTGAAGTAACAATCAGGCGCTCTTCGGAGATCCCGAGTGGGCAGATAAACTTAGTAGATGAAAGAAGAGATCCGAGGTACTCCGAAAACTAGTATCACTTCCTGATTCTTGGACAATAAAATACTTATACTTATCAATACTTATAATTAGGGAGGACACATTTTGGTCAAATACATGGGGGGGAAATGGAATACTGGCCTTTTAATGTCTCTAATCTGATGTTTGATCCAGTGGCCTGCAGAGCCTCTCCTGTTTTGTCTGTTTCATAAAACATGAAAACACTCACGTATGTACCAGCTCTCCCACTCACGGTCGGACTACACACATCTTATTAAATCTAGACCATTTCCTTTTGTAATACAAGTAAAATACAGTTCCAAACAACATAAAGCTTGAAATATGAATTCTCACTTTTTCCATATCCATCAAACCACAGTCGTTTTTTTCTTTTTCTCATAAATCTTGTTTTTCGTTAAACGGCAATGATTCTTCCCCCAACAGTGTGTCTGCAGGTTGCCCATACATCACTTTCAAGCCGGATGAAAACAAATGACAAACAGAGATGAGGAAGACGGAGAAAGGTTTTGGGGGAAATTTGAAATAGTTCAAACAAGTAACAATGCATGCTGGGTAATCTGGGCCTTGGGTGATGCTATGGTGTGAATGGTGGATTATATAGCTCTTATAAAGATGGATGAGGTGTGTAAAGGATGAGACTGGTGGAGTTGGACAGATGCCTGGTTTGTCTGCTCTGCAAAAAAATCTATGGGTTAAAATGCTACGTATTCTCAATCTTTCACTGAGAACATTTTTGTAGCTCTGCGTAGGATTAGGAGAGACTCTTCCTCATTTCCATACGTTAAATGGACAAATTACTTTATAAAACCAGACTATATGAAAGCAGATGCATTGATGTTCAGATGGAGGGTCCGCCACCATGTCTCTATGGAGATGATATTACGTTACCTGAAATGTTACATTGTATGGCATTAAACTTACCTACATATAGAATGCATGTTTTTCAGTGTATTTAGCAATAAAAACACATTTAAAGTAAGTGGCAGACCCGTCAGAGAAGTTACAGTTAGATTAGATACGTTTATTTGTCATTTTTATGTTATATAAAAACTGCTTCACAGCCACCACAACAGTATATGTCGTAAAAGTAATTGTCCAGTCTCTTATTTAACAGTGACAGTAAAACTGTAAAAGTCTGTAGCATCTCAGAGGTCCATAGCTGTTGTTTCAGTCAGTGATGAGAAGGGCTATTCACTCAAAGTGTTTCCTCTGGACCTTCTGTCACTTTTGCTATCGCGTTTGGTGTGAAAAGTCTCATCTTTCACAGTCTCCATGGATACAGGAAAAACAACCGTCTCCTTCACAGAATCCAGCAGTCTCTTACGTGCGTCCCTTGATCCACACATGCTGCACTTCTATAGTCATGCTGTCAGAATTTGTCCAGTTTGTTTTAATATGCAGAAATAGAAAAGTTGAAGAGTCAAAACACAGCCCTCCTGGAAAATATAGCAAAGATGATTTTAAAGTAATACATCCTTATAGCTTTAATAGTTTAGGCAACTCAACTCAAGTTTTTTTACTCAAAAACCACCATTTGTTTAGGCCAAAAAAATGAGCTCAAGACTTATTAAGCGTTGTAAAAGCTTCTGGTCTTGGCTACGATACAGCAATCTTTCAATCTCCAATCCATTTTACAAGTGAACTAATTAAAGTGCAAAGTGATGTCATTGCTGTCATTTCTGAGTACCACAGCATCAAAGAACTATAAACATTTTGAACTTTCGCAACATCAGTGAAACAATTTGTGTAATGAATCAGTCTGCAAAGGAAACAGAAAAAACAGACCCAAAACGCGCCCTCTAAAATCACATTGGTTTAAACGATAAAGGCGTATTGGGGCTTATTTTTCATCTGGACACATCCTCTTTGGTCCCATCATCATAATTGGAGTGAATTTTAACAGTCTGTGGAGCACTTGTGTTGATAAAGAAATGATGAAATCTAAAGAGTGTCTGGACCTGCTCCTGCCTCTAGACTCTGAATGAGAACTAAATGTGTGTGTGGTCTTTTATAATGTCTGTCTGGATACATGGAAAACCTTGTATACAATGAATGTGTATTAATCCATGCATACGTTTGTTTTATATGTGTTGTTGTCACAAAAAGAACATAATACGCTTTTCCTCCATCTTATTAAGTCCATTTGTTATTCTGGACTCACTCCTGTAAAAAGTATTTGGTAAAAATTGCTATGAAACTGCTACAATCACTATTACGGCTACTTCTACTACAAATGCTGCATTTTTAGATCCTATCCCTACTACTACTACTACTACTACTACTACTTCTACAACTACTACCTACTACTACTATTACCTACTCCTTCGACCACTTTGAAGCATTTTTCTTGAATGGCACTGAGTGAAATTGTACCTTCATCTTATTTGTCACTGCAGTGTGATAAAGTCCAGCCGAACTCTCACTAACGCTCGTGTATCTGTTAATTAAAAACAAGGACAGCGTCAGAGTGGCTGCAGCATAATTATATCGACGCAAATGAAATGTCGATGTTTATTTTACCTGAGTGGCAGTTTTAATTCTACCTAAAGATCTGTCATCACAAATCATTCACTGGCACGCTCTTTCTATCTAACTAACTAACTTCAAAACCTGTTCACATTCATTTTCGTTTAGTCCTTTAAACGCGGTATATCACACAAAATGGATTCTTGTGAGCTTTACAGTAAAGGTGCACTATGGAACTTTTTGGTTGGGGGTCCATCACCTGCTTGTTTCTATGGATATGTCTGTAGTGTAGTATTTGTCAATGAAAACTAACAAACAAAAGAGGTGAACAAACTTAAACTAAACGTAACTCAAATTATCAGCTTTGGGCACCATGGGGATGTGGCTTTAAGTACAACAAACTTAATGTCCAGATCCAGAGATGCATTTTTCAAGATTTATTCCAGGTTTAACAGGCAAACAACAAGGACAAATGTTCAGGCCTATGTTTTGCCTCTCCTGCTGGTTGGTAAAAAAAAACACAGGCCCACCCAGGTGCACTGTGGTCCTGCTGTACCATCCACTTTTATCCCCTAGGTGCCCCATGGACTAAACCGCAAACAGATGAGCTGCTTAGGTAAATTATATTTTAAAAAAAATAGGCTAAACAAATTAGCAAACATGATATTAACATAGCAAAAATATATTATGCAAATTAACAAAACTAAATTAGTAAACTAATTTTAGAATAAACAAAATAAGCAAATAGCTCCCACAGTGTCATTGCTCTGCCTGGAATGTTCCACAGTATGACTTTAAACAGCTCTACTTCACATTAATTCAATTACAAGTGGTTTTATAGCTCAAAAATAACTAGAAAGCAGACATTCTGCGGAGTTGCCTCTCCACAGATCTGACCTGCAACTTGGTCTGGTTTGGTCTAAAGGTTTAATGCCATATTGTGAAACATTCCAGACAAAGCAAACATATCTCCATGGAGAAAAGCATTTGACGGACCCTCCACCAGAAAAGTTACACAGTGCACCTTTAACATGTTATAATGTTGTTTCCTCATCAAAAACTTATCTGGAGTTGTGTTTTGTTTCATTCACACGTTTGAGTAATCCTGCATTATTAGGTTGTCTATATCTCCAAAGATGAAAATGTTCCATTTCACCTTGTGATGTCATGAAGTGGTAGTTTTCAAGCTAACTGCTACCTTTTACCTTTGTTTGGTAGAGATTGGAAATTCCAGGGCTGAAATTGTATATAGCGGTGATTTTATAGTTTATTTTATAGTTTATTACTTATTTTTCTATTTTATTTTGGCTTGTACATATACATTTATTTTTATAATTATGTCTCATTTGACACCTGTATCTTGCTCTTTTTTGTTATACTGTTATATTGTCATGTTTGAGCTACTGTATCCAAATAATTTCCCTTGTGGATCAATAAAGTTTGTCTAAGTTTAAGTCTAAATTATCCAAATGATTCTAGTGAAGGTGTATGGAGTTTAAAAACACAATGGAGCACTCCCTGCATTACCACATGACATCAAGGTGGAACAGGTTTTCCGTTTGAGAGAAGAACTCAGCCTAAATATGCAGGTTTGTGTGTTAAATGTGTGAATGAAACAAAACAAAACTCCAGGTGTGTTTTTATGAGAAAATAACATTAAAACAGATCAGAAAATAGTGTAATATGGGCCATTTAAAAAGTTTTTGACAGTGTTTGCTAATGTGTGCATTGTGTCACCATGGTAACTGCTAAACATGCCACCTCAGAGATAAATGTAGAACACCCCTAGCCTGATGTCACTGCGAAGTATCAATTGTCAATACTTTATACTCGCCTTGGTGTCAAATAGTATTGGACCAAAAGCAGAAAATCTAACTGAGAAGCTTTGAATGCTTGTGCCTTCTGTGTCTGGATGTCCACACTATTCCCTATAGGGCACTATTTAGGGGTCACGCCAATTTTAGTGCTGTCCGAATGTCCAGCAGGTGAAAATGTAGTGCACTCAAAATTTCCCACAATGCACCTTGAAAAGTAGTGGCCATCGGTGGTCACTAGACTGCTCAATATAGACCATAATGCATTGTGAGAGTCGGGAAAGCAACAGTGGAGAGTGCAGACAGAAGAGCTGGTTTATGGCTCTGTAGATTCTGATTCTGAATCAAACGCTCTTAAAGGTGCACTGTGTAATTTTTTTGGTAGAGGGTCTGTCACCTGTTTGTTTCTATGGATATGTCGTTGCGCTGTCTGGAATGTTCCACAGTATGACATTAAGCAGCTCTACCTTACATGTTTTCAGTTACAGGTGGTTTTACAGCTCAAAAATACATAGAAAAACAGGCGTTCTGACTGTGAGCGGGGTCGCCTCTCCACAGATCTGGCCTGTAACTTGGTTTGGTTTGGTCTCCATGAAGATAGAAAGGTTTAATGCCATACTGTGAAACATTCCAGACAAAGCAATAACATCTCCACGGAGAAAAGCATTCGACGGACCCTCCACCAGAAAAGTTATTAGGCGCTTACCTTAGCTTGAGCTGTTAAAAGATCGGTAATTGCCACATTTCAGACAAAAAGCAAATAATCTAGTCCGTTTACGTGATATCCAGCTTGACAAAAACTTGTATGGTTATTACTAGTGCATAAATATTCGTGTGCCAGTCCGATTTGATCATTATTTATGACAGAAAACCCAAACGCCAGAGTCAAATGACCTGAAAGTAGTGAGCTGAATGTTTGAATCTGCACTATATATTCTGTTACATCATGTAGTGTAATGAGGGGTTAGGGGCTAGGGGGGACATTCGGACACAGCCTCAGACAGCAAAATCCACTTAGTTCACTTCACTTTTTCAACAGTAAAAGCTAAAATGTATGTCCCTGCTCGTACTGATGTATACGAGTGAGAGTCTGACTGTAACATACAGGTCTGATAAGAATGAAAAACTACCTGAATCGTAGCTTATCTAAAAAATGTTGCATACTTTTCACCAAATAAAACATCCATCATTTGGGACCATTTCACACCACAACTATCAAATGTGGGACAGAAAATGGTTTGTGATTTGGGCGACTGCTCTGCCAGACGGAATACTGCAGAGACAGGAGTGTAAAGTACTTTTATAGGACCACCTAAACCTAAAAGATTTAAAATGGAGCAGAGTAGTTTACCAAGTCTCTGCACAAGTTTGAAATCATTTGGAATGTTTTGGTATTTGAGAGAAGTTGTCCAACATTTTGAACTTATAATATTAGAAAACTTTGAAGAGGATCTATTCTGCAAGATTGAATTTTCAAACCATGTTATAGTTGTTTTCTTCTCATTTTGTACTCGCCCAAAGTTGCATTTAGCGTGATTTGTGCATGTTTGACCAATCTTTAATCGCTTATTTTCAAGACGCCGTATTGCAGATCAACTCTAGGTTTTCTTAATCTGTGATACACGTAGGATTCGGCAGAGTTGCGTAGCTATCCATAGAAGGTGCCAACAACTTCACAGCTCTTTATCGTGATGAGGTTTTCCCCCAATGGGCACTGCAGTTTTCTAACACAGAAACCAGCAGATTTGTTTCTTTTATTAAGTCGTTTTTAGATTAATATTGAGATTTAAAATGTCCAAATTCTAACAATGATCCACAGGTGTCATAGATTGTAACTATACAGCAGACACAAGCACAAAAAGTTTCCAGGAAGTTGCTATTAATTTGCCTTGAATGTTCCACAGTATGGCATTAAAAGACTTAAAAGAGTCTTAAAAGAGTTTCAATATGTAACTTATCTTGTGCACTGTCCCCCCTCTTGATTGTCTCCATGGCGATGTTATTGTTATGCGTGGAATGTTCCAGAGTATGACAATAAACCTTACTATCCATCTAGCTTTTTATATGATTCAGTTTGTTATTATGTTTTTTATTAGTACTACAGATATTTTCAGTGCCAAAATTGCCTTGAAAAGCAGTGCACCAAGGATGTGTCAAATGCAGGACACATTTTCCATCAAAATAAAGTGTACCTTGTTTTATATAGATCTATAAATTGCAAACCCAGCAAGTGCATTACCTACGTAGCACTTTGAGAAATAAAAACAGCTCCAGACTCAGGTAAAAAGCAGCTCCAGCCTGTGTACAAACAGAGTCTAAAAACAGCAGCAGATCACAGCCTAAGTTTAGCTCAGAACAGTGCAGGACCAGCACATGGGGGACACATAAGGACAGATGAGGACACATTAGTCTGAAACAATCCCACAATGCACCAGGATCTACTCAAAACAGCTCTGGTCTGGACTCAAAAACTCAAACATCTAAACTAGAATGATAGTTAGATCACAGGATTAGTGTAAAAATGCAGATCTACTGTTGTGATTAGACAATAGTTGAAATTGGTATTTTACTTCTCTGCTGACACTTAACATATTTAGATCACCATGTGACCTTTTACTGTTCTGCAAATTCTGTTGGTAGTTTTCAGATTCTAAAATGTGATAATGTCACGCTCCCAGATGGGGGCAGGAGCCAGTTTTCCCTGTTGATTACACTGTACTTTGCTCTGAAATATATAAAAGGTAAAGTCACAAATTTTGGATGTGATCATTTCTATTATTGACTCAAGACCCAAGAACTCACTGTATTACAACAAAAATCAGACTTTATGTACATTTTCTCTGACCCACATCTGTATTAAATGTTATTGGCCTATAAAGTGTTGTGATGTCATCAGAAACGCTACAATATTCGCTAAAAACAGTGTATTAGCAGGTTTAAAAAGCTTGACTTTGTTTTTTTGTGTCTCTTCTCCCTTGTCTCCCTTCCCTTTGCTCTCCGCTTTAAGTCACTCCTCCTTCAGAGCACTATCACAACACAATCCGCTAATGAAACTACTGCACATCACATAAGGTTTGTCAAGTTGCTGTGTACATCTTGCTCTTGATTGACACTGCACGGGAGTAAAACTACAAATTCTACCACTGCAGAGAGCATGTACCACACAAATCACTCAAAATACAACGTTGAGAGGGTAAATGGTGAAGGAAAACAACTATAATATGCTTAAAAGCTTTAAAAAGTGGATTTTGCATAATAGGCCTGCTTTAGCAATTACAAAAAAAAACAAAAAAACTTTTCAATCTGGCCAGTTCCCTGTGTGCAAACAAATGGTATTAGCTTCCCTGTGTGCTTTTATCGGTGACAGATCTGTGATTGTAAATAAGGCAAGACAATTATTTGTGGAGCACAATTCATACACAAAGTAATTTAAAGTGTTTCACAAAATAAGAAATATATTAAAACCACAAAACAAACTAATACAAGCATAAATAATCATCATGAAGTTAACTTTAAAGCTACACTGTGTAACTTTTATGTAGGGTCTGCCACCTACTTGTTGCCAAGGAGATATTATTGCTTAAAAAATGTTCCAGAATATGGCATTAAATGTATTAGATGTATTTATTGTTTTTATTGCTCAAAAATGCCTTGAAAATATGTATTCTCACTGTGAGCGGGGTTGCCTCTCCCCAGATCATACCTGTAACTCTGGCCTGGTTGTGCCGCCTGGTTGTTTGCACAGAGATAGATAAAGTTAATGCCATACTGTGGAACTTTCTTGGCAAAAGCATCTCATCAGGTGGTGGACCCTCTACGAGTTACATACATAGTGCACCTTTAAACGAGAAGAGAGCAGAATAAAAATAAGTATTCTGAAAATGGAAAATCTCCTCTTCTTCTACTTCTCCTTCTTTTTTCATGTTGTTGTCTCCGCTCGGAGGACAGGTTGTTCCTCCATGTTTTATTCAGAACCAGCTCAAAGTGTGGCATTATCTGGGAGAAAGACAGAAGGAGCAAAGATCGCAACTACATCAAGGAAAAACCGACGATACAGCCCAGGATGTGAATAAGAACAGTGCTAAACAAGTCTGTGGAGTTGTATCTTTTATATGTATAGTCACTGTGGGGAGGTACCTAAATACATGCACCAGAATACTAATGTAATCTAACCTTCCGGTACAGATACTCTTTAATTTGGTAGAAATTTCTTAAAATCAAAAAAACTAAATGCGTAAGTAATGAGGAAATATACATCAAGTTGTATATGTCATGTTTTTACACTGTAAATAAATAGATAGTTAATAAAGTAATAAAGTATCTGCAATATAACGCAATTCAGGCAAAAGTATTTAAGTCCCTATTTTCTATATTTTTTACCTGTTCCTGGTTTAGTTCTGACATAGACGTGGTTTAGTCTTGTTCTAGTCCAGATTGAGTACCAGATTTCATCCAAATTTCCGTGAACGTACCCTAAAAAGCTGTATTCACTCTTGTCCTGGTTTGGTCCTGGTTTAGTTCTGATTTAGACCTGGTTTAGACCTGTTCTAGCCTAGGTTTAGTTCCAGGTTAAATTCCAGTTTTGGTCCTAATTTTGTTGTAAGCATATTCAAAAAAGCTGTGTCCTCTTGTCCTGGTTTAGTCCTGGTTTAGTCTGGTTTTAGGCAGGTATAATTCCAGGTATTATCCTAATTTTGATGTAAGCAGATGCATGCATGAAGGCATTCAAAAAAGTGTCCATTCTTGTCCTGGTTTGGTCCTGGTTTAGTCCTGGTTTAGTCTCGTTCTAGTTCAGGTATAGTTCCTGGTTTAGTCCTGGTTTAGTCTCGTTCTAGTTCAGTTATAGTTCCTGGTTTAGTCCTGGTTTAGTCTCGTTCTAGTTCAGGTATAGTTCCTGGTTTAGTCCTGGTTTAGTCTCGTTCTAGTTCAGGTATAGTTCCTGGTTTAGTCCTGGTTTAGTCTCGTTCTAGTTCAGGTATAGTTCCTGGTTTAGTCCTGGTTTTAGTTCTGGTTTTGTCCAGATTTAGTCCTGATTTAGTCTTGTTCTAGTCCTGGTTTTGTCATGTTTTAGTCCAGGTATAGTTCCAAGTTTACAAATTTCATGCAGCTAAGTGTAAAATCAACCAATGTTAGCAATAAACAGCATTTAGTATTGCTCTACCTGTTCTGCTTTTGGTTGGTGTCTGTCTGCTGACTCTAATCCAGATCACGTCAGACCATCCCCACCCCCTCTCCCACCGCCTCTGATCGGGGCCCGTGCCAAGGGTCCTGGCCCCAACACGACCCCCTAAAGACGGAGAACAGCAGCAGGTCGGGTCCATCACAGGGACCAGAGGCGGCAGAGCTCACGGACAATAACAAACACTGGATCTGACAGAAGGATAAGCTCTTTAGATGGAGACAGATATGACAGGTCTGTGGGCGACAGTTTTAAAGCGACAAATTTGGACTTTCAAGAGGGGATTTTTTATTTCTATGGGGTATAACCTGCAGGTTTGTCAAGTTGCTGTGCACAGTTTTGTATCATGTTTTTGTATATTTATGGAGAATTGTCGTGCGGGAGCGTGGGGGACGTAGGCTTGTGGGCAGAGCGTTGCACAGAATCTTAGCGCTAACTTTAAAGAAGGTTTGAATAGAACCCAGGAGAGATCGCTAAATTCCTCAGACATGCATGGATGACTTATAAAATTACCTCAGGCATGTTTTAGACTTAGACAAACTTAGACAAACTTTATTGATCCACAGGGGAAATTATGTGGATACAGTAGCTCACACATCACAATATAAGAGAGTAACAAAACTAGATGGTGTAGCAAAAAGAGTAAGAGACAGGTGTCAAATAAGTAATAAACTATAAAATAAACTATAAAATCACAGCTATATACAAGAGACAAGAACGACTATGCTTTTTGTTAAGGGAACAGTCTTATAACATGGTAGGAAGCTCCAAAAAGTCGATTTTGCATAATACTCCCTATTTAGTAACAAGATTTAATCATATGAAGGGGTCACACAGGGGTCAGACTGTTTGAACATAGTGCTTTGTGTCACCAGAATAACAATGCTGCATGGTGGTGGCTTTAAAATACATGTTCTAAAAGTACCTACACTGAGCAGAGGGCAGCGGCAGGTCGGCTCTTTGTCACCGATGACAAGGTACACTCGGAGAATACCAAACAGACTGGAGGAGGAGAGCGGAGAGTTTGTCTTTTACGGCCGGAGAAAAGAGATAAAACCGAGTGACAGAAGGAGGGAGAGAAGGAGGAAAAGCTCACGCAGAGACAGAGGAGCGCCCCCCTGCAGTTTGTCTGAAAACATCTGAGACTTTCAAACACTGTGGATTATTCCGTAACCCTTGGCAACACGTGATGGTTGCTACATTTGGGGTCGTACAGGTTAAAACATGACATAAAACTGTGCACAGAAACTCGACAAACCCGCTGAGATGTGCAGGAGTTTCATTAGCGGGTGCAGGCTGATGGTCTTGGGATAGCGCTCTGTAGGGGGAGTGACCACTTATAAAACATATTAATATATTGTTTTTGATGAATATAACATTTTCAAAACAATAAAAGGTAACATGGGGATCTAAATGTTACGTGTTAGCAGTTACCAGGACTTAAACTTGGTCTAAATGAGGTTAAACCAAGCAAAGTTTACACATTAAACCAGGACTAGTAGTGGACATCTGATATCATACATAAAACATTCAGATGAAAATTCAGATTTTCCCAAACACACAGAGGGGGAGACAAATTGAAATGAAAAGCTGGAACAAAAAAATGAGAAAAACAGCCAAATAAATAAATAAATAATCCTCAAGAGAAACAGAAAATGTTTTGTGTGTCATTCCTCTTCAGTCCCATTAAAACGCGTGTTTTTCTTTGAGAGAAGCCACAGCCAAAGCAGCAGCACTTTCAGACCACTGTGGACCAACCAAACAACCAACAATATTCAAAGCACGCATTAATAATTATTTTCTATCTCGATGGGAGCAGAAGATTTAAATGCTCTTTAAACTTATTTTAGTGTAGAATAGAATAGTGTAGAAAAATAAACCACCAACATCAACAATACTGATCAACAATATGACATGATTTAAAGGTACAGTATGTAACTTTCACCTGCATGATTCCCTGATGTATATGCATGTGTGAGTGTGTGAAGATACCCTAAAAAGCTGTGTTCACTCTTGTCCTGGTGTAGTTCTGACTTAGACTTGGATTAGTCCTGTTCTAGTCCAGGTTTAGTTCCAGTTTTGATGTGGTCCAGGTTTGGTTCTGCTGGTTTATTTCTCAGTTTTAGTCCTAATGTGCAATATGTAATTTAAAAACAGCATGATTGCAGGGGGCCTTTATGGGTATAATTCTAAATCAATACAAATACCAGTAGGGGGCGCTTGTATGCAAAGTTCCCTTATTTTGTCCTGGGACTCCTCTCCTCTGTCTGTAAAACCGGTGATCCATCAGACTGATCTAAATCTCCCTTATCACAAACAAATAAGCACAATAGGCATTTTAATGAGACAATTAGGGACGCTTCAAGGTTGGGCTCTAACCTCTCCCTCATGTTTTACTCTCGTCGTCACGGAGATAAGCAAATTCAGGCTTTTCATGCATCTCAAGTAGAACTGTCCAGAATTAGTCACGTTCTCATTATTATAACAGTCTGATTGTTAAGATAGAGGTAAATGGTTTAAGAGGAATGTCTTAAAAAAAGCTCTCAACTTTCTGCAAGATGTATAATACAGTAAATTAAAGCTGCATTATGTAACTTTCTGGTGGATGGTTTGACCCCTGCTTGTCGTGTATGGCATTGAACTTATCTATACACATACAAGAAAAGCAGGCGAATTTTAGCAAGATGTTGAAGACTTTTTAGAAGTTAGAAAATGTTACCCTTGAACAGTTAAGCACTATCTTTAAAAAGACCAATAGTGCTTATGTTTGCTCTAAATTTATAACCTATGACACTTGTGGGTCATTATGTTAGAATTTGCATATTCCATCTAAAATGACTTAATGAGAGAAACAAGTTTGCTGACTTCTACGTTAGAAAACTGTGGTGCAGCTGTCGGCACCTCGGATGGATAGCTGCAGATCAAACTAGGCAGAAGTGGATTTTTTTTCATTTGTACCAAAATGTCTAGGTGATGCTACTGAATCCTTTGCATATCATTGATGAAGAAAATAAAATTACACAAGTACAGAGCAGTGGGCGTATACCAGTGGCAATGAAAACAGGGAATGATCTACAAAATGACGTGATTAAAGATTACTGAAACATGCACAAATTACTCCAAATACAACTTCAGGTGAGTAAATGGTGAGAGGAAACAACTATAACAGGCTTAAAAACTCTGAAAAGTCATATTTGAGATGTTATTACTTTGTCTGGAATGTTTCACAGTATGGTATTAAACCTTTCTATCATCATGGAGACCAAACCAGACCAAGTTGCAGGTCTGATCTGTGGAGAGGCGACCCTGCTCACAGTCAGAATGCCTGTTTTTCTAGGTATTTTGAGCTATAAAACCACCTGTGATTGAATAAATGTAAAGTAGAACAGTTTAATGTCATACTGTGGAACATTCCAGGCAGAAACAAGCAGGTGACGGACCACCACCCAAAAATGTTACATAGTCCACCTTTAAACTGTTCCCACTTACTTGCTTTGACCTATTTTTTATCTTTACATGTACCACACGAGGCCACATTTCCAACCTGGGGGGACTATTTTCTTGTATGACGCAGCACGTCTGAAGTGCCTCCTCCACCTCCAGGTGCGTATGAAAACTCAGCCTGTCGACTTAAAAAGGAACTCTTATGTGAGTTAGCAAAAACCTGTCCATGTCTTGAAGCATATTTGTCGAGGCGGCTAATATTTCGGAACAGGTGCGTTTTGTTTTTGTGCTGAGAAAAGCAGAAACTCTCGTATTTATAGATGTACAGATGCAAGCTTGGATTCATTAATTAACAAAGCTTCCGTGGAGAGTATTTCAGCAGAGTTTTATTTAAAATGGGGCTGTGGAAAAAACTAAAGTTGGGGTGAAGATGAGTTTTGGAGCCGGGCACATGCTCACTACACCACTTTGGGATTCATTATTGGTGAAAAAGTGGTGATTACAAAGTGCAGATATTTAGATAAATGGCGCTGAGAGGAGTTTGCCCACAAGAAGACTGTAGAGCTGTGCACAAAATGGGGGAAATCAGTTTTAAAAAGGACCAATTTCTTTGCAGTAGGGGCTCCATGACCTTCTTGTTTCTATGGAAATGCCATTGCTCTTCCTGGAATGTTCTACAGTATGACATTAAACAGATTTACTTCACATGTGTTCAATTATAGGTGGTTTTATAGCTCAAAAATACCGAGAAAAACAGGCATTCTGACTGTGCAACTTGTGTAACTTTTCTACGTGGAGATGTTACTGCTTTGCTGGAATGTTTCACAGTATGGCATTAAACCTCTATCTACATAGAGACCAAAGCAGACCAAGTTACAGGCCAGATCTGTGGAGAGGCGACCCCGCTCACAGTCAGAATTCCTGTTTTTCTAGGTATTTTTTAGCAATAAAACCACTGTAATTCAATAAACATAAGGTAGAGCTGTTTAATGCCATACTGTGGAACATGTAGTTCATCATGCAAATGTAATTTAATCATCACATCAAACTTTTCATGGGCTGTATCACATAACCATAGCCTATCATTTTGTAATAAACATGAGTGGGTAAATACAAGTCGTTCTATTTCCCATTATTTTCAAGAAACATGTTTTTCCGTTGTTGAAAATATGTATGTGAGTCATGCTGTAACATTTTTCTTGGCACAAACTCACAATAAAACCAGTCAATCAATAAACCACCCCAGCCTGATCTTTTTAGGTGATAGGGTAACTCATTTCTGATTGAAGAGAACTTACAAAGCTGCACTTCCAGAAATAGAACCCGGGCATTCAATACTACAGCTCCCCTTTCAAACTTACCACTTCAAGTTACAATTCACCCTTTATTCATCTCAGCAGACTTCTTGTTGTTTTTGTAGCGATTGCGCGAACTCACAAGGATCATCATAAAACTATATACGCGATTTTAGAACACAAACCACAATGAAAAGACCGTAAACCAGCTGATCTGCGTGTGATAGATGAAGCGACAAAGGGCCCATTGTGAGCAGCCATTTCCGAGCGATGTCAAATAAACGTTACAAATGGTTGCCACGGAGACGTTCACAGCGGATATAACAGTCTGGTATGCGCATTACAGACTACACAGTGTATAATGTTCAACAACAATCAATACAGAGAAATAACAAGGCCGGGGATAGGGGGCTTTGGGGGACAGAGAGACCGATCTGCAAAAAATCAATCAGCAGTCCGTGTCCAAAACAGGATTCAAATAAGACAAATGACCTCCTATATGCAATTAGATATGATTTATTAGGGTCGATAATGTTTTAATTATCATCTAAATAAAGTCGTTCACTGTGCAGTTGTGTGCGTTGTGAGGCGATTGGCAATGACACGAAAACTGGACTGACTTTGGGTTTAAAACGATAATGTTTGCGAATTATAGCTTTTTATGTTGACAGTGTCTCCGGACCAGTGGACAGGGACCTTGAGATTTGATTAAGGGGAGATTGAAAGTAATTTTATGACAAGAAGAAGAGAAGAGACAATGAAATTCCGGCCTGTGTTGCGTTTTAGATGGACGCCTTGAACTAAAGCTTGTTTGATTTGCACAGTTTATATACATTTAAATGAAATCCAAAGAAAATGTACATACAATTCTAACTCACAGTGAGGCAACTCTGGTTAAATAATTATATAATATGAAAAGGAAAATGTAGAACAAATAATTAGAGTTCTAGGTATGCTCCATCTCAAAAGAAATGTGAAATTCTTCTGTGGTTGCCATGGTCGTGGTTGGATGCTCTTGTGGCTGACTCACTGGCACACTGAGCAGTTTTTAAATAGTTCTTTCATTTTCACATAAAGAAGACTTATAGTGCTTGTGTCTGCTATATAGCTATATTCTGTGATAATTTTAAATGTCAATATTCATCTAAAAGAAACAAGTTAGCTGATTTATAAAACTGTAGTGTCCAGTGGGAGCTGACGTCGCCGTACACGCCATCATAACAAAGAGCCAGCACCTCTGATGGATAACTGCAGATGACGCAAGCGAGAGGCAGATTTTTTTTTTCATTTGTACTAAAATGCAACGCGTGTATCACAGATTAAGAAAATTAAATTGGAGAACAAAGTAAGTACAGAGCAGTGGGCCTATGCTGGTAATGTTGAAAATGGAGATTAATCAGCAGTATGTCAAATTGTCTTGAAAATGAACGTTTAAACTTGCCTGAATCATTGATCTAAGTGACTTCTTCAGTTCTGACAGGGTTCTATAAGTCACGTTTACCTGTCTGAAGAGAGGGGCTAACTAAAGCAAAACTAACACACCCTTTGTTTATAGTACAGAGTGTTGATTTCACTCAACTACATCAGCGCCTCAGGATCTTAAAGTGCCTATGACAGGTTAGACGGTTCATTTTACTAAAACACAGTTAACATCATTATATTTAAGATTTTTGCAAAAAAACATTTATAATCGTTTTCCCAATTTTGCCATTTTTTAGGTTTAAATTTTTACTTCCTGGTTAGAAATCTTGACATAACTTTTACCTGGCAAAACTCCTAAATACAAATATATGAAAACCCTTTATTTTGTTGAAATCATGTTTAAAGTATCAGAAAAATGTGTTTCTAATGTGTAATTTGTGCTGAAAATTTTGAAGGAATTCCCCCAGTGTGATGTCATCAATACGGGACTCTCTACTTCCTGTAAGTACTTTTCAACTTTTACTTCTTGATTGGTGTAAAACTACAATTTATATTTACAACAGTTACAGTATAATCCCACCAATTTAAGTCAAAATTAGAGAATCATAAAAATCTGTCATACGCACTCTTTAACCAGAACCCTGTCAGAACTGAAGAAGCTCTCTGGAGGAGTGGTCAAATGTATTTACTCTTAAAGCCTTGTCCAGATTTTAGGATTCAGTTTCCTTTTGCGATCCTGGTGAACACGTATATGTGAGGAAGTCAGTAGTTTTTAATGAAGTACAGTGATAAACAGTGATAAACATTAAAGGACGATATGCAAATCCTTGTTGACACTAATACACTTTATTTAAAATGCTGTCTCCATTCACACAGTTTCACGTGTTACATTCTTTGACACAATGTTCAAATTAAACTGGTCATCAGGATTATCAACTTGTTCCAAATGTGTGAGATTTGTGAGATTTACCTGTACTAAAATGCATTGTAGAGTCTGCAAACTTTGAAAAGAAAACACTGAGTAATATGGCAGGGACTGAATAAGGCAAGAGTGACAATAATAACAAAGATTTAGCAAACTCCAATTTCAAAACAAAAAGGTGTAAAAAAATCTCAAAATTTGCTTAGAAACTATTATGATCTTAACTCTTATAGAAGTAGCAAGAGATTTTGAGGTCATGAATTTTATTTTTAAAACCAGACAGATTGATTTTGATAATAACTGATTTCAAGAATTCATTATATTTTTTTCTCATCCCAGTGACAGATAATTTTCCTTGAAAAACAAAACAGAACAGAAATATCTTTAAACAAGTACAATTTTGCAGGTAAATAACCAAAGCTACACAAGGTAAGACATAGTATTTTAAAGGTGCATTGTGTAACGTTTTGGTTCGGGATCCGTCACCTGCTTGTTTCTATGGATACGTCATTGCTCTGCCTGGAATGTTCCGCAGTATGACTTTAAACAGCTCTACCTTACATTTATTCAATTACAGTTGGCTTTATAGCTCAAAAATACCTAATAAAACAGGCATTCTGACTGTGAGTGGGGTCGCCTCTCCACAGATCTGACCTGTAACTTGGTCTGGTTTGGTCTCCAAGAAGATAGAAAGGTTTAATGCCATACTGTGAAACATTACAGACAAAGCAGTAACATGTCCATGGAGAAAAGCATCTGACGGACCCTCGAGCAGAAAAAGCTCCACAATGCACCTTTAATTACTGTTTATGGTGTGGCCTACTACAAGAGAGAATTAATAGAGAATTAAACCCACAACCTTTTGGCTCTAGGGCAGGAGAACTAACCTCTCTGCCACTCTGTTCCCATACAACACTACTGAAACTTGTATCCAGTTTTGGGATTACACCTACGCCTTGGACAGTGTTTTTCTCTCCAGAACACGTGATAATCTGATCCATAGCCCGGAACATTCTCTGGGACACGGGGAGAATGGGCTGTTCAAAACACAACAACAGATTTCCAACTATTCTATTTCCTCTTGTTGCTTTTGACCCAGTTTGGAACATGAATGGACCAGTTATCCTCTGCACATACCATAACTACTGTGTGCTAAGCTGCCCATTATGGAAGCAGCAAATACTGTATGTGTGTGTGTGTGTGTGTGTGTGTGTGTGTGTGTGTGTGTGTGTGTGTGTGCGTGTGTGTGTGTGTGTGCGTGTGTGCGTGTGTGTGCGCCACTGGGAGAATACTGTATGAATGTCTATGGATCTTGTGAGCTTTAAGTCATGTTATAATGCTCAAAAACAGACCTGGAGATGTGTTTTGTTTCGTTCATGTTTGAGTAACCATTTATTATTAGTCTGTCTACATCCCTAAAGCTCCAGATGCTCTGTTCCACCTTGTGATGTCATGTAGTGGTAGTTTTCAAGTTAATAGTTAACATTTAGTTAAAGTTTTACCTTTTGTTCAGCAGATGTGGGCAATTCCAGGGCTGAAATTATCCAAATGATTGTAGTGAAGGTGTGTGGAGTTTAAAAACACAGTGGAGCACTTCCTGTATTACCCCATGACATCACAAGGTGGAAGAGCGCATCTTGAGCTTTAGGGATGTTGACAGACTAATAATAAAGGATTACTCAAATATGTGTGAATGAAACAAAACACAACTCCGCGTATGTTTTTAAGGAGGTAACAGCATTAGAACACGGATCAGAAAATAGTGTCGTATGGGCCCTTTAAATTGACTTGAATTTAGAATATGAATCTTTATTTGAAAAGTTTTGACTAAGTTCGATTTAATTGCTTATATATCAAAGTCTTGCCTGTTTAATTTATTTCATTTCAAGGGTAGAATGTAATAAATTAAAACATAATAATACTAATTTGGTTACCCTAGTGGCAATACAGTTAAAAAACATACAACTCACTTTTGAAAAATAGTCAAAACAAAACTTTTTCTTTTTTTTTTTTTTTTCGCTTTTTATCACCATTTTGAATTAATGCTATGAATAATGTGTGTAATAGTTTTTAATTGGAGTAAAACACATTTGGCTTGCACTGTTGTATGTCTGTTTTTGCAAATTAACTCTTCAACTTTACATCAAAAACATCTCAAAACTGGTCAAATTATCCACAGATCCATCAAATAAGTACATCTGGACTCTCATTCCTTCCCAAAAGATTAAAGCTGCACTATGTAACCTTTTTGGTGGAGGATCTGCCATCCGCTTGTCTCCATGGAGATTTATTGCTTTGCCTGGGATGCTGCAGTATTTTTTCTATTACAAGAGCTTTTATTGCAAAAAAAACTTCAAACCATGTGAGCTGGGTCCTGATTACAACACCAGCTTGACTAAATGGAGATACGTTTAAAGACACACTGTGTAACATTTCTGGCAAAGCAACAACGCCCCCATGGAAACAAGCAGGTGGCAGACAGCCTACATTAAAGGTGCACTGTGTAACTTTTCTGGTGGAAGCTCCGCCATTTGCTTCTTTCTACTGAGATACTGGAATGTTCCATAGTATGGCATTACATTTCACTTTACGCAGGGCCACGTTATGTGTCAGATCTGTGGAGAGGCGAGCCCACTCACAGTAAGAATGCAAGTTTTTAGGTCAATAAAAACACGTTATTGAGTAAATGCAAGATGGATACTTTTAATGCCATACTGGGACATTCCAGAGGGTGAAGTACTCAATTTTGTTAAGTAAAAGTACAGATACAGGGGCAAAAAGTTACAAAAGTAAAAGTATCATATGAAAAAATCTACTGAAATAAAAGTATTAAAGTACCTGTTTATTTAATTTACTTAAAGAGTAAAAAGTAAAAGTATTTTGCAGAGATACTAGCTGTTTTTGTGTATTTGGATTGTTCAAAGTTGGGACGGAAACTCAAATTAAATGTGCTAAAAAGGTCTCAGTCATCTCAAAGTACTTTTTACTTTTCAGTCCAGATGTAAAATGTAGTGGTGTAGAAAGTACAGCTACACGTCGTCAAATGTAGTGAAGTAAAAGTAAAACGTATTCATTGTAAAACTGACCTAAGTAAAGTACAGATACCTAAAATTTGTACTTTGGTTTCGTACTTTTACTTTTGTACTTTGTTACCTTCCACCACTGCAAAACAATAACATCTCCATGGCGACAAGCAGGTGATGGGCTTTTCACCAGAAAAATACACAGTGCACTTTTAAAAGTAACATAGGGCATCTAATAATTATAACTAATCTGCATATTCCCTTCGTGCATTGTGGGTAAAAAATAAAACACAAAAATATACAACGCTGCAAGGAAAGTTGGGTTGAAACAAAGTAAAGAACATCTTGAATCATTAGGGAAGCCGTGTGCAGCTCCCCAAGGCTCCTGGTGCAGCTTTTGTTTAGATCAACACCATTACACAACAGCGAGAAAAACAGCTACGAATACGCTACAAGAACATCAAAACTGTGCTATAGAGAAACAAGAGAGAGTCCGCTTCGATATATAGATGTTATGGTTCATTTCCGTCACAGCCAACCACACATTAGGACACACTGATAAGCTTGCGATGTAACTGCACCCCCACCGCTCCCTCTGTCTCTGCTTCATCAACAACCCAATTGGAAATCCAGGTGGAGGAGGGGGACGGGGAGGGAGCAGACGGCAACTCAGAAGGGGCAAAAGTAAACAGTGCATTTCTGTCCCCCGAACCTGTAAAGTCCATGATAAAATACAATCCTCCACTTTGTTGGCGGAGTTGAACGCAGTTTTTCAAGCGTTTTTTTTTCCAAAAAGCAACGTCAGTGGATGCAGTTTTGATGTGATGTTTGACGCAGTACAACCGGTAGTCCACAAGAGGGCGCCATGACATGTACACAAATTCAATGAAGGCAGTTTTCCGAATAGGCGATTGGGTTTGTACAGTTCAATATAAAATACGAAACGATACTCCGCACGTTGTCACAGATCGCGAAAGCAGAAGAAGACGACAATGTAGCGTAAGCGGCGACAGTTTTCTTGATTTGCTTCGTTTTTTTGACTTTATTTTTGCCTGACAACGAATATATCCATCCGAATGATACAGCACGGTTACATCACAAAACATTCTCGTTAGCTTTAGTCCCTCTCCTGATAAGACGAGGCTACACACATGGATGATAAGTTTGTTGGTTATTGAGCTTGTAGCCAATGTTGACGAATCAGGCGCCTCATTTCTTGCACTTTTCAAGTCTTGTACCCTATATCTACATTCCGCCATTATCCATATCCGTTCACACGTAAATAGCAGTCCGTGATATCACCGAACCATCTCTTTGCGACTCCATATCATCATCAAGGTAGACATCCAACTCCTCTTCGTCGTTACGCCCCCTGTGAGCGATGGGATAGGCCGGCTGCATCGAGGTCCCGCCCCCCCGCATGCCTCCGAACCTATCAAATCGCTCCTCTTCGTCCATGCTGTCGTCCATTGCAAACTTCCTCCTCTCCGCTTCGTCCATCTCATTGGTTAGGAGGATATCGGCGGGGTTCGGGGGTACGTGGTGATGAAGGTGATGGTGATTTTCGGTTAGCGTTCCCGTCGCATCGCACCCCTCTCTGTACGTGTACATAGGCCCGTTATTATTGCCTGTACCGTTTTTATTGCTACTCCCGTTTCCTGATTGGCTGAAGAGGAGGCGCGCTTTGTTGCCGTAGTCACCGCCATTGCTGCCTCCGCTTCCGGTCGCTATGGAGTCCCCGCTGCTCGGATACCCTCGTCTCTGTTGCCGACGGCTACGGGTCAGGAGCACGGTGACCAGGGCGATGACCAATAGGAGCGCGAGGAGGGAGCCGATGACCGCCCCCGCCACCACGCCGGCGCTGGATTGGTCCTCGAGGGATTCTGCACAGAGGGGGGAGGGGTGTGGAGCGGGGGGCAGGTGGGAGAGAAGAACAGTTTGGGGTTCATTTTGGGGGCAGTAATTCAAAACAGGACTACAACTATTACTACTATGTTTATAATGGGTGAAAGGGACATTTAAAGTTGTATTTTTGTGTATTTTTGTGTGTCGGCCATTTATATTGTCTAACCACCATAAAACTAAGATTTCTAATTTACAGGTTTGCCAGTTTTGGAGGTAATATAGTTCAATACATGGCAACTACTGTTACTACTATGTGTGTAATGGGTAAAATGGACATTAAAAGTTGTATTTTTGTGTGGTGTGTGTCAATCTTTTGTGTTGTGTAACCATTATAAAGCTAAAATAACAGGTTAACAGGTTTTCTAATTATGGGGGCAGTATAGTTTAATCTAGGACAACTACTATTACTACTACTATGTTTCTAAAAAGGGACATTTTAAGTTGTGTTTTTGTGTGGTGTGTGTGTGTCAACCGTTTGTGTTGTGTCACCATTATAAAGCTAAACATGCCAACAGGTTTTGCGAATTTTGGAGGCAATATAGTTCAGTAAAGGACAAGTACTACTACTACTGTTTATAATGGGTAAGACTTAGACTAACCTGTATTTTTGTGTGGTGTGTCTGCATGTGTGACCATTTGCATTGTGTAACCACTCTAAAGCTAAAATGTTAACTTTCAGGAATAGGTTTTGCTAATTTTGGAGGAAATATACTACTACTACTACTACTACTACTACTACTACTACTACTACTGCTACTGTGATTATAGGCCTAGTGGGTATAACGGGCATTTTATTTTAGTGTATTTTTTGTGTGTATTTATCAACCTTTTGCATTGTCTAACCATTATAAAGCTAAAAATGCTAACTAAACTAAATAATAACTGCTAATTAAATAAAACGTGCATCCAAATTTAACACACTTTCCCTTTATGTAGGCCTATGTCTATTAGCATTAAAAAGGCTATAGTTACACAAAAATGTATTTTCTTAACTTACATAAAAAGGCACTATGTACGTTTTTCTGGCGGGTGGTCCGGAACTTTCTTTTCTCCATGACAAAGTAATTTTTTTGTCTAGAATGTTCCACAATATGGCATTACATTGATCTAAAAGTAGGCAATAGCACCTTTTGGTAATAAAAAACCTGTAAATGAATACTTGCACATTAGATAAGGTTAATGCCATACTGTGGAATATGCCAGGCAAAACAAAAACCTATCCATGAACCAAAAAAAAAAGTTACATAGTGCACTTTAACTTACTTTATGACTACCGTCTCAAAACTATTTCATAATTTGTCTATGTCCTTTTCTGTGCAGGTGTATTTAATCTGTCTCAGTGAAGTCTTTTGTCCTTGAGTGCTAAGTACATTTATTCCTTTCATTTTAAACAAAGTGCTAAAGCTAATCCACTAAAGGCGTACAATAGCATTAGGGGCTGTTTTAAAAGGAAGTTTTTGTGTTTTGGTATGCGTCTTTCTTATATGTTCACTATATTCAAAATCCTATTGAGTTAACTACGTTTATAATGCCTTCCACTGTGTCATCTATTGGTGAGGTGTAGTTTTTGCTGGGATCAGGCCAAATTTGACTTTCTCTCCCAAAAAAAAGCTGCTTTTAAAATTCATCCAGTATTTTTTCTTTTTTTTTTTCATACAAATTTTCACGTTTTTGTTTTTGACCCCTCCCCCGTGTCCAGCTGACGCAATGGACCGCAAAGCTACAGTCCGGTTTCAAGTTGGTGTGAGCCACAAGTTTGCCACCTCCCCACTCGTGTTTTCGTTGGAGGATTGAAACAAAAATGAAGCAGGTTTAGTATCACAAACGCACACAGACACGCAGCACAGAGATCAGAGCAGAGGTTATAGGAGAAAGAAAAACAAGCAGCCCGTAACAGAGCACAGTTCACACACCTCCATCTCCACCTTCTCTGCCCACGGCCTCTTATTGATTCTCTGATTGGCTGTAAGTCGTTCCAAAAGCATTGTTCTTTTCGTTTCACAATTTTCTTTCACTCCGTTCAGTGTCAGTGAGTTACGTCTGGAGCCACAGTTGCCATGTCGCAGACGGACAAACAAAAGAGGGCTGTTCTGTGCTTATGGCGTTCATTCAGATACTGTACTAGTGCACGCAAATTCCACAGGTTCAAAGTTACAATTATTAACAAAAATTACAATTTGTGAATGAGTCTGCTACTGAGAACAGTTCCTTAAAAGTCCTACAGTATATTATGCAAAATTGATTCTTGTGAGTTTGTTAGAATGTTCTCAAAACACACCTGGAGTTGTGTTTCGTTGTGTTTTCATTCACACGTTTAACACACAAAGATACCCCACATATTTAGGTTGAGTTCTTCTCTCAAACAGAAAATTAAGTTACAGGCCAGATCAAGGTATTTTTGATCTGTAAAACATAACAATTAAATAAATGCAAGATAGATCATACTTTGAAACAATCCAGGCAAAGCAATAACATCTCCATGGAAACAACCAGGTAGCAGAGCCTCCACCAGAAAAGTTACACAGTGCACCTTTAAGTGCCTCTCCCAAGGATACAACAACACAGTAGTACTGTCGAAAAGCTGGAAACTAACCTCCAATGTTCAGCTTTTCATACTTTTATTTATTTCACTGTACTCGCCTTCAGTCATTTACATATTTTGCAGTAAAATAAACTATTCCTGACTATTTCTATGTCTGAATTGACCCTGACAGGAGCCTGTATAGAAGTACTGTCTATCATCTTGTCTAATGAAGGGGTAGTACAAAATCACCTTTGTTGTAAACTGCTCATGTCCCTCCCATCTTCACCTCTGTGTCCTCTGCCTCATAATCACATATATCATCTTCAAACTCCTCAGCCATTCGCACTGCAGGTTAGAAGGACCGCCCACTGTGAGTGCAGGCCCCGCCCACTAAGATCTCAGGCCCCGCCCACTACAATCCCAAGCCCCGCCCACTGGTCAAGAGCACGCAGGTAAAGGTGAAGGCAGAGGCAGAAGAGGAGGAGTAAGAGGGAGAGAGGGAAGAGGGAAGGGGAAGGTTATAGAGGGGATGGAGAGAGAGCGGTGAGAAAAAAGAGACACGAGAGAGAGGGACCAAATGAAAGAGAGGGAGCAAGAGAGAGAGAGGAGTAAGAATAGATAGAGGGGAGGTAGAGGGAAAGAGAGGATGGGAGGAAGAGAGGGAGATGAATGGAGAAAATGAAAGATAGAAGGAGAGAAAGAAAGGGGTGAGCAAAAATATGAAAGAGGGTGATGGGGGTAGTAAAAGTAGATGGAGAGGAGGTGTCGGAAGGTGGTTGAAAGGGAGGAAGAGAGAGAGAGAAAGAGCGGGAATGAAAGAGAGGGAGACAAAGAAAGAGGAGTGAGAGTGAAGAAGGAGGGGAGAGAGACGATGGGAGGATGAGAGGGAGAGAAAGGGCGGTGTGTATATGGGTGTATATGATAGGATGGGATTTGTACAAGTGGAAGAGAAACGGAGGAGTGCAGAGCCTATGGAGATTCCCCTTTAAGCCAGTCATGATGTGTGGGGCCAGACATGTGTATGGAATGTTCCGCAGTATGGCATTACACTTATCTTGCATGTATTCAATTAATGAAAAAAATCCTTCAAAATACATTACCGTGCGCAAGGATGCCTCTGCACAGATCTGACCTCTA
The DNA here is from genome assembly GCA_029959045.1 of Taenioides sp. WSHXM2023. Taxonomy (NCBI): domain Eukaryota; kingdom Metazoa; phylum Chordata; class Actinopteri; order Gobiiformes; family Gobiidae; genus Taenioides; species Taenioides sp. WSHXM2023. The sequence continues at coordinate 24,771,488 of CM057097.1, read as the reverse complement.
ACTTGACCTAGAGGCATCGCCTGTTTGTCTCCATGGAGATAGGTTTAATACCATCAAACATTTCAGGCAAAGCAAAAGCATTTTCGCTGAGACCAGCAGGTGGCAGACCCTCCACCAGAAAAGTTACATAGTGCACCTTTATAGCAGACCTAACATGCAAAATCAACAAAGCTACGTTATAGTTGTTTCTCTCACCATTTATTCCCCTGAAGTTGTATTTAGAGTGATTTTCAAGACGCCATTTTGCAGATCAACCGCCGTTTTCCCCACGACCAGTATACGCCCACTTCTGTGTACTTACTTCATTCTCCAACTTAATTTCCTTAATCGATAATATGTGTAAAATACGGCAGCTTCATCTAGTCATTTGTTGTGACATCGACTCCCTTTGGGCACAGTGGACATTTCTTTTATCAAGTCCTTTTTGATAAATATTTTGATTTAAAATGTCAAAAATATAACATATTAACCCACAGGTTTCATAGATTCTAACTACAGTATATAGGACTTCTTTAAAGTTTTAACAGCTGTTTGTGGAAGTGAAATAAAACAGAAAGCATCTTCCAGTAGAGTAGAATCTATAGCACTGGACCACAGGATCTATCCATGTTATCCACTGGCTCTTATAATACACAAAGACCTTTTCTGAGGTCTCTGTGGACGAATCACAGCGGGGGGAATCTGTAGCTCTTTCACTTTTGAATGCAAATGACAAAGCAGCTGCAGAATGGAGAAAAACGCGCCACATGTGGTGATTTGAGCTATGGCTTGGATGGAACACAGCGGTCAGTAGGGGGCGTTTATAAGAGGGAAGTAACTGTCAGTTTTCTAAGTTAAAGCATTTGGCTGTGGAGAGTTCGTGCTATAGAACTGATGGCTTTGTCTGTTCATTCTCTACTAAACTACAAGCTTAACACATGTCGACGTACTATAAATTCACAGCAGTGGTGCCCAAATTTAGATATAATTTCAGTGTGTCTTGCCAAAGTAGTAAGTTCAAGTTTGAAAAAATAAATAAAATAAAATAAATCTGTACAAAGATGAATTATTCTCACCAGAAATAACAGTTAAAGCGGACCTATTACGCAAAAACGACATTTCAGAGCTTTTAATCATGTTATAGTTGTTTCTTTCACCATTTACTGACCTGAAGTTGTATTTGGAGTGATTAGTGCATGTTTGAGAAATCCTAAAAATGTACTTAAAGAGTAAAAAGCAAAAGTATTTCGCAGAGATTTTGAGGTATAAGGTTTCATATGTATTTTGATACAGGTTTGTGCAGAATTGATTGAAGTGATTGAAGTTTGCTCAAAACGTGATAAAAAAAATAAACCCTCAGGCTTTTTTGGCAGGTCTCAGACAATAATAACAAATACTTTTACTTTTCAGTCCTGTTCAAAAATGTAGTGGAGTAGAAAGTACAGATACCTGCTCTCAGATGTAGTGAAGTAATAGTAAAAAGTATCCAAAAAAATCTACTTAAGTAAAGTACAGATACCTAAAATGTACACTTAAGTACCATACTTTACTACTTTTCTTAATCTGTGATACATGTGCAGTATTGCTTCGTCATTTTGGTACAAATGAAAAAAATAAAATAAAATAAAATCAATCAGCTTCTCGCTAGCAAGACTCTTTGTTTTGATGACGTTTCAGCGATGTCAGCTTCCATTGGACCCCACTGTTTTATAATGTGAAATTTATCTGACTTGTTAAGTTGTTTTAGATGAATATTGCAAATTATAACATAATGATCCACAGGTATCATAGATTATAACAATAAAGGACACATAACATAATAGGTCTTCTTTAGTAATAACCATATTTGTAATGGGGAAAAGTACAAAACATTTATTCTACCATGAAAATCCAACTGAAGAAGTACCCAGAATGCAATGCCACGCCAAACAACTTTAGATTATCACAAAACAAAACACATTCATTCATTAAAAAAAAAAAAAAAAAAATCACAGGACAAACTCTACACAGATTTCCCCCCAAAAATCTGCAAATGGAGCTAACTACTCCAAACTACCACAGCAGCTGCTTCTTTTTCAAAGCCGAGTCCAGTGCTTCGTATCGAACTGCACCGGGCCTGTGCAGAGGAGCGGGCACAGCATTTGTCACAGACTGTGCAGTAATGGAGAATGAACAGAGACAGCCGCAGAGGAGAAGAGAGGTCACAGAAGAGGGTACAGCTCCTGGGAGAGGAGGGTGAGGGAGGGTTATGTCTGAATTAGGGTCTACTGTCTCCTATACCGTCCCCATTATGGTCCTATAAGGAGCCGACACAACTCAACTTGTACTTTGCCATACAGTGAGACCATGCTGGGGGTGTTCTACATGTATCTCTATTAGTGGGATCATCAGTTGCCATGGTGACACTATGCACACATTAGCAAACACTATCCACTAGATAAATAAATACAAAATGGATTCAAACAGCACATTTTAATTCCCAATAGTGTGTTTTAATTGAAATCATTTGGATAATTTCAGCCCTGGAATTGACCGTCTCTACTGGACTAAAACGAGGGCGGCTCCAGACATTTTTGCCTGGAGGGGCTTTGGGGTGCCAAGTTCTTCACTGAGGGTGCTCACTTAACATTAATTTAGAGCCTTTTATGGTTGCGCGCACCTCCCACCCTCACCAAGTTTGTTTTGCTGAAACCCAGTAGTAGTAGTCTCATTTTGAACATTTTGTGGTTGCCATTTGAACATTTTTAGTCTGGTTTTTAGACTAAATGCCCTAGGAAAATGAGGCAATAATCTTTGGAGGGCTATGGAGGAATATTGGCTATTCTAGGGGGGGCTAGTCCTTTAGCAATTTGACTAATAATAAAGGTTTACTCAAACATGTGTGAATGAAACTGAACAAAACTCCAGGTCTGTTTTTGAGGAAGTAACATTATAGCATGGCTTAAAGCTCACAAGAGTCAATTTTGCGTAACGTAGGACCTTTAAATATAGCCAGATTACAATATTATGACGCCATGAATGAACACAGCCTCGCCTATCCTTATGTGAACCTGTGTTCTGCAGCGCGTGTGCCAAACGGCCTGTATTTATGACGGCATTTATACTGAAATCATTAGTGGCATTTTTCAAAGCGGTGACTGAGAGACAGATGAAAAATGGGGCTTTGTGAGCAGCTCAGAGCCTGTCCGCCTTCTGATAATCAAGTCCTTAAAAATCTATTATTATGTATGGGGCTATAAAGAACAAGGCTGCTACCAGGGCCCATTACAGTTGGCATGTTCATTTTTCAATAAATCCTGGGTCAGCCCGAACATACTGGGACTCTCTTCATTCATCTCGTCTTCAAAGTTCGACTCGCAGCCAACGCTAAAAAAAAAAGAAAAAAATTACTTCCCCGACTTGGAGCAGTCTTTCTCTGAGCTGAAAATATCAAAAATAGAGAGACGTGACCTCAAATGACAAAAGAGGGTATGGGAATGAATTTATCAAGCAACAAAAATAAAAAAATAAGCGCATAAATAGACGTTTTATGTCTTTTAAACGGCCCATCGAACGCTATTTTCTGATCTATGTTATAATGTTTCCTCATCACAAACAGACCTGGAGTTGTGTTTTGTTTCATTCTCACATATTTAACACACAAACCTGCATATTGAACCTGAGTTTTATGTATATTTAAAAGCAGATCAGGTCAAAATGATTACTGTCCACAGCTAATTATTAAGCATTTTTATCATCCGTGAACCAGGAAGTAACGTTAGAACACTTTTGTCAGGCTCGTTGTTGTTAGCGGTGCGGTGATGTGGTCGCTGAGTCTGAGCTGACGGGAAATGTATTTGAGATAAACGCTCCACTGAACTCCGCCATGACCTGACTGCATGGGATACAGAGAGAGAGAGAAAGAGGGATATCAAAGGTTAAAGAGGAGGGGTGAGAGAGAGAGAGAGAGAGAGAGAGAGAGAGAGAGAAAGAGAGAGAGAGAGAGAGAGGGTATGAAAGGTTAAAGAGATGGGGTGAGAGAGAGAGAGAGAGAGAGAGAGAGAGAGAGAAAGAGGGTATGAAAGGTTAAAGAGATGGGGTGAAAGGGAAGAGAGAGAGAGAGGGAGGGAGAGAGAGAGAGAAAGGGGGGGATATGAAAGGTTAAAGAGGAGGGGTGAAAGGGAAGAGAGAGAGGGAGGGAAAGAGAGACAGAGAGAGAGAGAGGGAGGGAGGGAAAAAGAGAGAGAGAGAAAGAGAGGGATCTTAAAGAGGCATAAAGAGAAAAAGATCAAGAGAGAGTGATTTCAAAAGTTAAACAGAAAGGGTAAAAGGGGAGAGAGAGAGAGAGGGAGAGAGGGATATCAAAGGTTAAAGAGGAGGGGTGAGGAGGGGAGAGGGAGAGAGAGAGAGAGAGAGAAAGAGAGGGATGTTAAAGAGGCATTTAGAGAAGGGGGAAAGAGAAAAAGATCAGGAGAGAGTGATCAAAAGTTAAACAGAAAGGGTAAAAGGGAAGAGAGAGAGAGAAAGAGAGCGTGAGGGGGGGTTGTTAAAGTAGCATATAGCGAGGGGAGAAAGAGAGAAAGAGAAGAAGAGAATGAAAGGGACTGAGAAAGAGGGAAAGATTGAGAATAGGAAGAGAGAGTAAGAAAAACAGAACAGAGAGCAAATAAAAGGGAGGGAGAAATAGAGAAAGATAGAGAAAAAATGAACAATGGAGGAAGAGATAGGAATGGGAAGAGAAGGATAGAGAGAGAAAGTGACAGAGAGAGGGGTGGAGAGAGAGGGGGAAGATGAAAGTGACAAAGAGACAGGGATAAAGAGAGATAAGAGAGAAAGAGAGAGTCAGTGAGAGAGGGAGAGAATGAGAGAAGGATAGACAAACAAAAAAAGAGTGTGTGAGACATAAACACACAGAGCGAGCGAGAAAGAGAGAAAGAGAGATGGTTATTGGTGTAAAATCCTCCATGCTTGTCATTCTTATTTGTGGTGATGGTGCGACTCGTCTGCATTAAGGAGCTCAGCGATATCTGTCAGAGCAGAGACAGGACCCTATCACTGTGAGTATAACTGCCAAGTACAGAGGAGATTATGGAGAGAGAGAAGAGAGGGAGGGAAAGAGAAGAGAGAGAGAGAAAGAGAAGAGAGACAGAGAGAGAGAGAGAGAGGGAGCAGACAAACAGAAAGGGCATCTATATACAGGGACATTTACGGTGGTGGGAATAGGCAAACGGAGACAAAGTTCGCTATTTCGAAATAAGAGCTACTAGAAACTTTATTCGTCACACAAGATGGAAATTCCGGTGTTGCAGTTCGAGAACAAAAGGTGAACAAAAATAAATACAATAAAAATAAACACTATAGCCTGAGTTTGGTTACGTTTTGATGAAAAAACAGCTAAGAAAACATTGCCCATTACTAACAATCACAGATGTATAAAGAAGTGGACTAAGGGAGCGTGGCATCACCCATAGCGTTCGGCTCCAGTCAAACGAAGCTCATCGAGGCTAGCAGTTATAGGAGTGAATATGGAGCAGAGTTCCGTATTATCAAGTATCATAGCAACCAAAGAGCCATTCTGGAGCAAGGCCTTTGAAGGTAACGCCCAGTCCTGCCCGCACCAGTGGTTTAGCAGGGAGTGGGTGCTTAGAAACGCTGTCAATCAAACGTGTTGCTAACCTCGTTGAAAGAAGGCGCCTCATTGGTCTGTTATTAATGTTCATATCTTGATTTAAGGATGAAATAGCAAACATAAAAACACCAGGATCATGTAGCGTGGATTAAAATGAACATTTTAAGACCAAAATTATGAGCCTGACAGCAACAGTTACAGAGAGAGGAGTGACGGTTTTTCAATAGAAAGTGATTAGAGCCAGAGTGGATGGAGCCGGAAGCGTGTTCATGCTAACTTCCTATTTAAAAAGCAGCAGCTAGCGGGTTAGATATCCATTTATATACAGTCTATGGTTTAACTTAAACCTTGAAAATTTCTACAATGTAAATGTATGTTGTATTTTAAAGTGTCAAATATTCTGACGTAACACAAATATTTTTAGACCAAATAAATTCACATCCAACTCAATGGCTTTGATTTATATAAATGTATACAATTCTAATGACAAGCTCTGCGTTCCTTTGTGTCATTGACAGATAATTAAAATGCTAATATTGTGGTTTACGGAGAAATCCTTATAATCCTGCGTGCATCCAAACATATAGAGACATTTTAGATTGAATTCACACTTGAGAATTAATTTATGCAAATGATTTTGGCGCATTCATCAAACACCTGTACATTATGCAGCGCTACACAGACGCAGGGCTTGTGCAAATAAAGTGTTAATAATGAAAATGTGAGGTGTAATGTAACTCAATGCATGTGTGAGCTGGGTGTTAAGACTCAAGAGGGATCACATTAAAAGCACGACTTCCTTCAATAATTCACTGTAATGAGTTTATATGCACGTTTCAAAACTAACAGCGGTCACCGTAATGCTAACCACAACTATTTCAATTCTATTTATTCTCGTGAAGCTCAAAATCACTACAGTAGTTGGCTCTTGGGGCTTAGCAAGATCCAGATTTAACAAACAGAAAAATCAAAAGGTGAAACAGACGTTGGGCAATAACAGACAAACCAACATTCATAGAAAACAAAACGCGGGGATGTAACGATATCAACATTTCTTGGTATTTCTCTCTATTTTGTGGAGGCTAGCAAAACTGTGAATACGCAACTTTTTCCTCTTCAAATGCTTTTTTTTTTTTTTTTTTTTTTTTTAGCTATTGCTGCGCTTTAACTATTCATTTAAGCAAAGCGACTTGTAAATCGATATATTGTGATGGTCCATGATATTATTGTGAGACCTCTGACCATACGATATTGCAGTGAATTCAGTTGTTGTTGCATCCCTACCTTCTCGGCAAGGAAAACTTAAAAAAATAAAAATAAAATAAAACAGTGGGGAAGAAAGAGAAATCTGGAGGACAACCACAGGGAAGGAGAGATCCACCCCTATGGACGGCCAAGCTGCAGATGCCTAACCTAAAATCCGCCGTATCAGATCACTAGAAAAAGAAATAACCACATTACGGATTGGGACGGGGCACGGGTCATTGGATCGGAAAACAACAAGTGCAAACGCTGGATCAGGGAGGACATCGAAATCAGGAAACGAGTGTTTGTGTTTGGAAGATAATGGATTTTTTCTTTCTTACATTTGAAACTGTATTTAAAATGACAGAAAAACCTCTCCTTGCAGTCACAGGAGCAGAGTGCAGGACAGGGCCAGGGCAGCGCTGATGCTTTGAAATCTGTGACGTTAAATTAAATGTTGGGGCTGTGTGTTTAATGCAACAGTTTGTTTTATCTCATTCGTAAAAGACTCCCTCAGTGGTCAATGGGTTACATACGATCACTGAATACAATCTCTTTTCAGTTTTGACTATTTTCAGTAGTTTGCAGATTTTTTTTTTTGAAAATCAAATCAAAGATCTAATTTTTTGAGAGAAAATAAAAAGGAAAACAATTTCATTTTCAGGCAATATCGCCCAGCTCTACTTCCTGGTTCTTGGCTGATAAAAATATACTAGACAGATACAGATGCAGATACACAGACGTCTCATTCTGACCCTAGAAGAGCTGTATGGGGCAAAACGAATTTTACTTCACATGAAAAATATGTAAACCATCCAGGACTAAACCTAGGACTTAACCAGGATTAAACTAGGACTAAATCAGGATTTAACTAGGACTAAATCAAGACTAATCCAGGACTAAATCAGGACTAATCCAGGACTAAACCAGGATTAAACCAAGACTAAACCAGGATTAAACCAGGGCTAAACCAGGACTAAGATATGACTAAATCAGGACTAATCCAGTACTAAACCAGTACTAAACCAGGACTAAACTAGGTCTAATCCAGGACTGAACCAGGACTAAACCGGGACTAAGATAGAAGTAAACTAGAACTAAACCTGGACTAAACCAGGACTAATACAGGATTAAACCATGACTAAACCAGGACTAAACCATGACTAAACCAGGACTAAACCAGGACTAAAGCAGGACTTTAAAAACATTATTTGACTAAAGGACCAGGCACTATGTCATTACCTTCCTAAGACCAAAACTCAAGGCAGTTCACACATGAGCCTTTATTCTACTGTTACACTGTACATATATGACCCAAGGTACAGTTCATTCTAAAGGTGTAATTAATGCAATGATAATGAGAGGGCTTCCACACACATACACGCACACACACACACACTCCAACCATCATCCGTCACTATTACAGCACAAACACACACAGCAGCATCACTAATACATGATTTATGGGTTAGATCAGCGCACACACTCATCCATGTCCTGCTATCTCTGAGGGAACACAGATCTAACTGTTGCTCTGTCTCTTGTATATAGCTGTGATTTTATATTTTATTACTTTTTTGTGTACATATACGTTTATTTTTATAATTATGTCTCATTTGACACGTCTCTTGCTCTTTTTTACTACACCATCTATTTTTGTTACTCTCTGTTATTATATTCTATTGTGATGACTGAGCTACTGTATCCAAATAATTTCCCCTGTGGATCAATAAAGTTTGTCTAAGTCTAAGTCTAAGACGCATTTAGGCCCTAGTTTGTTAAATTTTGCCACGCTGATTTGAGTTTGTTTCCACCGCCATGTTTGTTTTGGTTTGTTTTGGTTTGTTTGGGCGTTTCGTCTGTTGTTTCTGTCAAACCACAATGCTGCCGTCTGATTGGTCCAGTCTCCAAGAAAAACAGATGGAAATTAGTTGTTAAAGTATGTAATTCTTTAACCAAAACAGGCCACAATAAAATACTGTTTTTGTTGTGTTTACTGCATTGCAAAAACTTAAAAACATGCGTCCTTAGTGTGAGCAGGCTTGCATCTCCACAAACCTGACACTTATTTGGCCTTTTAAGTATGGTTTAACTTGTATTTCAATGTAACCACGCAGTTGACTGTCCACCTTTAGAAAGTGACATATTATCACTTATTTATCATCATCACATATTCATAAATTCAAAATAAATAAATATATATATTTTTTCCTTTTACTTTAGTTTCTTGGAGAACTATTGCATAAAAGCATAACTGTTTAAAGTGCACCTATTCTGCAAAATGTCTTCTTTTCAGAGCTTTTGCCCATGTTATAGTTGTTTCTCCTCATCTTTTCTTCACTCAAAGTTGTATCTGAAGTGATTCGTGCATGTTTGAGAAATCTTTAATCACTTATTTTCAAGACGCCGTATTGCAAATCATCACCTGTTTTCACCCACTGCTCTGTTCTTACTTCGTTCTCCAGTTTTATTTTTTTAATCTGTGATACGCGTAGGATTCGGCAGCACTGCATAGTCATTTTAGTACAAATGTAAAATATGAGACTTGGCTTTGTTGTGATGACGTTTACAGCTCTTACAGTTTTCTAACGCAGACGTCAGCGGACTTGTTTCTTTTCTTAAGTCATTTCAGATCAATATTGCAACTAAAAATGTCCAAATTCTAACATAATAACTACATAAGCGCAATATGTCTTCATTAAAAGTAAATATCACAGCACCAGAACCCCCGTTTGAGAAACACTGCGTCCTTCTACCCACACACACACACACACAAAAAAACAAGAACAAAAAAAGCACATTTTCATCTTTCTATCTCAAAAAGCATTAAAATGTAATCACCACAAAAGCTTTAACATGTAACATCTGCAGCTCAAATCACACTTTGCCTAATTACTCTTTGCCTGTTCAATGAACCCTGATTATACTGGCCATACAACGCTCCAATTCATCCACCAAAACCAAAATTATTCACACCCCATCTGCAAACCCACTGCTGTTTTCCTAAAAATCAATCATTTCGTTATGCCGCCTGTCAAAAAACACAAACATTTCTCTCCAAAATTCTGATTCTGAATTTGAATCGTGCATCTCATCTCCTGCTGTCATCAGGGGAGTTTACAAGAGCGCACCAGTGACAAGATTAAGCTAAAATAAAAAGGGAAGCTGACTTGTAAAAGTCTGGAAACAGCACAAACACAAAAAGGTCCAAGTGACTGTAAAACGTGCGGTGTTTTTTTTTTTTTTTTTTTTTTCGTTTTTGGCTTTTCGTTTTTGGCCCGAAGGCAGCCACCTGAGATTTGCTTGAATTTTAAATGGATGCTTTCTGACACAGTGAGAGCAGATGGGAGAAGAGTGAAAGAGCACGCAGCCAGACGGAAGGAGACACAAGGAGGGGAACCATAGAAGACAGTGTATTAAAAAGAAAGAAAGATATTAAAGGTGCACTTGGAACTTTTCTGCTCGTCTCCATGGAAATGTTATTGCTTTGTTAGACTGTCAAATGTATCAAAAATCAGATACTAATCGATACTAAGAGCCTGGACCACTATGGAAACTTTCTGGACCACTGAGGGATTATTTTCATTATGAGGGTGGTCACCGCTCCATAGATCTGACCTGTAACTTGGCCTGCTGATGTGACCTGCTTCTGTCCATGTTAAATGTCATACTGTGGAACATTCCAGCCAAAGCAATGATGTTTATCTGTATGTTGTTGTCTAACTGATAATGTTTTACCATAAGAAAACTGAATACATTTAACTAGTGACATCATGCTGGGGGTGTTCTGTATGGATGTATGTATGCATATGATGAAATGTTTATCAGTTACCATGGTGACACAATGCACTCTCAAAGAAAAAAAACAAAAAACTTGTTTAACAGCACAAATCAGCTCACCTAAGTCACTTCTTTCTGGTCAGATTGTGTAAAAAATAAAGCCTAAATTAAAGTCTAACAAAGCCTCAGACGGAGCAGTGCCTACAGTTAGCGTCACACCCCCAGGGAAAGCTGATGTTGAATGTTCATGTTGCTGCAAAGTATCAGTTGTCCAGCATTACATTTAAGCTGCTTGTTGACACACTGGTTGCTATAGAAACATTCAAATACTCACGAACCAGCAGAAAAGTTCCACAGTGGCCCTTTAAAATGCAATAGCAGATTGAAGAGATGAATGACACAGTGTTGTTATGGTGAAATTTACCTTGACAACAGATCAGAATTTGGTTTAAATCGACATTTAGTTCGCTCATCTGCTGCCCTCCACCTGTTTTATGCAAGTTAGAAGACCCCCCCATCTCTCTTTCTCTCTCTCTCTCCTTCTCTTTTTCTCTATCTCTGTTCCCTCGCTCCATATCTCACTCTCTTACCCTGCTCCTCTCCTCTTCGCTGCTCTATCTCTACTATTTCTTATCTCCTCTCCTCCCTCTCGCTCCTTGCCCAACTCTCTTTCTTTCATTCACATCTCTCCTCTTTTTAATGCCATCTTTTCACCCTCTCCATTTCTCTCTCTCCCTCAGCTTTGATTTTCTCACATCTTTCTCTGTCTGTCTCTTTCATTACTCTATCACTCCTCTTTTTCTACCTACTCTCTTTCTCTCCTTTCTCCCAGTCCTATAAAAGACTTCTACGGGGTATTAACTTCTAACACATCACATATTTAGATCACCATGTTACCTTTTATAGTTTTGAAAATGTTATATTCGCCAAAAACAACAACAAATTTAGCATGTACTAGCTCTCTGTGCTAAGTCACTCCCCCTTCAGAGCGCTATCACAACACAATCAGCATCAGCATCCCGCTAATGAAACTCCTGCACATCACATCAGGTTTGTCAAGTTGCTGTGCACAGTTTTGTATCGTGTTTTTGTGTATTTATGGAGAATTGTCGCGTGGGAGCGTGGATGAGCTTGTGGGCGGAGCCTTGTACAGAATCTTACAGCTAGCAGTAAGCAGAGTTTGAATAGGGCCTGGGAGAGATCGCTAAATTACTCAAACATGCATGCATCTTCAGGCATGAGGGAACATTAGAACGTGGTAGAAAGATAAAAATAAATACAAATAAAAACACCTGCAGACTATCCTCTAAGTAAATTTAGAAAATTTAGAAAAACATGTGTCCTCACTGTCCTTACTTTGCAGATGTTTTTCCAATGTGTTTTTTAACTACAAATGGGAAACAAACTAATCTAAAATCTTAGGTCTGCTGGTATCCATGGAAATTTTGTTCCTTTGGCTATAATATTCCACAGTATGGCATAAAACAGGTCTATCTCCATGGACAATGTTCTAAAATAAGGTTTTGACTTTCTGAAGTACCACATCCAGAAAGTTACATACTGTACCGTTAACAACAAAAACAATTCTAGTTTCTTTCAACGCGCAAAAAATTGAGTTTAAAATCTTCAACTAACAGTTTTTGCTAGCTCTTCAATACGTATGATCACTGATTGGCTTCTCTTTTATTGGAAAAATCATTTGTTTACAACTCTGTGACTCAGTGCTTAAACAATGCCGCCCCTATATAAGCCCGAGTACAGACTTTTACGGAGTGCAGATTAAGTGTATGGCAGTAAAACACAGCAGTAAAAACGAGGAGGGGCCGTCCAACAGAAAAGGGGCTATTGATTGTGACAACATCTTCACACCGGCCGAGGGAAGCGCCTGGGGAGAGTGCAGTCCTGAGTTATGACACAGGCCAGAGCTTAATGGACTTTATGGGGCAGTAACAAGGGCACGGCTAAAATAGAGAAACAATAGACAGGTAATGTGGACTTGGAAGGGACTAATGCATTTTAACAGGGGAAAAATTACACCTGGATGCACGCCCAGACTGTGTAATTATAAGACCATGTTTCATTTTATACAACTATATCATTTGTAATAATTAAGTTCACATAAAACATAGAGAGCAGTGTTTTGGTATGAATAAGGTGAGGCTTTTTTAACACTGTCCCTTGATACACTACCTCATTAAGATAAAAGGAGTAGAAGTCATTCGTAACACAACTGGGAATTTCAGTGTTCCAACTGGAAACCACAAAATCTGTAGCAGCATTATACTTAATTGTAATTTTAATCACAATGTTATGCAGTTTTATAGTGGGAAACATGGTACATAATGAGGTACAGGTATAAAGTATCAAGTAAAAGGAGCTGTTAACTTGGAAACTACTGCTTCATGACATCACGAGGTGGAACAGAGCATCTTGAGCTTTGGAGATGCAGACAGACTAATAATAAAGGATTATTTAAACATGTGTGAATGAAACAAAACACAACTCCAGGTCTGTTTTTGAGGATTATAACATGGCTAAAAGCTCACAAGAGACAATTTTGCATAATATAGGACCTTTAAATAATGAATATGAAAATGAAATAGGCCAAAATATTAATATAAGGGGCCTAGCTGTTTGATTATGCTGCACTACCACATTACTTTTATTTTTATTTACTTAAATTTGTGTGTGTGTATGTTCGTTTTAGGTCATGTTTTATGTTTTTGTGTCTTGTTTTCATGTTTATTATTGCATGTTGTTTAATGTTAGATTCTATTGATTTAAAAAATGAATATGTGTGTATAATAGAACTATATTTGCTTCAGGATAAAACAGAAACTCTTTTTCATAGTTACTGCAGTGAGGATGAGTGATTCAAAGTCTATTATACAGTATCTAACACTTGCATGCCTTTATTTTATCCTAGTTTATATTTCACTATTATTGTCCATTGATTTATGCTGCCCCGTACTGCTGAAGCAAGTTCATAGTTTGTGAATTTTGTTCACTGACAATGGCAATAAAAAGGATTCTGATATAATAAATAAAAGACACGGCGCGCATCCGCAATCAACTAAAATTTTACAACGCCATCAAACAAATTCTTTCCTATTGCAAACTCTGACTCAGAATTAAAGAGCGAGTATTACACTTCTATGGGGAATTCACTGCTAACACACAACATGCTTAAATCATCATGTTGCATTTTATTGTTTTGAAAATGCTATTCGCCAAAAACAACGCACTGACATATCTCCGCACTAAGTCGCTCCCCCTTCAGAGCACAATGTGAGATTACTCAGACGTGCATGGGTGAAATATGAAACGTCTTCAGGCATGTTTTTGATGAGGGAACAACATTATAACACGGTAGAATGTTGCATAATACCCTCTCCTTATATTTTAGCCAATTACATGTCTTGGCAAATGTAATAAAAAATATAAGTATCTCATCTATATTTCAGTCTGGTGTCAGTCAAGTATAGTGTATAGTGTCTGCTGTTGTTTTTGTGATTTTTTTGTCATCTTTCTTGTCTTCTGCATCACTAATTCAATGAACAAATAGATTAAAATTAAAATAATAAGGATTAAAAATGAAACCTTTGCCAAAAAACACAAGGCAACATCTCATACAGATCTTAAAGACAGCTGAATATCTACGCCAACTCAAAAGTGAAATACCAAACGCTCACCAGGAAACAGGCACCAAAGGATCTCACACAAATTTGATCTGAACTAAAGCACTTTCGGTGAGGTGTCTCCATATTTCCTGGAGTACGGTGCGTATTACTGGTATCGTCATGAAGCTAAAAGGAAACCCAACACTGACCTCCATCACACAGATCTGGTCATCGATCGAAGCAGGTGTTTATGGGAGAAGGTAAAATGTGACTTTGACTGAACGGGAACGAGGGAGACAATGTTAAACAGCCTTAAAGGTGCACTGTGTAACTTTTCTGGTGGAGGGTCCGTCAAAAGCTTTTCTTCATGGAGATGTTATGGCTTTAGAATTAAACCTTTCTATCTTCATGGAGACCAAACCAGGCCAAGTTACAGGTCAGATCTGTGGAGAGGCGACCCCACTCACACTCAGAATGCCTGTTTTTCTAGGTATTTTTGAGTTAGAAAACCACCTGTAATTGAATAAATGTAAAGTAGAGCTGTTTAATGTCACACTGTGGAATATTCCAGGCAGAGCAATGACATATTCAAAGAAACAAGCAGGTGACAGACTACCAACCAAAAAGTTACATAGTGTGTCTTTAAGCATGTTATAATGACACCAGAGCAGATCTTAATGCGCTACTTTCACTTTCGTCTAATATGTTGTTTAGATTACGCTACCTGGAAAGTTGTTCCTTATAAAACGCTTTGAGTGTCTTATAAAATGTGACCTTGCTACTTATCATCAAAAGTAAGTTACATTTATTAAAGTAAGATTTGTCGACACCAAAGCCAATTCAACAATTCACGCAGTTAGTATTTTTTTTTTTTAATCTCCTATTAAGAGGTAACTAAAGCCTTTTGTTGCTACTAAGAGTTCACGCTTCACTGTGATTGGTTAATTCCTGTATTACCACATGACATCACAAGGTGGAACAGAGTATTTTCCGTTTGAGAGAAGAACTCAGTTTAAATACGCAGGGTTTGTGTGTTAAATGTGTGAATGAAACAAAACACAACTCCAAGTGTGTTTTTAATGAGGAAACAACATTACAACACAGATCAGAAAATGGAGAATATCGGCCCTTTAACAAACCTGACAAGATAAGATAAGATAAGATAAGATATGCCTTTATTAGTCCCACAGTGGGGAAATTCCAGTGTTGCAACGCACAGTTCAAGAACAGCAGGAAAATGGAACATGCAATAAAACAAGATAATAGATAATAGCTAAAAAGAGAATAATTTAGAAATAGACTTAAAGATAGACTCTAATTTTGTTTTGGTGGAGCAAAAATATAAAATACAAAATATAAAATACCAAAAAATACTATTATGTACAATAAAAGTAACAGTGCAGCATATGAACAGAGTAAATCTCAGTAAAGTGACTTCAGTATATTATAGACATAGACACTTTACTCATACAAGTTAAACATTGTGTCTATTTTTGTATTATGCTCTTCAGTAACAAAATAAATAAATAAAGGGATAGTGAAAGCCACAGCAGAGATTTTATTTTTTTTATTTTTTAGTTCACATCCACTTCAACCTGCTGAAGGTCTGACCCTCTATTGATCGCTCCTCTGAGGGCTTTTATCCTTTTATTTCTTTCACTGAAACTCGGACGCTTGTTTTTGCAAAATAACAATATTGTGCAGCTCAAACTCAAGTGTTTCAACATTTACCAAGAAACAAAAACAATCTTTATATCTTTATAACGTTCTCTAGAGATTACATAGAGCTTTATGGTACAACACTGAATCCACCTTATTAGCCTCAACTTATCTTATTATTGCCTTTTACTTTTCTTTTTTACTCCTTAGCTTTAAAGGAATTGTACAGTTAAATTTTTAGCACAGACTAGGCTCTATTCACGCTTACAGGAAGACGTTTGGAAACATGCAGACTTCAGGTGTAGTTCCCGACACTGGGCATGTGATAAAAACACGAATTCAGCAGCAGCGTCTTCACAACCTGCCAAAGCTTTCCACGGGGGACATGACTCTAATCTTCATTTTCACTTACAGGCAGCTGGTTGTAACTGTTGATCTGCCGAAAATAACGGCACGCTACAGTGACATCTTTTTTTTTGTTTGTTTGTTTTTAATTAAGTAAGACAAATTATAATACACAAGTGAATAGGCAATTTATAAAAGGACAAAAAGAAAGAATACAGTGACATCTATATGAAGAAAACCAGGCCATTTTCTCAGTTTTCCCAGATTTTGTCAGAGTTCCTATCACCAACAGAACCCAAAGAAAATCGTCGTCCACATGTTTCCAAACATCTTCCGGTTTTGTGACGTAAGCCTGAATAAAGCCCATTAGAAACATAACTGAATCTGTGTTGCCACTGCCTAAACCTGCAGACGGAGGACACATACAGGTTTTTCTCATTCTCAGTATGTGGACAGGCCATGTTCACAACCTCCAGGGATCACTGAGCTGCAGAGGCTGCACTAGCACTGCGTCATGATGGGCTGCAGGTGCTGGGGTTTAGGTAGTGACCATTCAGATTTGAAAGAAAGAGGTATTTTAGGTTCAAACCAACTGGATTTCAGCATTGAAACACAAATAAATAATCGACTCGAGAACTGAAACACCAAAGTATAACATTAATGATCTGGTCCAGTGTTTTTGTAATTAAAGGTACAATGTGTAACTTTCTGGAGGTGTGGCACATCTCCTGTAGGATTCCATGGAAATAGAAAGTTAAAACCATACTGCGGAACATTCTCCTTGGAGATAGAAAGGGTTTATGCCATACTGTGAGACTGTAAGATTATAACCAAAGGAACAACATTTCCATGGAAACAAGAAGCAGGAGGCCCAGTTTTTCAGTGCAATAGCAACAACCAATATGAAAAAAGAGAAAACATGCTGTTTTTTGGGGGGGCTAAAAGTTCCATCGTGTGGCTTTAACAATAAACATTATAACTGTTATTTGATTTGAACATGTTTACCTCATATCTGGACACGTTTAGGTCAAGTCTATGGAATTAAATCAAAATCTCACATAGTCCGTTAAACAAAACTCTAATGCGTCACGTTAAAACAGATTCTCCCTCACGTTTGCCCAGTTGTACCACATGTGAACCAGCGTTTAGCTCCTTTTACACAGTCACACATCCTGACATCTTGAAGCATAATTATCCACAGTTTCAAAGCGCCTCCGAGTAGGACAAGAGCTCTGACCTTAAACATTCTTGGATCAGCACTCGACTTGTTCTGCTGTCACACGCACACATATAGACACCACAATTAGCCCGTATGCTCGCTGCAGGTAGACGAGCTGCTCCGCGTGTATCTGAGCGCTGGTTTAATTACAGGAGATGTGTAGAAATGAAATGAGCAGTTGCCGTGCGCAGTGGTCCATAAATTGACCTATAATGGCAGCAGAGTAACACAGACAAGCTTTGATGTATCTAAAATGGTAAATGAGAAACGCACACTGTATAAAGCCTGGTTATATATGGTAGTATAACTTGTAAACAACGTGAAAAATATACGTGTTTATTTTATTTCTACTCGGCTAGCCTGCTGATGGTTTGCAGTGACATCATGCTGGAGGTGTTCTGCATGTATGTCTATGGTGGGAAAACACTGACAAATAAGTTTAAAGATCGCCTGAAAACTGAAAACGAGCGTTCATGTTCCAGGTTTAAGAGTTTTTTGAGAGTTTCAACAAAAAGGTGAGAGCCTACAGTTACACATCAGCCACAGACCAAATGAAAACCACTGGACTATTTAGATTTACTGTTTGGATATTTCATGGCAAAGTACAACGTAATGACATCCACGCCCCGGAATCTGAAAAACACCAGTATCCACCTTATTCCCGAAGTTGCCATGGGCGCTGCAATCATGAATCGGGTTGAATTATTTTGTATGGGGCTGTCGATCTTGACAGCAAATAAGTTCAATATGGACGATAAAGCCGTTTTAAAGCCTCCAGAGAATCAGTGCAGTGTGACTTGTTCAACATTGAACATTTTACACAACTGAACCTGCTTTATGTCATATTTAAGATGCAAAACGTTTCCCAAACTCTCCTTTGACATGAATGCGATTCCTGTTTAACGGGAAGTGCCACCACAAACAAGCACGGTTTAGGAGCATTTAGAAACAAAAGTGATCAAGGCGGAATAAGGCGGATACAGTACCTTTCACTCTGCATGGTGATACAAAAAGAGCAAAAGAAACATAACAAAAACTGTTGTACTCCAATTTACCAATTAAAATGCAGGTGTAAACATATCACAAATATGAATACTTGCCTTTTTTGTCAGAAGAATAGTTCCAGGGAAGTAAGAAAGTGTCCAAACCTACATGACATTTCCTACTTCACCTCAAATTTGATCAGAGATGTCAATGATAAGGGAGAGCCTGTTTAAACTAAAATATACCAATGTAATGTAATCTTCACCCATATGGTCAGGTCTCATTCTTCCATCCAAAAGCGTTTTAGTAGCTTTGTCAGTATATTTGTCAACATGCCGGGCCAGCAAACTCTCAAACTGGTGAGATATCCATAGTTTTCAGAGAAGGAGGAACAATTTGGACCATTCACATAACAATTCACAATTTAAACCAAAATATATAACTAACAAATCTGCAAAAGTACGGAAAAAAGTCTTTAAAAAAAAAAGAAATTTAGTGACTGAAACCAATGAATGGGAATCACATTCTTTGAGCAAGGACTCGTTTTCAAAATGTCTAGAATTAACATCTGTGACTTAACATAAATTACCAATATCTAAATGATAAATGCTCTAACCATGAATTATTCTCTGCCATATGGGTGCCCAGCTTGTCGTTTCCGTGAGATCTTTTGGTTGTTATTCAAGATTCTGAAACCAAAACATAATTTCTACATTTGAGATTTAAGCAGGGGCCCTCCATCTGCACCCATTCACTCATAAATGCTGCTTTTTGTTCAAATTGCCAAAGGGCCGGAGGGGGCTGTCACTCACTCCATCTCCACGCAGTGTCAAGTAAAGCCGGGTTTAAGTTTCACATATGGATTTAACATTTTCGCAAGTATAACATCTACAGTACACCTATGGCAAATGGTCACGTTTTTATACAGCGCTTTTCCACCTTCAAGGAACCACTCACCCATTCACTCACCCATTCATTCACCAGTGTACGCAGACACTGGGGGCGAGGTAGGTTAAGTGTCTTGCCCAAGGACACAACGACAGGATTCATCTGGGAGCTGGAATCGCCCATACACCATCAATGAAATCAGTCACTCATTATAACAAACAGAAAATGCACAGGTGTGACTGGATTTTACTTTAAAGCTACACTGAGCACAACTTTTTGGTTTGGGGTCCGTCAGCTGCTTGTTTCTATGGATACGTCATCGCTCTGCCTGGAATGTTCCACAGTATGACATTAAACAGCTCTATCTTACATTTATTCACTTATAGGTGGTTTTATAGCTCAAAAATACCTAGAAAAAACTGTGAGTCACTGTGAGCGGGGTTGCCTCTCCACAGATCTGACCTGTAACTTGGTCTGGTTTGGTTTCCATGAAGATAGAAAGGTTTAATGCCATTTTGTGAAACATTTCAGACAAAACAATAACATTTCCATGGAGACAAGCAGGTAGGGGACCCTCCACTAGAAAAGTTACACAATGCCTCTTTAAAGATCAAATATTATGTATTATTTGTATTTTAAAAGAGAATTCTGTCAACTGGACGATTTTTGTTAGTGAATACGTTTTGCTTCTCGTCAACAAGGCTTCTTCAGTTCTGACATGTTTTAGAATTTAAAGTAAAAACTGACGCACATGAGCAAACACTGCCAGAAAAGTTTTAATATAGTCTGAACTTCTGATAAACTCAAGAAAAAATACAAAATGGATATAACAGCACATTGTCAGGAGCCTGTGATCAATACGAGCGTTCATGGTCCTGTTTAAGAGTTTGATTTTTCAACATAAAAGGTGAGAGTGACTAACTGAAAAACTAATGCGAGCTCGTGACTGTAATGTTATTCGAGAGGGACTTGTTTAACAGCACAAATCAGCTTATCTGTTGTAGCTCCAGCTAAGTCAGTTATTTATGGTCAGATTGTGTTAAAACAAAGCTCAGATTAAAGTCTAACTTGAGGCACAAACCCTCAGACAAAGCAGTGCCTTTAGTTAGGGTATAAACCTTTGGCAATAACAACAACAACAACAAAAAAACACTATCACGCAAATGACTAGTCATATAAATCTTCAAAGGTTCAATACATTGCTTAGGCAGTGTTTATGAGGACATTTTGGGTGAAAATGTTCTGTTTTGTTTAAGTAAAGTCTGATCTTTGCTCCTAAAGTTATAAAACAGAAACAGCAGTTAATTATTGTGCCA
This sequence comes from Taenioides sp. WSHXM2023, assembly GCA_029959045.1. NCBI lineage: Eukaryota > Metazoa > Chordata > Actinopteri > Gobiiformes > Gobiidae > Taenioides > Taenioides sp. WSHXM2023. The sequence continues at coordinate 24,750,845 of CM057097.1, read as the reverse complement.
AATGTGTGGGACTGGGATAAAACTTGATTAAGTTTTAATTAAAAGTGGCAAAGTATATGTGTAATTAGTTGGATGTTTAAATACGGCTTATGTCTTCGTCTATATCTAAAATGATGTTAAATTACTTCATCATCTCCTTTGCCTCTTAAAGGTGCACTGTGTAACTTTTCTGGTGCAGGGTCCACTACCTACTTGTCTCCATGGCGATGTAAATACTTTGTCTAGAATTTCTCACAGTATGAAATTTATAACCATGAACACCCCGGCATATCAAGTTACAGTCAGATCTGTGGAGAGGGGAGAATGTGCACGGTAAGAAAGCTTTATTTTTAGAAATTCAATAAATGTGATCAAGAATAGTCTAAAGGGCCTATATTACATTATTTTCTCATCTAAACCTCACAAACCTAAACTAGAATAATTTTGGTTATTTTAACCCGGGAATTGCCAGTCTCTACTAAAAAGATAGGTACTTCATGACATCACAAGGTGGAACAGAGCATTCAGAGCATTGGAGATGTAGCCCGTCAAATAATAAAGAATTACCGTAATTTCCGGACTATTGAGCGCACCTGAATATAAGCCGCATCAACTAAATTCTCAAATTATTTTATTTTTGTACATATATAGGCCCCACCTGTCTGTCTGACGGGGATAGGTGTATCAATCAGGTATGAATGAATGTTTGGCTACTGAAGTTTGAGATGTTTCTTCTCGGCACTCAAAGACGTGTAAATGAAACTAAACACAACTCCAGGTATGTTTTTGAGGACGTAACATTATAACATGTTCATAGCAAAAGGAGAAATTTAATTTGTCAACTGGAGTTTATTTGGTCGAATACGTTTCGCAGCTCATCCAAGCTGCTTCCTCAGTTCTGAAGCTTGGATGAGCTGCGAAACGTATTCGACCAAATAAACTCTGTCCAGTTGACAAATTAAATTTCTCCTTTTGCTATGGATTCTTCCTGGACAACTGAGGGATTCTACACACATTATAACATGTCTTAAAGCTCACAAGAGTTAATTTTGCGTAATATCGGACGGTTAATGCTTTACTGTGGAACATCAGACACAGCAATACCAGCAAGTCCAACTCAATTAGTGACTAAGAAAATAGTCCTCCATTATTATTGCTGCAGCACTTGAGAACAGTGTATTGGACTCCATTCGATCACAATAGCGTGAGAGAAACAGATCACGCTGTCAGTCTGTCCATATAAAGCAGTGTTGGATGTAAATGAGGAGTGATCCATCTTTCCTCTTTCCTCTTTCCTCTCCCTCTCGTCTGTTCAGGCCTCTCCACACTGAGAGCTTCACTGTTCTAATGGGGGTTACTGATGAAGAGGGAGCGGTCACACTCGAGTAATTAATGCCATCATGTCCCACACCTAACTGTCTGTGGTGTCATCAAACCCACTCTCATCCGGACGATTGGACCCAGAGGAAAGCACGCACACACACACACGCACACACACACACGCACACGGAGCATGTAATGAGTCTACAATAAGATTTATTTGATTTAGTTATATAGTGGCATGATTGTGTTGCTGTGTAGGTCTTTGCTGTGCTGTGACTCACTACTACTACTACTACCATATTTATTTACATTGACTTTAAAGGTTATTTTATTTTATTTTATTTATCTGTGATAGGGTTTGACAGCGTTGCAGTGTGATGTGCAGTTGTCCATAGCAGGAGGACATTTATAGGGACGTCAGCTCTCGTTGGGCATCGCAGTTTTCTAATGCGGAAGTCAGCAGTTAGCAGACTTGTTCCTTTTATTAAGTCATTTTAGATAAATATTGTGATTTAAAATGTGCTAATTATAACATAATGATCCACGGGCGTTACTGATGAATTATAACTATATAGCAGACACAAGCACAATAGGACTTTTAAACTGAGACAACAAATTCTGTGGAAAATTAACTACAGTACGTTACACAGAAGCCCCCATGACGAGAAACACAGCAAGGCCAGTCATGTCGCCTGGATTAGTGATGTGGGGCAGTCCTCCTGTGGACCCACCACCCGCTGGAGGATCCACAGGGGGCTGGTGCAGGGAGATTTGGGTGGCAGTCGAAGGCAGAGGCCTCGACGACTGGATCTCCAGACACGGAAGTGTCTGGGGTGAAGGAAGTCTGGGAATCCCTGCTTGGACTGTTGCCCCTGCGACCCAGTCCTGGATAAGCGGAAGAAAATGGATGAATGGATGGATGGATGGATGGATGGATGGACATTACACACCTGAATAAATACAATGTTGAATCATCAAAGGCCTCCAATATCCAAAATGAATATTATTTGGTATGTTTAGGTGCTCAAAAGTCCTCAAAATGACAACCATAAAAGGAAATGTCATGTTATTGAAACCCGTGACGCCAGCTTACTTTGTTGTGCCCACGTTTTGTCGCTGTACAAAGCATACGCCCCTAAGGAAACGACAAAAAGGGTCTAAGCATCAAAACAATACACCAGCCAGTTATGCAAAGGTTAGAGACTTCCAAAGTCATTTTACGTAATGACAACAAATCTTCCTATGCCTCTCAGTGTGCAGTGAATTACACTGGTTTAACACTGGCTGAATTTTCTGTTTTGTAGCTGCTTCTAACTGTTCGAAACCCCAAAAATGCACATATTGCGAAGAGTTTTCCACAGAAATCTTTCCTATATTGCAGCATAAAGCATGTGACTTTGGCTCATTCTCGGCCTCCTGCCTGCCTCAGCGCTGGTGGAGCTTTCGGGGCCTCTCATAAAGTTGTTGAATGGGAGCCAGTGGGTGCAGACCTCCTCTCGTTTTCATCCATGCTCCAATCACTGCTCCATATATTACCCACAATCCTCTGGCACTGATCCCAATCCTGTAGGGCCCTTCACCAGCAGATGCCGAGGTATTAGCTTGTGAAAGTGTGTAAATGTGTAATGTATTTATCACACTGTGGGGACTAAAATCTCTATTGAACTTATTCTCCCACTTTTGATTCTAAATGCTATTAAACTACATATTTGATGTGGCGGCATTTCCAGTTAATTCACTTAAAGACAGAGGAGGTATTTTATTTCTATGGGGTATTAACTGCTCATGCTCAACACATGACATATTTAGATCACCAAGTTAGCTTTAATTGTTTTGAAAATGATATATTTGTCAAAAATAATGCGTATTGTAAGTTGTTACTCCCCCCTTCAGCGCTATCACAACACAATCAACGTGATTTTAGCGGCTTTAGATGTCATCCTGGGAGAGATCACTAAATTACTCAAACATGCATGGATGACATCTAAAGCCGCTAAAATCTGATATAAAGGAGCTTTATTTGTGTAAAATGTTAAAAGTTCATGTGCAAAAACAAGTCAACACTACACTGATTCTCTGGGAGGCTTTAAAACGGCTTTGTAGTCCTTATATAACTTATTTACTGTGAAGAAAAAGAATACAACCCGAATGGCCATGGCGACTTCTGGAATAAGTGGCATTCACACTCATTATGGAAGCTGCCTGAAGGTCGGGGTTTGGGTTAAAGGAAAGTAAGTAGTGACTGCAGTTAAGGTTAGTATCAGTCTACAGGAAATGAATGCAAGTCAATGCAATGTCCCCTGATAGCATGGAAACCCGACGTGTGTGTGTGTGTGTGTGTGTGTGTGCGTGTGAAACAGCGCGTGTGAGTGTATTTTTAGTGCTGTTCTGCTCGCCTGAATGCAGGGAGCTGATTGGATACAAGCTCTGGGTTGTAGATACTCATCAAGTGGGAGAGAAAAACTGGCTGCACGTGAAAAAACTGTAAAATTACAGTAAAAAATTAACAGCAGGGGTTGACCACGAAATTGTACAGTACAGGAAATGACTACTCGCTCTGTATGCTGCTGTAGTGCTTTTATGTTGGTTAAAACTCTCAAGTTGAGGGAGATTTTTGTTGCGAAACAGCGATTTGATGCAATTAAGCATTTAGTGTTATGGCCTTAATCACCAGGCTTAATTGTACATCACTATCAGGGATCAGGGACAACTCACAAAAGACATTAACCTTATAAAATAATAATAGTAATAATAATAATAATAATTTGCCAAGATGAATACAAATGCTAGTTTCCACCTGCAGTCCCTGACAGGGTGATGTCACAATTACAACAGATCGGTAAAAACAGAAGCAGCGTTCGAGCCTCATATGCAGAAAATAAAGGATTACTCAAACATGCACGAATAAAAATAAAAATCCATTTGACATATGTGTCCCTTAAGTTAAAATGTAAGTGACAATACAGTAAATACATGTATGAGATTTTAACCTACTAGGAAAAGGCTATGTATAGAATGACCCAGAGATGTAAACACAGCGCGCT